>OX422208.1:258819686-259515487 GCA_949130495.1 Sambucus nigra | reverse complement strand
ACAAGACTAGAATACTAACTCAATATACAAACTGAATCATAATCTAGATATACAAGGATAGGAATCGACTAAAATAAAGTGCTGCAACAGTCCGCTACTGCCACAACTCCACGAATACTGGGTGGATAAACATCAATGGCGTCCTTGCGGGGGAACACCTAAAGTAATACAATATATACATGGAGGAGAAAATACAAACGAGTCAGAGCCCGAGTTGAAAAACATTTTATAGCAAGTGTATTAAAATGCATAATAATTATAAATGCATTATTACATGATTAAGGTGGAATCGCACTTCTCCATAATAATTCAACTCACCTCTCAACTAAAGCGCGCACTAATCGTATGCATGTGATCTCCAAATGGATGCCCGATTTTAATTTAGGTAAGAGGATTCTAACTTAAACCCAATTGAAGTATTCAAGTGAAGCCATCTAACCTATCTCCCAATCTACATTTATTTCTATAATCTATAATTTATGTACATTAACTTTAATTTAATAGTTATAGTTATCTTTATAATGTTCATTTGTTGAACATATAAATTTACATGATCCATCTCATAACCACATCATCACAATACATCAACATTCTCATTTACTAGAATATTATACATTCTAGTGATGCCCTTATTTGGCATGTAAACATTATATATATATATATATATATATATATTTATAATTATAATATATGACTTATTAGCATCAAGAGTTAAGGACTAAACTCCTCCCGATTCTCAACACGGCACTGCGTTTCATGCGTGGGACGTCTCGCCGAGGCGAAATCCAAACGAGGAACCCCCCCGTTACACTACTCCTGACCGTATCGATCCTCGAGGTTCATTATGCCCTCAATGCAAGATGCATGTAACCCAATTTATTATCCAAATTTTAATTAATTAATAATCCCAATTCTCAACAGTACACGGCATTTCATACGTGGGACATCTCGCCGAAGCGAAATCCAAACAAGGAACCCCCCCGTTACACTACTCCTAGCACTGTCAATTGTCGGGATAGGTGATATATATATATATATATGTATATATATATATATATATATATATATATATATATATATATATATATATATATATAAGTATGAGCATTAAGGACTAACTTATCTGCAATTACCAATATTACACTGCGGTTCGTGCGTGGGACGTCTCGCCGAGGAGAAATCCAAACAAGACCCCCCGACACACTAATCCTGGAAATGTAGGTCATTGAGGTCCATTATGCCCTTGATATCCAAGTATAAGCACAAGCAATAATAACCATCCAACTGAGCTATAACTCAAAGGACGCAGGCTCACATGCTATCATCTTCCACCAACCCATATACGTAGCAAACTGGGGTCACCTAGTGGGGTTCAACGACACCCACCTCGTGATCAACTCACGCACACAACGTCCGGGAAGCGATCATATCTCTTAACCGTCAAGTGAGAGTGACACATACCCACGACCTCTCACCCCCAAAATAAATAAATGTATATATATATATATGTCATTTGCTGACCACCATGGACGACTATGACCTGGGGAATATCCACATCCTGCTCTTTGAGCCAGGATGCTCACCCTCTACACACGAAACTTCCCAATGATAGCAAGGAGAGGGTATGCCTAACATGTATATACACCATCATATAGGGTATACATACATCCCACATAATAAAGATATACCATTATATAAGGTATACCTGCAACATCATTTTCATATTTATTATACGCCCATAGGCACAATTTCATTAACATCATTGTTTAGTATATTTCCCTCAAGATATACTAATCGTAAATTCTCACACCTCTTCCCCACTTAGTATATACTATACTATTTCTCGCTTGAAGCTCACATGTCGCCTTTAATAATGAATTGTCTCTAAATTCAATTCTTCAAGTTAAGGATATTCTTTATCCTAATACATCTCAATTTAGCATACACGGTTCTCCATCCATAATAGGGTTCAATTCATTTTATGAACCTTTGAAGTTATCCCATTTTGGGATTTGATCCTAAGATCCAATATCTATAAATTTGTTCTCATTCTTTATATGAATATGATGATCACCCCCAAATCGAATCTCCAATCAAAGAGGGCTTCCCCACTTAAAATATACCATAATATTTATTCGGTATTCCTCAAATTTAGTCAATATGACCACAATAATTTCTTATAAGGGAAACTCACTAAAAGTCTCCAAAACGTACTCCAAATAACTCCTATAGAGATTCCCAATTGATAACCTCGAACAAAATGGGAAGAAATTCTCCCTAGAAAAATATCTCCAAAAATCCCCTGTTTACGAATCGATTCGGCCACAAAAGCGAATCGATTCGGCGCATCCGAATTGATTCGATCCAATGGACCTGAGAGTCTGCTACATACCGAATCGATTTGCAAAGGGGCGAATCGATTCGGCCCTAAAGACCTGGGGATTCTGCAACAGACCGAATCGATTCGGAAGGGGCGAATCGATTCGGTAAGTGTAGCAAGCTACGAATGGGTTGTTTTCTATATAAACCCAAAATACCCAAAAATCATTTTAATCATCTTCCAACCATTTTTATCCAACCCAATCACATATACATCATTAATTATCATCCAAGAACACATTTTAATTAATTTCTAACCCTAAATTCATATTCTACGCAACAAATCTAAGGTTTTCCCAAAAAGTTAGGTTTTTATCAAACTAAACCTAAAACCCAAAATTCAATACACAAATCATGCAAGAATTGATACACAATAATTATTTAGCAAGTTTAATCACTTGTCTCGGGTTCGTAGGGTCTGAATCCGCCTTGAGATCGCGTATTGGACGGAAAATCCTCTTTCTCTCTCTTGTCTCCTTCCTTTTCTTCTTCTTTCTTCCTCTATCTATCTTTCTTTCTTTCTTTCTGTTTCTCTTTCTCTCTTTTGGAGAAATAAGTCTCCCGTAGGCTTTTAAGCCCTAAATCCCAAGATACACATCTTTAAATGATAATACACACTTTAAATGACTTGGTGACTTTAATTCGAGTCAAACGGTTCTAAATTATTTCGGAACCTAAATAGACCCTAAGTACAATCATTTCGACTTTCTCGACCCTTCCGGACACTATGGTACCCTCAGAATCGGCATTCGACACTCTTTCTAACAACTTAAAATTTTAACCTCAATTGTCAGTTTAATTATTACTCCAATAAAATATTATTTATTTCTCCCCAAATAAATAAATCCTCCTCTCCAAGACCTCGGTTTGTTACACCTACGTCCCACAGGTGTAGTGTTGATTGTACTGATTTACTAGGCAAAAGACATTCACAAGTACAACGGAGAAGCTCTGAAGTTGTCTCCACAGTTTAGTAGCATAATAGTTAGGATAATATCATATGTCCCCACGTGTGGGTGGTTTTTTATAGGCCGTTAGAGGAGAGTAAAAAGATAGTGCCCCATGGCTCACCTTTATAAGATAGGTGAGTACACGTTTTATATGCTTATTGATATAGTAATCACAAGTTAGTTCTTAGCTCATGGGAAAGTATATCCTCATATCTCTTCCACATGCATGCGAAATTAAGGTTGCTAATGTCATCCAATCATGAAGTACATGCTTGTTGTAATGGAGTAAACTAACACTGTTAACTGATAATATAAACGAATGGGGTTAATTTATTTTTCAAATGTGATCGAGCCGACCTCTATCTGGGGTCAAGCAAGTTATTTACTGAGGCCAGCCTCATTCTTACTGGCATGTGTGTCTAAGTGTGCTTTTCTAATTGGTTCACGAGTTATCATATATTTATGATACTACAATATCCCCTAAGAGTTTGATCACTATTGTATCTTGTTGGAGATTCCCTGTAGTGTTGCATTTTCTGGGTAGATATTAGGCAAATTGAGTGAGTGAAGTTTTGACTATTACGTGTTTTTAGCTCGTGGTCTCGTCGGCTCGAAAGGTCACTAGCTCATCCCTTGCTGAGCATATTTACTTCTGAATTTTTTTAACTGATTTAACTTAAGGTTGTCATATGTCAAACACCGATATCTCAATCCTTCATGCGTGATCTAGAAATAGAGAAAAACTCTTGAGTTTTTGAACTTTTCCTTCTCCCGAAAATTTTCTTGCTATCTTTCGCCATTTTTTATCGCTTTCTCGCCTAAAACACTTGGTACCTGTGATAGTTTCTTCTTTTTAGCATTTGATGTCCATTTGTTAGTGGTTTCTAAGTTGAATTTTTCCATTTGGAGTTCCACCTATTACTTTCCCCCTTTTCCTTTAATTTCTAGGTTTTGTTTGCATTTTTTTGCATTTTCGGCTTGCAAATTTTTTAGTATTATTGTTGTTATTGTTGATTTTATTGATGGTTAGTGGATTTATCGGTTTAGCACTACAAAAAAATGCTTTTTGAGACAGTTCTCTAGCCATCTCAGAAGGTCCTTTGACTATCTCAAAAGCCTTTTAGGACACCATATAGGACGGTAAAGGGAGGGGGGGGGGGGGGGTCATATTAAACCCCCATTTTAAAAGCTTTTTGAGACGACAATAGACTTTTCAAAAGCATTTTTTGAGACTAGAAATGAGTCGCCTCAAAAGGTCATTGCTTATGGGACCCTTTTGAGACGACAACAGTCGTTCCCAAAGGATTTTTTTAATATGATAACTTAGCCGTCTCAAAAGGTCCTCATTTACGGGAACCTTTTGAGAGGACAAAGAAGTAGTCTTTAATAATTTTGACAAAAAAATTAGAATTTCATCCATTCCATAATATATTCTATATAATTATGAAGAAAACCTCTTAAAATCAATATATGACATATTTGGCATCCCTTTTCAACATATATAATATACAAATTTCCATTCAACTATAATTAGATTTCATACAAGTAAAATCTCTCTACGCAAATAACAATTCCAATATTGTGTCCACCAACCTAAATATCTCTACACAATTTCACTCGTCTTATTAAAAAAATGCATAAAAATCCATCTGCTCCTAACATAAAATGATGTAAACAAAGTAAACTCGCAATCTTGAAGCATGCGACTCTAACAAAATAAATTCAATGACTTGCCTTCTCCACAAAAGGTTTCCCCCCGCAATAATTTTTTTTAGTGTCAGTTGCCTTAAGCAAAGAAGTAATCTTTTTTAATAGTTTCTATAGATGACAATCTTTAAAAACATTACCAAATTTTCATATCTCCATATTAATTACCCTTAAAAACATTTAATATTTTTTAAAATATTCGATCGAGTGTCCTTTGTTTATTCATCAAAACCAATCTGTATAAACATAAAAATTAACTCAAAAATAATGGCGGCAATAGCCAAAACACTATAAACTACTAAAGGTGAAAAATCTCAATACATATATGCTACCTAACACTTCCTCACATACTTATATAGAAATAAGATAAAGATGCTTTATTACCTAGTCGAGATGGGTCATTAAAGTACTGAAAGCATTATGAGGGATAATACTCTCGAACAAACTACGCATTTCGCTTCTCATATCATAAACTATAAATTACATGTCGAAAAGAAGAAAATTAAATCATTTTGGTTTGGGGCTTCCTTTGCAAAGGTTTCTCCATTTATCTTTGATGTCTATTGTGGTACGACCTTTCAGAAACACGTCTTGTCCGAACTTCAATATCGTCTTCCATGGAATACTTTTATCATTAGCACTTGAAAATTTCTCCACTCCCTCCTGCATTATACAAGTAAATAGTTGATAACAATTATATCCAAATGTTGATAAAAGTCTACCAAATTTCTAACTTGCACATACTTGTAGATGTTAAAATTAATTTATTTGGGAAAAATCTGATTTTTTTTCTCAAATTGTCACTTTGAATGGATTGCTGGACGATTTCTAGATAATTAAAAGAAGCATGCCATATTTAAAAGAACATCAGTTCCTTCGGGATGCAGGATTCTATCAATATACAAAAGAATAAGGTAATGTCACACCTTCAAATACAAAATAGACACATTCATCCACAAGATGAAAAATTCAAAAATAAAAAAACAACCCATAATTGAGCACTATTAGTTCAACCCCTCTCGAGGTGTTATTCTAATTAAACTCACAACACCATTTCTATTTAATATTTTCACTATATTTGTTGAATGTTTTTTTTCTATTATGGTGATTTTTTTTTTGTCCACTCACCGACCTTAGGAATTGTTTCTGGATCCGCCCTTGTCAAAGGTTATGCTTTGGAAGAATGATTTTGTATTCCGACATCTTTTAAGTAATTATCAAATATTATTCAAAAGTATGATAATCATAGATCTGTCAAAATGAGGAACGACACGATAACACGACATGAACCGACACAAAGTTATAAGTTAATGGGTTGACCCTTAATGGGTTCGGGTCATATCAGTGCCAACCCGATAAGACACGATAGTTAACGGGACGGGTTATGATTAACCTCCTTCACCCGTTAATACCCGATAAAACTCATTATGACCAATTAATTTAAGTAAATAAGATATACTTTTGAAATTTATAAATAATTTATATAGTATAATGTTAATTTAATCATAATGAATTTTACTAAATGAGAGATTTACTAATGTCAATGAATTAATGACTCTATTTGGGTTAAAAATAAGATAATATGTCAATTTGTATACAATTAAAAAAATCATTATCTTAATGTGTATTAACGAGTGAACACGACACGATAACATAACAGGTCGGGTTTGGATATAATTTTTTCACACGATAAAAAAATCATCCGTTTAGACACGAATCCAATAAGCCCGAACACGATAAAAAACAAGATGAACACGACTCGACACGACCCATTGACTGATGAACATAATCATTCATGCATATGATAAATCCATTTAAAGGTTTCAAGAATGACTATTGTTGTACTGTTAAAATTTAACATCAGATTATTTTCAAGACATGCGACAAAATTAACTTGCTCAATCTCAGATATGAACTCTATGTAACAAGTTTCACGCGAGATGACAAGACCTTAAACAACACTAGTTGAGATGAGCTTACACCTTCCTCAAAAGAAGGATAAGATGCCTTGATTAACTTCCTGTATTAAAAATAATAGCAATATGTGAGGGTCGTTTTCACTGCTATGTCCCATTCTTGCACACCGAGAATGAGGATGAGGACGGGGGTTATCTTATGTACTCTATTATTACCAAAAGCAAATCTGTCTTCATAAGGAATTTTTTTTAGCCTGTCTTATTATCATTAAAAGATAGCTTAAGATGATGATGACGACGACTTTTTAGTCACTTTTTGGAGTAAATGTGCGCATTCTATTTCACTTATGCTTGCACCACAACAAAGACCTACTGTACGAGACCCTTATTCCTGTCTATTTACTTTGGACTTGATTGATATTGAAACTTGAATACTGTTTTCCCTTGTTTATTATTAAAAAGAAAATGAGTAGAAAAGGAAGGTAATTTTCACTTTCTCTTGTATACCTAACAAGCAAAATTTGAGTTTTAGGATCTGAATCCGCATCTTATATTGAACATTTAACAAAATTGTGAGAATTTTTACGAAATTTTATCATTTTAGATTTCTAGACAGCATAAAAACTTATAAACAAACTACAGCACTTAAAACCAAATTCACTTTTCTCTCTTCATTTTCTTCTCGCATTTTCTAAATCTCTAACTATTTACTGTTGCCTTCTACCAGTTTTAAGAACCAGATATCGCTTTCGAGCTTTAAAACCAAAGGAAAAGGAAAGGCAGCCAATTGAAAGAAAAACTAAAGGCAAACTTTTTCATTAAGGCGATAACCATTCAAAACACGATGATCTAGGCAGACTATTGAGAGGATAATCTACGCAGACTATTAAGAGGATATATATATATATATATATATATATATATATATATATATATATATATATATATATATATATATATATACTAGCGAATACCCGTGCCTTCAGGCACGGCGAAAATTTCCAAAGTACATAATCACAAAACGGCAAAAATTTCGAAAGTACGTAATCGCAAAACAATAAAAATATCGTCCGCCAATAAAATATCTATAAAAGCATGAATGATTGACATCAAGAAACATTAAAACATGATTCATGCTGTGAAAAAATTGTTTGAATTGAGCCAAGGGTTACCAAACTTATAGGTACACAGTGAGCTCTCATTTATTCAAATTAAATATTTTAATACAAAAAAAAAAATGGAATATGGATTATCGATCGAAAACAGATTGAACACTCCATAAACTACATAGATTGAATAATGCAAAGCGTAGATAAATAATCAATTCAAGCAGGGTTGTAGGGATAGTTTCAGAAGAATTAATATGTATTGTTTCTATATTGGTGAGGTTTCTCATATGCATATGAAGATATAAAATATTTCAGCTGCATCTTCTTTTAAACAAATATAATATGGTTCTTTTTCAGGTATTTCTATTATCTTGGGATTGCATATTTGGAAAGGTTCTCTCTTTTTCCCATTTTTTCATATTAACATTGCTTTAGGGATGGTTTATGTTGTGGTCAATGGGATTTTTTTTTCCTTTTTATATATCACATCAATTGTATCATATGGATTGGCATTGGATTATATTCGGGCTTAAAAGTGCTAACAAATGCCAGCTTGAGCCCTACATGTCGCCATTGTTATTGCATGACAAAAGGCAATAGAACTTGATTCAGTTACTTATTTGAATATACATGGATTTACAATCAAGTGGTTTATTCTAATAAATGTTTGATTTTCCAACAATTCATTAGCATCATTATGTCCAGGCCTGGGCGCATTGTATATCAATCCTAAGTGGTGGTGGTGGTGGTGGCGATGATAGTTATGGCCGAACAATTATTACGACATGCAATTTATATCTCATAAAAAATGAACATAATAAAATATAAATCTCATGATAGAACTATTAATCAAACCCAATGCACACAACAACTTTTAAATCAACAACTTGTTCGGTGAAATTGAGTTGCCAACTTTTTGTCGGAATTTATGTGTCAATAACCGAAACGTTAGTTTAACCCATCTCTATCACTCATATCACTAAAGTCACACGTGCTCCATCTACGCTGGGCATGTGGCGATGACATAGCTGTAGAAGGCGCCGCATACATCATATTACAAAGAAATAAAAAGCAGGATGAAATAACAGATATTTCCTCAATTTTTCATATTCTCAATTGCCCCAACGTTGATTTCTCCATTAAAATGGTCAACATTGTAAAAATTATAAAAACAAAATTAAGTATTTACTATGAAGTAATGATAGAAAAAAACTAAATATAGATGATTTTGATGAAATTAATTTAAATTAAAGATTAAAGTAAATCCCAAATAATTTTGGACGGTATGCAATAATTAAGTACAACTTGACAAATTACGTTTATGTCACTCGCATCATCTCATATGAACTCAAGCTTATTAACTTCCATGAAGTGTAACAATTACAAACAACATGCAATATACTGTTTTTTTTAATAAATAGCAGTTATTAACACAGATGATTAGAACACAAAACAGAAATGAGCATAAACTTATAAAACAGAGGAGATGAAACTGTTAAATATTAAATGTTAAAACATGGTCCACTTATTAACAAAATGTTCAAATGGTTTTTTTCTCTTCTCGTTTGAGCATGCAGTGAATTTTTTTTTCCGTTTTTGAATTCGACTTTGGTTTACCCAACTGGGTGATTCTAGGTTCTTCACACATCACTTGATTTCAATAAAAAAAAAATTAACGCGATCTGAAAAACTCGGTGTCAAAAAATGGACAAATATGGTTCGGTTAACATGTTTAACAACTGAAATTTATTTTCTGGCCACTTTGTGTGCACCGAACCATTACACGCACTATCAAGTGCCGACATGACCTCAAATACTAAAAGCTTTAAAGAAATCCTATCACTTTGTCATCACCAGAGATTTATTTTCTTGCCATCACCGGAGATTTATTTTCTGGCCACTTTATGTGTGTGCCGAACTGTTTCAAGTATAAACCCATTTCCGGTGGTCAATAGAAATGAACACAAACGCGGATTTGAATTGAGAGAAATAGAGAGAGAGATTACCAAAAGATATGGCCAACAGTAGAACGTGGTCACCAAAAAATAAATGAAGAGAGTTCACCGAGATAATTGAAGAACTCCTGTCACAAAAAAATGACAGCCAAGAATCATAACTATAATGATTTCAAACAAAACCCAAAGTGAGCAGATAGATGTTAAAATTCGTGACTAAGGTATAAAAAAATCAGTTCAACAAAAAAACTTAAACGAACTCTATAGAATTGAACTAAGAGGGTAGACAAAAGTACCTGAATCAAAACTCAGTTAACAAAACAAAAAAATAGAGTTCGTTAACATCAAAATATAACACAAAAAATTACTCCAAAATAAAATTAACCAATCCAAATCTAAAAATAGAGTCCCACAATTCAAACTCCCAAACTTTGTTTAAAGCCCAAAACTCACCCACGATTTCTAACCCATACAGAGAAAGAATGGTCATATCTACAAAAAAAAACACAAAAAATAAGAAACATAACAGTTAAACCATAGATTCATAACCCTTTTCACCAAAACTTACCTTTAATCTTGAGTTCTGAAACTCTTAATATGTTCGGCGGGAGAGAGAGAAGTAGAAGGGGCAGATGATTAAATTGTGAGTAGATCTACAAAAAAAAATTGAAATAACCTTCACTCACAGTAGAAATCATATATAGTGATGATTAAACCCAATTTTAATCTACAAAGTACGGACCCAAATTGATATTTTGAAACCCCTAAAATGTTACCTGTTTTTTTTTTTCGTGAAACAACCTGCAATGGTTGGACAAAACCCTCCCAGTCCTTAGTGTCAAAATCTGAGCCGAGATGATATAATGTGTTAATTTTCCCTTTAACAATGGGGGTTTCAACTGTACTGTGGCCATCAAATTTGTGAACGACCCAATCTTTTGTGCTGATAAGGTCATCATCGTTGGTGGGGATTTAATATGTTGAAATCTGCAAAACAAATCCAATAGAGAAGTGAGATCAAACCAAAATTCTAAATATAAACCCATCCAAATAGAAAAAGCACACAAAAAATATACATCACCAAGATTAAGTTATATGTTTGATAAAAGAAAATATTCCAAAAATAGATCAACAAAAAACCTTAAAAAATTTCTAGTGATAAAAGAAAATAAATCGACAAATAACGAAGCTGGAACGAAACAGATATGGAATTTCGGTCGTGTGATATGGAATTTTAGTGTACTCCCACGATTTGGTCGAAGCAGATTTGGAACCCAATCATATTTGGAGAAAAATGGAGTATGATTCAGAACGGAGACATCAAGGGAGCAGATATGGTCCCAACGTCGTGCTTCCAGAAATCGTGGGAGCAGAACGGAGCAAAAAACCTTGGTCGAAGGGCGCAGATATGGAACCCTGATATCAAACCCTAAAAGAATCCTAAGAAAATCGTGTGAGACACAATCCTTGGTCGAACGATGGTGCTGGAAATTTTAGAAGTGGAACGAAGTTGGGAGATGAGGGTTATATTTTAGGGAGAAAATAATTTTAGGAAGAGAGATGAAATGAGGAGGGTTAAGAGGGATCTCACGCACCTCGAGAGTGAGTTTGACTTTGTGAAATGAAGTCTTAGAGAAATAGTGTAAAGGCATTTGAATTAAAATGAAAGTAGGTGAATTGGTGAAATGTATTAGGCGGGCTATGTCATGGGGGGAAATTTTCAACTTCTAAAATTTAAACAAAAGTTCAAGACTTAATCTAAGCCCTTCATTTTTAGTGGAGGATGTGGCAAAATCTGGACCGTTATTGTGCTTAGACAATTCAAAAACCATGCTATCTTATTATATGGATATATATATATATATATATACAGACAGACTCATGTGCACATTATTTTGTTAAAATAGTAAAAAATTTATTTTTGAACTAATTTTTTTGTGTGATATGTAAACATTTCAAGGGATCAATATAAAAAAAATCAGCCGAATTTTTTTTTTTTTGCTATTTTTAAAAAATCGATCAAACTTTCGATGTTTTTAAGCACGTTAAAAGGTGCGAAAGTTTGACTGGTTTTTTAAAAATAGCAAAATACTTTTTTTTCAACTGATTTTTTTATATGGGTCCGTTGAAATGTTTAAATATCATTAAAAAAATCAACTCAAAAATATTTTTTTAAATATTTTTAAAAAATTGGTGTGCGACAGCACATGTGCAAACTTAGTGTGCACAGGAGTCTGACTCTCTCTCTCTATATATATACATGTAAATATAGATACTAGTATGTAATTGTGACATCTCTTAATTAAATACCAGTTAATCAGTCTTTCATCCAATTAAAACAGGAATCGCATTTGGATCATTCTTAGCATCACTGTTGATTTTTTTTTTAAATTTAACTAATCACCTAGTATTCAAAAAGAATAATGCCAAATTTTACCTTGTTATTAAACAATAACAACAAGTGAAATAATCACAATAACCAAACCATCCATATAGTAAAATAGTTTGAACTAAATACTACATAAATAATTGAAATAAAATGGTATCGAATAAACTATCGTTTCTCAAATATAAAATCCAACTAACCCTCTAATGAAATCAAACCGAGTCCACAATACAAAGTCTGATAAAGTGAATAAAATAAATAACTAAGGGGTGATATGCCCAAATGAAATAACTGAACTGCATCCTACTCTAGGAATGACGTAATCGAAGCGTCTAAGTCCAAATCCTATAAGCATTTACATGTGCTGCAGCTACGCATCCCTAGAACAGATTATCAAACTTTTGGAAAAAGTTTTGCAAGTACGGGTCAAAGCCCAAGAAAAACCATTTGAAAACATTTAGCAAGTGATAACTTTGCATATTAGGTTGCGTACAGTCGCTTGAGTTCCTCACCTCTCATCTATAGTGCGCACCTAACGTCCAACCTAGTCAGGCTATTGAATCTAACTAGGTCTCAAGCATCTAACTAATCATAAATCAGTCTAGCCACGACCTAGACAAGTTCAACTTGTCAAGGTCAATGACCGTGACATTTCCTGGGGTGACAACTTTTTTTTTTCACGGACTTGTCACGGTCATTGACTGTGACAAGTTCATTAGAATTGTCACGGTCATGTCACGGTCCTTGACCTTGACAAGTTTATCACGATTAAGGACTGTGACAAGCCCGTGACAATGGTTAAAAAATTATCACGGTCAATGACCGTGACAATTCTGGGCAGAATTGAAAAAAAATCTAGTGGCCAGTTTGGCCACTACCACTACCCAGCAGTATATTTGTACCCGTTATAGCAACGTTGTACCTGTTTAAGCATCATATATCAAAATAAAATAGAGATAATGAAAATATACATTCAAAATAGAGACAATATTCATCACGATATAATCCAAATATAATTCAAATGTAGCAACTTAAAAACAATTCAATTCACATAATGTCACTACATGTCTTGGGTAAGGTTAGCTCTGAGGAGGTGAGTAAGCCAGACGATATACGAATTGACACACCCACTAATATACATTGTGCCGAATTGTTCGTGCAACCACAATGGGGAGTTCTCCTTCCCCGGCATCACATGCGTGACGAGCACCTTGGACTCGATGTCTTGAATCTCACGTCCATGAACTAGTGTACCCTAGACGATATTCGGGTCCCTCAACCCACACCCTATCCGCTGGCCATCAAATATATCCAATATAAACACGGTGGTCCAACCAAGTGTCGACATCGGTCGGTCAAAGGGAGCCAAATAGGGAAGTGGATCATCAAAGTCCGCACGTGTCGGCAATAAAGCATCGAGGTCCACATCCTCGTCCTCCTGCACCTCCTCATCCACCACATTCTCCTTCTCATTCCCTTTCCCCTTACGGTTTCTGCCTAACGAACGCTTCATGAATGAGAACATATCTTGGACCGTCGCCTCCAAACGGGACAGCTTCGCATCACGCGAGTCCACCGTTCGAGCAAACCCAGTGTCGCTCATCTCCAATCTGATGATCCTAGATTTGGCCACCCGTGAGTTCACCCCCTTATCCTCCCCTTGCGATTAGCGGCAAGCACTTGGCTGAGTGCGTCAGTGGACAAATATGTCTTGTCGGCATCAGACTTCGACAAATGCACTTCCCTAAGCTTTGCCTGAAAAGATAAAAAATGCATGATTAGTAAAACAAGTAAATTAAAAAATTATAACGTAATTAATAAAAAGTAAACTGTCACATTACTTACAATCGTGGCCGCGACGCTCGGGGACACCTCCTTATCCTTACCCTTCTTTGTTCGAAGAGACACATAAGTATCGAGCCTATGTGGCCTACCCCCAAGGCCACTCCCTGTCACCTGAAATAAAATAAAGTAAAATTAGTATCGGCCCCGCAAAGTAAAATAATGTAGAATAATATATTTTTGTAGTTATAAAAAAATTAAATCTCACCATCATCCTATGCTCCACCTCGGCGTAAGACGTCCGACCGGAGTAGTGCACGTTCGTCTTTTTTGCCTGATTTTCCCTCTTCGATTGGCGAGATGCTAATTGTCGCTCCCCGATCTCATTATCAATGAACTTTTACCATTCTACCAATGAGATCGTCTCCTTCGGCGGGACGGATTCATGCATTCGGATAATGGACTCTCGTATCTTTCCAAAGTACCGAGTCCGTATATTTTTCTTCCACGTCTTGTGTTGGTCCCTCAACTGCTCCAAGAAGGAATCATGTAGCTTTGGATCCAGGCTGAATTGTTCCTGTCCAACAAATACAATGTTAGTTGCGAATAAATATAAATATAAATATAAAATGAAATTGAAATTGAAATCGAAATCGAAATCGAAATTGAAATTGAAATATTCATATAAATATAAATATAAATACATTACCTGTAGTGCCACCCAAATATCTAACTTCCAACTAATGTACCCCGTGCCGATGGTCGTCTTTACCAGCTCGAGGGATCTCGCTAATAGCCAGGACTTGTTCTCGATGGCCATCCCCAATTTGCGATATTTGGGGAGCCTAGGGGCCGAGGATCCCTCGTCGCCTCCTCTACCACCGAGCCCAGACGACATAATCATAACCAACATCATCATCCTCGCTTTAATACCTGAATGAGACATTTGCTGTAACAAAATGTTATTAGTACAAATCAAAATGAATTAGAAGAAGACATGCAAATATGTACAATTACTACAAGTAAAAATGAATTGTTACGGTTAAACATCCCCACCCCCACCCCTACTGCCCACACACACGCACACTACATAAGAGTGAAAATGATAAAGTGCAAATCAATAATGGATGTTTCGGTACAAATTAAAATATTTATTACCATCCCTGCCCCCTGCCCCCCCACCCTACCCCACCCCCTTCGCCCACCACACACACACACACACAATTGCATGATCACAGGCCAATCGTGGACTTACACTTATGTAAATCATGACTAGCATAATTCACAATCCTTTGCAAGTTGGACGAAAAATTAGATGGGCCCTTCATATTATATATTGTGTCTAAAAGCACCTTCCTTTCCCCACTCGTCAAAGTAAACGCACCAGGGGGAATTATTGTCGTTCCCCTACTATCTTCTTTCAACCATAGTTGTGGCTTAAGTTTTAACGATTTAAGGTCTTTTCGTGCATTTTCTCCGTCCTTCGAATCACTCCCCCCAAGGCAAGTGCCCACAATATGTTCATCGAAATTCTTCTCTGCATGCATCACATCCAATACATGGCACACCGGGTTATTCTTCCAATAAGGCAAGTCAAATAAAATTGACCTCCTAGACCATGCCTTTCTTATCTCAGTTTCATTCACAGTTCGGATCTTCTTATTCTTGACATTCTTAAATTTGGGATTCTTACCTTGCATAGTAGGGCCACATTCAGAAGATTTACTTTCAATTTCTGAACCTGAAGGTTGTCTCGACGGTAGCCTATGTTCAACACCGCCCAATAAAAAATTGGAACCTTTATTAAATCTGAAACTATGAGCCGGGGATAAAAACCTCATATGGAAATGGTATACATTTTTTGAGCTAAACGATAGACGAAGAGATTCAGTCTCCTCTCCACAAATAGGACACCCCAAATAACTATGTACTACATAACCGAATAATGTCCCATAAGCTGGAAAATCATGAATTGCCCACATCAACATAGCTTTCAGCACAAACTCTTCTTTTCTAAAAGAGTCAAATGATTTCAAATCCTCTTCCCACAACTCATGTAATTCTTCTACCAAAGGAGCCGAGTAGACGTTGACGTCATCACTTGGTGCCTTTGGCCCAGGTATCAACAAGTCATCATTGAAAATTCAGGTCTCATGCACTGTGAATGAGGGAGGTTGAGTGGGGCTAGGATCACTGGCCATACACTTTGATTGGTGATTTGATTTCCAAATGGATTGAAACCATCTATTGATATAGCCAAACGAATGTTGCGTTGTTCTAGAGCAAAATCAGGATCCTCATAATTCATCCTCCTCCTGGTTGTAGAATCAATAGGATGATGCATGATATTAACCCCTATTTCTTCCCTAGCATGCCAAGTCATTGCCTCCGCTATCCATGGTACTGTGAAAAATCGCTTTAATCTAGGCCCAACGGAAAAAAATTCAACACGTTTTGAGGCACTTTTGAGCTTATGCCTTCCTTACTAGTAGATTGGACATATCTAGGTTCATCTCATAACAGACAACGATTGAGATTTTCATACTCCTTTCGGTATAGTATGCAGTCATACACATAAGCATGAATCGATTTATACTTCATTCCCAAACCTTTTAAACTGTTCTTCATAACATGATAGCTATTTGGAAGCATATTCTCCTTGGGTAGTAAGCCCTTGACCCATTTCAGAATTCCTGTCACGTTATTGCCAGACAAACCATACTGCATCTTCAAACTGTGCAAACAAACCATGGCATGTAAAGTTGTTTGATCTTTCTCACAGCCAGATTATAATGGTTGGGTCGCCTTAAATTTTAAACTTTGGTAGTCATCATCAAGGTTTATCGTAATATCTTCACGAGCACTTGAACCGTGTACATCATCAGTAACTTCATTCTCCTCTGCTTCATAAACCCCATACGTATCATTAACTAAATCCTCTAACATATTATGATCTACGTCGTCCCCTTCTACATCTATCCTACTTGTTGAAGGTTGTTGTGAAGGTTGGTCGGGGACAAAAGGAACTTTCAATTCATCGTGAAAACTCCAAAATCGATAACTATCTTGCTTACCCGATCTTAACAAATGTAGTTCAACTGTTTTCCACTCAAACACATTACCATTCTTACACGTAGCACACGTACACGGAAACTCTTCATCATTATGACATCTCTTTGCGTATTTCACAAATTCATTAACACCTCCGTGAAACACATCCCCCATTCTATTTGTCTCACCCATCCACTATTTGTATTTCTGATATCCCATCACAGCTACCACAACTAATCACCTATTAAAGGTAAGAAGCGTATATTCATGGATTAGGATAAACAAAACTTAGATTTATAGTATGTTTCAATTAATTATGTCTTATTTATATTTGATTTCTAAATTTCAAATTCAAATTCAATTTTTAATAGAAATTTCTATCTCCTCCATCTCCTCTAAAGGGTGAGTGGTCCTATCCCATTCAAGACCGCATTTTTCTGTAATATACTTAACAGCTCATGCACATTGTTACGATTTGAGAAAAATTCGGCAGCATATCCCCGTAGTTCTCCAAGTACATGACGTAGATTTGCAAGTGTGAGTGTTATTTCAATTGATTAATTGAAATAACAGTCACACTTGTCAATATAGTATGTACCCAGAGAACATTAGGATACGACTGTAGAACTTCCTCCAAAAATAACAACTTTAAGCCACTAAGAATATTATTATACAGAAATTATGCAGTCCCAAACTGTCCAAACGGGACAATTCGAGAGATCTCATTACAGGGGTAATGACTCTCGAATGGGTCTAAGAGTTATTGAATGCGTATGCATAAGAACTAGAAGGCTAGTATCTATGCGCACTATATGTAATTTCAAGTATGTTTTATTTAATTATCACACTATATATATATATTGTTCGTTACACAAAGTAATTTTCAAAAAAAATTGAAAAATACCACCCCCACATGGATAATAATCCAGTGGTCATGCCACTTTTAAAATTAACCAACCCAACATCGATCCACTAGAATCCAATCGCAATGTCAACAACAAATGTGTATCCCGTACTCCTTTTAATTCATCTACTCAATTAATTATTTTCATCAATTAAATTAACAATTAAAGTATACAATTATTAATTTACTAATTTACAATGAGGGGCAATCCTACTTTCATATATTAAATTACTAAAAAGATTTATAATCAATCAATTAGTTTACAAGGGACTCTACTTGCATATGAGGGAAAATATCTAATAAACCAATCAAAATTTAATAAAAAAAATTAACAAGCCCCACCCCCGCCCCCCTCCCCCCTCCCCACACACGCGCGCGCGCACACACACACAGCCCCACCCCCCGTCACACCCCCGCATCATTTCTCTCTCTCGCAAACACGCACACTACATGCACATATACACACACGCGCACATACACACAAGCACACGTAGCCCTCTACCCCACCCCCCACCCCCCATCCCTGTCCCCTTCCCCCACCACACACACAAACAGCCCCACCCCACCCCACCCCAGACACATAACCCCACCCCCACCCCCTTCCCCCACCATAGGCACACACACACACACACACACATACACACACACATATGCACACACACACATACATGCACACACACACACATATATATACACACACACACATATATATAAATAGGAGAGAGAGAGAGAGAGAAACCAACCTGAAAGTAAAGAGAGAGAGAGTGAGAGAAGCGCGTAGAGAGAGAGAGAGAGAGAAATTGGAGGGCACACGGTGAGGAAAAAAGGAGGGGAAAGGGATTTTTGTTGACAAATTTATCACGGTCATGTCATGGTCATTGACCGTGACAACTTTAGAGAATTGTCACGGTCAATGACCGTGACAGGTCTTCGTCACGGACTTGTCACGATCGTTGACCGTGACAAAAACACTACACCAAATCTGCACTATTATCACGGTCATTGACCTTGACAAGTTAGACTTGTCAAGGTCAATGATCGTGACAATTCGGGGTGAGACAACTTTTTTTGTCACGGACGTGTCACGATCATTGACCGTGATAAGTTCATTAGAATTGTCACGGTCGTATCACGGGCCATGACCGCGACAAGTTTAGTCACGGTTAATAACCGTGACAAAGCCTTGACCCTTTTTAAAAACATTGTCATGGTCATTGACCGTGACAAGTCCTTGACAAATAATATTGTCACAGACTTGTCACGGTCAATGACCGTGACAATTCTTGACAGAATTTAAAAAAAATCTGCTGGGCAGTATGGCCACTGCCACTGCCCAACAGTATATTTGTACCTGTTATAGCAACGTTGTACCTGTTCAAACATCATATATCCAAACAAACTAAAGATAATGCAAATATATATTCAAAATAGAAAAAATATACATGACGATATAATCCAAATATAATTAAAATGTACCACCTTAAAAATAATGTCACTACATGTCTGAGGTAAATGTGAAGAGGTGAGTAGGCCACACCATATATGAATTGACACACCCACTAATATACTTCCTGCCGCATTGTTCGTGCAACCACAATAGGGAGTTCTCCTTCCCAGGTATGACATGCGTGACGAGCACTTTGGACTCGATCTCTTGAAGCGCACATCCATGAACTATTCAACCCTGGACGATATTCGGGTCCCTTAACCCCCGCCCTATCCGCTAGCCATCAAATACGTCCAATATGAACACGCTCGGCCAACTAATTGTCAACATCGATTTGGGGAAGGGAGCCAAATAAGGAAGTGGATCATCAATGTACTCACGTGTCGGTGATGAAGCATCGAGGTTCACATCCTCATCATCCTGCACCTCGTTCTCCCGCACCTCCTCCTTCTCCTCCTCCTCCTCCTCCACCGCCTTCTCCTTCCCTTTCCCTTATGGTCTCCGCCCAACGTACGCTTTGTGAATGAGTACATATCTTGGACCGTCGCCTCCAAACGGGACAGCTTCGCGTCATGTGAATCCATTGTTCGAGCCAACCCGGTGTCGCTCGTCTCCAATCCGATGATCCTAGATTTGGCCACCCATGAGGTCACTCCCTTATCCTCCCCTTGCGATCAGAGCCAAGTACTTGGATGAGTGCGTCTGTGGACAAAGACGCCTTGTCGGCATCAGACTACGACTCATGCACTTCCTTAAGCTTTGCCTGAAATGACAAAAAGCACATGATTAGTAAAATAAGTAAACTAAAAAATTATAACGTAATTAACAAAAATTAAACTATCGGATTACTTACAATTGTGGCCGCGACGCTCGGGGACACCTCCTTGTCCTTCCCCTTCTTCGTTCGAAGAGCCACATAAGTATCGAGGCTATGTGGCTTACCCCATGGGCCACTCCCTACCCCTTGAAATAAAATAAAGTAAATTAGTATCGACCCCGCAAAGTAAAATAATGAGGAATAATATATTTCTGTAGTTATAGAAAAATTAAATCTTACCTTCATCCTATGCTTCACCTCGGCGTAAGACATCCGATCGGAGTAGTGCACGTTCGTCTTTTTTGGCCAATTTTCCCTCCTCGATTGGCGAGATGCCAATTGTCGATCCTCGATCTCATTATCAATGAACTTTTGCCATTGTACCAATGAGATCGGCTCCTTGGGCGGGATGGATCCACGCCATTGGATAATGGAGTCTCGTATTTTCCCAAAGTACCGTGTCCGCATATTTTTCTTCCACGTCTTGTGTTGCTCCCTCAACTGCTCCAAGACGGAATCGCGTAGCTTTGGATCCAAGTTGAATTGTTCCTGTCCAATAAATACAATGTTAGTTGCGAATAATATAAATATAAAATGAAATCGAAATTGAAATTGAAATTGAAATATATTACCTGTAGTGCCGCCCAAACAACTAACTTGAGCTCATATGGCACCTCCTTCCAACTCATAAACCCCGGGCCGATGACCGTCTTTAGCAGCTCGAGGGATCTCGCTAATAGCTCCGATTTGTTCTCGATAGTAATCCCAAATTTGCCATACTTGGGGAGCCTAGAGGCCGAGGAGCCCTCGTCGCCTCCGCTACCACCGAGCCCAGACGACATCATCATAAACAGCATCATCATCTTCGCCTTAATACCTGAAGGAGACATTTTCTGTAAAAAAATGTTATTAGTACAGATAAAAAAATGTTATTAGTACACATAGACACACACCCCTACCCCACCCCACATCCCTGCCCCCACCCCCTCCCCCCACCCCCACCATACACACGCACACGTACACGTACACCCCCCCACCCCCTCCCCCACCCCACCCCACCCCCTTCCCCCACCACACACCACCACACACATATACACACACACATATATACATACCCACATAAATATGTCTAAATTAGTTGAAAACATCTAACGTGGATACATGTATCGAGATTTTATGTCATCTATTGGAACTATTAAAAAAAATCTTCTTTGTTTAAGGTAATTTCCACTTAATAAATCTTATTGCAAGTGAAAACATTTTTTGGACAAAAAAAATCATTGAAGTCAAAATAACGCATGTAAAGCATGGAATAGATGTAAACCAAATTTGAAGTAAAAAAAAATCATTGAAGTCAAAATATTATTTTTAAGAGGTTTTGTTTATTATTATATATATTATATATGTTGGAATTGATTAAAGCATGGAATAGATGTTATATATTATGTCCGTTCGAATGCCTCAAAATGAAAAATTCCAAAATTATTTTTAATACTTGTTCCTAGATCCCAATACTTCAAAAGGTAAATACACAACTCAAAAAAATTCTTCAATATTTCAAAAGGTTTTTAAAACACATTTTATGAAAAAATTCTCTCAAGTTAAAAAACATCTAAGTGTGTACAATTAGCCAATATTATATCAAACTTCTCGAAAGGATATAGTCCTCATATTCAATCATGGAAGTCTCCAATGAGTGATAGTGCATGATCTTCAATTTTTAGTCCTTAACAAGATTGTGTCTCACTCATAACGAACCAAGTCTATTTAACTTGATAGACTCAAACGTTTTGATACATGAGAGAGCCAATTTATATATAATACAAATGTTTACATTTTCAGTAAGACTTTTGCCAACATTTAGTGAACAATAATGGTTCTTTCGCTTTTGTTTGTTAAATACTAATCTACTAAGAATTTGGTGACATCCACGATGAAAAAAATTGGTAGGAGAAAAATGCTACCAATTTAATGTTTTAATGGTGAAGGAAAGTTCAAAATAACCTGCATTATTAAAAAATAGATATCTTTCAACAGAAAGAATGCATTGATTTCTTTAACTCCAAGAATAAAAATTCTAGAATCACATAGAAATAAAATCACAACGAATTATTTTTTATCTTTAACCATAGTCAAAATATCGTAATCTTCCCTTTGAAATTAAATTTAGACACAAATATACAAGTACAAATATCTTCAATGTGGAATTAATTCGATAACACTAATATTCTAAAGTTCATGAACGATATCTAACCTAAGACAAAAGTATAGGTTAAGCAACAACATATTAACATGTGAATTGTCTAATTCGAATGAAAATGAGTTAATCTTTATATACATAATCATCAATATTAATCTAAATTAGATTATACCCATACAAGGCAAATTTTATATACATAATCATCAATGTTTTACCTCTAATATAACAACCCCTATTTTCCACATACTCACCCACCACATACACACACACACACACACACACATATATATATATATATATATATATATATATATACACACAAACATATATATAAATCGAAGAGAGAGAGAGAGAGTTTTAAAAAGGAGGGAACGGCGGGGGGGGGGGGGGGGGGGGAAGAAGGGGAAAGGGTTTTTATTGCAGAAGTGGTCACGGTCGTCTCAAGGTCCTTGACCGTGACAAGTAAATTTGTCACGGCCTTGTCACGGTCAATGACCGTGACAATTCTTTGCCACGGTCGTGTCAAGGTCAATGACCGTGATAAGGGTGGCCGGCTGAAAGGTGACAATTTTGTCATTTTGGTGTAGTGAAAATGCGTGTTTTTTTTGTCACGATTAATGACCGTGACAAGGCTAGCCGCTGAAAGGGTGCTAATTTTCCTATTTTGGTGTAGTAAGTTCACCCGTACCGCCTATACAGTACGCTACAGTATACCTTTAATTATCATTAAGCCTTTTGTTAAGTTTCTCCTTAACTTACCGTGAAACTCCCATATAATATGCTACCGATCAACTAATAATTAACATTACTCTTACGTTATTATTATAATCGTCATGCTAAGTTCTCACACTTACTTTCCTTTAGATTTGCACTATCTATCTTTTCTACTATTTACACTCAAGTAGATTAAGCATTGGTTTAGATATACAATATCTAGTCTCGCTACTATCACACATAAGTAGATGAAGCATTGTTTAGATATAACTGGTTGAGAGTATACCCATATGACTTTATTACAGGTCGTGTGTGTGCTTATATTGAATATACAGGTTGAGTGTATACCTATACGAATTTATTATAGGACGTGTGTGTGTCTATATTGAATATACATATGGTTAGGCTATGTGTATGCTTATTATGTGCTTTGTTATATGTTAACATACCTACGCTACTTGCTATCACGGAGGTCCTGCGCAGTGGGCGATCCCACCGTGATGATTCCAGTGAGGTCTGGATTGGTGCCCCAGAGCATAGTGCTGATAGTGGATAACTATGTTAACTAAATGTTTTCAAGTAGTTTTTACTTGAGCTCTAACCTGTACTTGTAAAATTTTTTCCAAAACCTTTTAGGTGTCCATCCACAAGGACACCCAATTTGATGATCTATTCTAGGGATACGTAGGTGCAACGCATGTGGATGCTTGCTGAATTTGGACTTAAACACTTCAGTTACTTCATTCATAGAGTAGGATGCAGTTCAGTTGTTTCAATTGGGCATGTTATCCCTTCAGTTATTTATTTTATTCACTTTATTAGACTTATTATTTATGGACTCAGTTTGATTTCATTAGATGTTTAGTTAGATTTTATATTGAGAACCGATAGTTTATTTGGTACCATTTTATTTCAGTTATTTATCTCGTGTCTAGTTTGGATTATTTTCATTGGATGGATGGCTTGGTTATTGTGATTATTTCACTTGTTGTTTTTGTTTAATAAAAAGGTAAAATTTGGCATCAACTTTTTGAATACTATGTGGTTAGTTAAATTTTAAAAAAATTTCGATAGTGATGATAAGAATGATCCAAATGGGATTCCTAATTTAATTGGATGAAGGACCGATCATACGGTATTTAATTAGTCGGCTCGTATAGTTCATTACTGATTTTATACCCCGATTTAAGTTCTGACTACAAATTTCGATCTCGGACACCCTTTCGTAGAAAAATCATAACTAATTAAAAAAAATCAGAAAAATATGAGGTCAGCGCCCACGCGATAGTAACATAAAGATCTATAAATTTCATGTTTTGAAAAACAGTTAAATTTATTACTGATTTTATACCCCGATTTAAGTTCTGACTATAAATTTTGATCTCGGGCACCCTTTTGTAGAAAAATCATAACTAATTAAAAAAAATCAAAAAAATATGAGGTCAACACCTATGCGATAGTAACATAAAGATCTACAAATTTCCTGTCTTGACAAATAGTTAAATTGAACCAATTTGGCCTCAAAACCGAACCTATTTACCATACCGCATCTGTGAACCTTCTTCTTCTCTAACTCGTTTTCCTCCGTTTTTGACGCCTCAAACCTTCATGAAACCTCACCAAATTTCAAACCAACATAACTAATCATTACATATATGTATAGTAATGATTTCTAACATAAATTAATCATTAATTCATCACGAATTTCATCCAAAAATTGACTATCCTCTAAAAGTACATAAACCCTAGTTTCTCATATTCTTCACATCTTTTAAATAAGAACCCAAATTTCATTCACATAAATCATTCCAAACCCTCTGATTTTGTGTCACCAACATACATAAATATCACTACATGGAATCCTGCTTCAATTCTTGGATTATACCCACCCATAATTCATATAAATCTTCCAAATAATATATAAATCAAACTCTATTCTACATGGGTATTATAACATACTTAATATAAACGCAAGATAAATATTTGAATCTTAATTGAAGGTCCGATTTCGTATGTTGATGATGGATTTATCGGTCTTCCTCTTCAATCCACTCTCCAATGATGTTTATGGTGCAAGAATCACTTGAATCTCTTAAGAACCCTTCCTTAAACTTCACAAATGGTTTATTCTTCTTCTCTAATGGCCCCATTTTTCTTTTATAACCTCTAAACCCTAGCCTCTCCCATATATATACTCATAAAGGATTTGTAAACTCGTAGGTCTCTTTACTCAATTTTTTCAAATGACAAAAATGCCCTCCTGCGTGCCGGTTTGGCCAAAATTGCCCCGGGACCCAAACTATACCCCCGGGTATACTATTTCGACTATTTTGACCCTTTTGGAATCAACTGTGACCTCTAAATTGTCATTCGAGTCACTTTATAAAATCATTTTGTTTCCACCTCAAAAATATGGCGTGCGTGAAATAAAATAAGGAGGTTTTGGAAAAAGGTCCTCATAAAGTTCAAAGTGTATAAAAATAGGACACTCCATATAATTTTATAAATTTAGTCCCTGTACTACAAATATCATTAAAAATGGTGAAAAATAGTGCCGCTGGCACGGACCAAAAAAATAAAGGCTATTGTACCACAGGGATTAGATTTATAAATGCTATTGTACCACAGGGACTAGATTTATAAACTTGAAAAGCATTGTCCTAAAAATTCAAATATAGGAAGGAACATGACCTTTACCTTAATTCTCTAATGAAATAAACCGAATTAATTTAAACTCTAAATTACCAAATTAAATAATTCCTCCGAATTAAATAAATCCCAAATCACCAATTTAAATTAATGCTAAATCACAATTTTAATTAAATACTATATCCTCAGAATTATGAGGTGTTGCATATTTCCCCCCGTACAAAGGAATTCCGTCCTCAAAATTCAGATAAGACTAGTACTCCAAGGTTTTCTACACTAGCTTAATCACGTACTCTGAAGATCAGCACCTATATTTCTATCTTCTTAATTGCGGATAATATTAAAAGAATTTAACTACCCAGGGTGTCCATACACCCTATACCATTCATAACTGCACCAATGTTATCCAGCTCCACTAGCCTCAATTTATAACATAGTTATTTTCCCTCATATATAACTGCGTAAATGTACAATAACTACAGTACTAAACTCATGTCCTAATGGCCAGACATATCCCCACTTCCAACGTTGCGATAAGTTTCATGCGTGGTACGTCTCGCAAAGTGAAATCTAAATAAGAAATCCCCCCAATACACTATTACCTAACATTGTTGGTCATTGAGATCCGTTAGGCCATCAGTCTATAGCACGTACCCCCAATTCCCCGTCTCTTTACATAAAAGTATACTCATCAACTCTCATGATACAAAAAATAGCATACATCACGGTGCTCTTACTATCACTAATTTCTTAGCGCGAATAGCTCATGAGCTACATCTCTCCGCTCGATAAAAAGCCAATTTACCCTGTATCCCATCAGTAAACATCCCTACTCACCGGGATAAAATATAACCATACAAATACCGTTTTATAAGTCTTTCATGCAACACATTACAACATATACACACGCATATATAGGCTATACCCTCTTTCAGGTCATACCTAGCAAAATAAATCGTATACTGGAATAGCGAACACAAATTCCTACTCTGACCATCTACCATTACTTAAACTATCGTTAACTAGTCGATACTCGAAAAGTAGTCTACTCGTTTCTCTCAATTATTAAAAGTAGTAAACTAACACGTAATGCAACCATCCCCTTAGTGTAAATGCCCTCTCTCTCATAAGTGACACCGAAAATCCCAGCTACTCCCACGGTAATTAATCATAAATATACACTATAAGGTTATTACGGCCAAATCCCCCATTAAATCTGACTCACTCGCGAATTTTAGGGATAATAATCTTACATCGTGATGCACCCTTGTCATTAAAATCTACCCTGTGCTCATAAGATAATAAATATAATTTACCTTCAAGTGATGGCTGCATCGTCTAGTCGATGGGATCGTGATCGTAATCCTCGAGTCCGAACTGACCCATGACCTGCTGCAATGGTTGTACATCCACAACCTCATCATATGGTTGCCCCTACCATGGTTAGGGAAATCTCTCTTATTATGGCCTTTCTATCAACAAACGAAAGATTTGCCAAGAAATCCTCCCTTCCAGTGATCCTCTCCTTGCTGGCCTCCTCCGTCATTTCCTTAGCCCTGACAGCCCTGAGGAATGAAATTCTGCTGAGGGACCTACTGCCCCTACTTGAACCCAACACTTTTGGATCGATAACCCCCAGACCTAAACCTCTTGGCCCAGTTCCCTTGCTGGAGATCCCACTCCTGCTGTTGTTATGCCCCGCGGGCACCATTCCCATCCACCTTTTCGATCTCATGGGACCCATTCACACTTATGCTATACTTCATATGAAATCACTAACAAAATTATGATATACTAAATTGGAAAAAGTTTGAAATTATAGTATCAATAAATATAACATCCGTTTTTTTATCATGAGTTGTTATCAAAACCTCTATTTTATCATTTTCGATATAAATATACATATAGATAAAAGTTTATGGTAAACTCAAATATAGAGACCTATTGTCATTGCACAAAAATGAATTTATATGTTAGTCTATCCTAAATTGAATGTTTTTAAATGGTTAAACATCATAATCTAGATATGTGTACTGAGCTATAATAACATTCAAATAATCAGTATGAACTATTAATATGTTCATAAATTTATATTTTTTTATGCACACTCAGTCCATGAACAAAACTACAAAACTGAAAATATCATTTCACAAAAACAATAAAGGCATTTAATTCCTGATAACTAAATTTATGTAAAATATATGTCATTGTTGATCATGATATATAGAGACCATAAATACTAAAAAAAATCTAAACAAAAGCCGGTGAGTTTGATAAGTGTACATGAGTTTTTAAATAACCTTTTATCTTTGTTGTATAAGGACACCCCCAATTTTTATCGATCGATGCCCACGACATAAAATCAAAGTCGAAACTACTCATTCTTACCAACATATGGACAAAAACCTGAAAACCTCACTAGCTGCAAATAGTCATGAAATCTCAACCACATTAGTTGAAAATAGAGTGAAAACGTATTTACACAATTGATTAACCAAAAATAAATCAAAATAACGATTTAAATAATGAAAAATCCAATATATATATAATTTTACCTTTGAAAAAAAACTTCAAATTTTTTTGGGTATTGTTGAAAAAATTTAAAACTTGAGTAAGATAGTGCACTGTCCATTGAAGATCTCATCTATTCCATCAGGATAGTATTTTCAATTCGAGACAAAGATGCTAACAGTCTTCAAACAGGTTGGACTGGACTCTTGTTTGGATATTTTCTTTCAAATTCTCGTAGGAATTTCTTGAAGTAATCCAAATATTGAGCACGGGTTTTCTTTATTGTTGCCATAATCTCTTCTTCTCCTGCACTTTCAAGATTGCTTATCAATATTCTCATGGATAATTTATCTGGGATACAACCACATGCCTTCATCAAATTATATGTCTTAATTTCCCTTTATACCATACCTTCTTGGAGATAAGCTTCAATCAGCTCAGTATAAGCCCTAGTGTCCAGTTCTAAGCCTCCTCCCTTTATTTCATTAGAAAAGCTCTTCAACCATATCAATCAGTTTGTTCTTTCCCAACGATCGTATCATGTCACCAAAGAGATGTAAATTCAATTCATACCACACTTCATTCCTCATATATTCAAATACCTGACACCTTGAGGGCTAAGTTCAACTCATTCTACCTTTGCAACTCAGTGAGTGTATCCAACAAATCAGCCTTCAAGAGACTGCTCACTCTGGTGTTGAAAACCTCATCTAGTTTAGGTGGGGATTTGGCCAGTTTTATTGACTGAACTGCTTGTATGGCCTCCGTGGACAAAAATTCTAGACCTCCACATGGGTTTTTTATGCCCATTTCTCAACTGACACCTGATTTTTAAAGTTGGACTGAATTTTGGTTTGGAAATTTGGAGTGATTAACGTTGGATTTATAATAAGAATTTATATTACAACTATTACTGGTATGTGTAAAGTCAAAATCTGAACAGTTATGTAATTAAAATCGAGGGACGTCAATAGATTTTAGAGGAGAGTAACAAATTTTTATTTAAGTGAGCGTTGGCATTCATTGTAAATTACCTCATTTATACCTCTAATACTATCGTATCAAAGGTATAATATTGATATACTTAATTAAACAAAGTATTTGTCTAATACTTGGGATCGCATGAGTCATATTTTTTCATTCTCTTATGTTTAGTGAAATATGTTCAGTTAAATCATGTGATATCATGTCCTTTTTTATAATATCCCACCAAGTCAATTTAGACCTACATCTACCCCTTACATTACTAGAAATACTAAGTAAATCACTCTTCCTTACAGAAGTATCCACTGGTCTACATTTTGACGTGTCCAAATCAAATAAGTCAATTTTCTCTAAATTTATCTTCTATAGGAGCTACTTTTACCATTTCACGAATTTGTTCATTTCTAATTTATCCTTTCGAGTCTTCTGATAAATACATCTTCGCATTCGTATCTACGCCACATTCATTTTCTGGGCATTTTGTTTCTGGCTTGCTCAACATTTTCTGTCCTATATAATTGTGACACCCCACCCAATTAAATATCGGGTGATCAGTCCTTTATAAAATTTATAACAGAATGTTCGGTTGGTTTCATTCTTAGCATCACCGTCGAAAACTTAAATCCAATTAATTTCCTAACATTTAATTAAGCTAGTGTAAAAACATTTCCCAATTTAAATTGAAACCAATTAATTCAATTAATTTCTGAACATGGAATCATAAACCACACACAAGAAATGAATGATGATTGAATTAAATACTGAATAATTAAGACTGGATAAAACCTTATAGTTCAAAGTCACAAACAAAACCAAAATAAACACTTAATCCAATAGAAACGACCTACAAATGAACTGAGTACAATATCACTAATGATGATGGGAGACACATGCCCGAACTGAAGTATCTGAATTATGAACTGAATAAAATGAGAGAAGCGTCTAATCTCAATGACCCACAACTTCCACAACAGCTGCAGCTCGGCAAACCATCAAAGTATCTAGAACCGGTGTCCCTGTGGCCAGGAACCTATACTAATACATACATATATATATATATATATATATATATATATATATATATATATATATATATATATAGCAAAAGAGAGGAGAAATACAAGAAACGATTCAGAGCCCAAGGTGTAAAAATGATTTAGCAAGTATTTAAAACTGGTTCTTAAAACAAGTCTTATACGCATTTTAGTTATCGAACTCTCACATGATTTTCTCACCTCTCGTCTATTGTGCACGCCTAACGTACATCTAAGCTCCCCTTAGTTATACCTCCCAGTCTAACTAGTCAGAAACCATAATAATATTAACTATGCTCACTAGTAGTATCCCCGTATCGCCCATACAACACATTATTCAGATAGTTTATCTCACATACTAAGTTTGATTAATCACCGTTTGCATTGTTAATCTTTTATCCACTAAGATTATTTTATTTCTCATTTTCATTTTATCTACTAGATTCACAAAGTAGAAAGTTACCCAAGTACACTTATACATATATATAGTCTCATCATCCCTATATATATATACAGTAATCCTGCACCCTTAGGTTAAGACCACTCGATGCAAAGTAATGATTATTATTATTACCAAGCCTGCAAATTTCACACAGTAGAAATATTCACAAGTTCATATATATATATATAGTCACATCATCCCTATACATATACATACTAATCCTGCACCCCCGGGCTAAGACACATTAGTGCACCTATTAAGAAAATTCTGCATCCCCAGGTTAAGACCCATTAATAAACCTATCAATAATAATCCAGCACCCTCGGGTTATCGCCCATTAGTGCGCCTAACAATAATCATCCTTGTACCCCCGGGTTATCACCCATTAGTACACTTAACAATAGAATTTCCGCACCCCCGAGTTATCACTCATTAGTGCGCTTAACTATAAGATTCTTGCACCCACGAGTTATCACCCATTAGTGCTCTTAACAATAATTTTCCATAATAGGCATACACACATCCTATTATAATTTATAGGTATTTCTCCAACCTACATATATACTCCTCATACGTATTTTAATCGCATCTCTACGTATAGTATAAATATTTAGATTACTATCTCTCTCGTAATCTCCAAGGTATATTCTCTCTATATCGAAATAATTAAAGTATTTATTCTCACATACCTTCCCGAAATTGCGTCTTATATAAATTTACTATTTGGAAGTTTCTCTCACTCCAATAAACCGATAAACTCAAAACAGGACTCTAAGAAAAATTCTCAAAAATTCCTTCTATCGCTCGAACCAGAATGACATGTCGTTCGAACCACTTCCACATATCGTTCGAACTACTTCGCGTGAGATCCCCATCTTATTTGAACCACTTTCACATGTCATTCGAACCACTTCCCGCGAGATACCCATCTCGTTTGAACCACTTCGCGCGACTTCGCGCGAGATCCACTATTTCGTCTTCTTCACCAAATTTCAGCCTTTTCAACCATTTTTGGACCTAAAAACCTCTAAGATTCAACATCCAACGCCTCATCATCAATACCCATCAACACCTAATGGATTATAAATCATTCTCAACATCCTAGGATCATTAATTCGCCATTAAACATCATAATTATTTAAAATCCTCAAATTAATTCATATGAACCCTAGTTTCCAAATTTTCATTTAAAGAACATAATCATCCCAGATTCGTTCATCAATATATAATCCAATTCCGTGATTAATACTCTATATACATGAAGGAATTTCAACCACTAATTAAACCAATCCTTAATCATAATTTACATCTCCAATTTTCACCCAATTCATATGTAAATCATGATTAATTTCACCTATACTAACATGAGCATGATTATTGCTAAAAGAAAGAAAGTAATAAACACTTGCCTTGAATATGATAGTCTGATCCGTTGGTGATGTTGGTATGGGTGTGTTACCCTTGTTCCGATCTACACGGTGGTGGTGGTGATTGTGCAAGGTGGTGTTATCTTGGCCATTTTCTCTTGGAATTAGCTCTCCCTCACACCTCCTATAGACGTTCTTAACTTCCTGTAACTTCTTAACCCTAATGGAATTTTCTTGGCTGATATAATTACTCTTAATTTTCATTCATTAATTTAGCCCAAAAATACCATTTACCATAATGCCCCCCCCCCCCGGGATGCCGGTTAGGCCTAAAATCGCCCCGGGACCCAAACTAAACACCCGGGTATACTATTTTGACTATCTCGACTCTTACGAACTTAACGGCACTCTCGAAATAACCATACGAGTTAATAAAAATAATTTCTCTATTTATTCTATTCAATTAGTCCCGACACGACTCACACGCGCATCATACTTAAATTACCAAATTATGGTATTTCTCACTTTCAACAATTTATCAAATTTCATAATTCCATATTACATATCACAAAGTAATATTCAATAATTCTCCACAATAGGTATTAGCCCTTGTCACGCTAGTTAATAATTATTTCAATCCGGATTAATGAAAACTAATTTCTTGCATTTTTAATTTAATTAATCCAACAACAATAATTAATCGCATACTTATTCCCATAATAATAATTAATCACATAATTATTTAAATCATAAAAAATACGAGGTGTTACAATAACATGGCAGGTAAAATGGTTATCCGATTAACTTTATAGGTATACACCTATTATACAATATGCTGGTAGAACTTCTCCACTTGACCTAGTTTACTTTATACCTATGAGTAATATTATCACTAATATCTCCATCTCTTGGATAATCGAGCCTAAATAACGAAAATAATCATTTCTAGATATCTCTTAACCCTCTAATTTCATCACATCTTCATTTGTCCTCCTATTACTACTAAAATTACACTAGACATATTCTATTTTAATCCTACTTATTTTAAATCCTCTTATTTCTAGAGTTTCTCTCCACAATTCTAATCTAGCATTAATACCATCTTAGTTTCATCCACTAAAATAATATTATAGCATACACCACACACTACACCAAAATGGCCAAATTGTCACCTTTCAACCGGCCACCCTTGTCAAGGTCATTGACCGTGACACAAATCTTGCGTTTTGTGTCACGGTCATTGACATTGACACGATCGTGACACAGAATTGTCACGGTCTTTGACCGTGACAAATTTACTTGTCACGGCCTTGTCACGGTCGTGTCAAGGTCAATGACCGTGACACAAAACGCGAGATTTGTGTCACGGTCAATGACCTTGACACGACCGTGACAACTTTTGCAACAAAAAAGCCCTAGGATTCTTTTTTCCCACCTCTTTTGGTTTTCCCCCCCTCTCTCTCTCTCATCCGGGATTTCTGCTCTCTCTCTCTGTAAGGTATATTTTTTTTCCTCTCTTTCTCTTTCATTTCTATATGTATGTGTATGTGTATGTGTGTATATACATGTGTGTATATGTATATGTGTATGTGTGTATATATATGTGTAAATGTTAGTGATAGTTAGAATGGTGTAAATGTTAGTGATAGTTAAAATTGTGTAAATGTTAGAAAAGTTCTAGAATTCATATGTTAAATTTAATTATATAAATATTTAAATTGATAATAATTTTATTCATGAAACTAATTCAATTAGGTAAAATCCTAGATAATTTTTTAACAGAATTTGATAATATTATATAAAGTTTAGTAAATTCACAAAATGTTGCCAATTGTATGTTTTTAGGAATATCATTAGTTACTTTCGTGCCCAACTATATAGAATCCATACACATGCATGTTGTTAGAAAGTCTTAAATTTAATTTGTAGAATCTCTATACTTGGTTGGATTTATCCCTTTATGATAATGAAATTTATGCTCCAATTATAATCATCTCATGTCATAATTTTATCGATAAACAATAAATGTAGTTGTCACGGTTGTGGTGGGGGGAGGGGGTGGGGTGGTGGGGGTGGGATTTGTGTGTGTGTGCGTAGGTGTGTGTATGGTGGTGTGTGGTGGGGGAGGGGGGTAGTGAGGGTGGGGTGTGGTGGGGGTTGGGGTCGTGGTGGGGGTTGGGGTTGGGGTTGGGGTGGTGGGGGTGGGGTGCGTGCGTGTGTGCGTGTGTGCGTGGCGGGGGGAGGGGGGCAAGGGGTGTGGTGGGGGTGGGGGTGGGGTGTGGGGGGTGTGGAGGGGCAATTTTAACAATTTTATATCTTTAATTAAGAAATTGTATAGCTTTAATTGTAATTTTAATTGTATAGTTTTAGATGAAAGTAAATTAATAATTAGTGCTAATTTCATATGAAAGTAGGATTGTCCCTCATTGTAAATTTGTAAATTAATAATTGTATACTTTAATTGTTAGATTAATTGATGAAATGTTGGGTTGGTTAGTTTTAAAAGTGGCATGACGTGTGCGTGTGTGTGGTGGGGGTGGGGTAGGGGTGTGTGTATGTGTACTATTAACATTTGTTTTTATCTGTACAAATAACATTTTTTTACAGCAAAAATGTCTCCTTCAGATATTAAGGCGAAGATGATGATGCTGTTTATGATGATGTCGTCTGGGCTCGGTGGTAGCGGAGGCTACGAGGGCTCCTCCGCCCCTAGGCTCCCCAAATATGGAAAATTTGGGATTACCGTCGAGAACAAGTCGGAGCTATTAGCGAGATCCCTCGATCTTCTAAAAACGTTCATCGGCCCGGGGTTTATGAGTTGGAAGGAGGTACCATATGAGCTCAAGTTAGCTGTTTGGGCGGCACTACAGGTAATATATTTATATTTATATTTATATGAATATTTCAATTTCAATTTCAATTTCAATTTCAATTTCAATTTCAATTTCAATTTCAATTTCAATTTCGATTTCGATTTCATATTTATATTTATTTTCATATTTATATTTATATTTATATTTATATTTATATTTATATTTATATTTATATTTATATTTATTCGCAACTAACATTGTATTTGTTAGACAGGAACAATTCAACTTGGATCCAAAGCTAGGCGATCCCGTCTTGGAGCAGATTAGGGAGCAACTCAAGTCGTGGAAAAAAAATATGCGAGCACGGTACTTTGGGAAAACAAGAGAGTCGATTATCCAATGGCGTGAATCCGTCCCCCCCCCCCCCCCAAGGAGCCGATCTCATTGGCACAATGGCAGAAGTTCATTGACAATGAGATCGAGGATCGACAATTGGCATCTCGCTAATCGGGGAGGGAAAATCGGGCAAAAAAGACGGACGTGCACTACTCCGGCCGGACCTCTTACGCCGAGGTGGAGCATAGGATGCAGGTAAGATTTAATTTTTCTATAACTACAGAAATATATTATTCTTCATTATTTTACTTTGCGGGGCCGATACTAATTTTACTTTACTTTATTTTATTTCAGGGGATAGGGAGTGGGCCAGGGGGTAAGCCACATAGGCTCGATACTTATGTGACTCTTCGGATGAAGAAGGGGAAGGACAAGGAGGTGTCCCCGAGCATCGTGGCCACGATTGTAAGTAATCCGACAGTTTAATTTTTTTTAATTACGTTATAATTTTTTAGTTTACTTATTTTACTAATCATGTGCGTTTTGTCGTTTCAGGCAAAGCTTAAGGAAGTGCATGAGTCGCAGTCTGATGTCGACAAGGCATCTTTGTCCACAGACGCACTCAGCCAAGTGCTTGGCTCTGATCGCAAGGGGGGGACAAGGGGAGTGAGCTCGCGGGTGGGAAAATCTAGGATCATCGGATTGGAGACGAGCGACACCGGGTTGGCTCGAACGGTGGATTCACAGGACGCGAAGATGTCCCATTTGGAGGTGACGGTCCAAGATATGTACGCATTCATGAAGCGTACGTTGGGCGGAGACCGTAAAGGGAAAGGGAAAGGGAAAGGGAAAGGGAAGGAGAAGGCGATGGAGGAGGAGGTGCGGGAGGACGAGGCGCAAGATGACGAGTATGTGGACCTCGCTGCTTCATCATCGACACGCTCGTACTTCGATGATCCGCTTCCCTATTTGACCCCCTTCAACAGACCATTGTCGACACTTGGTTGGACGAGCGTGTTCATATTGGACGTATTTGATGGCCAACGGATAGGGCGGGGGTTGAGGGACCCGAATATCGTCGAGGGTGGAATAGTTCATGGACGTGCACTTCAACAGATGGAGTCCAGGGTGCTCGTCACGCATGTCATACCCGGGAAGGAGAACTCCCTATTGTGGTTGCGCGAACAATGCGGCACGACGTATATTAGTGGGTGCGTCAATTCGTATGTCGTGTGGCCTACTCACCTCCTCACATTTACCCAAGACATGTAGTAACATTATTTTTAAGTTTGTCCATTTTAATTATATTTGGATTATATCGTCATGTATATTATTTCTATGGATTATATCGTCATGAATATATATTTGAATAATCTTTAGTTTGTTTGGATATATGATGTTTGGAACATGTACGACGTTGCTATAACAGGTACAAATATACTGCTGGGCAGTGGCAGTGGCCATACTGCCCAGCAGATTTTTTTTAAATTCTGCCCAGAATTGTCACGGTCATTGACCGTGACACGTCCGTGACAAAAAGTTATCACGGACGTGTCACCGTCAATGACCGTGACAATTTTTTTAAAAAGGGTCACGGCTTTGTCACGGTTTATAACCGTGACAAACGTGTCACGGTCATTGACTGCGACACGACCGTGACACAAAATGCGAGTTTTGTGTCAAGGTCAATGACTGTGACATGACCGTGATAAAAAAAGTTGTCTCGCCTCGAAATGTCACGGTCATTGACCTTGACAAGTTGGATTTGTCATGGTCAATGACCTTGACAAATGGGCAGATTTGGTGTAGTGACAACACCTCATCTTGTATTTCTCCCATCAAGTTATCCATAACAAGAGTAAAGAAATAATAACTTAGTGTTGAATCTTGACGTAGACATATAATAGCTGAAAATTCACTACTTTCTCTAGTTGATGTTCTTACTGTAGTCATGATCCCATCATACATATCCTTGATCACATTAATATATCTGCGAGCCACTCCTTTTTATGTAGAACCCACCATATTATATCTATGGATATCCTATCATACGGCTTCTCCAAATCTATTAAAATCATATGAAGATCCTTACTTTTCTCCCTATAACCCTCCATAATCTCCTCAATAAATAAATTTCTTTTATTGTTGACCTCCGAGGCATAAATCTAAATTGATTCTCAGATACTATTGTATTCATTCTCAATCTATATTTAATCACTCTCTCCCAAAGTTTTTATTGTATGACTCATAAACTTAATACCATGATAATTTGAATAAATTTGTATATGCCCTTTATTTTTATAAGTATGTACTAAAACACTCTTTCTCCATTAACAAGGCATACTATTAGTCATTATGATTCTATTAAATGATTTTGTAAGATAAAACACTCCTTGATCCCCTAAGTACATCCAAACCTCAATAGGGATGCCATATGCTCCTAATGCCCTCCCTATTTTCATCTTTTTAGAGCAATCATAACCTCAGTTGTCCTAATTCTATGAAAAAATATATTGTCTCCATGTGTTTTCCATATTTAACCTACTCTCATTATCTCCATTCAATATTCTATCAAAGTAATTTTTTCATCTTTTCATAATCTCATCATCCTTGACTAGGCTCTCATATCATCACTTTTAATACACTTAATGCTATTAAAATCTTTTATTTTTCTGTCCCTAAGTTTAGCAAGCTTATAAATACTTTTCTCCCCTTCTTGTGTTTCTACTTTTATATAAATATCATCATATTACATTAACTTAACATCCTTCACCATTTTCTTTACTTTTTTTGGCCCATTTATATTTCTAAAAAATTTATTCATTTTTAGTTATTTTTCAATATTTTAAAGAACAATCTTTCGATTTTATCTATATTTTGTACTTCTTCATTCCATCACCAAGTTTCTTTAGATTGTGGCCTCTTTCCTATTGATTCTTTAAAAAATTTCTTTTGTTATTTCCCTAATGCATGTGGCCATCTTATCCCATATTATGTTAGTCTCCTCTTCAGTATTCCATAACGGTTCATTTAATACTTTATCTTTAAATAGTTTTAATTTATCTTCTTTTAAGTTTCACCACCTAGTTTGTGGGTTAATCTTCTCGTTTTACACTCGTGATTAATTTTTAATATTTATACCCAACACTGCTATCCTATAATGTGAGGTTAAACTGTAATTCCCCGTATTTTTATGCATTTTAATTTTGGGGATTTATTAAATTTAATTAGAGATATTAAATTAATATTAATCTAGAAAATCATTTAATACTTACTAGCGTGATGGGAGTTAGAAATTATTTTTGTTATAAGTTACTTTATGGGTAAAGTAAGTGGTGTAATTATGATTAGTAAAATTATCATGAGACGAGAAGCTAATTTGATAATTTTGGAAATTTATCGAGACGCGCTTGTGTCATGTCGGGATTAAATTCAGACTATTAAAAGTAAATAAAATTATAAGTCACCCGTATGGTCATTTAGAGTGCGTTAATGTGTCTGGAAGGGTCGAGATAGTCAAAATACTGTACCCGGGGGTTTAGTTTGGGTCTCGGAGCGTTTTTAGGCCTAATTAACACCCCGGGAGGGCGTTTTGGACATTTTACATTTTTTGGCATGAAAACCCACGAAAATTCTAAGAGAATATCATATGGTGAGAGTCACCTTCTAGGGTTAGAAACACCATAAACCAAAGACGGCCATTGGAGAGGAAGAGGAGAGGTTTTCCAAGGAGTTCTAGGCCAAGAACTCCACCAATTGCACCGCCGTCGCCACCAAACGTTAGATCGTACAACGAGGATCACAACCACACCAAAATCTCCACAAGTCTGAACCAAAAATTCTCAGGCAAGTATCTATCTTGCTCTATTTCAGTTAATGCTCCAATAATATTAGCCTAGGATTGATTAGGACTAGTTTTGTGAAGGAAAAACCTATTTTGGAGATTTGAATTCGCGTATTGTATGAGAAATAGATGTGTTCTGGAAACCCAATTCATATGTAGTGATTGAACCACGAAATTTCAGTAAATAAAGGGTATGAAATCTGGTAAAATAATGGGAAGAAACTAAACAAAAGAAAATTTAGGGTTCTTGATGTTTTTATGGATTTTGCCCTTTAAATTTATTATTCATGATGAAAATCCGCATGCCTAACGTAGGAAATCACTTATTTGAGGTTATAATACTTATAGTATGAAGTATTGGGAGTTTGGTAGTCAAATATAACGTTTTGGATGATGTTGTAAGATAAAACCCATAACTAAAAATTCTGCAGATTTGCGATACCTGCTTGATCGATCGATTGAACCCGGATCGTTGATCGATTGATGGATCGATCGATCGAACACCTGCCTTAGATCGATAGACCCCTCCTGACGGACTTATATTGTCCTTTCTGAATGATTAATTTCCATTTAAGCGGATAAAAATCTTTGGTCATTTATATTAAAATATTTTGGGATATAAAAAAGACCAGTAGGACTTTAAAAATATATGGAACCATTAATGTAAGACGAGATTAACATTTCACGAGGGTGTTTTTACATATAAGAGACAATGGGAACATGTGTTAAAGGGTGAGACTCGTAAGTAAGTTATGTTGTAAAATAACTGAGTACCTACTAAAATTACACTTGGAGAAATATGAATCAACGAGTGTTACGTAGAAAGTTGAAATAATCCCATGAATAAGAATAAGAGATAAACGGTTATACGTGATAACTAAATAATGAGTAATAAGGATAAATATCATAATTATGGGTTGTGAGAGTATACCTAAATTTGATATGGGAATAGTAGTATACATATATGACTGTGGTTATGCAAATACTATATACGTGTAAAAATCATGCCCGCGCTACTTGTATCCGTGAGGTTACCGCGCTGGGACAGTCTTATCTCGATGGGACCTTTATGGGGGATATTGACTCGTACCATAGAACATAGGAATCCTTAGTACAGGCTATTGAATCGATAGTCAGACTGTCCTAAGAGACGTGAGGGTATGTGTTGACCTTTTAGTGACTTGGATCTATGCTTCGCCTCAATTTTATATGTGTTTTGTGTTAATACAGTTCGAGAGTGATTCCAAACTAGTATTTCCCTTAGTACGAGTGATACGGGAACTGGATAGCAGAGTATGCCCGCACCATAGATTTTATGTGGGGTGCTGTTAGAATATATATATATATTATATGAGTATTTAATATATATATTTAAATCTGGAATTTGGGAACTACCTGCTGTAACTATGGTATGTAAGAAATGAATAATTATTTCAACTTGGGAATAAGTGTTTATAAAGTATGAGATATTGCTGAGAAACTTTATTATAAAATAAGGCTTATGAGAGCACTTTGCTATTAAATAAAATTAACCTCCTTAACATTTGAAATTGTAGGCATGAAACCTTAAGAGTTGAAATTGTAGGCATGAAACCTTAAGAGTAACTTAAGATAAGATAAGTTAAACTATTGGGAGTATGAGTGCGATAGGTGTACACATTAGAAGAGAGGTGAGAATTTCTCAAGGGAGTGTCGCACTAATATGTTGGTTGCATTAGCCGGTAAGCATTTTAAATACTTGCTAAACTAATTTTAAACTGTTTTACAATTGGGCTCTGACCCGTTTTCTAGTTTCTCTTCTCTCTTGTATATATATGTATATATTACAGGTGCCGAGCCATAGGGGCGTCTTGCATAGGATCCTTTGGAAGGAACGCGCTGCAGCTTAGGTGGGCGTTGCAGGCCTCTTGCTTAGATGACCTCATTGTTGATTCCACTTCTATCACTATTTATTCCGTAGGGCATGTGTCGCCCTTCTTCATTATTCAGTTGTTTTATCAGAGATTGTGATTCGTTTATTTACAGTATATATACTTTGGGATTTATTACTGTCAGGATGTTTTTCTTTAAGTTTTAAAGTTTGAATTAATTAGATGGATGTTTAATTGTTTGGATTATATGTTCCAGTATAGTTGTTGTGTGATTCCATAACTATGAATTATGTAAAGTTTTAAATGTTGATTTAAAAAAATAAAATTTGGAAATTGATGTCTAAAAATGGTTTTGACACATAGCTTGATTATTTAGGGTGTTTAAAATTGGAACATTTATTTTTGCGACAGTGATGCTAAGAATGAACCAACCGTTCACCTTGATTATAATTTAATAAAGGAGTGATCACCCGGTATTTAATTAGGTAGGGTGTCACAGGTGGTATCAAAGCATCAAGTTCTAGTGTCCTTTAGGATCTGTACAGTTTATTTCTCTTTCAGCTTAGCGTTCTTGTTATAGAGCCCTATTTTAGGATTGTTGTATTCTTGCTTTTACGATTACGTCTTGAGCTATTTGAGATTTGACAATAACTGTAGACTAATAAATTTCTTCACGTTTCAGATGCCTCCGAGATGTACACCAAAGGATAGGCGTGCCGAGGCCGAGCAGCCAGTACCTCCGACTCAGGGAATGATGAATGCAAATGAAGTAGCCGCTATCGTTGCTTAGGCAGTGAATGTCGCGCTAGCGGTAGTACAGCAGGCTCCACCCTGTGACACCCCGCCTAATGAAATACCGGGCGATCACTCCTTTATTAAATTAAATCAAGGCGAACAGTTGGTTCATTCTCAGCATCACTGTCGATAAAAATAATTTTTTCCAATTTAACACCCTAATTAATTAAGCTAAGTGTCAAAACCATTTTCATACATAACTTTCCAAATTTTATTTAAATAAAAATTATTTATTTATTTTATTAACAACATTCAAAAAGTAATAATCACACCACATTAATTCTGCAACATAATCCAAATAATTTAAAACATTCGTCAATCGAATGTCAACATACGAAATCTAAAGTCACACATCCAAACTAAATAAATCCCATAGTAACATTACTGGAAATAACTGAAATACAAATGTTCAATAACAACGGAATAATGGAAAGAGCTACACATGCCCAACTAAATGAAAGTACTAAGAGTGGATCCGAATGAACGAAGTCGTTTAATCAAGAGACCTGCAACTCCCACCTACGCTGTAGCGCTTTCCTTCCAAGGGATCCTAAGCAAGACGCCCCTGTGGCTGGGCACCTGTGATACATACATATATATACAAGAGAGAGAGAGAGAAAAAGAAACGGGTCAGAGCCCGATAGTGTGTATGATTTAAAAATTCGTTTAGCAAGTATTTAAATTGATACAGGCCAATACAACAACATATTAGTGCGACACTCTCTTTAGAAAATTCTCACCTCTCTTATAATGTGCACTCCTATCACACTACCCTTCCCAACGGTTTATCCTATCATTTTCGCACTAACCTTCCCAAAAATTTAGCTTATCTTAAATTACTCTTAAGATTTCAAAATCGAACAATATCATTGTTTAAAAAGATACTTCCCATTTAGTAGCACCACTCTCGTTTTAGCTTCAATAATTTATAAAGTTTCCCAGTGTCATATTATACTTTTCAACTAAGTATTTACAATTTTAGTCATCAACTATGTCCTACTTACAAAATCACAGTAGGCGGTTCCAATTCTCATAATTTCGTATATATATTAACTACTCGCGTAATATATATATATATAACGGAACCCCAAATAAAACTATGGTGCAGGCATACTCTGCTATCCAATCCCCGTATCGCTCACACTAAGGGATATACAAGTTCAAAATCACTCTCGAACTGTATCAACATATATACACAAACAAGATTGAGGCGAAGCATAGATTCCAAGTCTTTAAGAGGTCAGTATATACTCTCACGTCTCTTAGGACCGTCTGAACTATCATTCCGATAGCCTGTACCAAGGATAATTATCTCCTAGGGTACGACTCAATATCCCCCATAATGCAACACAGGAAAAGATCGTCCTAGCGCGGTAATCTCAGGGATAGCAAGTAGCGCGGGAATGGTTTTCACACGTATATAATATATGCATACACAACCATATAAATATACCACTTGCTATCATATCAATATAGGTTTCTCTCATCACCCATAATTACAATATTTATCCTTACTTTTCACATTAAGTATTCCTTATAAGGGTTCGTTGCTAACCTTAACTCGAAGGGTTTCTCCAACCCATTACGTGACACTCGTGGACCCTATCCTCCCAAGTATAAAATTCAGTAGGTGTCATTATTATGTTCCAACGTAACTCTCTTATGCGCCTCACCCTTTAATACATAAATTTACCAACCCTAAAGTAAATATCCCATAAATACCATTCTCTTCGAATATCAAAGTTCCCAACATTTATTCATATGCCCTACTAGTCCTCCATGTCTCCCAAATCATTTTATTAAGAATGACCAAGAATTATATCACGATAATTTGAATTTAACTCATTTAAAAAGGGAAATAGGAGTCTTCCAGGAGGGGTCGATCGATCGAGGTTTGGGGCTCGATCGATCGAACCTTCGATCGATCAAGTAGGTATTTCGATTTCTGCAGAATTGCAGTTACGGGTTCTAACACCTATTCTCATCCAATTTCAAGTTTTACATTCCCAAACGTCCAAAATCTTGTCCTACTAACATCCTGACATGATATGATACACATCCTACGTAAAGCATGTCAATTTACATCACTAAACATGGATTACTCATGCCAAAATTCATTTAAAACTCAAGAACCCTAAAAATCTGTAAATCATGGTTCTAATCTGTTTTACCCCAGAATTCCTTTCTTAATTACACCTAAATTTCGTGGATTATTCTTTTACATCACATAAGATTTCCAGAATAAGGTTTAAGTCTTTACTACATGCAAATTCCTATAACAATTTGGGTTTTCTTCCGTATATTTTATCCCTAATCATTCCTAAACTAATATGGAAATTGCACCAACAAAATAAGCAAGATAAACACTTGCCTGGGATTTTCAAAAGTCTGGATTGCGGCTGATTTTGGTGTGGTTGCGTTCCCCGTCTCGCGATCTACGCGTTGGCGGTGACGGTGGTGCAAATGGTTGAGTTTTGAGCCTTGGAATTGCTTAAGAGCTCTCTCCTCTCTTCTCCAATGGCCGTTCTAGGTTTTGGGAATTCTAACCCTAGGTGACAGCCTCAATATCAGATATAGACCCTCTAATATTCGTGGGTTTAATTACCCAAAATTGTAAAATGACCAAAATGCCCTCTCGGGTTACTAATTAGGCCTAAAAATGCCAGACCCAAACTACACCCCCGGGTACACTTTTCTGACTATCTCGACCCTTCCGGACGTGTTGGCGTACTCAAAACGACCATACGGGCAACTTATAAAATATACACTTTTTATTTATCAAAATTTAATCCCGACGCGACACGAGCACGTCCCGACTTAAATTTCTGAAATTGTCATTTAATTCACTCATGACATTCAATATAACCAATATCATATATATTACTTTGCTCATTAGTAATATTCAACCAATTTCATATAATTACTAACTCTCGTCACGTTAATAATTATAACATAATTAATTTTCCAATTTTTTTATTAAATAATTAACTCACATTAAATTTAATAAATCCCCAAATTAATATAGCATGAAAATACGGGGTATTACATACTTCCCCCCTAATAATGGAATTTCGTCCCGAAATTCGGAGAGTAAGGCATACCTGGTAAAAATAACTCTGGATATCTCTCGCGCATATCTGCCTCATGCTCCCAAGTGGATTCCTCCACATTATGATGCTCCCACTGGACCCGTACAAGTGGAACTATCTTCGACCTCAATCTCCTCTCACTATAGTCTAGGATAGCCACCGGTCTCTCCTCGTAAGAGCTATGAGGCTTTAAGTCGATCTCATCTATCGCAATGTGAGTATGGGCCATATCATCCCGAAAATATCGTCTCAACGACGAGATGTGGAATACATCGTGGATGCGATGTAAATGCTCTGGCAGTCCCAACCTGTATGCAACCGGCCCAATCCTCTCAATTATGGGAAATGGTCCCACGTACCTCGGAGCCAACTTCCCCTTCTTCCCGAACCTCATCACTCCCTTCATAGGAGATACACGCAATAACACTTGGTCCCCCACACTAAACTCTCGGAAGAACCGTTTCGCATCAGCGTAGCTCTTCTGCCTGTCCTAGGCTACTCGAATGCGACTCCTGATCATCTCAATCCTCGCGGAGGTCTCTTGAATCACCTCTGGTCCTAACAACTTGTTATCCCCCACTTCAAGCCAACAAGATGGGGAACGACAAGGCCTGCCATACAAAGCCTCAAATGGAGCCATGCCAATCGTGAACTGATACGAGTTATTATAAACAAACTCTACCAGTGGAAGATGTGGCTCCCAACCTCCTCCAAAATCAAGAACACACATGCGTAGCATATCCTCCAACATCTGATTAGTACACTCTGTCTGTGGGTGATAAGCTGAACTCAACCTCAACTCAGTACCCATAGCCTCCTGAAAGCTTTCCCAAAAACGTGATACGAAAATCTTGTCTCTATCTGACACAATATTCAGGGGCACCCCGTGTAATCTGACGATCTCGGCAATAAACAGCTGAGCATACTGACCCGTGGTATAATCTGTCCGCACCGGTAGAAAATGAGCCACCTTGGTTAAACGGTCTACAATCACCCAGATAGAGTCATGGCCCCGCTCTGATGTAGGCAACCCTGTAATAAAATCCATGTAAATGCTCTCCCACTTCCACGCGGGTACTTCTAATGGCTGAAGCAACCCTGACGATTTCTGATGGTCCACCTTCACCAGCTGACAGGTAGAACACTTGGACACGAACTCAGCAATGTCCTTCTTCATCCCACTCCACCAGTATTGTCTCCTCATATCCTAGTACATCTTATCCCCTCCAGGATGCATCGCAAGCCGGGACCCGTGAGATTGGGTCATCACTGCATGACGTAATTTAGCCCCTTCTGGAACTACCAACCTCCCATTAAATCGCAAACCTCCATCGGAACTAACAGAATAGGACCCAACACCCTCGGCTAGAAGTCGCACAATCTGCTCCTGGCAAAATGGGTATGTGGTCTGTGCCTGTATCACCCTCGTAATAATTTCAGGTGTGACTGACATAACGGATATGAAAGAACGGGCTATTGCATCCTGGTGACCCAACTCCTTCCACTTTGCCTTCCAAACGTCCGCTACCTCGTCTACCGGTCTACGACTCAACGCATCAGCAACTAAGTTGGCCTTTCCCGGATGATACTGTATATCGAACTAGTAGTCTTTCACAAACTCTAGACATCTGCGCTGACGCATATTCAGCTCTCGCTGAGTGAGCAGGTACTGCAACGACTTGTGGTCTGTGAACAAACAGAATTTCTCTCCCAACAAATAGTGCCTCCATATCCTCAATGCAAAGACGACTGCTGCTAACTCCAGGTCGTGGGTAGGGTAATTCTTCTCATGCGGGAGGCAAAAGCTATAGCCTTTTCCTCCTGCTGAAGTACTCCCCCAAGTCCCCGTAAGGACGCATCGGTGTAAACCAGGTACTCCACACCCGGCTTCGGTAACGCAAGGACTGGTGATGAAGTAAGCTTTTCTTTCATCTCGTCGAAATCCAACTGACAAGCATCATCCCAAACATATGGTACCCCCTTGCGAGTCAGGTTCGTCAGCGGACCCGCTATTTTGGAAAATCCCCGAATGAATCTCCTGTAGTAACCAGCTAACCCCAAGAAACTACGCACTTCCGTCGGTGTCGTGGGCTGTCCCCACTCCCTCATCGCTGACACTTTGCTCGGGTCAACTGCAATCCCCTGCTCAGAAACAACATGCCCCAAGAACTATACCTCTCGTAATCAGAATCCGCACTTCTCATACTTAGCATACAGTTGATGCTCTCGTAGAGTCTGAAGAACCTGTCTCAAGTTCTCGGCATGCTCCTCCTTGGAGTGTGAATATATCAAGATGTCATCCATGAAAACGATAATAAACTGATCCAAGAACTCTCTGAATACTCGGTTCATCAAGTCCATGAAAACGGCTGGAGCATTTGTGAGTTCGAATGACATCACTCGGAACTCATACGACCCATATCTCGTCATGAAAGCAGTCTTCAAAACATCCTGCTCCCTAATACATAGCTGATGGTACCCCGACCTCAGATCTATCTTCGAAAAGAAAATTGCTCCCCTTAGCTGGTCGAACAGATCATCGATTCAAGGCAATGGATACTTATTCCGTATCGTGACCTTGTTCAGATCCCGGTAGTCCACATACAATCTCAGTGAACCATCTCTCTTCTTTACAAACAAGACTGGAGTGCCCCAAGGTGAGGTACTCCAGCGAATGAAGCCCTGACCTAACAGCTGCTCTATCTGATCTCGTAGCTCTCGCATCTCTGCCGGAGCCATACAGTACGGTGCGAGTGCTATAGGTCTCGTATCTGGCAATAAATCTATGACAAAGTCTATCTCACGACTGGGGGCTAGACCTGGTATCTCCTCAAACACATCGGAATACTCCCTGACAACTGGGATCGAATCCAAGGGAATCACAACCTCCTTAGAGGTATCCTCCTCTATGTAATACAAATGAGCGGTCGAACCTCCCTCTGGGTGAGGCATCGCCACTACAAACATCTCTTTCCCCGGAATGGCAAAAACAATGCTCCCACCGAAGCAATCAATCATGGCTCTATAAGTTGCGAGCCAATCCATACCAATAATTACATCATGGTCGTGCATGTCTAAAACTAACATGTCTGCAAGTAATACCAAGCTACCAATCTCTACCCCCACTCCCCGGCATATAAAGAAAATAAGGGACCCACTCCCCAGTGGTGAGTCTACACACGTCACTGTGCTCTCTGATGTGGCTACCAACCCTAAGGCCTTGGCAAAATGCGTAGCTATAAAACAATGCGTTGCCCCTGTATCAAACAAAAGTCGACCCATAGTACCATGGATAGGAAACATACCCTCAATCGCGGGTGGTGCCTGTGGAGCTGATGCCTGGTGGACGTTATAGACACGTCCATACTGTAATTTCCCTTGCTGCACTGGAGCTGCTGGAACGGCTAGTAGGGCTGGCACCTGGGCTGGAGCTGGGAGGACAGGTGGAAAAAGTGGTCTCTGTGGCTCATTACGGGCACCTTGCTGCTGTGGGGCCCTCTCTCCCTCTGGACAATCCTGGCGCCTATGGCCATGCTTACCACACCCAAAACATCGGCCTCTGAAATTACCTACCCTCTGTCCCTGCTGACCACGGTCCTACTAGTCGTTACCTCCCGGCCACTGGCCCTGTTGACCCTGATTAGCACGCTGCTGGCCCTGCTGTTGTCCCTGCTGTCGGTGTTGGCCCTGCTAATTAGGCTGGCCCTGCTGGCCCAGCCTATAACCCCCATATCCTTGCCTAGAATCACCTGAAAGGAATTGCTTAGCAGGGTCCCCCTGATGGGAACTCTGCTGGTGCTGACGAGTCTGTCCATGAGATGGTGCCCCACTGGCACTATCACCCCCGGCCTTGCCCTGCTGACTGGACTCTCCTTCTCTCTTGTTTCCTTGAAGATGGAACCGGTGATCCTAGCAATGTAGCAACGCGGCATTGAGTACATTAGTGAAAGTACTCAGGGATAAATTCCCATTAAGGTGCTGACGGATCCTCCAAGCTAACCTATCGACAAACATCATAATCTTCTTGCTCTCAGTAGGTGCCTCATCTGGCACAATGGTGAGAAGTCTCGTGAACTCCTCCTCATACTCTGCTATGGTAAGACTCTCCTGATTCAGATTCAGTAATCTCCGCCTCATCTCAGTCTACACGTAGGGTGGAAAATACTTGCGGTCAAATCGCTCCCAAAATGACTGAATAGGGATCGTGTCCCTCTCCTCCAAAGTGGTAGTGGACTCCCACCACTGCAAAGCGGCTCCCACCATCTTAAAGGGAGCCAATAACTGCTTCTGCACGTCGGTGCACTCATACATACTGAGATGCCGCTGTATGTCTTTCTTCCATTGGCTAACTGTGACAATATCGGAGATACCAGAGAACTCAGGGGGATGCGCTTTCTGAAAAGCATCCCGAACCCTCTCCCATGCAGATGGAAGCTGTGCTGGTACTGGCGCCACTGCCTGAACCTGGGGTGGAGCCTGCTGAACCACCGCTAGTGCGGCATTCACCGCCTGAGCAACAATGGCGGCTACTTCATTTGCATTCATTGTGCATTGTGCCGGAACTGCTGGCTGCTCGGCCTGGGCACGCCTATCCTTCGGAGCACATCTCGGAGGCATCTGAAACGTGAAAGAGTTTATTAGTCTACAGTTATTATAAAATCTCAAATAACTGAAGACTTAAACGTAAAAGCAAGAGTACAACAATCCTAAAAATAGGGCTCTATAGCAAAAATGTTAAGCTGAAAGCGAAATAAGCCGTACAGATCCTATGGACACTAGAACCTGATGCTCTGATACCACCCGTGACACCCCGCCTAATTAAATACCGGGCGATCACTCCTTTATTAAATTAAATCAAGGTAAACTGTTGGTTCATTCTCAGCATCACTGTCGATAAAAATAAAATTTTCCAATTTAACACCCCAATTAATTAAGCTAAGTGTCAAAACCATTTTCATACATAACTTTCCAAATTTTATTTAAATAAAAATTATTTATTTATTTTATTAACAACATTCAAAAAGTAATAATCACACCACATCAATTCTGCAACATAATCCAAATAATTTAAAACATTCGTCAATCGAATGTCAACATACGAAATCTAAAGTCACACATCCAAACTAAATAAATCCCATAGTAACAGTACTGGAAATAACTGAAATACAAATGTTCAATAACAACGGAATAATGGAAAGAGCTACACATGCCCAACTAAATGAAAGTACTAAGAGTGGATCCGAATGAACGAAGTCGTTTAATCAAGAGACCTGCAACTCCCACCTAAGCTGTAGCGCGTTCCTTCCAAGGGATCCTAAGCAAGACGCCCCTGTGGTTAGGCACCTGTGATACATACATATATATACAAGAGAGAGAGAGAGAGAAAAAGAAACGGGTCAGAGCCCGATAGTGTGTATGATTTAAAATTCGTTTAGCAAGTATTTAAATTGATACAGGCCAATGCAACAACATATTAGTGCGACACTCTCTTTAGAAAATTCTCACCTCTCTTCTAATGTGCACTCCTATCACACTACCCTTCCCAACGGTTTATCCTATCATTTTCGCACTAAACTTCCCAAAAATTTAGCTTATCTTAAATTACTCTTAAGATTTCAAAACCGAACAATATCATTGTTTAAAAAGATACTTCCCATTTAGTAGCACCACTCTCATTTTAGCTTCAATAATTTATAAAGTTTCCCAGTGTCATATTATACTTTTCAACTAAGTATTTACAATTTTAGTCATCAACTATGTCCTACTTACCAAATCACAGTAGGCGGTTCCAAATCTCATAATTTCGTATATATATTAACTACTCGCGTAATATATATATATATATATATATATATATATATATATATATATATATATATATATATATATATATATATATATATATATATAACGGCACCCCAAATAAAATTATGGTGCAGGCATACTCTGCTATCCAATCCTCGTATCGCTCACACTAAGGGATATACAAGTTCAGAATCACTCTCGAACTGTATCAACATATATACACAAACAAGATTGAGGCGAAGCATAGATTCCAAGTCTCTAAGAGGTCAGTACATTCCCTCACGTCTCTTAGGACCGTCTGAACTATCATTCCGATAGCCTGTACCAAGGATATCTATTTCCTAGGGTACGACTCAATATCCCCTATAAGGCAACACAGGATAAGATCGTCCCAGTGCGGTAGCCTCAGGGATAGCAAGTAGCGCGGGAATGGTTTTCACACGTATATAATATATGCATACACAACCATATAAATATACCACTTGTTATCATATCAATATAGGTTTCTCTCATCACCCATAATTACAATATTTATCCTTAATTTTCACATTAAGTATTCCTTATAAGGGTTCGTCGCTAACCTTAACTCGAAGGGTTTCTCCAACCCATTACGTGACACTCGTGGACCCTATCCTCCCAAGTATAAAATTCAGTAGGTGTCATTATTATGTTCCAACGTAACTCTCTTACGCGCCTCACCCTTTAATACATATATTTACCAACCCTAAAGTAAATATCCCATAAATACCATTCTCGTCGAATATCAAAGTTCCCAACATTTATTCATATGCCCTACTGGTCCTCCATGTCTCCCAAATCATTTTATTAAGAATGACAAAGAATTATATCATGACAATTTAAATTTAACTCATTTAAAAAGGGAAATAGGAGTCTTCCAGGAGGGTTCTATCAATCGAGATTTGGGGCTCGATCGATCGAACCTTCGATCGATCTAGGCTCTAGGCTCGATCGATCGATCAAGCAGGTATTTCGATTTCTACAGAATTGCAGTTACGGGTTCTAACACCTATTCTCATCCAATTTCAAGTTTTACATTCCCAAACGTCCAAAATCTTGTCCTACTACATCCTAACATGGTATGATACACATCCTACATAAAGCATGTCAATTTACGTCACTAAACCTGGATTACTCATGCCGAAATTCATTTAAAACTCAAGAACCCTAAAAATCTCTAAATCATGGTTCTAATCTGTTTTACCCCAAAATTCCGTTCTTAATTACACCAAAATTTTGTGGATTATTCTTTTACATCACAAAAGATTTCCAGAATAAGGTTTAAGTCTTTACTACATGCAAATTCCTATCACAATTTGGGTTTTCTTCCATATATTTCATCCCTAATCATTCCTAAACTAATATGGAAATTGCACCAATGAAATAAGCAAGATAAACACTTGCCTAAGATTTTCAAAAGTCTGGATTGCAGCTGATTTTGGTGTGGTTGCGTTCCCCGTCTCGCGATCTACGCGTTGACGGTGACGACGGTGCAAATGGTTGAGTTTTGAGCCTTGGAATTGCTTGAGAGCTCTCTCCTTTGTTCTCCAATGGCCGTTCTAGATTTTGGGAATTCTAACCCTAGGTGACAGCCTCAATATCATATATAGCCCCTCTAATTTTCGTGGGTTTAATTACCCAAAATTATAAAATGACCAAAATGCCCTCCCAGGTTACTAATTAGGCCTAAAAACGCCCCGAGACCCAAACTACAGCCCCGAGTACACTTTTCTGACTATCTCGGCCCTTTCGGACGCGTTGGCACACTCAAAACGACCATATGGGCAACTTATAAAATATATACTTTTTATTTATCAAAATTTAGTCCCGACGCAACACGAGCACGGCCCGACTTAAATTTCTAAAATTGTCATTTAATTCACTCATGACATTCAATATAACCAATATCATATATATTACTTTGCTCATTAGTAATATTCAACAAATTTCATATAATTACTAACTCTCGTCACATTAATAATTAAACATAATAAATTTTCTGATTTTTTTATTAAATAATTAACTCACATTAAATTTAATAAATACCCAAATTAATATAGCATGAAAATACGGGGTATTACACACCCCAAGTTCAGGCAGTGGCGCCAGTACCGACACAGCTTCCATCTGCATGGGAGCGAGTTAGGGATGCCTTTCAGAAGGCGGATCCCCCAGAGTTTGCGGGTGGTTCAGATATTATTATAGCAATCCAGTGGAAGAAAGATATCCAGAGGCATCTGCGTATGTACGAGTGCACGGACGTGCAGAAATAGCTGTTGGCTTCCTTTAAGCTTGTGGGAGTCGCTTTGCATTGTTTGGAATCCACTACCACCTTGGAGGAGAGGGATATTATTACTATTCAGTCATTTTGGATGCGGTTTGACAGCAAATACTTCCCATCCGCCGTGAAGACTGAGATGAGGAGGAAATTACTGAGTCTGAAGCAGGAGAGTTCGACTGTTGCTGAGTATGAAGAGGAGTTCACAAGACTTCTCACTATAGTGCCAAATGAGGCACCTACTGAGGGCAAGAAGATACTATTGTTTGTGGACGGTATAGCTTAGAGGATCCGATAACACCTTATAGGAAATTTGTCTCTGAGTACCTACACATATGTACTCAATACTGGCTTGCTACATAGCTAGGATCACCGCTTCCATCTGCAGGGAAATAAGCGAGCAGGAGAGTCCGACCAACAGGGCAGGACAGGGGGTAGTGGTGCTAGTGGAGCACCGACAACTTAGGGATAGACTCGTCCGCATGAGCAGAGTTCCCATCAGGGGGACCCTGCCAAGCAGTTTCGATCAGGTGACTCCAGGCAGGGATTTAGAGGATTTAGACAGGGTCAATAGGGCCAGCCTAATCAGCAGGGCTAGCAGGGCCAACATCGTCAACAGCAGGGCCATCAGAGCCAACATCGTTTTTAGCAGGGCCAATAGGGCCAATGGCAGGGTGGTAACAGCCAGCAGGGCCGTAATTAGCAGGGGCAGAGGGGGGGAAATTTTAGGGGCTGATGCGTCGAGTGTGGTAAGAATGGCCACAAGCGCCAGGATTGCCCAGAGGGTGATAGGGCCCCACAGCAGCAGGGTGCCCGTTATGAGCCACAGAGGCCACTTTTTCCAGCCGCCCTCCCAGCACCAGCTTAGGTACCATCCCTACCAGCCATTCCAGCCTCTCCAGTTCAGTAGGGGCAGTTACAGTACGAACGTGTCTATAACGTCCACCAGGCAGCAGCTCCACAGGCGCCACCAGCGATTGAGAGTATGTTTCCTATCCATGGTACTATGGGTCGGGTTTTATTTGATACTGGGGCGACACACTATTTTATAGCTACCCATTTTGTGAAGGCCTTAGGGTTATTAGCCACAGTAGAGAGCACTGTAACATGTGTAGACTCACCACTAGGAAATTGATCATTAATTTTCTTTATATGCCGGGGTGTGGGAGTAGAGACTGGTAGCTTGGTATTACCAGCAGACATGTTAGTCTTAGATATGCATGAGCACAGCGTCATTATTGGTATGGATTGGCTCGCAGCTTACAGAGCCATGATAGATTGTTTTGGTGGGAGTATTGTCTTTGCCATTCCGGGGCAAGAGATGTTTGTAGTGGTGATGCCTCGCCCAGAGGGAGGCTCGATCACTCATTTATATTACATAGAGAAGGATACCTCTAAGGAGGTCATGATTCCCTTAGACTCAATCCCAGTTGTTCGTGAGTATTCTGATGTATTTCAGGAGATACCAGGCCTACCCCCTAGTCGATAGATATATTTGTTCATAGATTTATTACCGGATACTCGACCTATAGCACGCGCTCCATACCGTATGGCTCCGGCGGAGATGCGAGAGTTACGAGATCAGATAGAGCAGCTGTTAGGTCAAGGCTTCATTCGCAAGAGTACCTCACCTTGGGGCGCTTCAGTTTTGTTTATGAAAAAGAGAGATGGTTCACTAAGGCTATGTGTGGACTACCGGGAGCTGAATAAGGTCATGATACGGAACAAATATCCATTGCCTCGAATCGATGATCTGTTCGACCAGCTGAGGGGAGCAACTTTCTTTCGAAGATAGATCTGAGGTCAGGATACCATCAGATACGTATTAGGGAGCAGGATGTTTCAAAAACTGCTTTATTGACGAGATATGGATCCTATGAGTTCAGAGTAATGCCGTTTGGACTCATAAATGCTCCAACCGTATTCATGGACTTGATGAACCGAGTGTTCAGAGAGTTCTTGAATCAGTTTGTCATCGTCTTCATAGATGAAATTCTGATATATTCACACTCTGAGGAAGAGCATGCCGAGCACTTGAGGCAGGTTATTCAGACTCTACGAGAGCATCAGTTGTATGCTAAGTAAGAGAAGTGCGGGTTCTGGTTATGAGAAGTGTAGTTCTTGGGGCATGTTATTTCTGAACAGGGGATAGCAAGTGACCCGAGTAAAGTGTCAGCGGTGAGGGAGTGGGGACAACCCACGACACCGATGAAAGTACATAGTTTCTTGGGGTTAGCCGGATACTACAGGAGATTCACTCGAGGGTTCTCCAAAATAGCGGGTCCATTGACGAACCTGACTCGCAAGGGGGTACCATACGTTTGGGACGATGTTGTCAATTGGATTTCGACGAGCTGAAAGACAAGCTTACATAAGCACCGGTCCTTGCTTTACCTAAGCCGGGCGTGGAGTATCTGGTTTACACCGTTGCCTCTTTATGGGGACTCGGGGGAGTACTTCAGCAAGAGGAGAAGGCTATAGCTTTTGCCTCCCGCAAGCTTAAGACACACGAGAAGAATTACCCCACACACGACCTAGAGTTAGCAGTGGTCATCTTTGCATTGAGGATATGGAGACACTACTTATTGGGGGAGAAATTCCGCTTGTTCACAGAGCACAAGTCACTGTAGTACCTGTTCACTCAGTGAGAGCTGAATATACATCAGCGCAGGGGGTTAGAGTTTGTAAAGGACTATCAGTTCGATATACAGTACCATTCGGGGAAGGACAACGTAGTTGCCGATGCGTTGAGCCGTAGACTGGTGGGCGATGTAGCGGACGTCTGGAAAGCAAAGTGGAAAGAGTTGGGTCACCAGGACGCAGTAGCCCATTCCTTCATATCTGTCATGATAGTGACACCCGAGATTGTTACGAGGGTAATACAGGCACAGACCACAAACCCATTTTGCCAGGAGCATATTCTACTACTTTTAGCTGAGGGTGTTGAGTCCTATTCTGTTAGTTCTGATGGAGGTTTGAGGTTTAATGGAAGATTGGTGGTCCCAGAAGGAGCAGACTTACGTCATGCAGTGATGACCCAGTCTCACAGGTCCCGATTTGCGATGCATCCTAGAAGAGATAAGATGTACCAGGATATGAGGCGGCAATACTGGCGGAGTGGGATGAAAAAAAGACAATGCTGAGTTCGTATCCAAGTGTTCTACCTGTCAGCTGGTAAAGGTGGACCACCAGAAATCGTCGGAGTTGCTTCAGTCATTGGAAATACCCATGTGGAAGTGGGAGAGTATTTCCATGGATTTTATTACTGTTTGCCTACATCACAGCAGGGCCATGACTCCATCTGGGTGATTGTGGACCGTTTGACCAAGGTGGCACATTTTTTGCCAGTGGGGACAGACTATACCACAGGTCAGTATACTCAGTTGTTTATTGCTGAGATTGTCAGATTACATGGGGTGCCCCTAAATATTGTGTGAGATAGAGACAAGATTTTCTTGTCGCATTTCTGGGAGAGCTTTCAGGAGGCCATGGGTACAGAGTTGAGGTTGAGTTCAGCTTATCACCCACAGACAGATGGACAGACAGAGCGTACTAATCAGATGTTGGAGGAAATGCTACGCATGTTTGTCCTTGATTTTGGAAGAGGTTGGGAGCCATATCTTCCACTGGTAGAGTTCGCTTATAATAACTCTTATCAGTTCACTATTGGCATGGCTCCATTTGAGGCTTTGTATGGCAGGCCTTGTCATTCCCCAACGTGTTGCTAGAGGTGGGGGATAACAAGTTTCTCGGACCAGAGGTGATTAAGGAAACCTCCTCTAGGATTGAGATCATCAGGAGTCGCATTCGGGTAGCCCAGGACAGGCAAAAAAGCTACGCTGATACAAAACGGTTCTTCCGAGAATTTAATGTGGGGGACCAAGTATTACTACGTATATCTCCTATAAAAGGAGTGATGAGGTTCGGGAAGAAAGGGAAATTGGCATCGAGGTACGTGGGACCATTTCCCATTATCGAGAGGGTTGATCCAGTAGCATATAGATTGGGACTTCCAGAGCACTTGCATCGCATTCACGATTTATTCCACATCTCGTCGTTGAGACGATACCTTCGGGATGACATGGCCCATACCCATATCACGATTGAGGAGATTGACTTACAGCCCGACAGCTCTTACGAGGAGAGACCAGTGGCTATCCTAGACCATAGCGAAAGGAGATTGAGGTCAAAGGTAGTCCCACTTGTCCAGGTCCAGTGGGAGCATCAAAATGTGGAGGAATCCACTTGGGAGCGTGAGGCGGACATGCGTGAGAAGTACCCAGAGTTATTCTTACCAGGTACACTTTATTTTTTTTCGAATTTCAGGACGAAATTCCGTTATTAGGGGGGAAGTATGTAATACCCGTATTTTTATGCCTTTTAATTTTGGGAATTTATTAAATTTAATTAGAGATATTAAATTAATATTAATCCAGAAAATCATTTGATACTTACTAGCGTGATGGGAGTTAGAAATTATTTTTTTTATAAGTTACTTTATGGGTAAAGTAAGTGGTGTAATTATTATTAGTAAAATTATCATGAGACGAGAAGCTAATTTGATAATTTTGGAAATTTATCGGGACGCGCTTGTGTCGTGTCGGGATTAAATTCGGACTATTAAAAGTAAATAAAATTATAAATCACCCGTATGGTCATTTTGAGTGCGTCAATGTGTCCGGAAGGGTCGAGATAGTCAAAATAATGTACCCGGGGGTTTAGTTTGGGTCTCGGGGCGTTTTTAGGCCTAATTAACACCCCGGGAGGGCGTTTTAGACATTTTACATTTTTTGGTCTGAAAACCCACCAAAATTCTAAGGGAATATCAGATGGTGAGAGTCACCTTCTAGGGTTAGAAACACCATAAACCAAAGACGGCCATTGGAGAGGAAGAGGAGAGGTTTTCCAAGGAGTTCTAGGCCAAGAACTCCACCAATTGCACTGCCATCGCCGCCAAACGTTATATCGTACAACGAGGATCACAACCACACCAAAATCTCCACAATTCTGAACCAAAAATTCTCAGGCAAGTATCTATCTTGCTCTATTTCAGTTAATGCTCCAATAATATTAGCCTAGGATTGATTAGGAGTAGTTTTGTGAAGGAAAAACCTATTTTGGAGATTTGAATTCGCATATTGTATGAGAAATAGATGTATTCTGGAAACCCAATTCATATGTAGTGATTGAACCACGAAATTTCAGTAAATAAAAGGAATGAAATCTGGTAAAATAATGGGAAGAAACTAAACAAAAGAAAAATTAGGGTTCTTGATGTTTTTATGGATTTTGCCCTTTGAATTTATTATTCATGATGAAAATCCGCATGCTTAACGTAGGAAATCACTTATTTGAGGTTATAATACTTGTAGTATGAATTATTGCGAGTTTGGTAGTGAAATATAAAGTTTTGGATGATGTTGGAAGAGAAAACCCGTAACTGGAAATTCTGTAGATTTGTCATACCTGCTTGATCGATCGATCGAACCCAGATCGTCGATCGATCGATCGAACACCTGCCTTAGATCGATCGACCCCTCCTGGTAGACTTATATTATCGTTTATGAATGATTAATGTCCATTTAAGCGGATAAAAATCTTTGGTCATTTATATTAACATATTTTGGGATATAAAGAAGACTAATAGGACTTTATAAATATATGGAACCATTAATGTAAGACGAGATTAACATTTCACGGGGGTGTTTTTACATATAAGAGACAATGGGAACATGTGTTAATGGGTGAGACTCGTAAGAAAGTTATATTGTAAAATAACTGAGTACCTACTGAAATTACACTTGGATAAATATGAATCCATGAGTGTTACGTAGAAAGTTGAAATAATTCCATGAATAAGAATAAGAGATAAACCGTTATACGTGATAACTAAATAATGAGTAATAAGGATAAATATCATAATTATGGGTCGTGAGAGTATACCTAAATTTGATATGGGAATAGTAGTATACATATATGACTGTGTTTATGCAAATACTATATACGTGTAAAAATCATGCCCATGCTACTTGCTATCCCTGAGGTTACCGTGCTGGGATAGTCTTATCTCGATGGGACCTTTATGGGGGATATTGAATCGTACCCTAGAACATAGGAATCCTTGGTACATGCTATCAGATCGATAGTCAGACGGTCCTAAGAGACGTGAGGGTATGTGCTGACCTCTTAGTGACTTGGATCTATGTTTCGCCTCAATTTTGTATGTGTTTTGTGTTAATACAGTTCGAGAGTGATTCCGAAATAGTATTTCCCTTAGTAGGAGTGATACGGGGACTGGATAGCAGAGTATGCCCGCACCATAGATTTTATGTGGGGTGTTGTTAGAATATATATATATATATATTATAAGAGTATTTAATATATATATTTAAATCTGGAATTTGGGAACTACCTGCTGTAACTATGGTATGTAAGAAAGGAATAATTATTTCAACTTGGAAATAAGTGTTTGAAAAGTATGAGATATTACTAAGAAACTTTATTATCAAATAAGGCTTATGTGAGCACTTTGCTGTTAAATAAAATTAACCTCCTTAACATTTGAAATTATAGGCATGAAACCTTAAGAGTAACTTAAGATAAGATAAGTTAAACTATTAGGAGTATTAGTGCGATAGGTGTACACTTTAGAAGAGAGGTGAGAATTTCTCAAGGGAGTGTCGCACTAATATATTGGTTGCATTAGCCGGTAAGCATTTTAAATACTTGCAAAACTAATTTTAAACTGTTTTATAATCAGGCTATGACCCGTTTTATACTTTTTCTTCTCTCTTGTATATATATGTATATATTACAGGTGCCCAACCACCGGGACGTCTTGCATAGGATCCTTTGGAAGGAACGCGCTGCAGCTTAGGTGGGAGTTGCAGGCCTCTTGCTTAGACGACCTCATTGTTAATTACACTTCTAGCACTATTTATTCCGTTGGGCATGTGTCGCCCTTCTTAATTATTCAGTTATTTTATCAGAGATTGTGATTCGTTTATTTCCAGTATTTATACTTTGGGATTTATTACTGTCAGGATGTTTCCTTTAAGTTTTAAAGTTGGAATTAATTAGATGGATGTTTAATTGTTTGGATTATATGTTCCAGTATAGTTGTTGTGTGATTCCTTAACTATGAGTTATGTAAAGTTTTAAATGTTGGTTTTAAAAAAATAAAATTTGGAAATTGATGTCTAAAAATGGTTTTGACACTTAGCTTAATTATTTAGGGTGTTTAAAATTGGAAAAGTTATTTTTGCGATAGTGATGCTAAGAATGAACCAACCGTTCACCTTGATTATAATTTAATAAAGGACTGATCACCCGGTATTTAATTAGGCAGGGTGTCACATAAAATCTCTTCCGGAATAACTTTACTGTCTTTACACATTAATCAGTCTCCTTTCTTAGTAATGAAAAATTTTATTTGGCTCTTATGCGTTCCACTTCTATAAGTTATTAAGAGTTTAAGCCTCTTTTCAAAACATGTATCTAGTAGTTAAAAATCATAAGCGATCTCAAAATCTAAGATAGACTCTCCATCATTGTCTATATCTATAAAATCGTATCATCCATGCACTATCTCATAACCTACACGATCTTTTCTTACATGGCCATTAAAATCCCCCCTATATAGATTTTCTCACCTACAAGAATTTCTTGAATTAGTTCATCCATTTGTTCCCAAAATTTTACTTTAATGTGCTAATTTAATCCTACTTGCGGTGCATAAACACTAACATTATTAATTATATACTCAGGTAATACAACTTTTACAAGTATAAGTCTATCACCTTTTTCTAATAATGGTTACGATATCATTCTTAAGATTCTTATCTATTATTATTTCAACTTTGTTCCTATCTCCATGTTATCCTGTATAATATAATTTAAACTCTGTGTAATCTATTTCGCTGTCTTTCTCATCAACTCATTTAGTTTCTTGTAAACAAGAGATGTTATCTTTTCTTCTTATCATGGTATCTACTAACATCATCCATTTCCCTATCATAATCCCTATGTTCCAAGTTGTTAACATAAGTCTACTATCACTACACCAAAATGGGCGATTTGCGAGTGTTGTTAGCAGTCACAAATGATCTTTATAACTGCTATTTACCGTCATAATTTAGGGGGTGACAAAAGAAAAATTGTAACTCCTAACAGGAGTCACAAATTTTTATGACCCCTATGGGGGTTGTGACTGGTGACCACCCCAATTTTAACTGCTGTTTGTAACCGCTGTCAGCAGTTACGAATATAATATTTGTATTTGATGTCAATAGTTACGAATCTAATATTTATAACTATTGTCAGCAGTTACAAATCTTATATTTGTAACTGCTAGTAGCGGTTATAAAATTAACAGCAGTGACAAATTTGTGACTACTATTAGCCGTTACAAAAGTTGAATTTTTTAAATGTGATAAGATCTCTTACAAATATCTTTATATTTTCACAAAATGATGAAATAATGAGAGTAGAATAAATATCATGAACATGTAACAAGTCTAAAAACTTTGACAACATTTCATTTATATTTCTAGTATTCCAAATATCTGGTACACATAAAACTTGTTTAAACTTAATTTAACATCAAACAACCCCTTTTTGGGCGACAAGTACAAAATGAACTTAGAATTAAAAAAACAAAAAAAAAAATGACACAACACTTCGATGACATAAAATGTCATGAACATATAACAGATCATTCTAAACCTAAACTAGGGATCACCACAAGATGGATACGCTTCGTGAAGTCTATGTATATTAACCATGGGGGGTATTTATGCGGTGACATCCTCCCTCAGTGTACTCGGAGTACACTTGTTTAGAAAGTTCAATGGACTCACTTTTTTTTAATATGGCATCTCGGTATCCATTGACATGTGCTTCTGTTCCCACGGAGTTTAAACACCTGGATTTAGGCCTTTGAATACTAAGTATGTCGAGTATGCCATGTGTATGCTTGCAAACAATAAAATGTAATTGTTGATGTAAAAAATTAGATTATCTCTAATTAATCAATCACAGATAAAATAAATTAGACAAAAGATTTTTAAAGTGGTTCAGCCTTATAAAAATGGCCTACGTCCACTGTTTTCATATTGATTACTGTTTGATTGGAATTCTTGATAAGTGGTTTACCAAGAGATCTAGAGTCCCCTTCTAATGAGGAGGTTACAATGTATTTATAGCCTTGAGGCTATACATGTGAAAGGACAATGCGCTATTATCTATTAGACATATACATCTGTACGATAATAATGAGCATTTAATGAGCAAGTCGTCTTTTTGATTCTCCTGATTTGGATGCTCTGTACGTTGAGTTGCTCGGATCGCCTGAGTTACTTGGTACGCTTAAGTTGCTCGGACCACCTGAGTTACTCGGTACGCTTAAGTTGCTCGGAGCCTTAAGCTCCTTGAGACGCCTAAGCTGCTCGTATGATTGGGTTGCTCGGGCGCTTGAGTAGCTCGGTGACAGTATGTTGTTCATTGAAAGTGTTTATAATTTCCACGTAGGTTGACACGTGTCTTCAAGTGAATGGTCCACGTCAGCAGACTAAATTTGGTATCAACACAAGCCCCCAATGTTTCACACTTTGAGGTTGAAGAAAAGTGTGGAATATTCTAGTCGAAAACTGCTCAGATTATTGGTTTTTATTGTTTTTAGGAAAATGTTCGTTGTTTATAACTCCTTTTTGAGTGCATAGTATCAGGCCTTAGAAATACTTTGAATTTTCATGATCGCTTCGATATTTGTGCCCCTTTTCTTCTTTTAGCCGCCAGAGACGCAAACGTCCTCCCTTGTAATCATTGCCTTTCTCTATTCCCGAGGTAAAGTATTTAAGCGCGACAGAAATCCTATAATCTTTTACTTTTCAAATCTATATCTTTGAACTCTTCATCTCCTCTCTATCTTGTGCCTTCGTTCTTTCCATTGTTCATTGTCAACTGATCTCTCTTTTTTTGTAAGATTTTCTTCCCTTTCTTTTATTTACTTTGTTCATCATGGTTTACCTTGTTGAATCGCTTGGCAAATTTTGGTCTGAATTTTCAATCCCTTCGTGGGTTAGTTTGGAAGAACTTTCTAAACCTTTTGATTATTTTTCTTTAGCTGATGGACATTGGTTCCCAAGTCTTTTTGTAGCCAAATGTGGCTTTTCTTTCTCGCCAAATCCTCTATGTTTGGAGTTTTGCCAATATTTTAATGTTGTACCTGCAAGAATAGCTCTAAATACATGGAGGATAGTTAATGGCGTACATAGGTTGAATCAACTTCATGGAACCCGTTTAGGGATTCCAGAGATTATGTATTGCTACAGATGGGTTATCAGCGATAGTACTTTTTATTTAAAAACTAGGTTTTCGAATAGAGCGTTAGTTGTCAATCTTCCTAATGCCAATAGGAATTACTTTGATCATGGGGTGGTGATGAAAAATTGGCAACACCCTCCATTAAATGGAGATGATGTATACCAAGGTCCCAGATGTCCACCTTATGGCAATGGGATAGGTTGTTTTTATTTTTGAAATCTTGTTCTCTTTGTGTTTGATAAAATGTATCTCTGATATTTGATTTTGTTTGTTACAGTTGACAGTAAAAGAAAACTTCCAAAGGAAACTGATGTTAATATAAAGCATTTAAAACTCATCTGGAGTTTTCACCAATCTGTTGTTGAGGAGTATATTAGATCTGCTTCTTACTTGTTGCAGTACAAAAGCTATACTTCATCTTTCACTTCTCATCCTTATCCAGTGGTAGTTAATCTTGAACAAGTACCAGCCTCTGAGACTAGTGTGGAAGGTTCTTCCTCTGAGTCAAGTATTCCTATTAGTGATCTGATGAAGAAGAGAAGAGCTCCTGCCTTTTTTTGACAAATCTGCCTCTGCCACCGTGGGGGCAAAGAAAAGTAAACAAGATGTCCCATAAGAAGGGACAAAAACCATTGATGTACCTCCTACTGCTGCTTCCAAGAAGGATGGCGAGAAGTCCCCTGTGGCTCCGATCAAGACTATTGCTATCTCTCCTCCAAGCGAGTTTATTGTTATATCACTAATAAAGACAACGTTAGTTGAAAATTCTCCTGCTCCTCTGAGGAGGTTAAAGAAAATCTCTTCTAAGAGACCTGCTGAACTTGTCTCTCAACCTTCAAATGTTGAAGGTAGTTTTCTATCTTTTGTTGCTCCGATCTCTGCTGTGAGTTTGGTAAGATCCTGGACTGTCCCAGAAGTCCAATGTATTGAAGATACTCTTTCTCATGAGAAAATTACTACTCTGGCTTCTCAACACATTGCCTCAATAAGTATTGTTAGCCTGAGTCTTTCACTTTCTAATATTATGTTCATGTATTGACTCAAAGTCATTTATTTTTTCAGCTGGTGACGTGTTTCAACAGCATTTTGGAGAAGGATAAAGCTATCAAGGCTTCAAGATCCTAGGGAGGAGTAGAGGAAGCTTTTGCTGGGCTGACCCAATCTTTAAAAGACTCTCGTCAAAAGTACAAGGAAGATAAAGTTGCTTGGGAGAAGCAATTCAAGTCCATTGAGCTCGACAGAAATCAAGCTCTGAATGCCTCCAAGGAATTGGAGAAGAAGTTGAAGGAGTTTGAGCAGAGCAACAAAAATTTTGAACAGAGCAACAAAGAGCTTGAAGTTAAGCTCAAGTCTTCTAAAGAGGAAGTTTTTAAACTTAAAGATGTTGAGCGACAGAAAACGGAGGTGGAAGATAAGTTAAAGGCTGCCGAGGAGATCCTTAGGGAAAGGACCTACTCGGAGAAGGCAAAAAGGAAAAATGCAGTTAAAAAATCATTCAGTGTTGGTTGGGACAAAGGCTGGAACAAGGGCCTGGCTTCCATGTCTTCTCAAATGGAGTATGTCAGCCTCAAATATTTTAGGGATGGATGGGTTGCAGCCTTGCAGGAACTGAAAGGTGTTGAGAATTCTGAGTTATTCCAGCAGCACAATCATAGCCCTCCTCCCTCTCCTGGAGAAGAAGAAGAGGATGAAGTTGCTTCAGATGAATCTTCTATGATGATTGGAGATTAGGTCCCTTTTGTTCCTATTGTTCAACCTTGCTCCAAGAAACTCCAACCAACCAGCACTTCTGCTGAGCAGCTACCCTTGTCCTCCGAGCAACCAGTCACTTCCTCCAAACCTTCTAAGGAAGTCATACGAAACAAGGAGAAGGTGTAAAGTTGTTTTGACTTTTTTATTTTGTTGCTTTCTTGAATGTAACCTTGGACTATGTATCTCTTCTTATGATGAATAAAAATTTGAACTTTGGTTGTTCGTCTTGACTTTCTCTTTTACTTGTCCCGTCTGTATCATTATTGATTCTTTTTATTTTTTCTCTTTGTTAGTTTATGGTCAGGATGGAGCTCTTATCAACTCATGACACATAATTGATGAAGAAATGCAATGACTATTTTAAAGTTGGTCATGCAGATCTTAATGAGGCTCAAATCATTGATATCCTTGGTTCAGATGCTTCTGAACGAGCAGTTTAAGCTTATCAATACTTAAAGTGCTTGCTCAATCGTGCTGTTGCCAACAATGTGGCCTACTACGAGATGATTGAAGATGTCCAAGGAACTATCGAGGAACTTCAACAGTAATATAAAGAATCTTCTACCCTTTTTCACCAAGGATACGAGAAAAGATATCAACAATTGAGTGCTGATAAAGGGTATGACAAGTTTATCTCTGCTTATGAGAAGAAAGAGAGTGTTCTAAAGCTTGAAGTTAAAGAGCACAGGCATATCGCCAAGTTGTTGGAGCTGGAGAACATTGCTTTACAAGAAGAGATAAAATAACTCAAATCTGCTGCATCTTCTTCGGGAGCCTTGGTCCCTGTTAATGATGAAGGTTTTTCTTTCTTAGAGGTAGAAAATGCCAACTTACGAGATGAATTGGAAACTTTGAAAAGAGCTAGACCCTCCTCATCTACTCGTGGACGAGAAAGGGTTGGTCGGGTTTCTATTGAAGAAGCGAGAACTCAATCGGCTTTGGAGAATCAGGCATTTCAGTTGATGGTGAATAATCAAGCTTTGACAAAAATGTCCAAGAAAATTCTGAATTTTACTGACCAACTCTCTTCCCAGAGTTCTGCTTTGGAAAATAAGGAAATTCTGGCGAAGAGTCTCCACGAGCAACTGGATAGGTTAACTTATCAGTTCCATAAATAACCCAGAGAGTTTTGGATGGCTGGGTATAATGAATCCCTTTACCATCTTGATGCTCGAATCCAGTAGTCAAATAACGAGGGGTACAAACAAGGGTGGTTGAATGCACTGTGTGTGCTAAAATTGGAGCAGGCCACTATTTATGGGATTATTATGACCTTGGAGTTCTAGATTTGCTCGTGCCTCCTTTTAAGCTTGACATCAGTTGGATTCCTGCTATGGCAATTCTTCAATGCTTGATCTCCAAGTATCTCGGTGATTATAGTCTTTATGCAAACTTTGAGATATCTCGCCCGGAGCACTTTCTTGATCGGCCCTCTGTGATGAATGTTCGAATGCTGAGAGATCTAAATTTTATAAATTCCCCTTATGCATTAGATGATCCTCCAGCTGGGGTAGAACCTGTTTCAAAGGCAGAAGGGAAAAAACCAATAGAATAGGCTTTTTTATGTAATGAAGTATATTTTTCACATCATATGTAATTCTACTTGATTTGAATGAAGAAATTTTTAGTCTTTTACCATTTTATTTTCTTCTAAATAATTTGTAGAATGTCCTTGTTTGTTTGTTTGTGAATATATGTACATTCTGTTCTGTTTTGTTTTGTTTGATTATAGTGACTTGTCACTCTTTGGGCCTAAGCAATGGAATGATTTGCATCCCACGTTACTACTTAGTTTGGTACTAACCAACCAGAGTTGATTGTAATTGATTTTTCGACCAATCGGAGTTGGTGGTAATTGATTTACCGACCAAACGGAGTTGGTGGTAATTACCAAGCCACTGCTTACTATATTACCGATACTGACTGGATTTTCCTCCCACAATTTTACTCTCTCATAATTATATTAATTTTTTATGTACTCGTTATGTCATTTGTTTTAATCAGTATAATTCAAAGTGTTCAGTGAATCTGTTGGCCATCGTGGTTGGAATTAATCAAAATAAAACTAATAACCATATGATAAAAAAGGTGATGATTTTAAGCTTATGTATTTTTTGACTTCTAACACTGTGAAATTTGACTTTCCACCTGTTACATCACAAAGAGAGCAACAACACAAGTTGTGTCTCTAAATACTAGAATAGAGATGGTGGTCTTAGAATTAGAATGGAGAGATGAAGAACTATCGATATCAAAAAGGAAAAGAACGCTAACGTAAATCAGATGGAGCAAAACCAACGCAACTTTGAGACACAAGGAAGATCTTAGACCTACAAACACGTACCCCCCCAAACTTATAAAACATACAAAACTTATAAAACTTATATAACACAAGGCTGCAAATTCAAATAAATGTACAGACTAAAGTGCAACAATATAATATAAGTAGATGGAATTTGGATGGTGGATTAATAGTATGAGATGCAAAATAAAAACTATAGCCTTTGGGATACATTTTCATGGTAGTCTGATCCTCCATCCCTTAATTCAAGAACTTCATAAATTCCTGGAAAATAAGAAAATACACAATAAGCATGAGTCTAACAAAGAGCAATTCTAGATAATATGTTTATAAGTTTTTAAAAAGACATAAAATGATACGGAGAAATTTATGAAAAAATCGTTTCTAGGCACATGAAAAGTAATAGTAAGAATTTATCCTTCATTGAGAATTGATCAACTATGCATTTAGCATCCATGTTTAGCTTACCAGGACCCTTAAACTTGATCATCACTCTTTTCACTCTATGCCTATGTCCCGGTGGATGCGAAGATCTATCTCTGAAATCAATCAATTCCTCTTTTTGATCATTCCTGGTGCTATTCTATGGGAGTTATGGAAATCTTGAAATTCTAGTGTTTTTGAAGGTTCTATGATGACTAGTAATTTCATTATTCATAGAGTTTTCAACTTTATTAAGGATGCTAGTTACAAGTCTAAATCCAAAGCTTCAAGTCAGAATGATAAGCTTCTATGCAAGAACTTCAATATGTCCTCTCATTCAGGGTTGCTTAAAGAATTTGATTTGATCAAATGGATTAAACCACCTCAGGACTTCTTCAAACTACACACTGATGGCTCTTCTACAAGGAACTCAAGTATTTCTAGGTGGACTGTTCAAACATGGTTGTGTGCTTCTCTTCATATCTCCAACATCATTGTGGAAAGTGATTCAAAATTCTCCATTGATATCATTAATGGAAAAATAAAAAAACCTCCATAGACCATCATCAAGCTACTAAATCATATTGCAGAGATCAAATCTCAAATTCAAGTAAAATCCACTCATTACTTTAAAGAAGCTAATTTTGTTGCTGATAAGTTGGCCTCTTTTGGTGCTCACATATCTTCATCTTCAGTTTTTGGATCAGTTCAGGACCATCCTAAGGCTGCTAGGAGCTTCTCGAGGATGGATTCCTTAGGAATTCCGTCAATTAGATAGTTTTCTCATTAAATCTCTTTCTTTTTTCCATTCCTAGTTGGCTTTAGATTCGTATGAGCCTTTAAGGTAGGGTTGTACTCCCTTTATTAATAATATTTCTTATTCTCCCCCCCCCCAAAAAAAAAAAAAACACTACACCAAATCAGCCGAATTGTCACGATCATTGACCTTGACAATTTCAACTTGTCAAGGTCAATGACCGTGACAATTCTGGGCGAGACAACTCTTTTTGTCGCGGTCATGTCATGGTCATTGACCGTGACAAGTTCATTATAATTGTCACGGTCATTGACCGTGATAGGTTTATCGCGGTTATAAATTCTGACAAGCCCGTGAAATTCTTTAAAAAATTATCACGATCATTGACCGTGACAAGTTTGTGCTAACTTTCGTTGTCATGGACTTGTCACGGTCAATGACCGTGACAATTTTGGGCAGAATTGAAAAAAAATATGCTGGGCAGTATGGCCACTGCCCTGCCCAGCAGTATATTTGTACTTGTTATAGCAACGTTGTACCTATTCAAACATCATATATCCGAATAAACTAGAGATAATGCAAATATACATTCAAAATAAAAACAATATGCATCACGATATAATCAAAATATAATTCAAATGTACGAACTAAAAAATAATACAATTCAATTCAAATAATGTCACTACATGTCTTGGGTAAGGTTAAATTCGAGGATGTGAGTAGGCCACACGATATACGAATTGACACACCCACTGATATACATCGTGCCACATTATGCGCGCAACCACAATGGGGAGTTCTCCTTCCCGGGTATCACATGCGTGACGATCACCCTGAACTCGATGTCTTGAAGCTCACGCCCATTAAATAGTCCTCCCTGGACGATATTCGGGTCCCTCAACCCCCGCCCTATCCGTTGGCCATCAAATATGTCCAGTATAAACACACTCGTCCAACCAAACGTCGACATCGATCGGTCAAAGGGATCCAAATAGGGAAGTTGATCATCAAAGTTCGCACGTGTCAGCGATGAAGTAGCGAGGTCCACATCCTCGTCATCCCGCACCTCGTCCTCCCCCACCCCCTCCCCCATCACCTTCTACTTTCCTTTCCCCTTGCATTTTCCGCCGCCCAATGAATGCTTCATGAATGAGAATATATGTTGGACCGTCGCCTCCAAATGGGACAGCTTCGCGTCATGCGAGTCCACCGTTCGATCCAACCTGGTGTCGCTCATCTCTAATCTGATGATCCTAGATTTGGCCACCCGCGATCTCACCCCCTTGTCCTCCCCTTGTGATCAGAGCCAAGCACTTGGCTGAGTGCATCTGTGGACAAAGATGCCTTGTCGACATCAGACTGCGACTCATGCACTTCTTTAAGCTTTGCCTGAAACGACAAAAAGTACATGATTAGTAAAATAAGTAAATTAAAATATTATAACGTAATTAACAAAAAGTAAACTGTAGAATTACTTACAATCGTGGCCGCGATGCTCGGGGACACCTCCTTGTCCTTCCCCTTCTTCGTCCGAAGAGCCACAGAAGTATCGAGCCTATGTGGCCTACCCTCAGGGCCACTCCCTGTCCCCTGAAATAAAATTAAGTAAAATTAGTATCGGCCTTGCAAAGTAAAATAATGCAGAATAATATATTTCTGTAGTTATAGAAAAATTAAATCTTACCATCATCCTATGCTCCACCTCGGCGTAAGACGTCCGACCGAAATAGTGCACGTCCATCTTTTTTGCCCGGTTTTCCCTCCCTGATTGGCGAGATGCCGATTGTCGCTCCCCTATCTCATTGTTAACTGACTTTTGCCATTGTGCCAATGAGAACGGCTCCTTCAGCGGGACGAATTCACGCCTTTGGATAATGGACTCTCGTGTCATCCCAAAGTACCGGGTCCGCATATTTTTCTTCCACGTCTTGTGTTGTTCCCTCAACTACTCCAAGACAGAATCGCGTAGATTTGGATCCAGGCTGAATTGTTTCTGTTCAACAAATACAATGTTAGCTGCAAATAAATATAAATATAAATATAAAATGAAATTGAAATTGAAATATGAATACGAATATAAATATAAATATAAATATCAATATAAATACATTACCTGTAGTTCCACCCAAATAGCTAACTTGAGCTCATATGGCACCTCCTTCTAACTAATGTACCCCGGGCCGATGATCGTCTTTACCAACTCGAGGGATCTCGCTAATAGCCCCGACTTGTTCTCGATGGCCATCCCCAATTTGCCATATTTGGGGAGTCTAGGGGCCGAGGAGACCTCATCTCCTCCGCTACCACCGAGCCCAGACGATATCATCATAACAAGCATCATCATCCTCGCCTTTATACCTGAAGGAGACATTTGCTGTAAAAAAATGTTATTAGTACATAACAAAATGAATTAAAAGAAGACATGCAAATAAACTAACAATTAAATTATAGAATTATTGATTTACTACTTTACAATGAAGGGCAATCATATATTAATTTACTAAAAAAATTAATAACCAATCAATTATTTACAATGGACATTACGCACAAACACGCACAAACACGCACACTACACACACGCGCACATACACACACACCCCCGAGCACATTCACACACACACATTCACCCCCCTCCCCCCCCCCCCACCCCCATACACGCACATACATGTACGCACAAACACGCACATACACGCACACTACACACACGCGCACATACACACACACCCCCGAGCACATTCACACACACACATGCACCCCCCTCCCCCCCCCCCCCACCCATCCCTGCCCCCTCCCCCCCCCCCCCCCCACCCCCATCTCCTCCTAAGGGTGAGTTCAAGTATTTTTCATTTAATTTCATGTAATTTCCAAAAAAAGTTGAAAAATCCCACCCCCATATGGACAATAATCCAGTGGTCATGCCACTTTTAAAACTAACCAACCCAACATCGATCCATTATAATCTCGTACTCCTTCTAATTCATCTACTCAATTAATTCATTTCACCAATTAAACTAAGAATTAAAGTATAACAATTATTAATTTACTAATTTACAATGAGGGGCAATCCTACTTTCATATGAAATTGGCACTAATTATTAATTTACTTTCATATAAAACTATACAATTAAAGTTACAATTAAAGCTATACAATTAATTAATTAAAGCTATACAATTGTTGAGATTGCCCCACAACACACACCCCATACCCCACCACCACCACCACCACAAACACCTCAATTCTAAATTTCAAAACAACATCATCTAGCTCATAATATGCACAAGAGTAAAACATCCCCACCCCCACCCCTACTGCCCGCACACACACACACACACACTACACAAGAGTGATACAAAGTAAGTTTAAAAAAAAAAGTTGAAAAATCCCACCCCCATATGGACATTAATCCAGTGGTCATACTACTTCTAAAATTAACCAACCCAACATTAATACACTTTAATCCAACCGCAACAACAAATGTGTATCCCGTACTCCTTCTAATTCATCTACTCAATTAAATCATTTAATCAATTAAACTAACAATTAAAGTATACAATTATTAATTTACTAATTTACAATGAGGGGCAATCCTACTTCCATATGAAATGGGCATTAATTATTAATTTACTTTCATATAAAACTATACAATTAGAGTTATACAATTTATGTTATTAAAGATTTGAAAGGGGCAATACATTTATTAAAGCTATACAATTTATATTTATATTAATTGTATTTTATTAAATCTATACAATTTATTTTATTAAAGCTATAAAATTTATTTTGTTAAAGCTATACAATTTATATTTATATTTCAAATCTCAACAATTATCTGTTAATGAGGGGCAATCCTACTTGCATATGAAAGGGGCAATATATATTTTATTAATCCATTTGTCCGTTTCAATTGTTGAGATCGCCCCACCACACACACACCCCACCCCACCCCACCCCCACCACACACACGCACACACACCACCCCACCCCTTGCACCCTCCCGTCCCCCCACCACACACACCTGCACACGCACGCACATACACCCCACCACCCCCTGCCCCCTCACCCCACCACACGCACACACACACACACCACCACCACCTCACTATCCCCCTCCCCCCACCACCACACACACACACACACACGTACACACACACCCCACCCCACCCCCATTAATCCCTGCCCCCCTCCCCCCACCACACACCACCACACACATATATACACACATATAGAAATGAAAGAGAAAGAGAGGAAAAAAACATACCTCAGAGAGAGAGAGCTCGAAATCGCTTAGAGAGAGAAAGATAGGGAAACCAAAAACGTTGGGAAAAAAAGAAAGCGTAGGGTTTTTTTTACTGAACAAATTGTCATGGACGTGTCATGGTCATTGATTGTGACAAGTCTGTGACACGTGTAGTTGTCACAGGCGTGTCACGGTCATTGATCGTGACAATACGTTGTCACGGTCAATGGCCGTGACAAAAAATGCGTGTTTTTGTCACGTCAATGACCGTGACAAGGCTAGCCGCTAGAAGGGTACCAATTTATCCATTTTAGTGTAGTGAAAAAAATTAATCGTCTACATTTCACAATAGTGAACAAGCGTCCGAGCAAATGGAGTAATAGCTATAATCGATAACACGTCCTAAAAAATTAGCAAACGTGTGCTAATACATATCAATGCGAGCTAAATACAAATGAAAGGACAACACCTTTTGAGTTTATAAGTGAACCTTAGATGACTGCCACATGGTTGGTCACGTCCACAACTCAGATATTTAACCTCTATACATGATGTAAACACGGAGGAATACTTGATACACTTTTCTTCCTATCAGAAACAAAATATTTTATTGATATCATAATGGTAGGGCATGATCCCTATGATTTACAAGCCAGTAGTCCCCATACAAAGTCATCAAAATAAAGATAAGCAATATGTGTATGTAATATCCACTCTCTTGTCACCCACTCATTCATTAAGATGAATACGCTCTACAATACTGGTTACAAAAATGAACTGGGCCATCTCTAGGTTATTATAATTTCTGCGAGAAGAAAAATTCCAAAAAGCCAACGTATTTGAATCCAAAGATGCAAGAGAAGATATTGTACAACTCTTATTCAAAAAGAGAGTGTATAAACGAGTGAAGAGGACTTGAAAAGAAGATTTTCCCCTCCAAACAACTGCCCAAATACGAATGGAATCCCCACCACTGCTTTCAAAGCACAACCTTTTAGTGGGACAGATATTAATCAAAACAGTTAACATGTAAATGAAATACCATGATAGGGGGCAATACAGCGGAAGCAGGCGTTTCGACCACAAAAAAACTATAAAACGTGGACTTATTTGATTCATTTAACACATTCATTTATTTTATTTTATAGTGGTGGTTGAAGAAAAAGAAATATCTAAAGCACAAGTTGACTTCAACTTCCTAAAGAAAGTGAAATTGGGAGTAAAAACACAACCTTGTGGAGCTCAGTCCCATAAAGAATATAGTCAATTTAATCCAAAGATCAGAGGAATGGAATGCACTTTCCGTCGGGAATTAACTGAAGATAATAAAATCGAGAGTGGTGGCCCAAGCTCTTCTCATACATGATTGCAAGTGAGAGGGTCAAGGATTATTCCAGACCCGTGGATTCGATAGCGTGGTGAGCACGTGAAGTTTACACTGATAGGAAACTCTGTTTTAAAATCGTGTCTACCAAGTCACCTTCGTGCAATTTTGGGTAATTTCACCGAGATCATAACCATGTTTGAACAGTGCACCTAAGAGACTGAACCCAAAACAAACTCGACTTGAGTGGCACTAATAGATATTCGCGATATTAATGGTGAGAAAATCATAGGGGATGTACCAAAGTGGCATTTGTTTAATGAGAGAAAGAATGGTGTCGTAATGAGCAATTTTTTTAACACTTTGCAACACTCGAGTAATACATTTGATTAAGAGAACGGTACGGTTTTGGAGCATCCGATTAAAGAAATTGAAACCATTTTGAATCCGAATGTTTTTAAGAAAAGTATAAAGGATATATCACTTTCCAACATACCATAAAGGATATAAAAAAGTTTTAAAAATGTACCCATGTTAGCAGTGTAATAGTTTAAGCCATTTGAATCCAAACATGCCCACCTGTTAGCAACACAATGAAATGGACAACAACGTATAAGAAATAATTAGGGCTTTTTTCGTTTAATAGTGTATAAGAAACAATTAGGGCTTTTTTTGTTTAATAGTGTATAAGAAACAATTAGGGCGTTTTTCATTAAATAACGTATAAAAAGGTATAAAATTTCCATTTAACAAATAAATAGGGCATTTACCTAAGCATTTACCTATGAAATCAAGGATTAGTAGAACAACTTATAGGTTTTATAAAACCTATAACCGTGATTATAGGTTTTATAGCTTATATAAAACCTATAACCTGTTTACCTAAGAAATCGAAAATCAATAGAGAAACTTATAGATATTTATAGCTTATATATATTTATAAATCATGATTTAACTATAAGCATTTACCTAAGAATCAAGAATCAATAGAACTTATAAGTTGTTTATCGAAGAAATCAACAGCGCATACTACAAATTAATCGAAAAGGAGCAAATAGACCATATATTCAACAAAGATAAAAAAGAAAGCACTAACAAATCTATAAGTTAGGAGTTATATATTCAATAACGTATACTACAAAGATAAAAAAGAAAGCACTCACAAAAACAGTGTTGCCATAATTTGAGAGAGAGAGATTAACAGCGAACTATACTACGAATTAACAACATTTTAGGAAAAAAAATTGTAAAGAGAGAGAGCTAGCTTGAAAATGGTGAGAGTGGGGAGCGCGAAGAGAGAAGGAAGAGAGTGGGAGCGGGAGCTTGGAGAAGAGGAGAAAGGAGAGAGAAGAGGGATATTAAATTTGCGCCAAATTTTTTATTACTCTTAATAGTACTCATAAATTAAGTATGGGCCAAAATTTGTGACTCCTACGAGCAGTCACAAATTTGTGACTGCAAATAGGAGTCACAAATTAAGTCTTAGGAGAATTATAACTGATAATAGCAGTCACAAATTAAGTTTTAAGCCAAAATTTATGACTGCAACGAGCAGTCACAAATTTGTGACAAATTTGTGACTGCTAATAGGAGTCATAAATTAAGTCTTAGTGACTGCTAATAGGAGTCACAAATTAAGTCTTAGGCCAAAATTTGTGGCTATTCATAGCAGTTATAATTTTGTGACTGCTCATAAGAGTCATAACTTAAGCCTGCTAATAAATTTGTGACTATTTGTGGCAGTTACAAATTTGTGACTGCTATAAGCAGTCACAAATTAGTTATATGGCAAGATTTGTGACTGTCATTAGGAGTGACAAACTGATTGACTCAAAATTTTCATTGCCCAAAGATTTTATCACTCCTAATGGCAGTTACAAATAATTTTGTGACTGCTCCCGAGAGTGATAAGTTTGTCACCACCATTAACAGTCACAATACGACAGTCACAAACTTAGCATTTTGGTGTAGTGTATCATAGACTAGCTTTTTTATCTGTACACGTCCAAATTATTGCAGGAACCTTTGTGTATTTCTTGTCGCATTTGGGCGCCGATGCAACTTCCCTTGCCTATTTTTTGAGACAACCGATGGTAGGTGCAACACCTCTTGTGTATTTTTCAAGACACCCGATGACAGGTGCAACGTATCGCTTGCGAGGGAATGCCCTAGTATTAATGCATATATTCATAGGATTCATGTTCATAAATCTGACAAAGTTTTATACTGGCTGTCAACTACCTAACGCAACCCTCCTCTTTTATTCGAGCTTGAGACCGGTAGTATCCAAAATAATATAAGAAGTTAAGAACTATACAAGCGAAGTGTGTGTGTGTGTGTATATATATATATATATATATATATATATATATATATATATATATATATGTGTGTGTGTGTGTGTGTGTGTGTGTGTGTGTGTGTGTGTATACCTACGAACATACCTATTTTTTAAAATAGTAAAAAAAATAATTTTGAGTTAATATTTTTAATATGGCTTCATGATATTTCAATGTGCCCCTCTAAAAATATTCAGATCAAAATAATGTGTTTTGATATTTTTAAAAAATAGGCAAAAAAATTGACAGTTTTAAAGGGTAAAAACTGACAGTTTTTTTTACCTATTTTTTAAAAATAACAAAAACTATTATTTTCAATTGATTTTTTTTATTTGGGTACATTGAAGTATCATGAACCCATATAAAAAATATCATCTCAAAATTATTTTTTTTACTATTTAAAAAAAAATGGTATGTTGTTAGGTATGTTATTATGATGTATGTTAGAGAACCTGACTCTCTCTCTCTCTCTATATATATATATATATACAATGATTTCGTTTATGTTTTGGGAATTTATTTCGATAGAAACTAATCTTAACATGTGCAAAGTTTGCTATATGACATAAAACCTAGTTATAACACACAAAAAAATTATTTTTAGCCCCCAAAAATTGTTTTAATGAAAAATAAAAAGGACTTTATATCGAAATAAAAAAATAACCAAGATATTTTTTTCAAGGGATGACAAATTTGTGAGAAAACTTTACTTACCTATATAGGTAAGTAAATTTTGCCAACAACTTTGTCAAAAGGATGGCAAAATATGTATGTGAATATGGGTATCATGCAAAAATTTTCATAAAAAATAAAGATTATCACTCAAATGGGCTCTAATTGATAATGATATTATATTAGTTATTTCACATACAAATGGGACATTATAGCTATCAAAAATGTAAATCATAAAAGACCACTCTAATTTTTCAAAATACATGTGAGGTGTAATAAATCCAAACTACAAGTAAATTAGTTCAATTATCTCAAAAAACGAATCACAAGCAATTTTAGTGTTTCATGTGTTGATAAAAGGGCAAAAAAATCATAAGCAAATAAGCTCATAAATGTGATAAATCAACATTTATACAGGTCTTCCTCTCTTAAAAAAAAGGGTAAAGTACTCGTTTGGCCCCTAAACTATTGAGGTTTGGCCAATTTAGTCCCTAAACTATTAATTTGGCCAATTTAGTCCCTAAATTACTAATTTTGGTCGATTTAGTCCCTAAACTCCTAATTTTGGCCGATTTAGTCCCTAAACTACTAATTTTGGCCAATTTAGTCCCTCAAATATGTTTTTAATAAATATAAAATAATTTTAAATATAAAAATAGTTTTAATTAAAAAAAACAGCCTTCAATTAAAAAAAAAAATTTCCTACATATAGTTAAAAAACCCTCTTTTATCCTATTTAAGAAACTGTTTTTATCCTATTTAAAAAATAGTTTTTTCCCATTTAAAAAAAAAGTGTTTTTTTAACCTATTTAAGAAACAGTTTTTTATTCCATTGTAAAACAGTATTTTAACTTTGAAAAGAAATAATCAATTTTAATCTATTTTAAGAACTAAATTGGCTAAATTATTAGTTCATGAACTAAATTATTAGTTTATGGGATAAATTGACTATTTTAAAAAATAGTTTTTTTAAACAGTCATTTTTTACAGATAAACTTTAAAAAACATTTTTTTAAAAACAGATAAATTATTAGTTTTGGGATAAAAAAAAAGTGTTTTTAAAGTTTATCTTTAAAAAATGACTATTTAAAAAAAAATTAAATAGCTTGAAATAATTTAGCCAATTTAGCCCATAAACTAATAATTTAATCAATTTAGTCCTTAAACTTTTTATTTCTTTTCAAGGTTAAAAAAACTTTTTTTAAAATGGAATAAAAAACTGTTTTTAAATAGGATAAAAAAAAATTTACTTTTTAAATAGGAAAAAAAACTGTTCTTTTATATAGGATAAAAAAAGTTTCTGAAATAGGATAAAAAAGAGTTTTTTTAAGATAAAACCTATTTTTTATATAGGATAAAACAGCTTTTAAATAAAGAAAAATAGTTTTTAAATTTTAAAAAACAAACAATTTTGTATCCTACTTAAAAACTGTTTTTAAATTTAATAAAACAATTTTTTATCCTATTTAAAAGAAACATTTTTTTTAAATTTCAAAACTGTTTTTTAATTAAAACAGTTTTTATTAAAACTGTCTTTATTAAAACAGTTCTTAATTAAAAATGTTTTTTGATTAAAATTTGTATTTTATTAAAAATATTTTATTTAATTGAAGGCTATTTTTTTTAATTAAAACTGTTTTTATTAAAACTGTATTTTATTAAAACTGTTTTTATATTTAATTTTTTTTTATATTTATTAAAAAACAGATTTGAGGGATTAAATTGACCAAAATTAGTAGTTTAAGGACTAAATCGATTAAAATTAGTAGTTTAGAGACTAAATTAGTCAAATTAATAGTTTAGGGACTAAATTAACCAAACCCCAATAGTTTAGGGACTATAGGGGTACTTTACTCTAAAAAAATAAATTAAAAAAATCAAAATCACCCTCCGTCATTCCTCTCTTCCTTTCGAACTCCGGCAGTCCCACCTCAACCCAACCTAGAGCTGTCAATTAATTCCGAACTTCCAAATTTTTCGTTTTCCGATCCTAATTTTTCCGATTATGGCACCATTTAAAGTCGCTGATTTTCGAATTTTCCAAACAAAATTGGAATGGAATTGGAAATCATATATGAATTCTGAATTTCTGAATTTTCGATCCGAATTTTCCAATATCATGCCGATCCGATTTATCCAAAATATTTTCCGAAATAGTAATGTATTTATATATTTTAATACATTATTACTACCATATATATATATATATAATTTATTATTTATTAGTTTAATCTGGACCCTCCATTTAAAATGATCTCAACGATTAATATAACTACATCACACCAACTAACCCTAAAATAAAAACAAAACACGGCTCTTGCTTTCCTCTCTTCTCTCTCTCTTAACTTTCTTCTCCTCTTCTCTTCCCAAGTCCCAACCCAATCGTATCTCTGTCTTTCTTCGGATCTAGTTAACTTTCTCTCTCCCTCTCTCTCTACCGACGGTGGAGGTGCTCCGATCTCATTCTCTCTGTGTATGAAAATTACCAAGGTACACCCATTTAGTTTTTGTTTGTATATTGTTGTTAATGTATATCGAAATCAGATATAATATGAAAATTAGAATCGGAACCATCTTTATATTACATCTCTGTCACATTCATAACAGCTACTTTGGTACTCTTTATTTACTTGATATAAAAAAAATAACAGCACTGAGGTTACTCAGTGAGAAGCTACAAATCCTCACAGATCCTTAGGGGCGTTGAATTGTTGAAAAATAACAAATTATGAATTGTGGAAATGTTGTTATTTATACACCCATTTAGCTGTTATACAGATTTAGTATCCTTTTATGAATTGTTGGTACACCCATTTAGCTGTTATACATTTAGTTGTTGGTACCCTTTTAGCTGTAACCACTTAGCTGTTATACACCCATTTATGAATTGTTAGTTTGTATCCTTTTGATCCAAGGATGATATTCATCTTTTAACAATATATTGTGATTTGTTTTAATGGCAGACATTACGTGGGAGAATTCCACAACAGTAGATTCCACCCCTACTACGAAAACTATACAAAAAACGTTTAAGACGGGTGTCAAATCTGGTCTTCCTGGAAATCATGGAACTTCAGAGGTATGGACTTATTTTACCAAATAACTTGCAGACAGAACCGAAAAATATTCTGGTAAAGCTGATTATGTCTATTGTCATGCTACTATTAATGCACCTTTTACCGGTGGAACGAACAAGTTGTGTACCCACATTAAAAAATGTAAGGAGTTTCCTGGGTTTGAAGATGATATGACACAAACTATTATTTCTTTTGCAAAAGGTCAAGCCACCCCTTGGAGATTTGACCAAGAAAAATGTCGTAAATCTTTAACAAGAATGATCATTCTCTGTGAACTCCCTTTTAGTCAGTTGAAAAGGATGGGTTTCGGTGGTTTTGTGAAGATTTACAACCGAAGTTTCATATTGTTTGTAGAACCACAATAACAAAAGATTGTTTGCTAATGTTTTTTGAAGAAAAGCAAAAGTTAAAGGATTTTTTTAAGGTTGCATCTACACGAATATGCATCACAACGGATATGTGGACATCAATTCAAAATCTTGGTTATATAGTTTTAACCGCTCACTTTGTGGATAATGATTGGAGACTTCACAAGAAAATAATAAATTTTAGAGTACTTCCACATCCTCATAAGGGAGAAGCCATTGCTAAATCCGTGGAGAGTTGTTTAATAGAGTGGAGTCTAGAGAAAGTTTTGACAATAACTCTTGACAATGCTAGGAATAATGACATGTGTGTTATAGATTTGAAAAAAAGACTATCCAAAAGAAATGGTTTATTGTTGGGAGGTGAAGTCTTTCATGTAAGATGTTTTGCACACATAATCAACTTAGTTGTTAGGGATTGTATTGAAGAAGTGAAAACAACTATTAAGCGCCTTCTCAGAAGTGTGAAGTATGTGAGGAGTGGTTCCTCGCACTTGCAGGCATTTAAAAAGTGTGCTTCAGATGAAATGTTAACTAGTAAGAGGGTTTTGTGTCTAGATGTCAAAACTAGGTGTAATTCAACTTATCTAATGATAAATGTTGCGTTGGAGTTTGAGAGAGCTTTTTATAGGTTTGAGGAGCAAGATCCAAATTATAAAATTGAGTGTAATGTGAAGGGTGTAGGTCTATTGGATGAAAATGATTGGAAGAAATTGAAAGCTTTGCATGCATTTTTAGAAGAATTTTATGAACTCACAAAAAGAGTTTCAGGTTCTAAGTATGTCACTTCCAACACATATTTTGATGAATTAACACAAGTTAAAGATCTTCTTATGAAGCATTTAGTAAGTAATAATCCTTTTTTTCATGACATGGCTTTGAAAATGGATGCAAAATTTGATAAATATTGCAACTTTGACTCTCTTAATCCAATTTCAGTTATTGCAATAGTGTTGGATCCTCGATATAAGATGCAATTTGTGGAGTTTTGGTATTCCTCCTATTTGGATAAAATTTGCAATCTTTCGGAAAGGGATAAAGCTCTTAAAGTGGGTAATTATATAACGAGGTTGAATGATCTAATGAGTCGTCTTTATTGTCACTACAAGTTGGAAGGTACATCCTTTGTTGATGTTGAATCATCCAACATTTCGGGTAATGATATGGACAATGATAAGGTGTCCAAACGTCCCAAGGCAAAAGACTTGTTTAGGGGCATTTTGAAGAGGAAAGATTATGTTGAAGTCTGAAATGATTTGGATAGGTATATAAGTGACGGGGTGGTGGTTAATGAGGCGAACCATTTTGATATATTACTTTGGTGGCATGGGAAGGTTGGAAATTATCGTGCTCTTGCGATGATGACTCGAGATGTATTATGCATTCCATTCACATCGGTTGCTTCAGAGAGTGCCTTTAGCACAGCTGCACGAGTTCTTGATCCTTTTCGAAGCTCATTGACCCCAACTACTGTGGTGTGTTTGGTTTGTACACAAGATTGGTTAAGAGGCCCTACACCATCTATTGTTGATTATGTCGTTGAAGAAAAACTTGAGACTCTTTTTGAACTTGAGAGAGGTATACAGATTTGAATTTAATTTGAAATTTATTATATGAATTATATTGTAAGAAATGTTTAATAATTTCTTTTTTAATCAATGTAGTTGTAATCGAAGACTTTCAGAAACTATCGCTTGGATCTTCTACTTGAGGCAACATTTATGATAAATTCTGGGACTCCTTGAAAGGTAACAATTGCAGTTCTACTTCTGTTTGCACCTGTTATACAATTTATGTTTGCACCCCAATTTCTGTATAACATATATAAGAGTTACAACTGATATAACAGTTATATCTGTTATATAACAGAAGTGATCATCATAAGATACTAACTGATATAACAGTTATGTATAGTTTTATTTGTATTCGAAGATACTAACTATTATAGGTTCTAACTGTTATAGCCTTATATACAAGATACTAACTGTTATAGGTTCTAATAGTTTTATTAGTATCTTTCAATTTCTTATAGAAGATACTAACTGTTATAGCCTTAGGTGTTCAATTTCTTATTAAACTTAGTATCTTTTAGGTGTTCACTTTCTTAAAAGATCCTGTATTGAACACTTAGTATCTTGTATATAAGATAAAAACAAATTTCTAAGGACTCCAAGAAAACAGATTTCTTATAACAGGTATAATAGGACTCCAAGAAAATAAATTTCTACGAAAACAGATATAACAGTTCAATTTCTTATAACAAGTGTTCAATTTCTTATATAAGATAAAAACAAATTTCTTATTGAACACTTAGTATCTTGTATATAACAGATATAATCATATAACAGTTTTCTTATATAACAGTTCAATTTCTTTTATAATAGTTTTCTTAGGAGTTATGCAGAAGTAATGTTAACTTGTGTATATTTGTTTTATGTTTTTAAATAATGTTGTTTTTACTTGACGCAGAAAACAGTGTGCTTGATGGAAAAATTACTGGTACGAGTAGACGTTGGTTATAGCATCAAATTATTTGTCCCCCGAGCAGATAGCGTAGTGCATTGTGTTATAAAACTAGTTGTTGAATTTTATGATAGTAGACGTTGGAGAATGACAATTGAATGTTAAATTTGATGTATAAGACTACTTAACTATCCATTTTGATGTACAACTACAAAAATGTTCGTTCCAATAGTTGTTAACTTTAATTTCTTCCATTTCTTTGGTTGTTACTTCCATTATGGTTGTCCATTCTTATTTATAACACTAATGTGGAGTGTTTTATTTTTATTTTAAAAATATCATTCTCAAAAATTATATTTCCGATATTTACCGAAAATATTATAACTAATAACTCCGAGTATTCCGAGATTTTTCCGAATAATAAAATTTTCAAAATTTTCGAATATTTCGATTCAGCCGAATAGGAAAAAAAATGGTTTTTCGATTTTTATTTTTTCCTAATTGGAAAGGATTTTAAAATTTCGAAAGTTTTAAATTTTTTTCCGAACACCCCTATTCGGATCCGATCCATCCGAAACACACCCCTAACCCAACCCATAGCAAGCAGCCCCACCCCCACCTCTCTTAAATCCGATTCCAAATGAAATCTAAAATGCAACAACAAAATCGAGTCCTTTATAAAATTCAAAATCAAAATCAAGGTCCATTTGAAATCAAACCCTCGAATCGAAAATTTTGAGATGGCAAAATCAAACCCTAGAAACTGGTTTGATGTTTGAACGAAAGTTCAGAATCATTTTGGGGTTGTTGGTTTGTTGTTTTACAAGTATGTGGGGGGAGTGAGAGCTTGGTTCTTTGGTTTGTTGATTTCTTGTTTGGACGAAGGTTCAGTGGGATGCGTGGTTTGTTATTTTATGGGTATATTATGACTGTGTGTGTTGGGGGGGGAGGGAGTGTGGTGCTTCGTTTGTTGTTTTACTTGTATGTGGTGATGGGGGTTGATCATTGGGTCAAGAAAGCACTGAGGGGGTGGTCGTTTAAGGAAGTGGAAGAGAATAGGTAGTGACAGTGTTGTTGGTGTGGGCTGGGTAGAAAGTGGGTTTTGCCTGGATGGGGGGAATGAGGGTGGCGAGGGGCGCCGATGGGAGGGGGTGTGTTCATGGGTTGCAATTCGAGTTAGTCGTGTCATTTTCAGGGTGCGTTGATTTTAATTTGAGTATAAGTTTTGGATACTCTTAAATCTCTACGAGTTAATCGTGTCATGTTCGGGTCATTACTGTAAACGAGTTATAGTGTCAAAAATTACCAGCTCTACGTGTGTTGTTGGTCATGACTCATGAGAAGAGAGGGGGAGAGTTAAGGGGTATCTTTTATTACTATAAAATGCAAAACAAGGCATTAAAATTCCTCTTCAACCAGCCTATCCACGTAGGCAAAACATTTAATAGACTCTCCAACTTAAAAGTATCCACCTGTCAAATACTTTTAATCTCTTTTATTCTACTTTGATGTAGGCGTGCCCACCTAGGAATATGTAAACTCTGTCTCTCTCCTGTCAATGTCCAAATTCATTTCCCCCAAAATGCATTTTCCTTTTACCATATATTTTTCCTCTTCCAGTTAATAACTCTCTCTTCCCAAAAGTTCATTGCATGTTTCCATTCCAGTAAATAAACCTCTCTTCCCAAAAGTTCATTGTATGTTCTTTCTTGATTGTTTCATTATACTTTTGAATTTCATTTTCTTGAGTTGGATTTGGTTTTTCATTTTATCTTTGTTTTGTAGGTTAAAAAAGGAATTGATGTCTCTCATGGTATGTTCTAACTGTTTTTCGTTTTATCTTTGTTTCTCCACCTCTGATTTGATCACCTTCACCTTCTATCACTGCTCTACCCTATTTTCCTAATTTTCTGAAAGGCAAAACATCTATGACTCCGAACTCTTCATTGCAGCCTGCATAAACTTGATGAATGTGAATGCGTAGAGGTTGGGGGTTTCCTCACCTTTAATTGCAATTATTCGTTAATATTATAAAATTTTATAATTTGGTTCCTGTATTGCTGGACGACCTAAAATAATTTTTTGTTCTATCAACTTTGTTGTTCTAAACGAAGGATCTAGCAGGTGATTTTTGGTTATTATTTTTTTTGTTTTTTCATCACAGTTGTAATATTGAACGAAAATTGTTATGAAGGATATTATGGAATTTGTCTAATACGGATGTAATTGCGAAAACACACAAAAAAAATCTTTTTCCATCTATTTCATTTTGTTTAGCATCTTAACTCATCTTTGGGAATTTTCTAAAGTGATTCATGTTTCTTGGATGGATTTTATGCAGGTAGAATCAGGTATGTCTCCGGGAGGTTTAAATGGATTGTTGGTTTTTAACTTTGGATCGGGTTGAGGTATGGCAGAAATGGGGTTACGATCCGGGTTTGGCCGACCGGAGGTATGTTTAATGTCGTCAGAATGATTGGGCCGGAGCAAGGAGTATAAGGTTCGACGGGTTGATTTCTACCCGGTTTAAGTCCGGTTTGCTGGTAGTAGGTTGGTTCTTGGGTTTTGGTCCGGTAGGCTGGCGACAGGGTATTCGGGATTGAGGGTTTAAAAATTGACCTTGGGTTTTATCCAGGTAATGGGTCAAAGTGGGGCAAGGGTCAGGTGTAGCTGGTCCGAGGTCCCAAAATTGATTAATAATTTAATCAGTTTTCTTAATTCATGATGGTTGACATTATGATCTTATCAGTTGCATGTCATCGATAGTTGCATCAAGATGGACTTGGATTTTTTACATTCCAATTCCATTATATGAGTGGGTCAAACTTGGTTGCTCATTTTGTTGCATACTGTTAGGACAATTGTTAGTTAGTTTAACGTGGCACACCAAAAGTTTCCCTTGATTAGAAAAAAAGTTGTTTCGTTCCCAAGACTACTATTTAAAAAAACATTTTTGTTAAAATGATTGTGATGGTGAATCTCTATACTCTAATGTTATATTTAACCGTGAAAAACCAACCTTGATCAAGTGGTTTAATTGTTATATTTGTGTATGAGATGTGGAGAATTTTCTAAATGCCAGTGAAGAGGATCTTTTGGAGATATTGTAATTCAGTGTTCTTTCATAATTTTTTACTACGAGTTTGTGAGTTATAAATGTTTGTTATGAGCTTATAATATTTTATGCTAGAGAAACTTGTATATTGGCCTTCATTAGGCCCAAAAGTTTGATATTCTTTAGTTAAATTTCAATTTTACTTTATTTAGGAAAAATGCAAACTTTTCTTACTGGATACCTTTTTTTGGGTCATCCGATGAAAAAACTATTACATTTTTTTTAATAACAACCCACATATGAAACTAAGTTTGTATATTTTAAAAAATCATTATTATTTAAGAGTATGCTATCTTGCCATTTTTTTTTCAAAAAACATGTATATTTTGAACCACGTGTACACAATCGTTTCGCCCGCGCATCGCGCAGGTTTACAACTAGTGTACCAAATAATGCCTCAAACTTTTTTTTAATATACATTTAGTTCAAGCCTTTTTATTTTGCGCCAAAAAGCTTTTCACCATGCCACCATGCCAAAAAAGTTTTACCATACCGCTGGTGCGGACCTTTAAAGATAAGAGAACAAGGAACTTTTTGGTACAAAATAAAAAATTTGGATTAAATATGTATTAAAAAATATTTGAGGGACTTTTTGGTATTTGATTCTTCTTTTAATCTTTTGGATATTCTTTTAATTTAAATTGTATTTTCTTATAAGTGTTATTTTCATTTTTTTCATTTTAGTTTTTTTAAAATTATTTTCAGAAATTTTTAAATTTTTAATTCATTTTAAAAAATTATTATTTAAAATGACATTTGTTCGTTAACACTAACACTCCTTTGACGAAATAGGGTAAGGTCTAATTTTTAATTAATATTGTATTTAAGTCTAAAATCTAGAATTAGTAATGTATGAAAGTTAAACATAAAAACTTTAGCTTTCGGTATCAGCATTTCTTTTATCCTATATTTATGCAACACAAAATATTTAAGCCCGTGATCGACTTTTGAAATCAAAATTACATAATAAAAATAGTATTAGTATTTAAAAAATAGTTGAATTACTTTATAGTTCCTATTGGAAATTTTGAGCAATAAAGTATGAATCTTCATAAGCACATGTTTGTAGGCACGGTTGGTACCATATACGCCGATAAATTATTGTAATGTTAATTACATTTTCCCCTCCATCCTTATCTCCATTTTTTACTTTACCCCTTAATTTCAAAATTTAAACTTAACTCCGCAAACTTTATAAAACGCTCTAAGTAACCATATATCCCTGACGATGTTAATTTTTTTTAATGGAATCTTGCTTATGTGCAAGGCACATGAGAGAAAATTTATCAATATATTATTCAAAGCGTAATCTAGTAAATTTTTATACAAATATAAAGGCCAAAAATGTAAATAACATACACTTTAACCAAAACCTAAAATAATTGTCTATCTCTTAGCAACCCATTCTCCTTTCTGCCCCCCTCGGCCCTCTCTCTCTCTCTCTCTCTCTCTCTCTCTATCTATATATATATATATATATATATATACACATGTGTGTGTGTGTGTGTACCAAGACTTCTATACATCATGCTTCACACATCATTCATACATCACACCTTGTTCTATGCCTTTAAAAAAATTCAAATTTTTTTATTTTAACCATGGAGTTCACCTCCAATCAACACATGTTACAAAAATTAGATCAAAATAAAATTTCTAGCAATTTTTTAAAATTCCAACAAAAATTGTTGAAAACACCTTATTTATAAGGGTTTGTGCCAGCAAAAATTTGTGATTTTTTTAAAAATAGTTAGAAAATGTATTTTGACATAATATTTTGAACATGTGTTGATTCAAAGGTTAGTTTCAATAAAAATAAAAAAATAGAAAAATAAAAGTCTCCTAGGCCTATAACTAGGTATGATGTATGGTGTGATGTATAAAGTATGATGTAGGAGAGTATTCATTCATATATATATAAGGTTAATTACACATACTCCTTGAACTTTATCCCCTCTTCACTTCACCATCTGAACTTTTATTTTTTTAATTTAACCCCCTAAACTTTCAAAACAACTTCAAATAACACCTACCATTAACACCGTTAATTTTTTGGATGAAAATGTAGTCACGCCCTTCTTCCTTTTTCGTCCTCTCTCTCTCCACAAAGAAGAATTGTCAACAAGTATTGTTCTCTTCTTCTTCTTCTTCTTCTTCTTCTTCTTCTTCTTCTTCTTCTTCTTCTTCTTCTTCTTCTTCTTCCTTTAAGCCCTATACCCATTGTCCCATATCAATTCATTTATTTGTGTGTGTATGTATGTATGTGTATATGTGTGTGTATGTGTGTGTGAGAGAGAGAGAGAGTGAGAGAGAGAGATAGAGAGATAGAGAGATAGAGAGAGGTGGATATGAAACGATTTTTATTGGGATTTCATAATAGTGGTGGATGGGAAGGTTGGGGGCCTGCTCCTGAAGGGGAGATTCATCATCACATTACTATTATTATTATTTATTTATTTTGATGGGTTGGGAGATTTTATATCTTCTTCTCTACGAATTGGGAGAAACAAGGGGGTGTAGTTTTTGAGGTTTTTCAATTTCTTTTTTTTAGATTGATTTTGAGCCCAATTTTGGTGAATTTTTTTTAGCCAAATACTAATGGAATTTCTTCTTTTTTTTCCTAAAAAGTCAGCATTTTTAAAATCGTTTTTTTCCTAAAAAATTATTTTTTTCCTCAACAATAGCTTTTTGCTAAAAATTATTATTATTGCTTGAAATTAATTCTTTAAGGAAATCAATTTTTCGTTGCTTGAAAAAGTTTTTTATAGGAAATTAGCCTTTCTTCTTCTTCTTCTTCTTCTTCAGCCATGATCATTCTGGTCACAAAATCAGCTATAGAGAATCCTCTCCACAAGTGTATCCAAGGTATGAAACTTCTAGGATTTTAAAACGATTCATAAATATATTTGGGGATTTAAAGTTGTGAATCAAAAGTGTTTTAGAAACACAAAAGTTGAAAACTTTTGCAACAGATATGTAGGGAATGTTAAAAGTCTTACAAAATTTGGAGTCAAAACAGGTATTTATAGATATAACACAAAATTCGAGGCGACACCTCGTGTGAATGAAAAACTCAGTTCGTTTGAACGATACTGCAATCTCATTTGAACCAACTTATAATGAGCTTTCAACAAAATAAGATATGTTATGTAGTGGATTCTCGTTCGATGTTTGTTTGAAGTAAATATCTAACGAGCTAAAAACGAAATGTCAATTTTGTTCGAACGAGATTCCAAACTCGTTTGAACGAGAAAAAAAAATATTTTTAAAACTTAAAAATCCAACCTCGTTTTTTCCAAAAAAAGTACACCCCAAATATAAGTATGAATAATTAAGAACTGCTAAAAGTATTATACCTTCATGAGATGTAGAGGAGTTGAACTTGGAGATGTTGGAGTTCGGTTCGATATGTCGATGCGTGATAGTTTGTAACGGGATATGCCAAATATGCCAAAGTGCAAATAAATAAAAAGCCGTAGCTAAAATATTTGTGCGTGCAAATCTCCCCCTTTGGCTATTCTGGTATAAAACTAACTAAAATTCAAATTACAAAAATTACCCCTCTATGACAAAAATTCTAATATCAAACCCTAAAAATGGAATGGCATAGTGAAACTTTGTCTTCAATTTGTCTTGATCTTTCCTTCGGCAACTTTGTCTTCATGCAATGCAATATGTTCTTTGTTTGGACACCTACACACATGAAATTCACTACACCAAATCTGCCCATTTGTGAAGGTCATTGACCTTGACAAATTCACCTTGTCAAGGTCAATGACCGTGACATTTCGAGGCGAGACAACTTTTTTTGTCACGGTCGTGTCACGGTCATTGACCTTGACAAAAAAATCGCGTTTTGTGTCACGGTCGTGTCAAGGTCAATGACCGTGACACGTTTGTCACGGTTTATAACCGTGACAAAGCCGTGACCCTTTTTTAAAAAAATTGTCACGGTCAATGACCGTGACAATTCTGGGAAGAATTTTAAAAAAATCTGCTGGGCAGTATGGCCACTGCCACTGCCCAGCAGTATGTTTGTACCTGTTATAGCAACGTTGTACCTGTTCCAAACATCATATATCCAACACAAACTAAAGATAATGCAAATATATATTCATGACAGTATAATCCAAATCTTCAAAGTAAAAATAATATACATGACGATATAATCCAAATATAATTAAAATGGACAAACTAGAAAATAATGTTACTACATGTCTTGGATAAAACTGAGGAGGTGAGTAGGCCACACGACATACGAATTGACGCACCCACTAATATACGTCGTGCCGCATTGTTCGCGCAACCACAATAGGGAGTTCTCCTTCCCGGTTATGACATGCGTGACGAGCACCCTGGACTCCATCTGTTGAAGCACACGTCCATGGACTATTCCACCCTCGACGATATTCGGGTCCCTCAACCCCCGCCCTATCCGCTGGCCATCAAATATGTCCAATATGAACACGCTCGGCCAACCAATTGTCGATAATGGTCTGTTGGAGGGCGTCAAATAGGGAAGTGGATCGTCGAAGTACGAACGTGTCGGTGATGAAGCAGCGAGGTCCACATCCTCGTCATCCTGCGCCTCGTCCTCCCGCACCTCCTCGTCCTCCCGCACCTCCTCCTCCACCGCCTTCTCCTTCCCTTTCCCTTTACCTTTCTCTTTACGATCTCCACCCAACGTACGCTTCATGAATGCGTACATATCTTGGACCGTCGCCTCCAAACGGGACAGCTTCGCGTCGTGTGAATCCACCGTTCGAGCCAACCTGGTGTCGCTCGTCTCCAATCCGATGATCTTAGATTTGGCCACCCGCGAGCTCACTCCCCTTGTCCTCCCCTTGCGATCAGAGCCAAGCACCTGGCTGAGTGCGTCTGTGGACAAAGATGCCTTATCGGCATCAGACTGCGACTCATGCACTTCCTTAAGCTTTGCCTGAAACGACAAAAAGCACATGATTAGTAAAATAAGTAAACTAAAAAATTATAACGTAATTAACAATAATTAAACTGTCGGATTACTTACAATCGTGGCCGCGACGCTCGGGGACACCTCCTTGTCCTTCCCCTTCTTCGTCCGAAGAGCCACATAAGTATCGAGCCTATGTGGCTTACCCCCTGGCCCACTCCCTACCCCCTGAAATAAAATAAAGTAAAGTAAAATTAGTATCGGCCCCGCAAAGCAAAGTAAAATAATATCCAATAATATATTTCTGTAGTTATAGATAAATTAAATATTACCTTCATCCTATGCTCCACCTCAGCGTAAGAGGTCCGGCCGGAGTAGTGGACGTCCGTCTTTTTAGCCCGATTTTCCCTCCCCAATTGGCGAGATGCCAATTGTCGATCCTCGATCTCATTGTCAATGAACTTTTGCCATTGTGCCAATGAGATCGGCTCCTTGGGTGGGACGGATCCGCGCCATTGTAAAATGGTCTCTCGTGTTTTTCCAAAGTACCGTGTCCGCATATTTTTTTTCCACGTCTTGTGTTGCTCCCTCAACTGCTCCAAGACGGAATCGCGTAGCTTTGGATCCAAGTTGAATTGTTCCTGTCCAACAAATACAATATTAGTTGCGAATAAATATAAATATAAATATAAATATAAATATAAATATAAATATAAATATAAATATAAATATAAATATAAATATAAATATAAATATAAATATAAATTGAAATTGAAATATTCATATAAATATTACCTGTAGTGCCGCCCAAACAGCTAACTTGAGCTCATACGGCACCTCCTTCCAACTCATAAACCCCGAGCTGATGACCGTCTTTAGTAGCTTGAGGGATCTCGCTAAAAGCTCCGACTTGTTTTCGACGGTAATCCCAAATTTTCCATATTTGGGGAGCCTAGGGGCGGAGGATCCCCATGTCGCCTCCGCTACCACCGAACCCAGACGACGACATCATCATAAACAGCATCATCATCTTCGCCCTAACATCTGAAGGAGACATTTTTGCTGTAAAAAAAAATGTTATTAGTACAGATAAAAAAATGTTATTAGTACAGATAAAAAAATGTTCCGTCTATATTATAACGTATGTGTAAGTTCCGTCAATACCATTTCGTTTCAATTTTGTAATATTATGTTTTTTCCAAATATTTAAAGAGTTATTAAATGGGTGCCCCACCCCTGCCCCTCCCCCCGCCACACACACACGCACACCTAGGCACACACACACACACACACGCCACCCCTACCCACCCCACCCCCACCCCCTCCCCCCACCACGACCGTGACAACTACATATATTGTTTATCAATAAAATTATGACATGAGATAATTATAATTGTAGCATAAATTTCATTATCATGGGTTTTACCTAATTGAATTAAATGAACAATACTTTTAGCCCTTGTTATTCATCAAATTTGAGGCAAGTTAATTAGAATATTTGTATCGAGCCTATGTGATTTATATGGATTAATTCTATTACATTTATAATTTAACTAATAGAGTTGAATTTTAATATTAATCCTTTTGTTTATTTAACTAACTTTGGTTTGGTTTATTTCTAGTTGAATCTGAGTTATAATTTTTAGATTATGTATAGGAATTGAATTTTAATATTAATCCTTCATAAATCCCTTGAATACATGCATAAATTTGTAGAGATTGAAATTAAATTGCTTGATATTGAATTTCTATGTTTCGGGGTCATTATTTGAAATACTTAATTACCCTTTGAAAACCTTTCATAACACACCTATGTATTAAATATGGGTTAGACCTCTTAGCTTGCTCAACCACCCATTTACACACTTACTTTACCTTTTATTTACATTATGGATATTAATCAATTCACACGTCTTTTGTCCACTTCGACCTTTACTGAAACATTTATTAATTCATTCAAGTTAGGTAAAACCACGCAAGTATCTAATACAAATATTATCATTCAACAAATTAAGTCCCATCGATAATAAACCCCCTCCCCCACCCTGCCCCTCCCAGCCCCACCCCAATATTTTTCAACACTGTATCCCCCAATAGTAATAATGAATTAACATATAATTTTCAACTCCAACAACATATGCTTCAACTTAACCCAATCTTCCAAATAATACCAACTAATCAACACCCAACATCCAAATCCAACAACATAGGTCTAGAACCAAAGTTTGTACATAATAATTTATAGTCTCCAAGAAAGTACCATTTTTATTCATAATATTTACGATTATCAGTTTCTCGTGTATTAGCCAAATTTCCACCCCACCCTGCCCCCCTCCACCACACCCTACCCCACCCCCACCCTGCCCCACCCCCCACCCCCTGCCCACCCTGCCCCACCCCGCCCCACCCCCTGTCCCCACCCTGCCCCACCCCCCACACACGCACACACATACACACATATATATATACACATACCCCCACCCCCTCCCCCACCCTGCCCCACCCCGCCCCACCCCCTGTCCCCCTCCACCACCCCCTACCCCCATCCTGCCCCACCCCCCACACACGCACATACATACACACATATATATATACACATACACACATAAATATACAGACAAATATATATATATAAATGGAAGAGAGAGAGAGAGAGAGAGGGAGAGGGAGGGAAGGGCGCGGGAGGGAAAAAAGAAGGGGGGTAGGGTTTTTGCCGGAAAAGTTGTCACGGTCGTGTCAAGGTCTTTGACCGTGACACGAATTGTCACGGTCAATGACCGTGACAATTCGTTGTCACGGTCTTGTCAAGGTCAATGACCGTGACATAAAACGCGTGTTTTTTTGTCACGGTCAATGACCTTGACAAGGCTGGCCGGCTGAAAGGTGACAATTTGCCCATTTTGGTGTAGTGATTAGGAAAAATACCCACAATGCATGGAGTTTGAAATTGAAGGTAAAAACTCGTAATGCGCTATCCCAAAAAATCAAACTCTCTCCCTTAATTTATTCTCCCTCTTTTTATCCGAAATAAACAAAGGAGTGGAATCTAAAAATGAAATATAAAGAATCATATATAAGAAGTAAGACATCGTCACAAAGATATAGAAATAACGCATATGTAATGATATTCTCAAAGGCTTCACTAACTATCTTTGAAATTTTTTTAAAAAAATTCACAAGTATAAAATGTTACAAAAACAACACACTATAAATTAACACAAAAATACCCAAATCATGAAATCAAAATATAGGGGTGTGAACGTATTCCCTAGGTTAATCAATGTAAACAATCATAACACATGTTCACAAAGGATTGAGATACCACTAACGAAAGATCTCAAAGTCTACCTTAGATGTAAAAGATGTGAACTCATGTGAAATTGACTTAACTTAATCAACAAATCAAGAAAGTAAGTGATTTTCACACAAATGATGCCCCAAAACTATGTAATGTTTTTAGAGATTTATATAGTTTGTTCAAGCCCATTGATCTTCAACTCAACTCCCTCAAAACCTCATAATTAAGAATACTCTCAATTATTTTTGAAGAAATTAATGCTCATGTGTAAAGAAGCATCAATGTTCAAACAATTGGCATGACACTTCTGTTTCATGTGCCTCTAATATTTTTCGGCTATTTTCATTGTAAATGGTGGCTTTTAACGCAAAGACTTTTATCTTTCATGGCCACTTTCTATTGCTTAATATATAACAAATTTTTCAAAAAAATAATTTAAATATGGACAATTGTTCTTACATACACAACTTTTTATCTTATTTTTTACATTTGGTTCATTTTAAAGAAAAATTGAAATGAAAACACTATGATCGACAAGTGACAGCTAAGTGAAATATTCAAATAACCCCATGCTCATGTGCATTAAAGGAGAAAGGGATTCAAACATATAGCAAGTAATCATCAAATCACAACTTAATAACTCTATACATTATTAAGCACATAAATGAAATGATGTCATGCCTCAAAACACTACAAAACCGTCATGTGGATATGGAATGAATGGGTGATCCAAATATCTTAAATGTTCATCCATATAAGGTGATATTAAAATACAAAACTCTTTTTGAAATTTTCAAAAATTATATCAAAATAAAATCTTCTATTCCTTTTCAACTTTTTCTTAAAACCAAAAATCTTTTTATATATTTTAAAAAAATTGAAAAAAACAAAACTCTTTTTGGATTTGTCTAAAAATATCGAAACGAAAAATATAAATATACAATGATAGTCCAATCTAGTAATAGGCATGTAAGATATGAACATGAAAAGCATCATATGCTATAAATAAGTTTCAACCTCAATCATTGGACCCAGAGGAGTTCTCAAAAGCAGACGACATCCTAAGAAACTCTTCCATTAAATTTTGTGAAGTCTTGACTAAGCACTCTACTTGCTCTAAAAACTCTCAAACTCTCTCGAGTGATTTGTGAAGTCTTGACTAAGCACTCTACTTGCTCTAAAAACTCTCAAACTCTCTCGAGTGATGTGCGAAAGTATATGGAGTAACTTTTGTGGAAGTGTGTGCTGGAAATCGTGTGCGAGCATATTGGGTAACATACGTATAAGACACTATCCCTAGCTTACAACAATACTCTTTAAGGTGATCTCTTTATATGCAATGAGAACAAACATAAATGGAATTAAGTCCACCTTTCTCAAAATGTCTAGGACGATATTTCCTAGGTGGGTTAGATTGAGAGCCATAAGAATCCAACACAAATTCGGGAACCATCTCGGGTGCAGCATGGGAAGTAGATGCACCGTCATAACCTATTCATTGCCTCTCGATGTTTCCTAACACGGGACCTAGGATCATCTTTCCTACCTTCTTAGATGTATCCTTTAAAGTGACCATGACCTCATGGGCATGTTCAAGATCGCTATAGAGTTGGAATACACAGGCTTTAAGTTTCTCACGAGTCTCCTATAAAGATGAAAGATCTCTCGTAAGATAACTCATGGTCCTAGTCAAATCAATATTTTCTCTCCCTAAAATGATCAACTGCTGACATAAAGAAATCTTCACCTTTTCGATTCAACTCACCGATGCCTTACACTCTCTTAAAATTTATTCTTCCTTCTCATACTAAACGCCTTTTGGAGTCCAACTTTTCCTTCACTCAAATTCTCTTCCTCACTCTCGCTAGAATGGATCAAAACATCATTGAGGCTTCCACGTTTAGATATGTTCTTATTGGTATGGAACAAACTAGAAGGGCTAACATGACTACCCATGAATGCAATGCATGGTTCATGTGGTGATTCTCCCCCTGAATCAACTGACTCGATGTCACTATTGCTAAGGGTGGCCTTATTCGCAACTTTACTGCCCTTTCTCTTAAGGCTAGTGGAACACTTATGTGACTTGTGTGCTTTACCCTCACATTCATAACACCTAATCTCTTACTCTTTCTCTCCCCCGCTCGTGCCCTCATTCTTATTTTATTTTTCTCAAAAGTCTTTACTTTGAAAGAATTTTCTTTTGAAAAATTGAGAAAGTTTTTGAATTTTTTTGCAAATAGGGCCAAGTCATCAAAATCAAAATCAACTTCAGATTCGGGCTCACAAACTTCCTCCTTCTTCTTTTTCTTAGTTTGAATCTTTAAAGCAATTCATACTTCTTTCGGTTTAATAGTTTTAGGAAACATATCAATCTTGTACATTTGAAGATCTCTTTCAAGTTCTCCCAACCTAAGAGTATATAGGATTCCTAACAAATTTAGCATGGTGACCTTAGTAATAAAGCGGGTAGGGATCAACCTCAAAATTTTCTTAACAACTCTCATCTCAGGAATTTTCTCACCCAAATTAAAATTATAATTGACTATGTTTGAAAAACGAGCATAAAACTCATCGAAAGACTCCGACTCTAGCATATTAATGGTCTTAAATTGGTTGGTCAAATTTGTATCTTGGATGAATTTACAGCGTTGGTACCCTTGTGAGTGAGCTGGAGGGTATCCTAAACTTTTTTAAACATGGTGCACGTCATAATGTTGTGGAACTCATCAGAGGTGACGGCTCCAGAAAGAGCACTTAAGCTGCGAGAGTTAAAATTACTCCCCTTAAAGCTGTCCTCTGTCCATTGAGAGACAAGTTTAGGGCTAACGACATTATCTACAGTGAGAGTGGGCGGTTTCCACCCTTTTTTACAAATTAATTGTACACATTCATCAATGGCTTTTAAAGCATAGCTTATTCTAGCTTTCCAATATGCATAATTGGAACCATAAAAAATGGGCATTCTATTATACAAATTATCCATTAAAATCGAGTTTTAATGATCAATAATTTTCCAAAAAAATTGATATAAATTTTTTTTGTGTGTAAAAGGATCACACAGTATTTTTGTGTAACTGGCTCTGATAGTGCGCAATGCGAACTTAATGGATTGATTCATATAACTAAATGCCCCAAACATGAGTCCAACTTTACCAAATTTGAATTTCTAATGAAATTAGGTTTGCATATGATAATGATCCAATCACAAAATTTAAACTAAGCATGCAATCAACCACAAAAAATAAGGAAAAATCATTTTTCAAGGCAAAATCTATATTTAACACTTTAGTAAGTTTTACAAGATAGTCAGCTTATAAACTATTTGATAACCCACAAGTATAATGCACAGTCTTCACATAACTTCTAAAAAATACTACTCAGATCTAGAGCAGTCCACAAGCGGAAGTCCACCTTTAGTATTCTCTAATCAACCTTTGTTCTTCTTCATCCGTGATCACTCGGGTCACGAAATCAGTCATAGAGAACCCTCTCCACATGTGTATCTAAGATATGAAACTTCTTGGGTTTAAAAAAATCCACAAATATACTTAGGGATGTAAAGTTATGAATCAAAAGTGTTTTAAAAACACTGAAGGTGAAAACTTTTAGAAAAGATATGCAAGAAATGATTTTTTAAAAGTCTTACAAAATTCGAAGTCAAAACAGGTATCTATAAATCTGACACAAAATTCGAGGTGATGGATTGTTCGAACGAAAACTGAAGTCACTTGAACGAGAATAACATCTCATTTGAATAAAAATCCAGTTCGTTAAAATGAGACTGCAATCTCGTTTGAACCAGCTTCTAACAAAGTAAGACATGTTGTGTAGTGGATTCTCGTTTGATTTTCATTTGAAGTAAAGCTGTAACAAGCCAAAAATAAAAACTCAATTTCGTTTGAACAAGATTTGAAACTCATTTGAATGAGATCAAAAAAAAATTAAAAATTAAAAACCCAACCTTGATTTTTCCAAAAAAATACATCCCAAATATAAATATGAATAATTACGAACTCCTACAAGCTTTATACCTTCATGAGATGTAGAGAAGTTGAACTTGTAGATGTTGGAGTTAGGTTCAATATATCGGTGCGTGATGGTTTATAGCAGGATACGCTAAAATATGCCAAAGTTCAAACAAATAAAAAGCCTAAGCTAAAATATTTGTGCTTACAATAATTTTTAGTTTTATACCTGAAAATGTTTGTAATTTCTAGATTTTTTGAATATTTCTAGTAATTTTATGATTTTTAATTTTTTTCTTGAGGTTTAAATACTTTTTGCATTTTTCAAAATTTTAAATAGTATTTTTATATTTTTCAGATTTTCTAAATAGTTTCTCAGCAATTTTGTTGAATACTTAAATGTTTTTCTATAATTTTAAAAAAATTAATTATTTTCTTATAATTTAATTTTTTGGAATATTCAAATTATCCCTTTATTTATTGGAGAAACTTTCCCTCGCGCGAAAGATACATGACCAAGATCCCATTAGAAATTTTATCATCACTAAGGGTTTGTGATAACTTGGAATGTATTTTAAGTTCGGGGGTTAAGTCTAGAAATTTGAAGTTGGGGATGAAATTCAAATGGGAGTAAAGTTAAGGGAAGAAAGTGTAATTAACCCACTATTATAAGTGTAGATATACAGGTAAACCATAATAAAGGATAATGTAACCCACTCGTGCACATATAGTCTCAACTACACAGGCTTAAGTAAGTTTTTGTAGACATAAGGTTGGCCCTGGCTATGGGTGACACAGGTCGTTGCCTAGGGCCTCCTAATAGTCATGGCAATGAAATCCAGTAAAAACTATGTATAGAAAAAATTATAGGTATAATAAAGTTATAGCAGTGGCAAGTTCTCAAAGACCTTGTTAAAAGCCTCACACATAACCTATTTAAAGCGCATTGGAAATGTCACATTATATGTGTAAAAGCAATTGGATTCTAATTACCACAAATTAAAGACGCTTTATTTTTCTTAGCGACAACTCCCGATATTGATGAAAACACAAACATACTTGTGATAACTTACTAGAACATGCTTTTTATAGTTTGGAATTCATTTTTGGAATAATGTATTGAATGAGCTCAATAAAGTTAACAAACTTTTACAAACATATGACATGGATATTGATATTGCTTTGAATATTTTGGTACGTGGTAAATTCCTACATGTTATTATATTCGATGCACACAAGCCCAAGACTAATAATAATTACAAAGATAATGATATCACACACACAACACAAGATGTACGTTGTACGAAGACTAGCCTACGTCCACGGGGTTCTAGGGTATGTTCTCTATTAATTAAGGACTCGGGTCGATAGGGCTTTAGTACTGCTCGACATTTCATGCATGCTTGCCCCGTTCCCATGGAGTGAGTTTACACTTATAAGGAAGCTTATGATGGTCCTAAGCTCCATTAAAATCTATCCCTAAGAGTTCGAGGTTATCCCTTGATCAGAGTCAACTATTATAAGTGATATAGTTTAATAGTTCTTCTCTGACTAGAAGATTCCATTAATCATAGGTGCACGTGACTGAGCACATGCCAGTAAAATATTTGATATAATAATTGCCCCCAGAGTCCAGGGGATCATTGACGTCTCTGGGTTTTCTACCCTTATCGGCCCTTGATATTGGACAAGTGATCTTGTTCATCAGGGATAGTAGAATTCCTATCTCGGTTAGAGGTCCACAATCATTTGATATTTCTATACATTGATCGAATAGGGAATATTTTAATTGTCCTAGTGACTGGACGACTTTCGCCCGTTGAGTACCCTAGGGGCACACTCGTAATTTGAAGTTATGATTTAGACTTAGGGGGATGTAGTTGTCGCTTCGATCGTCGCAAACTATCATTTTGATTATTGTGCACCCAATGATTTCTTGAGAGAATCGTGAGGTTATTTCTCACCACAAAAGGCCATTCCATCTCTTTCCTCTTCAGTTCAAAATTGGAGCATTTGAAGTAGAGTTCTCACTTTCTTTATTTCATTGTAAGAATTTTATTTTCATATCTTTTATTTTTCAGAATTTTTTAATATATTTCTTTAGTTCTTTCTTCATGTTGTTCTTCACTTCTCAATAATGGTATATGTAATTAATAAAACACCATAGATAAATTCAAACTTGATTATACTCCTAAATAGTTTATTGTATAATTGGTTAATGGTCCATGTGAAGACTGTAAGCTTAATGAGTTTCATTGGTTGCCCTCAATCTTCATTATCGAGTGTTGGGTGACTTTTCCCCCGAACAAACTCTTTCTTGAATTCTGTCAACATTTTGATGTGGTTTCGGTCCAAGTCATTCCAAATAACTGGAGGATCGTTAATGGGGTTCACCGCAGTAATGAGTTGTACAAGATCAATTTTGACATAACTAGTGTCATATCTTGTTACCAATGGGTGTCGACCAATGAAAACATTTACCACCTAAAAATAAGGGTAGCTAATCGAGCCATGGTAGTAAACGTGCCTAATTCCAACAAGGAGTACTAGGATTATGGTGTGATTATGAATAAATGGAAACATGCCCCTCTCACTGAGGGAACAAAATATGAAGATATGAGGTTCCTTGGGAAGGAAATGGGATAGGTTAGGCTACTTTTATGTTTTCTCTTATCTGCCTATTGTAATTATTTCATCTTTATTTCTTGTCATCCAAAGGAAAAAGGAAGCTTCCTCGTGATAGAGACATCAACTTCGTTGATCTTCCGAAGGTCTGGTCGATAAAGTAGAGTCTTGGGGATAGTGATCATCCAATATCGATTGCTTTTCTCCTCAGCTACACAAGTTCGACCACCTCATTTTTTATGAGGTCCTTTAACCAAGCTCCATCTATACCGGTCGATCTGAACGACTCATAGACCTCTAATTCTAATAACTCGAGAGAAGAGATAGCATCCTCCTTTGGGTCATTAGACCTTTTGTCAATCCCTGCTATTGAACTTTATCTTGGTGGAATGGCACCCAAGAAAAAAATGGTCGACCGGATCTCTGCCAATCTGGGTCCCATATCTCCCACTTCTCGCCCAACGAGCAAGAAAGATAAAGATGGAGGTACCTCCAACCCTCTGGTGATTGGGGATTCCCCAACTAAGGTGTTGGAGGCCCCTTTTAAAAAAACTAAGAGGAAAAGGTTCCCCCTCCCTTCCTGTTGTTGTGTGGAAAACTTCTATGAATAAGGGTAAACTCATTGTTGATTATGTTGTTCGGAATCCTAACTTGGTATGTAACTTGGTTAGGTCGGCATTCCTTCCTACTGACATGGTGGCATCCTCTAGTCTAAATCCTAGTCGAATGGTAGAATGTGTCACCTATACTCGCTCCCCTATCAGTTTGTGTTTTACATGTGTGTTCTTCTTCACGTCATAATTGAGTGCTCTTAATTTTTCTTCTCTTTATTCTTTGAATTTTTTAGTTAACTATAATCATTTATTGGAGAATGATGCTACCCTGAGGAAATCTTCTCGTGAGTTGGAGACATCTATGGATGAGGCTACTAAATTTTTGGTATGTTCTCGGGTAGCCAACGAAGGTGAGATCGCCAAGGTAAAGAATCTTGACCAGAAGGTCTAGAGGTTGGAGACCATCAATGCCGACCTCAATAAGAAGATCAAGGAGTCTATCGACCTAGATGTTGCTACCAAGAAGGCCACGAATGATGCTAAGAAAGACAAAGTTGAGGCTGAGGATGCCAAAATCTGGGCTTAGGAGGCAAAGTCCAAAGGTGAGGAGGTTGTGGCTGGCCTGATGCATTTAATCGTAGTTGGGGTAAGGCCTTGGACAAAGCTCAATCGCTGATGAATACTTCAGGAAGGTATTCTTTATGAATGGATGGGATGAGGCCATTGTCAAGACTGATATCTCTAAGGACTCTGAGTTGTTCAAGGAAAATGATGCGAGTGCTCTTCATCTAATAGACGATAATAATGATAAGGAGGAGTATGAGGACTTGACCAACGACCAGACTATCAGTGTTGAGGTGGCCAACGTTGGTGTCGATCAATAGAAGCAGGTCGGGGCTTATCAAGATGTTAATAAATTAAAAGATGGATACAATGCTATTAAAGTTCTCAAACAAGTGGGCACTCTTCAAGATGTTGATAAGTATGGGGTCGACCATTAAGAAGACATCGATACTGCTCAAGATGCTTAGAAGGCAAATGTGTAAGAGAAAGCTACTACGAGCTCTACTTAGAAGTAGGAGACATGGTATTTGGTTTTTCTTTCTTTCACTCTCGATTTAGGGGTTCCCCCTATTAACACTTGTTAATTAAATTTAATGTTTAAATCAACTTCATTTTTTTATTTATCTAGAAATATTCTCTACATTTTTTCTTTTGATGAGCTTGAATGACTGACCACTTGTGCTTGCACTTTTCAGTTTGATACAAGACATGCAACAATTATTGCTGCACCTCATGATTTTGAGGAAAGGCATGCTAGAACCATCACTAACAATTATGATGACATTGATGATAATAGTGACCTCAACAAGATCTTGAATTATGATGCATCTTTTCAAGGAAAAGAAGACTATTCAAACCTGAGATGACTTTTCCATCGACATGTGGTAGCCAATGTAATTTATCATGAAATGAAAAGGTAAACATTCAACTAAGGGATGATCTCGAGAAGACCTAGAGGTGTCTACATGATAAGAAGGCGGTCATCAGAAATTAAAGAAACCAAATGTTGTAAACCAAAAGGATTTTATGTGACGACAACACAATTGATATAAGATCATAACCTCATTATATTCTCTCTAAATGTACTTGAGATTAAAACAATCACTCAATACGTTATGAGTTGTGTTATCAAGAACATATCATATCATCAACTATGAAACCATATCCATGCAAAACAATGAAGCCTTTCAACCAAGAAATGAAGATCATAATCAAGATAAGGAAGTTCATAAGTTATTCAAAGTTAACTTAGCGCTTGCATCACGCCCTAGAAAACATCATCTCTTAAACCTCAAGTGGTGTTCAAACATCAACTCATCAAATAATAAATATTAGTACCATATCCCATAACCTGTGGTGATTAAACTCATGTAAGCATCACATGAGAAGCCCACAGTTGATGATCGAAGCAAGTAAAAGAATGCTAAAAAGACTAGCTAATTATTACTTTATTTTTTGTACTTTAGTAACCATTGTACAAAATAAATTAAAATGTTTTATCTTTTATATGCTCAAAACCTACACACCTACCCACCCTATAGCTCCCTAAACCTTCCCCAAAGCATGGCCCGAAACCTAACATCCTTTTATATAAAACTTGGGAGGTTTAGTCAACTACACTTTAGTTTTGGTTGACTAAAAGTAGTTTTATCTATCTAAATGCGTTGATAGCCAACTAAACCTTTGATACAACCAATTAGACCCAAACAGAAGGAGTTTTAGTCTACTAAACTTGGTTTTAATCGACTAAAAATGTCTAGATTTCGAGAATTAATTTTGGTAAAATGTACCAACCTTTTATCCTAGTACCCTAACTCTTCCAACCTAATTACCAAACCTTTTATGAACATTTTGCGTCCTCCTAACACTATAAATAAAGGCACCTACATCCATTCTAAATCACACAATCTCACAGCATCCCCTCCTTGAGTAAAGTTCCGTCATCCCAGCTTGTGCACTTCCATATTTGAGTTTCTAAAGAGAAATCAATAAAACCCATTTCAGTGCTTTAAACCCTAAACCTCCATTCGAGACTAAGATTCAAAAAAACTTAGTTGAACCAAAATTTTCCATTATAATCCCTCTTTAGCAAAGTTATAAACACAATACCGAGAAACCCATTTGAGCATCATACTTGTGAAACTTGTTTGTTTACTTTTTAGAGAGAAAGTAAACCCACTTAATTATTTTTAATAAAGCTACTTGAATTTACATTTCAATTATAAACCTTATTATTGATACTTACGGTGAACTTCAGTGTATCTTCTTGACCCGTAATACCATTTTTATGGGTAGTCAAGGCGTTTAAAGTCCTTAGGCTATTGCATGGGTACCGCTTGGGCAACGACGAAGGTATCATCATATTAGTTGTGTTTTGTAAGTTGGTGTTCCTTGTAATGTGTTGGTTTGGCCATAAGAGAACTAGAAGATAATAAAGTTCTAGAGTACCATCTCGAGTGAAGATGTTGGTAGTGGCTGAATCATATTAAAATATCGATTCGAAAAGCTTTCACTAATTAATATCTCTTAAGTGCTTATATTTGTTGATACTCAGTGGCGGAGCCAGGATTTTAGATCAGGATGGTCTAAGAAGTAACTTAGATTTTATTTGAATGAAAAAATACATTAGAACTTTTAGACAATAGCATACCAAAGTTATAAATTCAAAATAGGGAAAAGATCATCTTTCGCTATATTTAGTCACATATGACATAAAAAATACATCATATGAGCTATTGAAGTTGAACCTTACGATCCTTTCGTGAATCAAAATCATACATTAGTAAATCCAAATCAATTGTAATACCCCGTATTTTTATGCTATATTAATTTGGGGATTTATTAAATTTAATGTGAGTAAATTATTTAATAAAAATCCGGAAATTTATTATGTTATAATTATTAACGTGAAGAGAGTTAGTAATCATGGGAAATTTGTTGAATATTACTAATGAGAAAAGTAATATATTATATTGGTTATATTGAATGTCACGAGAGAATAAAATGACAATTTTGGAAATTTGAGTCGGGACGCGCCCGTGTCGCGTCAGGACTACTTACTGATAAATAAAAATGAATATTTTATAAGTTGTTCGTATGGTCGTTTTGAGTGCGCCAACGCGTCCATAAGGGTCGAGATAGTCAGAAAAGTGTACCCGGGGTGTAGTTTGGGTCTCGGGGCATTTTTAGGCCTAATTATTAACCCGGGAGGGCATTTTAGTCATTTTACATTTTTGGGTAATTAAACCCACGAAAATTAGAGGGGCTATATCTGATATTGAGGTTGTCACCTAGGGTTAGAATTCCCAAAACCTAGAATGACAATTGGAGAAGAGAGGAGAGAGCTCTCAAGCAAATTCAAGGCCCAAAACTCAACGGTTTGCACCGCCGCTGCCACCAACGCGTAGATCGCGAGATGGGGAACGCAACCACACCGAATTCGGCACCAAACCGGACCTCTGAAAATCCCAGTCAAGTGTTTATCTTGCATATTTCGTTGATGCATCTTACATATTAGTTTAGGAGTAATTAAGATGAGTTTTAATGGAAGAAAACCCGATTTATGATAGGAAAATCCATGTAGTATTGGTCAAATTGATAATACTGGAAACCCTTGCCATGTAGAGGAATTTAAACAAAGAAATTATGATGTGTATAAGAAGAGAATTCTGGAAATAATTGCTAGAACCATGTTTAAGAGAATTTTAGAGTTCTTGAGATTTTATATGAAATTGGGGCTGTTAATTCATGATTAAATCACAGAAATTCACATGCTTTACGTTGAAAATACCTAATATGATGATATAAGGTTAGTAGCATCAATTCTGGGATGATTGGGATTAGAAAATATGGAAATTGTTGGTGTTTGGAGATGAAAACCGTAACTGGAGAAATTCAGTTTTCGCAGACCTACTTGATCGATCGATCGAGCCCAGAGCTTCGATCGATCGAAGGTTCGATCGATCGAGCCCCAAACCTCGATCGATCGACCCCTCCTGGCAGAATCCTATTTCCCTTTTTAAATGAGTTAAATTCAAATTGTTGTGATATAATTCTTGGGCATTCTTAATAAAATGATTTGGGAGACATTGAGGACCAGCGGGGCATATGAATAAATGTTGGGATCTTTAATATTCGACTAGAATGGTATTTATGGGGTATTTACTTTAGGGTTGGTAAATTTATGTATTAAAGGGTGAGGCGCGCAAGAGAGTTACGTTGGAACATAATAATGACACCTACTGAATTTTTATACTTGGGAGGATAGGGTCCACAAGTGTCACGTAATGGGTTGGAGAAACCCTTCGAGTTAAGGTTAGCGACTAACCCTTATAAGGAATACTTAATGTGAAAAGTAAGGATAAATGTTGTAATTATGGGTGATGAGAGGAACCTATATTAATATGATAAAATGGGTATATTTATATGATTGTGTATGCATATATTATATACGTGTGAAAACCATGCCCGCGCTACTTGCTATCCCTGAGGTTACCGCACTGGGACAGTCTTATCTCGATGGGACCTTTATGGGGGATATTGACTTGTACCCTAGAAGATAGATATCCTTGGTACAGGCTATCGAATCGATAGTTCAGACGGTCCTAAGAGGCGTGGGGTATGTACTGACCTCTTAGAGACTTGGAATCTATGCTTCGCCTCAATCTTGTTTGTGTTTATATAATGATACAATTCGAGAGTGATTCCGAACTTTTACTTCCCTTAGTGTGAGCGATACGGGGATTGGATAGCAGAGTATGCCTGCACCATAGTTTTATTTGTGGTGCTGTTATGATATATATATTATACGAGTAGTAAATATATATATATATATGAAATTATGAAATCTGGAACTGCCTACTGTGACTTGATATGTAGGACATGGCTGATGACTCAAATTGAAATACTTCCGTTGAGAAAGTACAATATGACACTGGAAACTTTATAAATTAATCAAGTTGAATTGAGAATTTTGGATACTAGTGAAACCTTTTTAAACAACAGTATTGTTCAGTTTTAAATCTTTCGAATAACTTAAGATAAGTTAAATCATTGGGGAGAGATAGGGTGTTATATGATGAAATAATCCATTGGGAAGGTTAGTACGATAGGCGTGCACATTAGAAGAGAGGTGAGAATTTCTCAAGAGAGTGTCGAACTAATATGTTGTTGCATTGGCCTGTATCAATTTAAATACTTGCTAAACGAATTTTTAAATCATACACACTATCGGGATCTGACCCGTTTCTTTCTCTCTCTCTCTCTCTCTCTCTCTTGTATATATATATATTCATGTATCACAGGTGCCCAGCCACAGGGGTGTCTTGCTTAGGATCTCTAGGAAGGAACGCGCTGCAGCTTAGGTGGGAGTTGCAGGTCTCTTGATTAGACGACTTCGTTCATTCGGATCCACTCTTAGTACTTTCATCTAGTTGGGCATGTGTAGCTCTTTCCATTATTCTGTTGTTATTGGACTTTTGTATTTCAGATATTTCCAGTATTGTTACTATGAGATTTATTCAGTTTGGATGTGTGACTTTAGATTTTGTATGTTGACATTCAATAGATGAATGTATTAAATTAATTGGATTATGTTGCAGAATTTAATGTGGTGTGATTCTTACTTATTGTATGTTGTTAATAAAATAAATGACTTTTATTTAAATAAAATTTGGAAAGTATGTATGAAAATGGTTTTGACACTTAGCTTAATTAATTAGGGTGTTAAAATGGAATAATTTATTTTTCGATAGTGATGCTAAGAATGGACCAACTGTTCACCTTGATTTAATTTAATAAAGGAGTGATCGCCCGGTATTTAATTAGGCGGGGTGTCACAGGTGGTATCAGAGCATCAGGTTCTAGTGTCCTTTAGGATCTGTGCGGCTTATTATGCTTTCAGCGTTGCTTTCTCTGATATAGAGCCCTAATACTAGGAATGTTGTGTTTATCTCTATATATTGGAAATTCGTACTTCTGCGATTTGTTTATTTGAATGATGAACTCATCCAAATTTACTTAATTTTCTGATGGATCATCAAAAAGAACTAGCTAAGACGGTTAAGGGATTCAACGAGCAAGATCGACTCACACCTCAGGTATCCCCAGGGAGAATATCAACCGCCGAGTTAGCAGGTATCGTGGCACAAGCAGTTACCACTGCAGTTCTACAATATCAAGAACGCAGCCTACAACTTAAAGGAGTCAAAAGACTTAGAGAGGTTAACCAAATGCATGTGACTAACGTTGAGAATTGTACGAAGGCACCGAATCTGCGACAACAAAACAATCAAGATCGAGTCAGTTCCAGAAGTAACGAGATTTATGTACAGGGACAAAAGTGTTAGGGCCAACGAAGTCAGGTTCAGAATGAAATCACCAAGAGGTGTTTTGGTTGTGGAATGGACGATCACAAATGTAAATCTTGTCCGAATCAGACTGGGGATAAACTACAATCTGACCAACGAAGAATTTCGAAACTCTTCTATAAATGTGTACAACCGGGTCACAAGTGGGTGGATTTTCCTCTCCCTGACATAGATTTCCGCAGATTTCCCCTCAAGGCCAGCAAGACCCGGGAAAAAGAGAGACTAGTCAATACCATAATGAAGTGAAGCAGTTTCGAGGGAGGTGCTTCCAATGTGGCAGGAATGACCATAGGCATCAGGATTTCCCAGAGAAGAATAGGGCCCCACGACAGGAATGTACTAACAATAAACCCCAGAAGCCAGCTCCACCACCCTTTCCAACAGCCTCAGTTCAGCAGAGAAAGCTACAAGGCGGACGTGTCTATAGCTTCCCACAGGCAGCAGCTCCGCAGGCACCACCCGCGATTGAGGATATGTTTTTCTATCCATGTTACTATGAGTCGAGTTTGTTTGATACTGGGGAAACGCACTATTTTATAGCTACCTATTTTGTGAAAGCCTTAGGGTTATTAGCCACAACAGAGAGCACTGTGACATGTGTAGACTCACCACTGGGGAGTGGGTCGCTTATTTTCTTTATATGCCGGGGAGTGGGGGTAGATATGGGTAGCTTTGTATTACCCGCAGACATGTTAGTCTTAGATATGCATGAGCATGATGTTATTATCAGTATGGATTGGCTCGTCGCTTATAGAGCCATGATTGATTGCTTCGGTGGGAGCATTGTTTTTGCCATTCCGGGGCAAGAGATGTTTGTAGTGGCAATGCCTCGCCCAGAGGGAGGTTCGACCGCTCATTTGTATTATATAGAGGATGATGCCTCTAAGGAGGTTGTGATTCCTTTAGACTCGATCCCAGTCGTTCGTGAGTATTCCGATATATTCCAGGAGATTCCAGGCCTACCCCCCAGTCAAGAGATAGACTTTGTCATAGATTTATTGCCAGATACGAGACCTATAGCACGCGCACCGTACCGTATGGCTCCGGCAGAGATACGAGAGCTACGATATCAGATAGAGCAGCTGTTAGGTCAGGGCTTCATTCGTAGGAGTACCTCACCTTGGGGCGCTCTATTCTTGTTTGTGAAGAAGAGAGATGGTTCACTGAGATTGTGTGTGGACTACCGGGAGCTGAACAAGGTCACGATACGGAATAAGTATCCGTTTCCCCGAATCGATGATCTGTTTGACCAGTTGAGGGGAGAAACTTTCTTTTCGAAGATAGATATGAGTTCGGGGTACCATCAGTTGTGTATTAGAGTGCAGGATGTTTCAAAGACTGCCTTCTTGACGAGATATGGGTCCTATGAGTTTAGGGTGATGTCGTTCGGACTCACAAATGCTCCAGCCATTTTCATGGACTTGATGAACCGAGTATTCAGAGAGTTCTTGGATCAGTTTGTCATCGTCTTCATAGATGACATCTTGATATATTCACACTTCAAGGAGGAGCATGCCGAGCACGTGAGGCAGGTTCTTCAGACTCTACGAGAGCATCAATTGTATGCTAAGTACGAGAAGTGTGGGTTCTGGTTGTGAGAAGTACAGTTCTCGGGCCACGTTGTTTCTGAGCAGGGGATAACAGTTGACCCGAATAAAGTGTCAGCGGTGAGAATGGGGACAGCCCACGACACCGACGAAAGTGCGTAGTTTCTTGGGATTAGTCGGATACTACAGGAGATTCATTCGAGTATTCTCCAAAATAGCGGGTCCATTGACCAATCTGACTCGCAAGGGGGTACCATATGTTTGGGATGACGCTTGTCAGTTGGCTTTCGACGAGCTGAAAGACAAGCTTACTTCAGCGCCAGTCCTTGCTTTACCGAAACTGGGTGCGGAGTACCTGGTTTACACCGATGCCTCTTTACGGGGACTTGGGGGAGTACTTCAGTTGGAGGAGAAGGCTATAGCTTTTGCCTCCCGCAAGCTTAAGCCACATGAGAAGAATTACCCCACCCACGACCTTGAGTTAGCAGCGGTCGTTTTTGCATTGAGGATATGGAGACACTATTTATTGGGGGAGAAGTTCCATTTGTTCACAGACCACAAATCACTGCAGTACCTGTTCACTCAGCGAGAGCTGAATATGCGTCAGCGCAGATGGTTAGAGTTTGTGAAGGACTACCAGTTCAATATACAGTATCATCCGGGGAAGGCCAACGTAGTTGCTGATGCGTTGAGTCGTAGACCGGTAGATGAGGTAGCGGACATCTGGAAAGCTAAGTGGAAGGAGTTGGGCCACCAGGACGCAGTAGCCCGTTCTTTCATATCCGTTATGTCAGTCACACCCAAGATTGTTACGAGGGTGATACAGGCACAGACCACAGACTCGTTTTGCCAGGAACAGATTGTATGACTTTTAGCTGATGGTGCTAAGTCCTATTCTGTTAGTTCTGATGGGGGTTCGAGGTTTAATGGGAGGTTAGTAGTTCCAGAAGGAGCAGAATTGCATCATGCAGTGGTGACCCAATCTCACGGGTCCCAATTTAAAGTGCATCCTAGAGGAGATAAGATGTACCAAGATATGAGGAGAAAATACTGGTGGAGTGGGATGAAGAAGGACATTGCTGAGTTTGTGTCAAAGTGTTCTACCTTCCAGCTGGTGAAGGTGGACCATCAGAAACCGTCAGGGTTGCTTCAACCATTGGAAATACCTGCGTGGAAGTGGGAGAGTATTTCTATGGATTTTATTACAGGGTTGCCTACATCACAGCGGGGCCACGACTCCATCAGGGTGATTGTAGACCGTTTGACCAAGGTGGCTCATTTTCTGCCGGTGCGGACAGACTATACCATGGGTCAGTATGCTCAGTTGTTCATTGCTGAGGTTGTCAGATTACATGGGGTTCCCCTGAATATTGTGTCAGATAGAGACAAGATTTTTGTGTCACATTTTTGGGAAAGCTTTCAGGAGGCTATGGGTACTGAGTTGAGGCTGAGTTCATCTTATCACCCACAGACAAATGGACAGACGGAGCGTACTAATCGGATGTTAGAGGATATGCTACGCATGTGTGTTCTAGATTTTGGAGGAGGTTAGGAGCCACACCTTCCACTGGTAGCGTTTTCTTATAATAACTCTTATCAGTTCATAATTGGCATGGCTCCATTTGAGGCTTTGTATGGCAGTCCTTGTTGTTCCCCAACTTGTTGGCTCGAGGTGGGGGATAACAAGTTACTAGGACCAGAGGTGGTTCAAGAGACCTCCGCGAGGATTGAAATGATCGGGAGTCGCATTCGGGTAGCCCAGGACAGGCAGAAGAGCTATGCCAATGCGAAATGATTCTTCCGAGAGTTTAGTGTGGGGGACCAAGTGTTATTGCATGTATCTCCTATGAAGGGAGTGATGAGGTTCGGGAAGAAGGGGAAATTGGCTCCGAGGTACGTGGGACCATTTCCCATCATCGAGAGGATTGAGCCGGTGGCATACAAATTGGGACTGCCAGAACATTTGCATCACATTCACGATGTATTTCACATCTCGTCGTTGAGACGGTACCTTCGGGATGATATGGCCTATACTCACATTGCGATAGATGAGATAGACTTACAGACTGACAGCTCTTACGAGGAGAGACCGGTGGCTATCCTAGACTATAGTGAGAGGAGATTGAGGTCGAAGATAGTTCCACTTCTGCGGGTTCAATGGGAGCATCATAATGTGGAGGAATCCACTTGGGAGCGCGAGGCATATATGCGCAAAAGATATCCAGAGTTGTTTTTACCAGGTATGCCTTATTCTCCGAATTTCGGGACGAAATTCCGTTATTAGGGGGGAAGTATGTAATACCCCGTATTTTTATGCTATATTAATTTGGGGATTTATTAAATTTAATGTGAGTAAATTACTTAATAAAAATACGGAAATTTAATATGTTATAATTATTAACGTGACGAGAGTTAGTAATTATGGGAAATTTGTTGAATATTACTAATGAGCAAAGTAATATATTATATTGGTTATAGTGAATGTCACGAGAGAATAAAATGATAATTTTGGAAATTTGAGTCGGGACGCGCCCGTGTCGCGTCAGGACTAATTATTGATAAATAAAAATGAATATTTTATAAGTTGTTCGTATGGTCGTTTTAAGTGCGCCAACGCGTCTGGAAGGGTCGAGATAGTCAGAAAAGTGTACCCGGGGGTGTAGTTTGGGTCTCGGGGCGTTTTTAGGCCTAATTAGTAACCCGGGAGGACATTTTAGTCATTTTACATTTTTGGGTAATTAAACCCACGAAAATTAGGGGGGCTATATCTGATATTGAGGTTGTCACCTAGGGTTAGAATTTCCAAAACCTAGAACGGCCATTGGAGAAGAGAGGAGAGAGCTCTTAAGCAAATTCAAGGCCCAAAACTCAACGGTTTGCACCGCCGCCGCCACCAATGCATAGATCTCGAGATGGGGAACGCAACCACACCAAATTCGGCACCAAACCGGACCTCTGAAAATCCCAAGAAAGTGTTTATCTTGCTTATTTCGTTCATGCATCTTTCATATTAGTTTAGGAGTAATTAAGATGAGTTTTAATGGAAGAAAACCCGATTTATGATAAGAAAATCCATGCAGTATTGGTCAAATTGATTATTCTGGAAACCCTTTCCATGTAGAGGAATTTAAACCACGAAATTATGATGTGTATAAGAAGAGAATTCTGGAAATAATTGTTAGAACCATGTTTAAGAGAATTTTAGAGTTCTTGAGATTTTGTATGAAATTGGGGCTGTTGATTCATGATTAAATCACAGAAACTCACATGCTTTATGTTGAAAATACCTAATATGATGATATAAGGTTAGTAGCATCAATTCTGGGACGATTGGGATTAGAAAATATGGAAATTGTTGGTGTTTAGAGATGAAAACCGTAACTGCAGAAATTCAGTTTTCGCAGACCTGCTTGATCGATCGATCGAGCCCAGAGCTTCGATCGATCGAAGGTTCGATCGATCGAGCCCCAAACCTCGATCGATCGACCCCTCCTGGCAGACTCCTATTTCCCTTTTTAAATGAGTTAAATTCAAATTGTCGTGATATAATTCTTGGGCATTCTTAATAAAATGATTTGGGAGACATTGAGGACCAGTAGGGCATATGAATAAATGTTGGGATCTTTAATATTCGACTAGAATGGTATTTATGGGTTATTTACTTTAGGGTTGGTGAATTTATGTATTAAAGGGTGAGGCGCGCAAGAGAGTTACATTGGAACATAATCATGACACCTACTAAATTTTTATACTTGGGAGGATAGGGTCCACAAGTGTCACGTAATGGGTTGGAGAAACCCTTCGAGTTAAAGTTAGCGACTAACCCTTATAAGGAATACTTAATGTGAAAAGTAAGGATAAATGTTGTAATTATGGGTGATGAGAGGAACCTATATTAATATGATAAAATGGGTATATTTATATGATTGTGTATGCATATATTATATACGTGTGAAAACTATTCCCGCGCTACTTGCTATCCCTGAGGTTACCGCGTTGGGATAGTCTTATCTCGATGGGACCTTTATGCGGGATATTGACTTGTATCCTAGAAGATAGATATCCTTAGTACAGGCTATCGAATCGATAGTTCAGACGGTCCTAAGAGGCGTGGGGTATGTACTGACCTCTTAGAGACTTGGAATCTATGCTTCGCCTCAATCTTGTTTGTGTTTATATGTTGATACAGTTCGAGAGTGATTCCGAACTTGTACTTCCCTTAGTGTGAGCGATACGGGGATTGGATAGCAGAGTATGCCCGCACCATAGTTTTATTTGTGGTGCTGTTATGATATATATATTATACGAGTAGTAAATATATATATATATATATATATATATATATATATATGAAATTATGAAATCTGGAACTGTCTACTGTGATTTGATATGTAGGACATGGCTGATGACTCAAATTGAAATACTTGCGTTGAGAAAGTACAATATGACACTGGAAACTTTATAAATTAATCAAGTTAAATTGAGAATTTTGGATACTAGTGAAACCTTTTTAAACAACAATATTGTTCAGTTTTAAATCTTTCGAATAACTTAAGATAAGTTAAATCATTGGGGAGAGATAGGGTGTTATATGACGAAATAATTCGTTGGAAAGGTTAGTACGATAGGCGTGCACATTTAAAGAGAGGTGAGAATTTCTCAAGAGAGTGTCAAACTAATATGTTGTTGCATTGGCCTGTATCAATTTAAATACTTGCTAAACGAATTTTTAAATCATACACACTATCGGGCTCTGACCGTTTCTTTTTCTCTCTCTCTCTTGTATATATATATATATGTATGTATCACAGGTGCCCAGCCACAGGGGTGTCTTACTTAGGATCTCTTGGAAGGAACGCGCTGCACCTTAGGTGAGATTTGCAGGCCTCTTGATTAGACGACTTCGTTCATTCGGATCCACTCTTAGTACTTTCATCTAGTTGGGCATGTGTAGCTCTTTCCATTATTCCGTTGTTATTGGACTTTTGTATTTCAGATATTTCCAGTATTGTTACTATGGGATTTATTCAGTTCGGATGTGTGACTTTAGATTTCGTATGTTGACATTCGATAGACGAATGTATTAAATTAATTGGATTATGTTGCAGAATTTAATGTGGTGTGATTCTTACTTATTGTATGTTGTTAATAAAATAAATGAATTTTCTTTAAATAAAATTTGGAAATTATGTATGAAAATGGTTTTGACACTTAGCTTAATTAATTAGGGTGTTAAATTGGAATAATTTATTTTTCGACAGTGATGCTAAGAATGGACCAACTGTTCACCTTGATTTAATTTAATAAAGGAGTGATCGCCCGGTATTTAATTAGGCGGGGTGTCACATCAATGTCTTTAGCAATCTCTCTTTCTATTGTGAGTATCATGCAATCTTCAATGTAATCATCACCCATCTTTTTACGGAGAGTTGTTTTTACAAGTTTCATAGCTAAAAAGGCACGTTCTTTTGATGTTGTGGATACGGGAAGAGTCAATACAAGTCGAATTAATCTATCGACCAATGAATAGATATCCCTTTTCCTTATTTCAGCTAATGTTCTACACAACTATGAGATTCTAGATAAATTTTGAAAACTAGGATGATTCAAAATATCAAGCTCGTAGTGTTGCAACTGACGCCTCAAGGTGGATACATCAACTTTGGAAAAATCATAAGGATACAAATTTTCTGCAAGCTTACATATATCATCAATGTTAAATGACTTATAAGCTTCACAAGGATCCAAAGCAGATCTAAGAGAAAGAATTTCCATTACCCCCTCGAAAAATCTATAATTTAACTCCATTATTTGAAAGTCGATTGCAGTATGGAAAGTATCAACTTGGTAATGATGATAAATTATTATATTATCGCGAACCTGACAAGAATGACGAGTGCCCACTTTATAATAAGAGTCCATATTTAGGATCTCAATGTCATGTCTCTCGCAAAATGACTGCACTTTATTAAGGAAGAAATTCCAACCAGTTTCCCTTAACTTTTAAAGAAGCTTTTTTGTTGTTGAAACAAGTTGCATAGCATTCACAATGTCTTGAGACTTTTTCTGAAGTGCTTGACAAAGTATATTAGTTATTCCCATGATCTCATTCAATAAATGTAAAATAAATACAAAAATCAAATGAGGTCATAGCATCATAAGCACCTTTACCCTTAGAGCGTATGGGATGATTAACACCATTTAACCAAAGATTTTCAACAACTTCACAAGATAGGCCAAACAAATCAATCAAACTGCGAACAAAATACAAGTGAGAGCTCTAGCGAGTGGATCCTTCATGATATAATGTCTTCATTTGATTAACACCTCTTCTCGTTTGAAGTTCTCCAAGTGCCACCTTACTTGCAATTTCAGCAACTTATCTCGATTGTAATTCACTTTGACATTTTGGAGAAGCATCGATAATATTCACCGCAACATTCAACTTTGAAAAGAATAACCATATATCTTGCACATCTCTCGATGTCGAAACTAATGCAAGTTATAATTGGTGGGCAAAACAATGCACGTAATAAGCATATTGACACTCCTTAAGAAAGAGTGCTTGAAATCCATTCCAAGATCCTTGCATATTACTAGATCCATCATACCCTTGACCCCGCATGTTATCAATATGAAGATCATAACAAGAAAGCACCCTAACAATTTCTTTTTTGAGTGTCAAAGTAGTGGTGTCTTCTACGCTCACAATACCAAAAAATCGTTCATGTACCACCCCCTCCCTCATTAACAAATCTTATGACAATAGTCATTTGCTCTTTAATAGAGACATATTGTTCTTCATCAAATACTATTCAATAACTCCCATCACCAATTTCGTTATGGATCTCACTTCTCACATTATCACCAAGTATATTCAAGATTTTTTTTTAATCATTGGAGAGGTATACTTCGTATTTTATCAATTCAATGAAATTTCCAGCATTTAGTGCATCGAGAGTTTCATCTTGATTTCTAAATGCACATGCTTGAAATGCAAGCCAACATGCACATTCAATTTATGTCTTAAAACACAACTAATTCCTTTTAACAACTTCTTTGGATTGAGAATTCAAAACCCTCCAAATATGTTGAAAGGGATTAATTAAATCTTCAACTGCTTGGACAACACTCATATGGACTGAAGGGATATAACCCATGTGTTTTAGAAAACAACATTTGGGCCCATCAACCCTTTTCCAACTTTGTAATCCTTTAATGGTAAATGTCAACCGAGTGGATGGATTACTTGCAAACAAGAAACAATAAAAACAATATGCTCTATTTTTTGCAATAAAGTACTCAAGCCAAAGGTGTCTTTGAAACCAACTACTTTGAAAGCGACGAATTTGTTTCCGTCTTGGGTGGGTGGATATTCTTAAAGTATGGGTTAATGAGGTCCCATTTTTAGATATTTCTTTCGAATCTCATCCCGGTCATCAACGGGTTGTTGACATATTTGTAGATGCAGTCTAGGATCTCGAGTGAAAATGTTGTCTTCTTCAATAGGTTCAATCCTTTGAATTTTAGGAGGTGGCTCGGGGGACCTTGAACGAGTATTATCCGTCAATACAGGAGCATGTGAATGATTTTTTGGTTTGAAAAATGATAACAAAGTTTTTCTTAACATTATAACCTAAAGTAATGTTAAAAAATATAAATAGTTAATAATCAAAAAATAATTAATCATCAAATAACCCTAATTATTTTTATTTAGGGTTTTTATTCAAACCTCCTTTATTAAAAAAGGATATTAAATGTTAACAAAAAAAATCTATTGTGCACATTTATTGTTATCATTTGAATTAAGAAAGACAAATGAAATTTCATACACAATAAAAAAATAGATTTATAAAACAATCTAAGAAATGGTTTTTGCTAACCAACCACAAATAATAAAATCTTAAAACAAAAAAAAAAATCATTATTAACAACACCATCATCAACAAATTTAGAGGAAGAAAGAGTGATACATACTTGCTGTTATTGTTTGTTGAACTGAACAAAATAGTGAGTGATTGAGTTGAGATGAGTAGGACCGGCGGTGGTAGTCGGCGGTGTCAGGGGCTGCCTGGGTCTTGATTGGCCGGTTGTTGAGGAGAAAGGGGAGAGAGATGAGAAGAGAAGAGGGTAATGACTTTTTAGGTTTAATTCTCAAAAGAAAGAGGCAATGGTTTTTCTTTTCAAATGGTTTGTTTTATAACTTTTCATATTTAGGTTTTTTCCCTTAATACTTTAAAGTAAGAAATAGGGTGGGCTTAACTTCAAATATACAAAATTACCCTCTATTTTTTTTACATAAAACAGGGCAAGTTGGCACCCACCCGAGCCCATACCTTCCTCCGCCCCTGTTGATACTCATAAATTGACTTATATCATATTGAAATTAATCTCTACACGAAGTTAAGAAAGTTTTATATTTTCCATTAAACCCATATACCCAATTGACCCCCCTCCCTCTTAGGTATATTTCTAGGCCAACAAGGTTTATCTAAGAAACTTGAAAGTCTTAAGTTTCAATCCCACAATAAACTTCGCCAAGTGTGAAATGATTGCTATGATGTGGCTCTTCTCAATTATGATGTTTCCTAAGTCAATGCTCAGAATGTGGCCTAAAAAATGGATGGCTCAATTGTTGTAAAACTGCCAAAAGATTCCAAGTTGTGGTATTGGTATGACTTTGGTAGCCCATCTTACTAGAAGTCCCCTCATAGGATTGATGCTTTGTGTATCACATTCCGATCAGTTTGATAAGGTTGAAGAGTGTGCTACAGCGAAATAATGCGACTTCTCAAATATATCCAATTTTAATTAACCCAAATTTTAGTTAGACCATAACACAAGGCTCTAGGTGATTTGATAACATAAAATCATGTAGGTAAATCACATGAATGACACAACATGTTGTCCCAAAACACTATCAAGTAGTCACGTGGATAAATGGAATGAAATTGTGAATCGATCATCCTAAGTGTCCATTCATATATTGTGAAAACAAAACACAAAACTCTTTTGGATTTTTCAATTTTTCTAAAAAAAATGATTTTTTTTTTTGTATTTTTCAACTAGTATTAATAAACAATCTAGCATAACCAAATAATATAACAATATAAACCAGAGCAGTGCAAATAGATAAATGTAGAAAAGCAACCAAGTCGTTCAAACGAAAATCAATGTCGCTCGAACGAAAGCGCTTGTCGTTAGAACGACAGCTTCGCGAGACAAGAGATATCGCTCGAACGAGAAAACAAAAATCCCCCACTCTGCCCAGAATTTTAAATAGTATTTCCCAGTGGAAAATTTTCTAGAAAAAAGTACCTGGAAGGTGCTGACAGATCCAAAAAAGTGCTAAAACAGAAGAAAAATTAAGGAAACAATGTAAACTGCAACAAAGTGAGTCATAACACTAGTAATAGTATACCAGGGTGCACAACTAGCGTATCAAAAATACCAACACACTCAACCAAAAGATCTCACATGGGGTAAATCACGTGCAAGCAATCGAGAGTCATGAACAATTAATCGAAAATCCTTTAAATCCGATTTCCTAATCCAAATTGATGTGTAACGAGGTGTGGGGGTTTTAGGAACCAGTATGACTCTCTGTTTAAACTTTCTAGGAGTGTTTTGAAGTTTATAAAAGAAACGCCTAAGGTGACCTTTTGGACCGCAATGAGTACACGTGTGTATGTGGCGGAGAACATTACCTAAAGGTGGCTATCTCCTAACATTCCTAGGTGGAACTCTCATAATGTTCCTAGGTGGTTCTCTCCTAACGAACCTAGGTGCCTCTCTATCAACATCCCTAGGAGGGTCACTTACACGTGTGGGGTTGGATTTGGGAATGGGTGCAACCTATTTTTTTAAACCAATCCCACCCCTATCCTTTTTTATTTCGAAAGTGACTAAAATCTTATCAATATTTTCAGACCTAGACTCCAAATCAAATTTCACTTTACTCAAATCTCTCAGACTTTTCTTAAGTTCACCCATCCTAGATTCAAGTATGATCCTAGAATCCTCAAACTCAAGAAGCCTTTTTTTTATAGTCTCCATCAACCCTCTAAGACTCTCTCTCTCTCCCTCGACGTACTCAAGCTTCACTCTCAAAGTTTTCTCACATGCCCTAAGATATTCAACTAAAACATCATTATCATTTTTTAAGGCACGCTCTTTCAAATGAGCTTTCAATTTCAAATTTTCTTTTTTTATTTTCAAAGCTCCAGCATAAAGTTCATTGAAAGCAGTTTGCAAGTCAGACTTATCTACACTTCTACCCTCACTCTCATCACCAATCACACGGGTGGGAAGCTCTCGCTTAGAAGCATAAAAAACTTGTTCTTTTGAATCACTAAAGGTAGAAACATGGGATGTCAGTTTATTCAATTTCTTCCTTAAATTTGTGGGACACTCATCTATCGTGTGACCAACGCCCTCACAACTCGAACACCTCTTAGAATCGTTTTCAATGGAAGATTTAAAACAAGTGTTCGTGTGAATTTTCTAATTAGACTTTTCGAAAAGTTGACATCGAAAATGATCAAAACCACTAAAAGCCATTTTTAAGAAAAATAGGGTCAAACACAATAACTTAGTGCAACAGGCTCTGATACCAATTTGAAGAGTGACCTACAGCGGAATAATTCGAATTCTCAAATAAATCTAATTTTAATTAACCCAAATTTTAGTTAAACCCTACCACATGCATATAGGTCATTTCATAACATAAAATCAGTAAGCCTACAAAGGAAACCAATAGCAGGAAATATCCCCGAAGGGAAAACCCTTTTATTTCACTATAATTGTAAATTGTAACTTACACAAATTACAATGAAATAGATTTTGACAGACGAATACCAGTAGGCGTCGGTCGGTGTCGTCAACAATGAATTACGCGCAACAATCCACAAGAACCGCAGTCCTATCTTAATGTAAATATCCACACGTAGTGAACCTCAATGACCACAGTCGTCATCCCAGTACCTCCCTCAAGTTCTACCTAGATCAGCAGTAGGTTACCCTCCCTATAAGAATAAACTTGAACAAGTCGTATGTTCTTGGGTTCCAAAACAATTCACCACATCATATGGGATTTTTGTGAATTGAAAATAAAGAAGAAGCCAAAAGTGTTCTGCCGATATAACACTGTTTTGCATAATGAAAAACGTACAGACTTCTTATGGAAAATGAAGTTGAAAAGACTCTTTTATAAACAAGTTAAGGCGGTGGGACGTTCGAGCGAGACACCCTATCGTTCGAGCGAGACATGATGTTGTTTGAAGTATCGTGCGTCACACGATATTGTTTGAACGATATACGGTGTCGTTCGAACGAGAGCAATAAAATAATAATTTTTTCGTGTTTATCCTTTTAGTAAAGGCACCGCCTCAAACACTGAAAAATAAATTTTTTGATGAAAAATATTTAAAGCTCCGCTCCAACACTTTGAAAATATTTTGTGAAAAATATCCCAATATCCTAAGTGAATTATAAAGGAATTAAAAACAAAATATTACCAAATTCATTTCGCAGAGGCTTGATTGTTGATGAAGCTTGACATTCAGACCGTCTCTTTGCGTATTTGATCTTGAACATCGTCAACAGTTGTAGCGGTATACGACATACTTAATTGTGATGGACTATGTCCTTACAAAGGCAGTATTTGGGAGGCCATGCACTTGATGGGGATGATGAACTCTACCAACCTCCACACCTAATCAATAGGGTGACTCTAGGAGGGCCATAAATAATGAGATACTTTGTTGTAACCGTCAAGCTCCCTAGGTTGGATGGTTCGACCACTGAAGTTGAATCTTCTAAGGCAAGATCACCCTAGTTACACAAATGACCAGTTTGTAATCATTTTTTCGTTGTAAATGATTCATAACTACAATTTCCTTATAATAATTCTTTAGTATTAATATAAATTTAAACATTTTTCTTTCCCTGAAGTTGTAAGGTCCATAGTCTCAGCTTTAAAGTGATATTATCACATCGAACCTTTGGCATAGAGCCTTAATATCAAGAACGCACTTGTTTATGGGGCCATCCCTCGGCTAGGATTTTTCTGACCGCTTTAGTACTAGGTGACTAGAGTTTCCCTGTAGGCCTTTTTATTTATTGTGATCAATCTCATATGTTCTTTTACAAAACAAAACAATTAAGTTCCAGGTCGATCATTAGTCGATCAGCCAAGCAGTCTTAAAGAAGACGTTTTATAAAATTGTCCCTGATCGTGGATTAAATGGTGGTCCTTAGTCAACCATCCAATCAGTCTTAAAGTATTCATTTTATAGAATATAAACATTTGGGTAGAAGATAATGTGTAAATCAAAATCCATTCGACTAACAGTATTCTTTATTAAATTCTCATTTCCTGCCTCTCGAAATAATGCTAAAAGATAAAAGAATAAGTTTTGATATAAAATTCTAAATTAAATCTTGTCAAACAAAATTTTACAAGATAGATAAAAAATGTCTAAAAAGAAATTCAAAATTGAAATGAATTTATACTAAAAGTAAAACTTCTTGAGCTTGGTTGTGTTCTATCACTACAAAAAAAAGTAGTTTTTGAGACGGTGGCTTAACAGTTCCAAAAGATGGTTTATCCGTCTCAAATACTTTTTGGGACGGTATTTGTGACGGATAGGGGGGGTCTTTTTGATAGGGGTTTATAAATACTTTTTGTGACGCCATAGCCGTCTCAAAAGAGTTTTTTGAGACGGGAACAAATCCGTCTCAAAAGGTCATCATTTTATATGACCCTTTTGAGACGGCAAGGGAACTGTCTCAAAAGAGTGCTTTTGAGATGGGAATTAATCCGTCTTAAAAAGTTACTATTTTATAAGACTTTTTGAGACGTCAAGAAAGATATCTTTAATATATTTTTGGGACAGTTTTAACCATACCAAAATAGGTGAAGAGATCTTAAAATTTTTGCGCCAATATATTAGAGAGAATAAAATCTATCACTAAACTTTAATATATAATTGAATTACATTTGAGACACTTTATTAATTCATCACCAAATGATCAAAAAATATAAGACATAAGATGATTTTCAACCAATACAACGAATCATTTTCATTCAATAATTGTTGGAGTTATTACAAGCATCTCTAAATATCTATCAAAACAAAAAATATAACACTAAGTTCAAATCTTCGACTTGACAACAAAAATACGTTAAATTCTTATACTCCAAAACACGAAATGCTTTTATCAAAGTAATCTATCAATCTTAAAGTGTACGACCTCCAAAATCACTGATTCGCATTGCATTCCACCTGCAAAAAAAAAAATATTGTCAATTAGGTCAAAACTAATAACCCACTCATCAACAATACAAGGTGCAATGAATCAATATAGTACATTCTCATCACAAACAACATAAATTTTAAACTATGATATCTTTTTAATAAATATCTAACTACTACTATTTTTAAAAAAATCGACGAAGTCTCCTTTATTTATTCATGAAAATCACAGGTAGCCAACATGTTTTAAACATTAAAATTTATTCCAAAAATATTATATACCAACCAATAGAAAATTCTTACGACCACCATAAGTCTCAAAAATGTAAAAATGATAACAGTATTGCATACATACCGTTTTTAGTTTTGGAATGGTATCTGAATTTGGATATTGGTAGCCAAATACACCGAGAAACTCATGTCTTGCCTTCTTTTGACAATCTATATCAATTGAGAGCAGAAGCGTAGTGAATGTGAAAATTTGAAAATGAGAAAGGATATGAGTGTAATATATGGCATATGTAATATTTAAAATAAGAGGGGATTTATCTAATTATGAAAAATGTTAGGGGAGGTCTGTGATATTTAGTTCCTAAGATAGACGAGAAAAAAGAAATATATAATGTGTTATCTTTGATATGTACCTTTCTCTCCAAGTTATAAACTCCTCAGAAACCTTGCATCTCAAATGGAAATATCATTTTCGACATTCATAAAGGAAAATGATTCATTCAGTGGCAAGTAACATATATTACCATATGGACCTTTAACTTTAGTTCTGGTTTGGTTCGCATTTTTTGATTTCTAAAATCCCAGATTGGTAAATTTTCATGAACTCTTAAGAAAAGGAAATGACAATATGAGATTTAAACTCTAAACATGAATTATGAGACTATATATATGCAATATTACCAATTTGGGATTGCAATGTGAACATTTGAGGCATTTTCAAGACCATTCTTGAAAGAATTTATTCACAAGGGGAGGTTTGTGGAAATTCGCAAATAAGTTCTCTGTCGTCAAAATAAGTCAATTAACTATAAAGTAGGATCATAAAGTGCTACTTTTAATTTTGAGATAAGATCATTTTATTTTGCCACCAAATATTCAAGAAGATTTGTAGTCAACGGTGGGATACCTTAGTCGCATGGGTCGTTTATGTAGTTTTCTCGAAAAACCATAAACCAAGTACACATGATTATAAGATCTCGATTTTAAGAGCCATCCATCCACCTTAGAATGCAAGATTCGTTGCCATAATGGAGCCTACAATGATGCAAAATTAAAATATAATCAAATTAAGCCATTTATAAGTGAAGAGAAGAACAAAAATAAGATTTATAAGAGTACGGTTATCCTCACTTAGTGATTATCATGAAATATATAGCAGTATTTATCTACCATATGTCTGTAAAATTAAATGATAACATTCTTATCATTACAATACCTAGAAATATTTATTCTACTGTTGTCCATTCCTTTGAAAATATTTATTCTACTATTCGCCATTCCTTTTAAATTCTGACCAAAAAGTTATATGTAAGTATTGGTTATTTCGGACTGCCAATTCAAACACCTGAGTATAGGCCACTTCGGGTTGCTTAGTGAGCACATCACAGCTCAACTCTGAATTCTGCAGTTGAGGCAGAATGTACTGAGCAGCGTCAATCGCCTCACTTGCCAAATCACTCACCTGAGCAGTGTCCACAAGAGGCTGCTCAGGTAAAATGGAAGTATCCAAACCAGTATAGCAGACCTATATTCAAATCAGCCTTCAGTGAGAAAGTATGGAATTTTTTTTACTATGTTCATTTCCTTGGCATGCTACCAATTATGTATACAAATGTAAAACATATGTACTCCTATTTAGTTTTGTGCTTCAAGCCTGTACAAAAAAGGTATCCATAAAATAGGAATAAGAGTTGAGAGTAGTAGACCAGTTGTATCAAAACCAAATATTTTCACTTTCAGGGTCATTAAATTTCAGTTTTAGTATATTATTTCTGCTATTGCTGATGCTCAAGAGAAGCGGAGTAACTCTCTTGAAAACCTTAGCAATTCGTTGGCACTAATTTCACTACTCACCTCGACTATCATCCTTTCCTGTTGTGGATAATGAGCGAGAGAGAGCTTTATAAAAATCATTTCATTAGGAGTAATGAAATTGAGAACATGTTGTTTCATTAGGAGTAATGAAACAACATGACCTTACGGCTAATGGTTTGGTCATTAGGAGTAAAAAGATTGAAAAAATTGAGCAAGAGTTTCAAGAGAGTTAGGCACACCATTATTACAATATCAAGGATAATAAATCAATGATGATGTTCATTAGAGCTTTTCATTCAATGGAATCAAGCCGAAACTTCTTGAAGTCTTTAGAGTGCCTGGATGTGCTTTTTTTGTTGGAAGAATAATGAGGAAACTTTGCCAGGGCTGCAAAGATTGTGAGGCTAAGAGGAGATCTTATAGTCGAGGCAAATTTGCTACAGAAGTATGGACATTTGAATGAGGCATCTTCACTCATCCTTGGGTTTGTGTTCTCCAACTCTCTATGGGATCCTGGAAGCAAAGGGTGGCCATTGAAGCATTTTACGAACAAGGAGGAAATGTTAGGGAGAGCTAAGTCATTTGCAAAGAAGGATTCAGATCACTTATATGAGTTTGTTTGTACAGAGGTTGATATTTTGTCACATGAGCAGGGTAATTTGATTGACTGGAATAAGTCTTCACAAGCTTCCCAATAACATAGAAGTCTGAGAGGAGAAATCATATCCGCTCGAAAAATTCTGGACTTCCATTTTCATTTAAATACCTCAAAGTATGAGTTTAATGATGAAATGCCCGTGGATATCGTAAATCAGACAAAAGATAGGATTTCAAAGAACCGAGTTTCTGTTCAAACTTTGGTGTACTTTTGGAACCAGTGGAAAGAAAAAATTATGAATATCTTTGAGTGTTTAGTTTGATTTGAAACACAAGATCACTTGGGTTACAGCGAGTTCTGTTTTGACTATTTTGGTGTGCTGAGGCAGTTAAGTAGTGAGTTGGAGGACTTCATTTACATGTTTTTGAACTGTGATGCTGATTGGGAGAGAGATATTGATGAAAGATTTCTTCAAAAAAGTGGTTGAAATTTGGTTTCGGCTGATTCTCGACAGTTGGTATCTGCCATTCGGAGTTATTGGCAGCTGAAATTACTTTATGTGGATATGAAGGTGTTGGAAACTATTAAAGCTCTCCATCATTTGTCAATCAGGAGTTACTCTTCTGCGTTTTCCCAAAGCATGTATCTTCTTCATATCTTTGAGGTAACAAAAAGAGGTCTCTCGAGTTCGAATGTTCCATAAAGCTTTGGGTGGAGCTCAAAAAGAGGTCTCTCGAGTTCGAATGTTACATAAAGCTTTGGAAGATTATTATAATTCCAACTGGAATAAATTATTTGACTATATTTCACCTAGTTGTTTCTTTTATCTTGTATCTTGTGGAGCACCTTCCGATCTCGGTATACTATTCACATGAATTTTTTTCACAACAAAATCCTCAGTTGTCGAATGTCTTATCTATCAGCATTCAATTGCCGATCCAAGTACCAGTTTTAAAACTGATGCGTCTTTAAGGGAAATCTACAACTTTGTGGTTGTCGTAGTTCATCGGGTTCTTTATGATAAAGTGGCCACAACAACATGGATTCATAAATCAGGTATTAATGTAGCTTTCGGTGTTGAAGTTGTTTGTTATAACTTATAATGGCTTTACTTTGTGTAAACTCGGGAATAGAGTATTGTCAAGTACTTGTTGAACTTCTCGGGAGGGGTGATATAACTTGTATGTTGCCAAAGGAAATCTCTGATGTTCTTCGGAGATGGGGCAGGAGGGGACACATTTGTTATGGAAATATAAGTGCAGAGGTTCTTTTAGATGCATTTAAAAGGATTAGGGATCCTCTTATCATTGTGAGGTTGGGGGCAAAAAATTATCCAAAACAATGCCAGGAGCAGGAGTGCCAACATGATGCTCGAAAATCCTAGTGGTGACCTTGTTGCTTCTAAACATCAGTAAAAGCAGGAGAATTTATATTTTTCCAATCTATTTTTATTTTGGAAGCCACTGTGGTATTAGAAGAACTATGATAACACTTTTCTCCACATAGTTCCGAGGTAGATGATGCTCACAATGGCGGTCATAATTCATAAACTTAGTCGCCAATTAATGGCAGGCATTGCTGCAAAAGTAAAACCTCATTTTATTTTTAATCTACACCCTCAGGTGGCGCATATAATGAAGTTAAATGAATAACTTTGTAATCCACAATAAAGTTAGAATATCTTTGCTTATGAATGGCACGAAAACTAGGGAGCTGATAGATGTAGCATAAGTGGATGACTACAACTGTAACGGACGATGCCGATTTTCAGTTCCCAAAAAGACTTAACATTGGTTGAAATGACGGTTCCATCATTAGTACTAATACACTTATGCTGGAACCTGGCATTAAGAAGAGAGTGGAAGAAGGCGACAAATTTGGTCTCCAGTAGTCGGTTCCAACTAATCACCGAGTATGGATCATATGGACGATCCAATGCGGGGAACAATGACTCGCCCGCCACTGTCTGGGTGGTTGATGCTGTCATCCCCGTGTTTGAACAAAATAGTAATGAAGAGAACACATTCAAAATGAGTAAAACCAACGCATACTTGAATAGAGTTCTGATTAAATCTAGACTTGCCCAGACCCTTCCCACTAGTCACTTTCAAAAATCGAGAGTCCTGTGAAGAGACAATCACTTACCTCGGGTTATTTGATACCGTTAGAGCTATCCGTGCCTCTTTCTGAACCACTTCAGTGTTGTTTTAACATTTTACCCCCAAATCCAACTTATAACACCAAAACAATCATTTATTAGTCAATTTCAGAAACCGAGAGTTCGATCAAAACACAAACACTTCCCACAAGTTATTTGGTACCTCTTGGGGTGCATGTGCCTCTCTCGAGGTCACTTGATTGATGTTTTGAGTTTTTTCTCCCTAAAGTCCATTTTACACCATAAAACGAGCGTATAGTAGTAAATTTCTGCAACTGGAGTTCAATTACAAAACAAACACTTCCCATGAGATACTTTATTAAGTCTTTGGGTATTTCGGTTAATGTTTTGAGTTATTGCCTCCAAAAACCCATTTTTAACATGCAAAAGAACATTTTTAGTTATTCGTGATTCTTTTCATGCCACGGTGGAAAAGAACAAGCGTCTACTAACAAACTTGTAGTTATTCGTGACTCTTTCCATGCAAAAGAACATTTATAGTTTTTAACACGCAAAATAACAAGCGTATACTAATTAACTAAGAGCTCAGTGAGGACATGATCCTTCCCTCAAGTTACTTTGATAACTTTGTAGTTATTCATGACTCTTTCCATGCCACTTCATTTATGTTTTTTGAACTCTTTTTAATCCCAAAACGGGTGTCTACTAGTTAATTTCAAAAATGAATGTTTACTAGTCAACTTAAAAAATCGAGTCCTATGACAAAATGGAAATTTCCCACAAGATTCTCTGGTATCTCTTAGGGTGTTCGTCCCTCTCTTTAGGCCACTCAGTTACCATTTTGAGTTTTTGACTCCTAAATCCTATTTTTAATTCTAAAAACAATGGTATAGTATTCAATTGCGGAATAGGAGTTCAGTGAGGACACGACCACTTTACTTAGGTTACTTTTGTGCGTATTGGGGTGTTCATGCCTCATTTCCTGCCACTCAAATCATGAAATATCAAGTTTATCATTTTCGATTCTTTAAAGATCGTGAGATTACTTTTTTGTTTTGACTAATTTTTTTTAATCTAGAATTTTAACTAGTGCCTATTTTTTTTATTACTTTCGGGTAGCGCTTTGTATGTTGGAGTTTGTGTCCCAATACTTAGTGATTTGAATGTTAAGATTTAGTATTTGATATGGTGTAGGATAACATTAGAGATTTTTTCAACGCTAATACATATTTGTATTAATTAGGTCCATCCCATATATCACAAAATAAAATCATAATCGAATACTAAATATCAAACTAATGGCATAAACTACTTGCAAAGGACATTAATTAACTAACACAAATGAACATATCAATAATTCAAACAAAAATTCACACAAAAAAATATACAAATATTCTCGTAAATTAATATTAAAACTATACTACAACAACCAATTGACAATCCGGGTTTTCAATTGGCTCACCCTCAACCTCCTATCACCACTACTAATCAATCCAATCCAGTACAAAACTAATGATATTAATCAATAACCAATAAATAAAATTACCTTTTATCCATCTCAATTTAATGATATTATAACTTGAATTCTCGAGATGAGATCAAATATTTAAACGCTAATGAAAATCTATATGGCAATCTATAATCCCCCTGTCAAATAACCATCAATAAAAAATATATGATTGCCATTGAAAAATCATAATTATGATATAAGACAGAAATATTACTATTCTATTATTATAAGTAATTTCTTCTATATTAAAAACTTGAAATATCTCAATAACCAACCAATTATATCAACGAGATATCAAATTACTTTTTCATTACCTTTTCTTTCATTTTAAGAGCAACCAAACAAGGAAATTGACAATCAATATATAACAAACCTAATTTGATGTCTCCAACCATAAAATCCCAATTTCATAATTTCCAACTACACTTAACCCTAATTCTTAAAACCCTATCTAACTAACAACCTACACCATCATAATCCCACCAAAACCAAAAGAAAAGGGAGCACGACTTACCAGCTGCGGGGGAAGGGGAGAGATCTAGCATGAGCGGCGATGTCAGCGGAAAAATTTAGAGGCGATGGAAAAGGAGAGTAGGAGGTGACGATTTCGAACCACGATTTACTTCCGTTTTCTTTTAACTTTCTTTTTTTTGTATGTAGAAGGGTTCATTTCTATACAGAAGGTGGGAATTAAAATTGCCAAGGTGGGAAACCAAAAATATTTTAGCCGTCTCATAAGGTGGATTACTTGGGACGACTATTAATATGGAGTCTTATTTGTATTACTTTATAAGACGGATAACAATAGGAGTCTCATTTGTATCACTTTATAAGACGGATAATAATAGGGGTCTTAAAGACCATTAGTTTTTAAGACAACTGTTTTTACCCATCCCAAATGGTATGCTTTAGGGACTAAATTTTATCCGTCTCAAAAGCCTCCGTTTTAAAAACTACTTTTTTTTGTAGTGTATGATCAAGGAACTTTCTTTCCTTTCATTGTTTCAAAGCCCTACAGGTTTTATTTGACAACTTTGAATGGACCTTCCTAATTAGGACTGAGATTTATGTCTAAGGTCTTCATTGCATTGCCCACAATCTTCCTTAGGACATAGTCCCTGATATTAAAGCTCCTCACCTTGAATCCCTAGTTGTATTTCTTGAACAACAATTACTAGTAGGAGGAAAGCTTTACAATTTCGAACTCTTTTCTTTAATATGTTAGTTCGATCTCAGCACTAACCGCTTCACTGTTGAGACCTTGGCCGGCAGGGTAGGACTTCATAGTCGATAACTCCATTTCTAGTGGGATGGCAGTTTCCATCCTATAAGCTAAGGCAAATGTTGTTTCCCCCATTGATCTCCCAGGTATAGTTCGGTATGCCCAGAGAATATGGCAAAGTTGGTCGACCTATGCGCCCTTAGCTTTTTCCAAACTCTTTACTGTCCCGTGGAGGACTGTCTTGTTGGAAGCTTTTACTCGCCTGTTGCTATGGGGAAGGCCACTGAATTATAGTAGTGCCTAATCTTGTGCTTATCATAGAAACTTTGAAAGAGGATGCTATTAAATTGTGCATCGTTGTCTATTATGATGATCAAAGGATTTCCAAAGCATGTTATGATGTTTCTTAAAATGAATCTAGTCATATCAATATCCTGGATTTTTGCTAGTGGTTCCCCTTGAACCCATTTATATAAGTAATTCGTGCCAATTAAAAGGAACTTTCTACTACCGGACCAAGAGGTAGTGGATCGATGAAGTCCAATCCCCACTACATAAAAGACCGAGGACTTGTGAGGTATTTGATGTCATTGGCAAACTGATGCACCAAAGGTGAGAAGAGCTGGCATTTTTTGCACTTATTTGCAGATGTGATCGTGTCACATTTCATGCACGACCCCCAATATTCATCTTTCTTAGCTCTGAATGCAATATATCTTTCCTCTATGTGGCTTTTGTATATTCCATCATTTAACTTGTAAAAGGTTTGGTCAATATCATCCGATGAACATATTGAAGATATGGTCCAGAAAATGAGCATCGCTAAAATTTCTTGTCTGACAACAAATTGAAGCGAGTGGACTTTACCTGGAACTCGTGTGCTTTCCTTTTATCATCAGGAAAAACATCCTCTTTCAAATAATGGACTATTGGATCCATCCATTTTAGGGCCCTACAAATGACCATAACGTGCTTAACCAACTATCCCCTACTGATGTTGGGTTGATTGAGATACTCTGCTTGAATTGTTCTCTTAAGGTTTCGCTTCACATCAGAAGAAAATATAACTAAGGTATCTATATAACTGTTATTCCCTATTGGGAACGATTGCACATAAACATGATGGCACTGGGTGATTAGGGCTTGGGCCCCCTCAAGGTATACAACCATGCATTGATCCTTGGCATTGTAGTCTCGTGAAATATGATTCGATATTAGCCTTAAGTCATAAAAAACATCAATGTTGCAGTATCCCAAGGAGATTGCCTTCTTCAAATCACCCATCAATGCTTTATACTCCGCTTCGTTATTGGAGGCTTCAAATCCTAAGTGTATTGCTTACTCAAGGACAATATTCTTTAGGTATACTAGTACTATCCTAATTCCCTCCCCTTGGAATTAGAGGTTGCCTCCACATAAAGGTTCTATATTTCCCCTTCTTTAACAAGTTTTTTGGAATTTTCACCAACCCAGTGCTAATTTGCGCATGGTCGCTGGAGAATTTGATGATAAAATAGACTGAAACCTACCCCTTGATCGATGTCCTAGACTGATATTGGATATCAAATCTTACCATTTCCATTAACCATTTGGACATTTGTCCAGATAGGTTGGCCTTTTAAAAAACTTTTTTCATGGGGAAGGAAGTTAGGACAATGTTGGTGTGTGCCTCAAAATAATACTTTAACTTGCGAGAGGCTATCACCAGTGCATATGCAAGTTTTTTCAAGGGGAGGTATCTTTTCTAGACGTCGATAAAAGTTTTTCTCACATAATAGATGGAAGCCAAACTTTACCTTATCTTGGATGCTCAATGCGGATTGCATCTTAGAGATGTTTGCATTCATTTCGATAAACATGCGTTCATATCTAACATTATTTGCACCTTAAGAATTTATGAATTGGTTCATTGTATCCTCGAGGCTCCTTCGCAGTGGAGCTACATATGGGGCTGGAGGTGGTGGTGCTTGCTGGTATTGAGGAGGTGGTGGAGGTGGGACAACCTGTGAATGTGGGTTCATCGCAGCTTGTGGTTGTCCGTAGTGGAAACCAAGATGGTTTCTCCACGACGGGTTGTACGAATTCCCATGCGGGGCATTAAAATTCCCCTTGAATCCTCCTATAGCATCCACCTGCTCGGTGTGCATGGCCTTGTAGGCAAAATAGTCGGGAAAGGCCTTTGTGGAGTGGCCCACCTCACAGATAGCACACATTTTTTATTTTGAACCATGGATGGATCATGATATATTTCTCAATCCACTCTTTCATATCTCTTTGAAACTGATCGAATCAACGGTCTATTAAGGTATTGCTATCCAAATGGTAGATACCGAATGCAGTCTGATTGATAGATGGTTATCTAGGTAGAGCTTGGTTAGGATCAGATGTGTCTAGTGCTTGAGTAGTCTTTGCGACATACTTAAGATGGGCCTCGACATCGCAATAGTTTAAATCCCAAAAGGATCTTTCACACATTATTTGCATAAGTTGTTTGGAAGCTATTGTCAACCCATTATGGAAAAAATATGTCACTAGATGTTTGTCAAAACCATGATGGGGGCATGCGCTTACTAACGCTTGGAAACGTTCCCAACATCTATAAAAAGTCTCATTATCTTGTTGTCGAAAAGCTTGGATTTGAGTTTTGGTAGAGTTGGTCTTGTGCTCTGGATAGAATTTTAAGACAAACTCAGACTGAATGTCTCTCCAGTAAGTGACGGAGTTCGGGGGTAAAGACCATAGCCAGGTCTTGGCTTTATCCTTTAAGGAAAAAGGAAAGAGTTTAGGCGAACGACATCTTGCGTGCAAGCTTGATCACTAAATGTGTCACACGCCTCTTCGAACTCACAAATATGCAGGTATTGTTTCTCCGAATCCATGCCATGAAACATAGGGAGAATTTGTATCATCTCATTGCGAAAGTGGAACTGACCGGAATTATACGGAAGTAAAATGCAACCAGGGGTGACAGTCCGCTCAGGAAAGAGTAAGTCTTTCCTGGGACGATAGGGGAGATCTCCCTCTCCAGTACCGAAACTCGTTGAGTCAGACATCGCACTCACTCCCTCTTCAAATAACTTTGTGTACTCACTCGGTGTCCTAGATGTGTGACTCGAAGTTTCACTCAGGGTGTAGCTACTGATAAAGTGCTCAGGAGTAGGAATTTGAAACTAGAATTGTGGAACGTGAGGTGTGTGTGGGATTTCAGAATTGTATTCAACGATTGGATTTTTGTGGATTCTGGTTGGAGTATTGTGAGGAGTCTGAGTATGTTCAGGATTTTGCATTAAAGGCTTTTGAGAGATGAATTTTTATTATATTTAAAAAAAATCCTTTTTCATGTTTTTGGATTTTCTTAGTCAAAGTTTTAGATTGACTTAATCTAACCTAACTCTACCTAATTTCCTGGCAACGGCACCAAAAACTTGATGCCCCACAAATGTGTATAGTATACGTGCTATTTAGGCTCAAGTGCAAGCCTGCTGCTCAAGTAATAATCCGATAGGTCGGGTATCGATCCTCAGGGAAACATGACGAATGAAGTCGTAACGACGTTGGAAAGACAAAGGCAACCTAACTTTGACTCTAAAAATAAAGAAAAGGTGATTTGGATTGTGAAATAACAACAACTAGATGCAAATATGAAAATGAGTAACTAATGAAATTATGAATAAATGAAATGTAATTACTCTAATTAACTAAAGGACTAATGACGATTTGACTAAAACTTTAACTATGAAATGAGAATGATAGGTCGGGTGACAATACCATACACCCTAGTAATTCACTTCTTGGATACTAGATTCGAAATTAAAAGTTTAGATGAACCCGATTTTTAAGACTCCTAAGTATTACATATATGAAGGATCGTAGCCAGCACAGTATGTAATCAAAGGACAAATTAAAATCCGGGCTTTAGTACTCCTAAGAATTACATATATGAGGTATCATAGCTCGCATAGTATGTAAGCAAAGGATGGCTTAAAGAAATATCGCATTAACTACGATACAATTCACCTAAGATTTTAATTCAAAATTCTATTTCCACTATCGTAAATTACATCGGGTGGGGTTCATGCACCCCAACCCTTGAAAACTTAGCCAGACATATTAAAATTGGAAGAAAACATGCTTTGAATGAAAAAAGACATTTTTACTAACAATTGAAGGTGAAGAAGAATGAAATTACTAACTAAAGAATTAATTACTGCAATAATGAAAGCAAGAATTGGAATAAAATTACTTGAATTGCAGAATTGGAATAAAAACTAGGGTTTCTTGTGGTTCTCTTCTCTAAACTAATTACAATGCTTCTCTAAAATGAATTAGAAGCATCTTCTTATGTTTGGGAGGTGTTTTAAACTTATACTCTATGAATTTCTAAGAGTTTTAACCATAGAAAACTTCATATTTTACAAGTGGATAACTCCAAATTTTCGATACCCGAACCGATCTTGTTAAGGTGATTCGATTCGATTTTCCTTTTGACAGAAGTTTTTCCCTGAATTGGTTCAGTTCAGTTCGTTTATTTCCTCTTCGGTTTAGTTCCATCTTTTCGTTCTTCATAGGAAGTTTTCCTAGGATAGGATCGGTTCGTTTTTCCAGACCTTCGGTTCGGTTCCATCTTTTCAGGAACTTTTCCTCCTTCCTTGTGTGCACTGAATACCTACAAAACAGATAGGAGATACCCGAAACTCGACATACTAATTCGAAAATGTCAATTGCAATGATATGAGATAAATCCACTCGAATTACACTTTGCGGAGCGATAAAAGCCTCTAAATTAAGGGTATAAATGGGAAGAATCTATGCCTAATCAACCCCTCTAAATTTGCCCATATTTTCTCTTACATCCTACATATTTTTCCAATCAGGCCCTGTCACTTATTACAAGAGCATGCATTGATGTTCATACCTGTTTCGGAGGGAAAGATATGAAATTGTTAGTAGTATTAAACCAACTTCTAGAGTTCAGGATGAAATTACCCTCAGAGATGACCATTGACTGCCAGATATTCATCACATTATTCTTGGAAACTCAAAAGTGGGATCGAGAACCTAGCGATGAAGTCAGCTTAGATGATGTCATCCAAATCATGGCAAATTTATTTCGATAAACCAACAAAGTTTGTAGTATGTCCGAGATACTTGATGATTTTAAACTACAAGGGTGCCTGGTCCCTTAGCTTCTACATCTCCCCATTGAGTTGGAGGATCAATACGATGAAGTCGTCGAGGTTGTGGAGTGCATTAACTTTTCGTGGAAATATGATATCGTTGCCACCGAATGGGGAGACAAATTTGATAGCTCAGATGAAGCACAAAGCCCAAACAAGATTAGCACAATAGTTAGTGTATGTGGAATAATATCATTTGAGGAGCTTCTAAGAGAGATTAAAAAGGAGAACAAACGGCCCGAGATAGACGAGGAAATGGGGTTTCTATTTTTCCCCTTTTTGTGAACCATATGACTAGATCATGGAGGCATTACTAGGTTCCAAACTCATAATCATCAGAGATCGACTAGAGAAAGGGTGTTAAGAAACTTCTTATGCTGGAAATGACCCTCAAGGAGAGTAAAATCCTCGATTAGCTAAAGAAAACCAACATAACATCACTCTATGTGGAATCTTTATCTCCTCCCAGCTACACCAAAATGCCTTAATTAAATTTTTCACCGGGTCCACGGTCCCTCCTTTCACCACACCAGAAGAAGTAGTGAATATGGTCGAATCTCTAGTCTCTACTAGAATTCTCTCCTTCTCTAAAGAAGAAATCCCTAAGTTTGGACCAAATCATAATTATGCTCTCAATATCTCTGTCGAAGTCATGGAAAAAATAGTCCCACTTTTGCTTGTCAATAATGGATCAGCTCTTAATGTTTTCCCATTGATAACCCTCACTTGCTTGGGACTGAAAGTGAGCAACCTTGCTCCAACCTCTGTCACAGTTCATGCTTATGATAATACTTGTTCGGAAGTAATTAGATCCATAAAGCTTATAATAGGTGATGGCCTTATAAATCTCGTTACTGAATTTCAAGTCATCGATATCCTAACTTATTTCAAACTGCTGCTCAAATGACCATGGCTCCATAGTATCAAAGGTGTGTCTTCTTCCCTCCATCGGAAACTGAAGTTCTTCGCCAATGGGTAGGTCATCACCATCTTAGTCGACAAAGATAACACCGAGAATGCAAGAACCGATAATCCAGTACTAGAGATACATTATGGGGTGAATGATATGCTTTTTTCAAGTTTTTGAGTCGAACCACTTCCGCTCCTGGTAAGGGAGGATGTCAAAGATAGAGTATGTCCAAAACATAGCCCTTATGGAAACTTTAATGTGATATAAATATTGAAGAACATGAACTTTATGCCTGGACTGGGGCTAGGACGACGAAAATAGGGAATACTAGAACCCATAGTGTTGAAGAAGGCCTTTCCTCCTCGTGTTATGGGTTTTAAGCCATCAACAGAGGAACTCAGAATGCTTCGCCAACCTCGATTAAATAGAAGTCTAGAAAGTGTTAAGACTTTCTTAGGGGATTCTTTAAACAAAAGATTCATCAAAGAGGGTGAATATTTCCCCTTTTGTGTCTTTCTCGAACCATGGTATGATCATATGGATAAGAAGATGAAGCCGAGAATGAAGATATTTTTCCGAGACCCTCATGGGCTAAAAATTCCCTGCATCATGTGCAACCGCTCATTGAGAAGACTATAGTTACTACCGAAGATTTAGAGGAAAATGACTATGAGGATTTGTTCAACTTGCAGACACTGGGGTTGACACTCTGCATGATCCACTCAAGTGCTACATCATCGAATCCATCCCTCCTAATCAAAGCTACTAATGTACCCCTCCTTAATTGGAATGTTGTGCCAGTTCCACCCGCTAAAATGCAACCCAACTCAGATGTTTATACCATTTCCGTTTCTTTTGATTCCTCTATTTTCTGGTCATAATGCAATCGAGAACTCCTTTGATGAGGTTCTCAACTCTGTTTTTCCCAATAATGAAATAAATAAAGATTTTGAGTATCATGTTGTACCTTACATTAATTCTCTTGATTCTAATAAAACTTTTGACGATTATGATTCTGCAAATGAACAATTCCTAACTGGTCATAATAAGGTTAATAACAAATAGCATAACCGCATTCAAGCTAATTAAAATGGAAATGTTATTATTGATATCGATTCTAGCAACCGACTGCAAGAGATTAGGATAGGGTCCACCCTTGATGAGCAAGAGCGCGCAAAACTCGAGGAATTATTAAAGGAATTTGTGGATGTCTTCGCATCGTCCTATGAAGACATGCCCTACATTGATTCGGAGATAGCTCAGCATGAGATTCCAATGCTACCATAATGAAAACTGGTCAAACAAAATCCGTAAAAACTCCACACCAAATGGTCGCTCAAGGTTAAGGAAGAAGCGGTTAAACAGTTAAACATAGGCTTAATCCGAGTGATTGTATATCCCACATGGATAACCAATATCGTACCCGTACCAAAATTATGAGGAATTGACTATTGAGATTTGAATAAGGCCTCTTCGAATGATGATTACCCGCTACCCAATATCGACATGATTGTAGATAACATGGCCAGTCACGCTCTCAAGTCATTTATTGATGGTTTTTTTAGATACAACCAGATTAAGATTCACCTGGATCATCAAGAAAAAACCACATTCATCACCCCTTGGGTAACATTCTGTAACACCGTTATACCATTTGGTCTAAAAAACGTAGGGGCTATCTACCAGAGGGCTGCCACAACTATCTTGCATGATCTGATACACAAAAAATTGAGCTTTACATGGATTATATGATTATCAAGTCTCAAACTTGGGAAGGTCATGTTCCCTCCTTCCAGGAGTTCTTCGAACGACTATGGCGATAGAAGATGCGACTTAACCCACAAAAACGTGTCTTTGGTGTTATAAAAGGAAAACTCTTGGGATTCATAGTTAGTGAGAAAGGGATAAAATTCGATCCTGCCAAACTGAAAGACAGACTCAAAATTCCACCACCTCGAATGGTGAAAGAAATTCAGGTATTCCTCAAAAAATTATTGTATATCAGCCGATTCATCAGCTAGTTGACTTCCATTTGTAAACCCATGTTCATTCTCCTCCGGAAGGATTCAACTAAGGTTTGGAATAAAGCTTTCCTGAAGGCCTTTGACCAAATCAAGAAATACTTATGCCGCCACAACTTAGTATACCCCTACTCTTATACCTCCATGTAACAGACACCGCAGTCGGGCCTTTATTGGCCCAATACCTTGAAGAGTCTCACAAAGAGAGAGCTATCTATTACGTCAGTCGCAAGTTGGTTGGGTACAAAGTTAATTATGTTGCCTTGAATAAAGCATATGGCACCCTTCTCTGGGTCACTCAAAAATTACGGCACTATATGTTCTATTTTTCCATCAAACTTGTGTCTCGAATGGATCCCATAAAACACCTTCTCAAAAAACCTTCCCTGTCTATTTGAATGGCCCGATGTTTGATTCTTTTAGCCGAATTTGATATTGTGTATGTTACGCAGAAGGCAATGAAAGCAATAGCCATCTCTGACTACCTCGCTGACTACCCTATGGAAGATATCGATGTTTAGATTTCCATGTTCCCAGATGAAAATATCCTTTGCACCTCCCAAGAAGATCTTCGGTGGAAAATATTCTCTAATGGTTCCACCAACAAGAAAGTATGTGGAATTGGGATACTCACAATCACCCTTGATGACTCTCACACTCCCATTGCCATCAATTTGGATTTTCCCTGCACCAACAACATGATGGAATATGAGGCATTCACGGTAGGCCTCAAAGTCGCTCTCAAGAAAGGAATTCCATACCTAGATTTCTACGGGGATTCATCCCTCATCATATGTCAAGTACTCAAAATATGGAAAGTCAAGGATGAGAAACTTTTACCCTTCCATGCCCACTAGAAGAGTTAGCCTTCTAATTCAAAAATATCACCTTCCACTACCTGCCCCGAGAAAAGAACAACTTAGCCGACGCCCTTGCTACCTTAGCCTCCATGATTGACATGCCTGGAAAAAAAAATAGCCCACTTCCTAGTCCAAAAGAAAGCTAAGCCTACCCACTGCTTCCAAATTGAGCTCATAACATAAGAAGATCTTGATATAGCCGATTGCTGGTACTATGATATTTAGCGCTTCCTTAATCATGGTAGATACCCTCAAGATTCTAACAAGAAACACAGATCAACCCTTCGAAAACTGGTTGCCCCGTATATTATCTGCGATAAAGCACTCCTCAAGAGAAACTTTGATGGAACCCACTTACACTGCATCGAAGGGGCAGACATTGAAGAGATGATGCAGAAAATCCATGGTGGGGAGTGTGGACCGCACATGAATGTTCATATTCTTGCCAAGAAAATTATCCAACATGGTTACTATTAGACTACCATGGTTCAGGATTGCACCGCCTATGTTCGTAGATACTTTAAATGCCAATAGTATTCCAATATCAATCACTTGCCTTCGTGAGAATTGTACAACATGACTTTTCCTTGGTCATTCTCCACATGGGGCATCGATATCATATTGAAAGTTACATCCAAGGCCTCCAACGGGCATGAATTCATCTTGGTTGCCACTGATTACTTCACCAAATGGATCGAAGTCGAGTCACACGCAGTTCTGAATGCCAAAAAGGTGGCGAAGTTCATCTAAAAAAGTATCATCTACCAATATGGGTTCCCACTGGGGCTAGTGTTTGAAAAGGGGTTACATTTCGAGGCATAAGTCCCAAAATTGTTCAATGAGTATGGAATTCAGATACACAAATCTTCTCCCTACTGACCTCAAACCAATAATGCAGTTGAAGCCACTAATAAGAACCTCAAAGGAATTATCAGCAAAATGACCAAGAGTTACCGAGATTGGGCCTATCGGATCCTCTACGCCCTCTGGGGATACTACACTTCAGTTCAATCATCTACTAGGGCTACCCATTACTCTCTAGTATATGGCATGGAAGTAGTCCTACCCATTGAGCTAGAAATTCCTTCACTACGCGTCATGCTTGAAAGCAAAGTCAGCGAGGAAGGCTGTCATCAGAGCCGTCTTGACGAGTTGTCACTCTTTGATGAAATAAGTCTAAAAGCTCTATATCATATACAAGGGTACCATAGACCAATATCATGATCATTCAATAAGAGATTCAAGTACCATGGTGTCCAAGAAGTAGAGTCAAGGCCCATGGTGTCCCAGAGGGAAATTCAAGCCAAACTGGAGTGGCCCTTATATTATGAAGAAGATATTATTCGATGGCGCTGCTATGCTCACCGACCTCGATGGAGAATAGATGGACCATCCAGTGAACGTGGACTGTCTCAAGAAATTCTACACTTAGTCCAAAATCTCGGTGCGCTATGACTCTTCTTATCTCCCTTCTATTCTAAAAAAATATTCATTTACCTCTACTCAGAACTACGTGGGCCTGATCCTCTAAAAAAACATTATCACTTTAAAAAAAGAAACTCAGAAAAATTTCAAACCCCCCAGAGGTATGTAGGCAGCTCATATGCTTTACGTGAGCACGACCTCTTTCTTTTCCACAAAATGCTATTCTTTTCTTATATTCGAGAACGACAGTTCATTTATTATTTATATGAACAAAAGGATTATGTCTTCCTTAGCGATTGGAATACGTAATTCAAATGCAAAAAGTCATCAAGAGGCACAACAATATAATTAAAAATCTTCTTGATTCCATTAAATAAGAAATTCCAGTACGATTACACGAAATATTAGCTTAGAGAGTCAAAAAACTTCCTCGCCAACCTAACCTTATTTTCCTAAAAACAAAATAAAACAAGCCAAACTACTCCTTCACAACCTTCCCAAAGAAAACAACCAGATACATAACCAAACACCATACAAAAGCATCATAAATAAAACTCCCCAGGGCTCCTACCTACAGCCGCCAGAAGAACTAGCCCCATCATCATCTACATCTTGGGGTCCCTAAACCTCCCCTTCTTGGATAGAATACCGGAGGTTCTCCATTGAACGAAAAGCCCAGACCATCTTGGAAAAAATCACAATGCCTCCCTCCATGGTGTCAAATATGGACAGCCACTGCTGCCCGATATCCTCAGCCAATATCTTAGCCACTACCCTCCTTCAAAGCCATTTCATGTAGTCCTAGAACCATGTCAAACTCTGCCAACAGATTAGGAAGGACGGGTCGACGATCGATGATTCTCCCACAGATAGCCCAGCTGCATGCGCATGTCGTCCATCAAATCTTCCACAGGAAAGTAGTCCTAAACATGGGAAGACACGATTTGTTCCCATCCAACTTGATGAAGGAGCTGCCATGGAAAGTACAAAGAGGTATGCCTGAGGCTAACCAACCGAACATACTGGTATTCCCCCAGTTCTAGAATGGGCTGCAAGTCCCCCCACCAGGGTACCGACCAGCTCAGACATTAGACCCTGTGCTCTACAAACTAGTTCTACCAATTCTCGACATTCGAGACAAAATTGATGAAGTAGCGAGTGAAGAAATTCATCACAACTTCCAATAGATATCCAGGAGGGACCTCAAAAATAAATCTCTCCGACAGCCACATGAACATCATAATGGGGTTGCCACTCAAAAAGTCAGAACGGCCTTCCCGCATGTAAGAACATATTTTATTGTTTTTTATCAATTGAATATGCCGTATACCGCTACAACCGTCAACGAATATTTCAAGATCATTTAAGCATCAAGACGGATCCGAATATCAAAGTTCTTCAACATTCAAGCCTCCGTGAGATAAATATGGTAAAGGTTGTGTTTTAATTCCTTAGAATTTCAGTTAGAGTGTTGGAATATTTTTTATCAAATATTTTCTGAGTGTTGGAGCAGAGTTTTTAAGTTTTGTCATCCAAAAATACTGTTCGAAGTTTTAAGGAGGAACATTTACTGGCGAAAGGAAAAATATTAATTTTTTAATAGATCATTCGAGCGACAGGGGCTGTCGTTCAAATGACATGAGGATCTGGCGTGAAGCTCGTTCAAGCGATGCGTGTCATTCAAAATTAGATTGATTTTTCGTTCGAGCGAGCCGCCGCCTTAGATTTTCTGTAAATTGGTTTTCCCAACTTCATTTTTTATCAGAAGACCTGAAATTACTTCTTTATGAAAATTACTACTGCATAAACGTTTGTTTTCTCTTTCAGGGCTTTAATCCCATATGTTTTCAATTCACAAGATCCCAATAGTTTATGTGAGTTATTTAAGAACCCAAGCGCACATATGTTGTTAAGTTTCTCTTATAGAAAAAATCTCTATTGCTGATCTAGCTGCTCTTGAGGAGAGTACTGGGATGAAGACGACTGCGTGTCAATAAGGCGTGCTCGTGGGTATTCCTGGGCTGAATTGGAGTTGTGGTTCTTATTGTCTCTAGGCCGCGATCTATGTGGGTTTTCCGTAGTTAACTCATTATTGTAAGTATTATATTGAAATAAAGGTTTTACCCGAAAAGGTTTTTTTTTCCTGAAATCTGCAAGTTAATAATTTTATCTATGATGACTTGACACACAAATATGTAGTTGCATGTTTAACGGCTGATTTAATTTGGTTTTAAATTGACTCCAGTTAAATAAGTTTAAATTGGAAATTTTTGAGTTTATTTAAATCGATATCGCACACGACACTCTACACCGCCAAGCATCTAGACCATTTAGGGTCTCTTCAAATATCACCACCGCAGGCTAGTGAGAGTATGACATCCACGCAGTGATGGCAATAAGATTAGGGTCAACTAGCAGGTCGCTAGTCACCAATAATAGCTTCAAAGTTAATCCCAAGGCAACAGCTCCAGCATCAATACAGTCTCTTTAACACGCCAGATTCAACACAATCCAATGAAGGCAACAAGTACCACTTTACAGCCCATATACCAACCAAGCTTTCAAGGCCTTCCTCCACTCAAAAATCCCAAAAAACTCATTTTTCCTACTCAAAATAAATCCCTTCAAAAGGGAAGCTCTTTTTCAGCCAAGCCTCCGCATCCATCTTTTACTCAAAAAAATTCAAAAAACACACTTTTCTTACTCTTTCTCAAAATATAAAACTCAACAGAAATTTAAAGTACATGTGGAGTAAGCCACTAAATCAAGATAATCAAATAAAGCATGCATCTCTTTTTTCCTTGTTTCAGTCTCTTTTCAGGTACAATGTCGCTACATCAAGCATGCAATATGGTCAAATGCCAAGTTCCCATAGTCAGTGGGGGATGTGCAAGAAAATATTGAGGAGCTATCCCTCAAGGGTAAAAGGTCATCTGCAAGATCCCCAATGGAAAATCAATATCTGGAAAATTACATTGAAGAAAAATGGTCTCAAGAGGAAAGAAGAATTTACCCGATTGTTCGCCGATCCATTCAAGACCTGATGCACCACCAGAGGAAGGTTCTCCCATATGCCACATACCGAAAGGAATTGTCCCTTCACCTGCCCCAGGTTGCTGAAAATACCGTACCACTACCGTTTGCCACCTCCTACACCTTGCCAGTACACACCTCCCTAATATTTTGTACACAAATTCCCAAAAAATGACAAAATTCTTGAAAATTTCCCCAAAATTCCTAAAATTGCCAAATAAATTTTAGAAATTTTTTCACTAAGAAAAATGTTTTTTCAGGCCTCTCAAATCCCTAACCAAATTAATACCACATTTTCTCCAAAACTATTTCCCCGGCGGAATTTCTAAATCAAATTGATATATCATCAACAACGTCTCCACGGGATACCGCAAAAATCAACAAATTCCCAAGTAGGGATATATCCAATCCTCATATTAGTATCTTCTAGGGGTGCACAGCGAAATCAAAAATCCGATAAACCGAACCAAACTGATGGCATTAGTTTGGTTCGGTTCCATTTTTTTGCTCAATGGTTCGATTCTAATTCCAAAAAAAACGATACTTCGTTTCGGTTCTCGATTCCAGGGGAAAAAAAATCCAAACCAGAATCGACACCTAACTCGAACTAATTCGGGACCGAACCGATTATATAAAGTAATATATATAATAAGTGAAACTAAAAACTCTAACTAGTAAAGAACGTCAATCTCTATTTCTCTAACTCCCTCGCTCTCTCACCTCTATCATCCCTCTCTCAGCCATCATTCCTTCACCTCACCCCTCACTATCACGCACCCCTCACCTCAACCCTCATCTCCTCACAATGTCGGCATCGACCATCCCATCGTTGAAGATGAGATCTGCTCATGTAGCAGTGAGTTCTCAGAGATCTGCTCTTGCCTTTTTTCTTTAATAGCTCCAACTTTCAATATGTGTCAAAATAGTCAAGTGAAATTTTACCTTCTATTGATATAAATACATGATTCAAAAGATGGTAGATTTAGTGGATGTAAGCCCTATGTTTGAGTGAATTGGATCATTAGAATTATAAAAAGTTAATTTCCATATGAAGATAAATAATTAACATGCATATTTTTTCCATATGAAGACGAACTCTGTGTAAACTACATGTCTGCTTTGAATCTGTTCAAGTTTTCCATATTTTTTAGTATGTGCAAACTTCATGTCTATTTTTTAGTCTGTGCAAACTACATATGAAGATGAACAAATATTTTTTTTAAGTAACAAAAATATTTTAGAAATGTATTTGAATTTTTTTATTAAAAAATGTAATCAAAATCGAGAACAGATCGAACCAACCCAAGATCCATCGATTCGGTTTGGTTCGATTCCAAAAAATATCGGTTCCGGTTTCGGTTCCAAAATCCTAGAACCGAACCACCCCGATTCTGGTTCTGGTTTAGTAGTGAAATCGAAGAAATGCGATCCGTGTGCACCCCTAGTATCTTCTTTCCAGAGATATCTCTATATTTTTCCAGGAAATTATATTTTACTTAAGGTCCTTAGAATTGACTTCGACCCTCCGAATTGGTCACTCCAACTTAGGATCCTTGGAATTAACCTCGGACCTCAGAATTGGTCGCCCCAACTTAAAGCCCTCAGAATTGGCTTTGAACCTCAGAATTGTTCACTCCAACTTAAGGTCCTCTGAATTGACCTCGGACCTCAGAATTGGTCGCCCCAACGTAAAGCCCTCAGAATTGGCTTCGACCCTCAGAATTGGTCGCCCCAACTTAAGGTCCTAAAAATTGACCTCAACCCTCAGAATTGGTCACCCCAGCTTAAGATCCTTTGGAATTGACCTCGACCCTTAGAATTGGTCGCCACAACTTAAGGTCCTTAAAATTGACCTCGACCCTCACAATTGGTCGCCCTAACTTGAGGTCCTCAAAATTGACCTCGACCTTCAAAATTGGTCGCCCTAACTTAAATCCCTCAGAATTGGCTTTAACCTTCAGAATTGGTCGCCACAAATTAATGTCCTCAGAATTAACCTCGACCCTCAGAATTAACCTCGACCCTTAAAATTGGTCACCCCAACTTAAAGCCCTCATAATTGGTTTCGACCCTCAGAATTGGTCGCCACAACTTAAGGTCCTCAGAATTTACCACGACCCTCAGAATTGGTCACTCCAATTTAAGCTCTTCAGAATTGACCTCGACCCTCAGAATTGGTGGCACCAATTTAAGGTACTAGGAATTTACCTCTGCCCTCAAAATTGGATGCTCCTAACTTAAGGTCCTCAAAATTAATCTCATCCTTCAGAATTGGCTGCTTTAACTTAAGGTCCTCATAATTGACCTCAACCATCAGAATTGGTCTCTCCCAACTTAAGGTCCTTAGAATTCACATCGATCCTCAGAATTGGTCGCTTATATTTTAGTTCCTCAGAAATGATCTTGACCCTTAGAATTGATCTCTTCTACTTAAGCTCTCAGAATTAGCTTCGACCCTCAGAATTGGTCACTTCTGCTTAAGCCCTCAGAATTGGTTGCCCCTACTTAAGGTCCTCAGAATTGACCTCGTTCCTCAGAATTGGTCGCTCCATTCTTAAGCCCTCAAAATTGACTTCGACCCTCAGAATTGGTCACTCCCTACCCTAGGTCCTAAGAATCGACCTAGGACCATAGAATCGGTCATTCCCTACATTACCTTAGGTCCCCAGAATCAACCTCGACCTTCTGAATCGGTCATCCTTGTCCCTTCATCCCTCAAAATCAGCTTCGACCCTCAGAATCAGTTATTTCTACTTAAGCCCCCAAAATTGTCTTTGACCCTCAAAATTGGTCGCACCTACTTAAGGTCCTCGGAATTGACCTCAACCCTCAGAGTTGGTCGCTCCCACACTAAGCCCTCAGAATTGGTCACTCCCTACTCTAGGTCCTCAGAATCAACTTCGTATTATAGAATCGTCCATCCTCAGCATTACCTAAGGTCCCCAGAATCGTATTCGACCTTCTGAATTGGTCATCCTTATCCCCTAAGTTCGTAGAATCGACCTATTTTCTAAACATCATATGGTGTATATTCGATGGCTTTCACTTGTTTCAAGATCACCCGTCGAGGAGCTATATAGACACCACATTCTAGGACCCCTTAAGTTTCTCATTAGGTTCCTATCACCTCCCCATTCACTACAAACACTATGTCATACTCCGAGTATCGATCAAAAATCCATCTGAGGCTCCCAAACCCTGTTTGACTCGGTCAACTCTATCGTCAGAATGAAAACTATTTGAATCTTTGAAGGGATCTAAATTTAATTTCCAATGGTCTGCCCCATGAACGATTCGGCATAGTGGTTCGGACAAATGAACCATTTTACTATCGAAAAATGATTTGGAGGCCAACGGGAGCTCCCGAGCCCTAATTTGACCCTAGTCAAATTCATCGTTAGAGTAAAAGATCTTTAAATCTTTAAAGGTCATTAAAAACCCCTTCCAACGGTCTGCCCCGTGAATAAAATGGCATAACCATTCGGATGAACGACCCAATATCCCTCAAAAATTGATCCGAAGGCCACCAGGCACTCCCAGGCTCAGTTTGATCAAGTTCAACTCTTTATCTCAAAAGAGACTAAACGAATCTTTTAAGGGAACTGAATAACCTTTCCAACGGCCCATCCCTTGAACGAATCAACCTTACGGTATGGATAAACGACCCATTTTACTCCAAAAGGTCACCATGCACTTATAGCCCCCAATTGATCAAAATCAACTCTTTAAACCATGAGAAGATCTTTGGAAAATCAAAGTTCCTTGCATAACCTTTACAATGGTCTGCCCCATGTGAAATTCTAACATACGGTTTGGATGAGCGATCCATTACCGTGTGACGATCTTCCGTCCAAAGGGTCGATGAGTGCTTCCAATCCCCGTTTGACAAAAAGTCAACTCCCGAATCTGGGAGCAGGCCTAAGGAATCCTGAAGGTTTCTAAATTACCTCTCTAATAGTAGGGACCGTGACCAATTTAGATGTACATATTGTTCTCTATGACCATTTTTCCAAAAAATCTTCACCAGACTGCCGATTGGCAGGTCTATTTCTCGACGTATCGGTAGTGTGACTAGGGTTACCTGCTGATTGACGAGGATAGGGTTATGCCGATCGACACCTCCTTACCCTATAAATAGAGGGCATGACCTCACTCCCAAGGCACACCTAATATCCTTTAATATCAGTGATATTAACAACATTCTCTTAAAATCAGCGAAGTTTCCTTATGTGAAATTCCTTTCCATGTTTCATTCGCATTATTTTCATATCCAATTTAGCAAAATCTCATTCTCTCTCATCCAACATTCATCTCAACATTCATGGGATCTCATCAAGGATCAAGATCAAGCCTGAATTCTCCAAAAAAGGTACAAAAATCCTTCTCTCTCTTTAAATTCTTTATTTTCACATTAGTTACATAAATTTGTAATCTGTCATACACATTAATACTTCATCCTTTATTACTTATATTGCACATACTTTATTTCGTATAAAAAAAACTCAAAACCAATAAAAAGAGGGTTACCCCTATAAATTCCAACGGTATTATCCACCACAGTTTCTCAAAACTAAAATACATTTTCTACACACACACACATAAAAATTCCCGTTCGAATCTATGAGATATACCCCCCCCGTTTGCCGCATGCGAACTACGTGGATTTTGATGCCTTTATAGTATACATAGGTGTTTAGGGTTAAAACTCGAGACTCGAGTCCAATTTTACATTTTCATATTTTCATTGTTTTTTATATGCATTATTCGTATATATCATATTTTTTATTCATATTGGATTTTTAGCCAACATATATTATCGTTTCATCATAACGATCAAGATCTCAATAAAAGCATACATCAAATTTTCTAGCTATTATTTTGGGAACATTCCTTTGGATCAACTCACTCTATCTTTTTCATGATATCAGTTGGGCAATTCAAATATCTATTTATATATACACGCACACACACTTCATGGAGAAATTAAGGAAAATGGTAACACAAGCCCATGAGAGACTGAAAGGGAGAGATGGGTCTCTAACACTTTCCCATTCCGTAACCTCGCACCTGAACCTCTGAAATATTAGTCTCGTAAGCATAAACTTGTCTTTGATGTCAATATCTTGAGGCAGAGACGTGTTCTTTGCCTATTTTGTGCAAAATAGGCTAGCGCATCCATATTTATACATCATTCCACATCGATGACGGTCGAAGTGCTCCTAGAGGAAGAGGGAGCGAGACCTTCACCCCTTCCCCCCAAGAAAGAGATGATATAGCCACAAATCTTAAAAAGAATAAGCCAATATACTGTAGGAACTTCTGCAAGAAGGGGCACGATGAGGAAATCTTGTATATTCCTTTTGCCAAAGAATGTGGATAAAACTTCGATAAAAGGTTATCCTAATCCCAAGACCAAATTCCTAAATGCAATGAGGCTGTGGCACAAGAAGTCAATGTCAGCAGTGGTGTTCAAGAAGGCAAAGGACGAAGTGAAGAACAACATGATCATATGGAATCTGATCACAAGAACCAAGAAAACTAGAATCTAGATGAAGATATGGAGTCTGATCACGAATAATTTAAGGTCTTTAAGGTTAAGGAAGAATGCCCCTTAAACAAGAAGCCTATTAATGAAAGTTTAAAGGCAACTGTTAGTGTCAAAAAGGAGTGGCAAATCAAATGCAGAAAAATCCGGGATCATATAGACAAGATTCATAATCAAGATTTAGAAAGTGAAGAAATCCAAATTATAGAGAATCGCGCCTTATCTCCTAGAGGCACTGAAGTTCCAAAAGTTAATAAAAATGCTGCAGCCAAGCCTTTGTACTTAACTGATGCAGAAGATGATGAATATTTTCACACTCCACTTATTGAAGAATTTTAGTCGTCAACTAGAAGAATTGAATACAAAATGAGGTGGAGTTTTCTGAAGTAAAATAAAGGTTCTATATAGTTGATGCATGTAGACGTCCCCTCCAAGACTCAGAAGCCAACGAGAATGCAGGCATAATGTATGAAATATTCATAAGATCCTCCTTGAAAGGTAACAATAACTCAACCTCCTCAAAATCTCAATGATCAACTTCTTAGTGTGGAATATAAGTGGTGTTGCTAAAAATTCCTCAAATATAGAAATTAAAATGTTCTGTAAGACACATAAAATGACTTTTTTGCTCTCTTGGAGCCTAAAGTGGAATCCTAGAAAATTGAATCATTTATAATCAAATGGGGCTTTGATGGTAGTCTCAGTATTGTTAATGGCAAAATTTGGATGTTTTGGAGATTTAACGTTTCAATTCAATGCTTGGTTGACCACCCTTAACACCTAACAGTTCAACTTATCCATCCATCAATTAAGAACTATCTAGTCATGAATATTGTGTGTGATAAATGCTCTAAAGAGGATAGATATGAGTTATGGGATCACCTAGCATCCATTTCATCCATTACTTAAGACTCTCCTCATGTGGTCATTGGGATTTTAAAATTGTCTCCACCCAAAGTGAAAAACTAGGAGGGAATGATGTTGACCATGATGTTGTAGAGGACTTGAACTAAGTTATATATGATAATAGCCTAATTGATATGGGGTACATAGGAACTAGATTTGTGTGGTGCAAAAATGGGAAGGAGGAGGACATCATAATGGCTAGATTAGACAGGTGCCAAGTCAACCAATATTTTTTATCTCAATTCCCCAATTCTAAGGTTAATCACTGTAGAAGGTTGTTTCCAGTTTGCTCACTATATTCTAGGGTGAGAATTGTTCAAGGCTTCCCTCCTTCAACTGCAAAGAAATATGTGGATGCGGAACCCCAGAGCTCCCTCAAATGCAAGAAAATATTTGGGCATGGAACGCCTAATCCCCCTCAACTGCAAGAAAAGATTTGGGCACGAAACCCCCAAGCCCTTTCAATTGCAAGAACATATTTGGGCACGAAACCCCCAAGCCCCCTCAACTGCAAGAAAATATTTAGGCTTGGAATCCCCAAGCCCTCATAACTTCAAGAAATTATTTGGCCATGGAACCCCCAAGGCTCCTTAGCTTCCAGAAAATATTAGGTGAGGAACCCTCAAGGTCCTTTCCCTCAGCTTCTAGAAAATTTTTTGTGCGGAACCCCCAAGGTTCCTCAGCTTTCAGAAAATATTGAACGTGGGACCCTCAAGGTCCCCCAGCTTCCAAAAAATAGGCCAGGATGAGGAAGGGGATTATAGAAGCAATCCCTCATCATGAAAGATTATTCTTTTAAATAATAAAAATACTAATATTTATTTTCTTGTACAGGTAGACGAGTTAAGCAAGCAGGCCTCAAATAGGCCAGTTGGGATCTCTTGGGAGTTTTGGTTTGGAGACTGAGGAATAAGGTTTATTGGTAAAGTTAAACCACTTATCACTTTAGGATTGAGAGAATACAAGTAGGAAGGCCCTAGGAGTCACTCCGGACCATACACAACTCACACTTAGACAAAACTGAAGTGAGCGGCCAAAGGGTTGCTCACAAGAAATGAACTTTTACAAAAATGATTTTAGAGAATAGGGGTACTCAAAGCCCCCCCCCCCCCCCCCCCACAAGACTGATATCTTTAGAGGAGGTGGTCCTCAAGGACTTCTCTCTCAAGTTTACAAAGTTTTTTACCACAAGTTACCATTTCAAAAGATATTTACCAAATCAGATATTTTGTCTCCATTGGGAGACATATTTGCTTTTTGAATTTGGTTTACACCAGGTGGCACCTATTAGGGGGGACAGGCGACTGCACATAGGTAGGGACAAATGGTACATTTCAGACCTTGTCATTCACCAACCCTTTCAATTTTGGCGCCCAAAAGTGTCAACTCATCCCTAGTGCCTAAATATAAATAGGACCCCTGGGTAAGGTTAAGAAGAGATAGAAAAACCCAATAGCACCATTACTCTGTCAAAATCACACCAGAACCTCTTAGTATTCTCTCCTTCGTCTCTCTCTAAGTGTTGAGTGCCTTGTTATTTCACTCCACACTGACAACCATCACTCTCAGGAGTTCCTCTTGAGAAAAGTTACTATTATTGTTGTGAAGTTCATCTTCTTGCAGGGAGGGAGCTCCAGCTTGAGTTCCATTTTTACCAAAAGGAGAAGGTTTTACCATAAACTTCTCCAAAAATTCTTGAGAACCTTGAAGGCAGCGTCCATTGGAGTGGGTTACGCTTCACCCAATTCAGTATCTTACCAAACCCCAATGAAAAAAATTACCACTTAATTCGTTTTATTCAAGATTAAACTATCTAAATGGCTCTGAACAGTTTGTTGAAGAAACTCAATTCTTAAAACAAATTTCTTAAAATAAGATGTGTAAAACAATATGAGATAGTTATTTAAGGTATAGGTTTACCGGTTTTGAAAAGAAAAATTTATATAGAAATTAAATTAACATAGCCTCAAGAAAGGTATGAGAGGAAGGGGAAGTATACAAGTACAAATTTAACGTGTAAAACCCCACCCAATTGGGGGAAAATCCACGGAGGTCTCTATACCTCAAAAGTAAAAATCCACTAAAATGGAGTAACAGTTTACAAACTATATAACAATCAAGATACACAATCAGATCTAATTCTAAGTTCAGAAGTGTTCCAACTCCTCTGGATTTTCTAACTTCTCCCAAGGCTCTGATGTTGTTGATGTTCTCTCAGCTTTGTAACTTCACTCCTTTTAGCTTTACGTCGATTCAAAAGTACAAGATCTCAATACCAACACTTTGCAGTGTAGTGGTGTGGTGTGAAGGTGTAAGTGGTGATATGATCTAAATCACATGCATGCAACTCACACACACTTAATTACAGATAAGATGCTAATGAAATTACAAACAGATCACAAATATGTAAAGATTTCCAAAATCAGTTTAATCAAATCTATCAGACTTTGAATCTTTTAATATATCCACAGATCAAGAGGTAATCTTGCTATAAACACAAGCCAAGATCCTAAACACTTTCTTATTTTAAAAATATACAAACTATTTCACAAAATGTGAAATATGTGAAAGTATAAATCCCCAATCAAGATCTTAAACTAGATCTGAGTCTAAATGTTCAAAGAAACTGAAATCGGAAACTATTTTATTGATTTTAGGGTTTGAAAACATAACACTTGAAAACATCCAACAAAACTATGATTTCTCGAAACAAGAAATCAAAACTAAGAGAGATAAACGTGAAATGTATCATAGATCGTCAATCTCAGTTTTCTATGAGAGAAATTTAGATCAAACTGTTGTGATTAAGTTGAAAAAGAGATAAAGGATAGAAGAGGAATGATCTTGACAACTCTCGAACTAACACACTCTCAAAAATATTTTTCTGGTTATATTTGACCGGATTTTAGTTTAGGGTTTTATATTTCTCTCTTCTCTCTCTCCTCTCTTTACTTTCTCTCAAAAGTGAGGCAAACAAAAGATTGTTATCGCAACACATAAGGCATGTATTTATAGCAAGTCGTGGAAGCCTCTGGAACTTCAAAGAAAATTATTGGTCACGATTAAGTCTTAAGTAATCAAGGTAAATCTAATAGCTATCAATGCACCGCAATTATAGAACCTCTGATTGGTTTAAATGAAAATACAAGGATCGGGTAAGAACACATGCAAGCCATAGATTAAAATGATCCAACGGTTCACAATCAAACACAAGAATGTGAGGGCAAGAAAATACAAATCCAACCATTTTGAGATTAACATTATATGGCTGTGATGGTGTATAAAACTCGTGTTTTTGAACTTTTAGAAATACAATTTGCACCCACACAATTATGAAGTGCATTTGGTTTCTACCCAAGAAAGTGTTTAAAAACTTAATGAATTTACAAATCAGCCCATAAACTTTGTAAAAGCCAATTTTGAATGTCTAAAAATTATTTTAAATATTATTTTAAAAAATCTTAGAAATTATTTAAAATATCCCAAAAATTATGGAAAATTTATTTTAAAGAGATTTAACTCACACATCCATGTTATGTAGAATGAAATATCATATGAAACACATAAATGATCCTAGGTGTGGTGTTGGTGTTGGTGTTTATACCTTTAGACTATTAGAGGAAATCAAAATAAAGAGTCTGAAGGCTCATTGGTTCAAAAGGGTATAACTCAATTTTGTCACTATTTCCAAACTAAATGAGCACCTATATAATATAGACTTAAGTGAGTCAAATATATAGGGTACTTCACCCAGTCTCACTGCCCTCTTACATTTGGCGACTCCGATGGGGAGGTATTCTTGCTTTAATGGACAAAGAATGTTTCAACATTTCTAAGTAGCTAGTTTTTGAAGACATTCCATTTGGGAATGGAACTCAAAGTGACCAGACCACCCAATAGGATGTGGTGGTGATCGGAGCTAAGGCACCCGCTCATCTGAGAGGGCAGACCAGCTCACCGGCAGCAGCTCCAATGGCAGGTATGAGCCTTATGAGAATTTTTGTAATTTTTGAAACAAAATAGCGTAGACTTGGCGAGTTTGGGCCAAGGCTATGTAACACCAGTAGCAGCCCCCTCTGGTGGGGTAGCTGCTGTAGCGAAAATTCTAGTAGAAGTACATCCACCGCGGAGGGCGCTGTCGAACCAAGTTGTGACACTATTAAGTTCACCAGTAGCAAAGGGTAGGACTCCCCCTCCAAAACCGTTACTATGGAGAAAGTTAGGAAGTTGATCTCCTCCTCCCAAAGAGAGGGCCCTCATTTATATGAGGAGCAGTAGGACCCCTACCCATAAGATGTGAACGAGAAGCCATACCTAGAGGGGTATATTCCACCAAAAAATTTCAAGTTCAGTGGTAAAGGAGAGAATCCAAAAGAGCATGTGAAAAGGTTTATTAAATATCTGGGAGTATATGCCAATGACAAAGATATGAGGTTGAGGGAGTTATCCAAGACCCTTACAGGGAAGGCATATACGTGGTACTCCTATTTGGCACCCAACAGTATCCCTATATGGAAAGAGATGCACCGTCCGTTCCTTCAAAAGTTCTTTATAGCTAAGGATGAATTCACACTGAGACACCTGGCGTATCAGGGTTCACAAGTTTGGTGAGGGACTAATACAGTATATCAAATGTTTTTGTGAAAAGTCACTGGATGTCCATGAGGATATAGCAGAGGCAAGGTTGCTGCAAATATGTGTCGAGGGACTCTTGGAGGAATACAAGTTGCATTTCATCAATGAAACTAGAAATGGAACTTTTAGAGAGTTCACCAAGGTTGCCAGTAATATAGACATGATAATCAAGACAAGGACCTCAAGTTAGAGGACACAAGTTCCACTGACTTTCGGAAGGTTTTAGGTCTCGAGGAGATAATCATTCAACTATGTTAATGGAAATCCCAAAGGTAAGAAGGGAGGGTCCGGGGCCAGGACCAACAACCCAGTAAATAAGAGAAATTTTGGGGAAGATGCCACACCGCCATTACCTTATAGTGTAGCGGAGGCTATGGATTGTTTTCGTACCTTGGTGCGAGAAGGGGTAGCAGGTCCCCCTCACTTGAATGGGGAATCCCCAATAGCAGCTGATAAAGCCAATCCCAAGTATTGCGAATTGCACCAGCGAGTGCAACACTCCATTAAGGACTGTTACTACTTGAGGAGGATCATTGGAGAGCAAGTGGAAAGTGGTACCTTGCAGATTCATCTGGTGGATGTTAATGAAAATTCACTCCTAGCACATCACTTTGGCACTGCCAATATGGTAGTGGCGTATGATGAAGACACAACTCCGGAGTTGATAGAGTGGGAAAGTGATGATCAAATATGTAAAGAGTTGGAAAGGTTGTCACTAAGAAGAACATAAAGAATTGAGAAAGAAAGGAATAGAAAGGAGTGGTTCTTCACTCCTGACCAAGAAGAAGATGGAAGTGAATAAGTTGAGCAGGTATACCCCCCTGAGAGCGAAGTGGATGTCATCCTCGCTTTGGATGAACGGGAACATCCGAGACATAATATGTTTGTAATGCCCAGACGTATGAGGTTGACCTAGATTTTGAATGAGAGGCCATAGCAAGGATCCCCAAGTTTAAGTGGTTATTCGACCAAATAGGAATGAAGTATGACACCAGAGTATTCATCATAAGGCAAGTTTTAGAAATTCTGCAGCAGCCAATCGGGAGGAGACCCCTCATTGAATTGGTAGTCGCCAATCGAGAGGTTGATCAAGAGGCATACTTATGAAGTGGTATTCTTCGAGGCAGAGAAGTAGGTACCTTACCTCCATAGCCACCCATTATATGTTACAGCTACGATCAATGCAGTCTCATTCCCAATGGCATTAATGGACAGAGGAGCATCCATTAATATCATGCCCGTCAATATGTTATATGAGATAGGGATAGACCAAGAGAATATAGTGTCGGTGCCACTAGTAATCTCAGGGTTTGACAGCGCTGGAATGCAATCGCTCGGGTATGTGAATGTAGGAATCAAGTTGGGAAATTTCACCTCACACCTCAAATTCCATGTCATTAATGCTAATACCAGTTACCAGATGCTCATTAGGAGGGTATGGATGAATACCCATGGCATAGTTCCCTCCACCTACCATCAGTGTTCAAAGGCTAATATTCGAGGAACATATATCATAATCAAGGCAACGCAGAAACCCTTCTCCATTAAGGAAGCCCATCTAGTAAATACAACATTCTACATGGAACTAAACGAAAAAAGAAAGAATTTTGTGAGAAGTCTAGAAGAGAAGTAAGTAGTTGGAGGAAGTGCCCAGCCAAAGAAGTCTATCCACGATCGCTTGGGGGCAAGCGTGATCCCCCACATAGCAAAAGGCAAGAGGAGGGTAGAGGAGATATCCAAACCTTATCAAACTTGCAAAAAAGTGGTCCTACCCGATGGGAAAGTCATATACCGATTATAATAGTTTACGCGAGTAGCGTTCTCGGACTAGAGTGTCGACCCAGCACCAGAGTGTTTTGTGGTGGATGAGTCTGACATCATTGAACATGTTGAGGAGTAGGAGGAAGCTCCAGAATGCCTGCAAGATGGGCCCAGGGAGAAACTACAAGAGTTAGAGGAGATCAACCTGGGGTTAGAAGGGGGTGAAGGTAGACCTATTCTAATCTCTAAAAGTATGAACCCAAAACAGAAGGAAGAGCTCGTTATCTTTCTCAAACGTTTCACCGACGTGTTTTCTTGGAAGTGTAAAGAAATGCCTAGGATAAACCCGAAGTTGAGCTCTCACAGGTTGAATGTTCTTCCCAATGCTTTTCTAGTAAGAAAAGCATCACACACCTATAAGGTTGATCTTGACTTGAAGATGAAGGCAGAGGTGGAGAACCTATTGGCAGCAGGGTTCATCAAGCCTATTCAGCACCCTATGTGGATCTCCAACATATTACCAGTAGCGAAGAAGGATAAAAGCCAAATCTGAATCTATTTGGATTTTTGCGACTTGAACTAGGCATGTCCAAAGGATTAGTTTCCTCTACCAAGCATAGATAACATAGTTGACGCTTCCACGGTCCATGAGATGTATATATTTATAGATGGTTACGTTGGCTACAACTAGATTAAGATGGACTCGGCAGACGTGGAGAAGACTTCCTTCTTTACGCCACTAAGAAGTTTCCACTACACAGTCATGCCATTCATATTAAAGAATGTCGGGGCCACTTATTAGAGTACCATGATGGCAATTTTCCATGACCTGTTAATGATATACTAGAGTTTTATGTGGATGATCTGGTGGTGAAATCCAAGAGAGAAAGTAAGCACATACAAGACCTCCTAATAGTTTTTAAAAGGTGTCGCATGTACAAGATTGGATGAACCCCTCAAAGTGTGCCTACACTGCGGGAAAGTTTTTTGGGATTTGTTGTGAATAGACAAGGGCTACAAATTGATACAGAGAAGATGAAAGCCATAGTAATGATGCCACCCCCGAAGATCCAGAGGAAACTCAAGAGCTTCTTAGGAAAGGTATCTTACCTGAGAAGGTCCATACTGCTCTAGCAGAGGTAACTCACCCATTTACACCCTTACTGAAGGAAAAAGCCAAATGGGTCTGGAGGGAGGAACAAAAGAAAGAATTTGATAAGATTAAAGAGATTTTATCTTCTCCATCCATCATGATCCCACCCGAGGTGTTATTCTATCTCACCTCAACGAAAAGATCGATAGGGCCACTGCTGGCCCAAGAAAGGAAAGGAGTAGAGAATCTAGTGTACTATTTGTCAAAAGTAATCTCAGGAATAGAATCTCGTTATACCAATGTGGAGAGGTACTGTCTTGCCTTGGTCTTTGTGGCTCAGAAGTTGAGACACTATCTGATATCTTTTACAGTTCATATAGTCACCAAGTGCGACCTTATCAAGTACCTCCTCGTAAGGATGATACTTATAGGGCAAGCAGCAAGATGGTTCTTAATCTTGTTAGAATATGATCTGAACTGTATAGTTACCAAAGCGATCAAAAGTCAAGTGGTAGCTGATTTTTTGGCTCATTTTCCAAGTGGAAATTTTGAGCCCCCATGAAGAGTTGTCGGGGGAGAGTTTCCAAGAATGCATGGTGGAAAAAATGGAAAAATGGGCAATGGAGTTTGATGGCTCGTGCGCCCAAGGCATAGTAGGTGTGGGAGTCATACTCTTGAATGACAAGGAAAAGATTACCCTCTCTTTCAAGTTAGACTTCAAATGCTCAAATAATGAGGCTGAGTTTGAAGCTCTCATTTTAGGTATGTTAGAAGCACTCCAAAGGGGCATCAGAGTGTTATGCATCATGGGGAAATCTAACTTGGTGGTGAAACAGGTTAATGGGGAATTTTCTCTCAAGCATGCTAACTTGTCACCCTATAGATACATCATTGGGAGGTTATTGGGGTAATTTCTGGAGGTAATATGGAGAGGCATTCAAGAACAATGAATAGGCATCCCGACACACTAACTACGATAGAACATAAGTTAACTATGGATGAGACAGAGGCAATTATTAGAGTGCGGTGGAGAACAGTACCTACTATAGTGGAGTCTCCGTTCCCAAGCAATGAGGTGGAAGATTAGGGACACCTAGTGGTGAAACAGCTAGAAATGAGAGAGGGGACAATAAATATGTTAGAGTTAGCTAACTATCACCTGCTGCAGGGAACACTTTATTTTAAGAGCCCTGGAGGGTTTGTAGAGAGGTGTGGTTGAGAACAAGAATCTAAGGAGAGGTTGGAAAGGATGCATGAAAAACATTCTTGGGAAAATGACGTCCCGTTTATCATCGGTTGTAGCGGGGGGGGGGGGGGGGGGGGTTACTACTATCCCACCATGAGTGCAGAGGCTATTCGTCTGCAGCAGGTTGCTTCAAGTGCCAAACCTATTTTGACTAGCCAGTATAAGCTAATTTCGTGGATTCCTTCAAAGATTAGAGGCAACCATATGTAGCATACCTGAAAGGCGGTGAGTTTCCCATGGAGAGAGCAGATGAAATATATCTCCGAAAGAGGGTGGATCATTTTTACCTAGTATAAGGAGAACTCTACAGGAAATTCTATAATGAGAAGACACTAAAGGGCATAGCTAAGGAAAACACAGGGAAGTTGTTGAAAGAAGCTCATGAGCCCTCCCATATGGGAGGTGCCAAATTGTATGATCAACTGATGATATTGGGGTATTGCTGGTGTAAAGAACTGTAGAACTTGCCAAGTACATGGAAACTTGGTGCATGCCCCTTCTATCAGCTTGCAATGTCTAGCAGCTCCCTACCACTTCCACACATGGGCGTTCGATCTGGTGGCAAAGATCATCCCGGCCTCTCATGACAAAGCTTTTATTATTACAGCTACAAAATTGTATACCAAATGGGCAGAGGCCATCCCCCTAAGGAGGGTGACTACCCGAGTCGTAACCCAGTTTATCAGGGAGTATATAATATGCAGATTTAGTATACCCAAGGTGATTCTAACAGATAATGGGAAACAGTTCACATAAGTATAAGATTGTGCACAACAGTTCCACCATATCCTACCCAAAAGGAAATGTCCAGGGTGAGGCCACCAACAAAACCTTAATCAACAACCTGAAGAAGATGCTAAAAGACATGCCATGGGAATATAATGAGAAGTCACCCATGGTAGTATGGTCCTACCACACTTAGAACATAAAGTTGATGGGGTTTACTCCATTTTCACTCATGTATGGGACCGAAGTTATCCTATCAGTGGAACTCGCAGTACCTTCTACTAGGGTCGCTCTAAGCAATGGACTCATTTCGAACCCATGGAACGTGCAACTGGAGGCGTTGGATGAGCATTGAGATAAGGTAAGGTAGAACTTCAAAGTCTACAGCCAACAATTATCCAGAGCTTATGAAAACTTGGTCAAACCCAGAGAATTTCAAGTGGGAGACTTAGTCCTCCGGGAATCTACCCATCACCTTCGCAGCATGTCAGTGTCGAAATTCAAACCCAACTGGGAAAGGCCCTTTGTGGTGAGAGGGGTATGGAAGTAGAGATACTACCAGATTGTAGAGCCGGAGAGTGACTATCTTCAACCCATCAATTGCAAGTGTTTGAAAAGGTATTATGCCTAGTTTTGTTAAGTTTCATTTCTACGATAGAATCTAAGTGGTTTGCTCTCATACTAGAAAAAATTCCTTTTTTGTAAATAAATGATAGAGCAACACCATCATGTAAATAGTCCACAATAGAAAAGAAATGTGTAGCAATGATTTTGATCATTTTGATCTTTATTTTGATTACCTACTTACTGTATGAGGTAGATCCAACAAATGTTTTATTTTCGTAAATGCTCTCTACTAGGCTAGAAGAGGGTACATGAAAAGAATAAGAACTTTGATCATTACACTTTAAGGAGTGCATCCATCCTAAGAGAAGATATATCGAGCAAAGTCCTTCCAGATATAGCAGACAAGTAGTTTTCTTTTGCCACTAAACTAGTAGGAGGACATCCTCCAAGTAATATACAAATATATATATATATATATATAAAGATTTATCCCAGAGAACAAGTTTTAACCTCGATTCTCAAAGCAATGCTTTACTTGACTAGTGAAATAGAAATGTAGAGAAGAAGGGAACCCCCCCCCCCAAAAAAAAAAAATGTATTTATGACCATGAAAGCTCTTAAGAAAATGCAGAGCAAGGACCCCGCATTCTGCAAGGGACTTTGATGATTTACAAAACTAAAAAAAGAATCATTTATTTACTTATATTATTTGTAAAGATTCTCCTAAAAAAGGAAGGAGGTGGATTCATTCACCCCTCCCAAGATATTCCATATAATAATATAAAAGTGCACCCCCACAGACATCGAGAGTAGTTCAAGATTTAGTAACTGTCACAGATAACATGAAAATACCCCACAATCACAAAGGGTTACGCTAAAAAAAAGTGTATATATATATGACTTGCTCAGATCAATGCGACCACCCTACAGTATAAGGGGCAGCCTAAATTGACCAAATGCTCACAAAAAATTACAGTGGGTCTCGGTAAACAAATTCTAAAGTATAGATGGAGGCAAAGGACAAGAAAAAAGTGCAATAGAAATAGAAGAGCATTTTTCTCATTCATAAATAACTAATTTCTATACATAAGGAACAAAAGTAGTATACGGCAATAAATACCCTATCCAGTAGAAGTACTAAAGAACAAGTCGTCACGAATGAGGGCACCAGCATATGACGAACCAGCCTCCTACAAGAACTCATCCTCCAGCCGAACCAACTTGGCCTCATCCTCCTGGTGACTCGACTCAAGTTAGTGAAGTTAGGACTAAAGAGATGTAATCTGGGACTGAAATGATGCAAGCTGGCCCCAGATCCTCGCGGCCTCTGCCTGTCGCTAATCGATCCTAGTCTGTTCAGATGTGTGAAGTCTCACCGTCTTCCAGAAAAGAATGCTCAAAAAATGATGAACCCCAGCATCAAGCCAACCTAGCTGAAAATGGTAGAACTGCTGCAGGTCATGGAGAGCCTCCAAGAACAACAAAGTGAAAGCACTGGTCAGCTCAGCAAGAGAAGTAGTCTTGAAATCATGAAGGTGACTAGCAAGGGCCTTCAGGTTTCACACCGTAAGGTTATTAATATGGAGTACACTTTGAGAGGTGAATGTCTCAGGATGACTCTCCAAAATCAAATCTAAAATTTGGCGCTCGTGTGTCCTAAAGCACCCTAGCAGCTCCTCATGCCACAATCTGCTCATAAAACCATAGGAGCCTCCTCCTTGGCTTCACTACCCGAATGACGAGACTTTACCTCGAAAGGAAGAAAAGAGCACTCCTAGCCAGAATCGACATCACCAGCCGTAGGAATGGCCTCATAACTATGATCCCCATCATCAGCTACCTCATTGGACCCACTAGTAGGATCCTAAAAATAAGTGTTCATGATATGTCAAAAGAGAGAGAAGATAATGAGAGTTGTACCCAAACTTTGAAAAGAATTACGATACAAAGCTTACCCCAAAGCTCAAAGGGGTAAGTGTATTGTCGCTAATCAGAAAGAAGCTAGCCAATGGGGATATGCCAGGCTAAGCATGAGAAATATCAATACGACCCATGGGTTAGCAAAAGGAAATAGCAACTTATATATGACAGTTAAGTACCTGGGAAGAATACAACATAGCACTCTCTTCCCACTCCACAGTCACCGGAGTAGCTGCCTCACTCACCTGGAAATTATGAAATAAATGTGCAATTGATAAGACTTGCACAGTAAAAGCAAGAACAAAAAGGAGAAACAGAAAAAGAGAGAAGGTATGCCAGTATAATACCTCTCTCGCAACCATCTCTCTAGCATGATCCACTGTCACCGGAGCAATGGTCTCACTCACCTGGACACAATGAAACAAGGGTGAGAGTGAGAGCACTTGCACAGTAAAAGCAAGAAGAAAAGGTAGAAATAGAAAGAGAAAAGGTATGCCAGTATGATACCTCTCTTGCAGCCGTCGCTCTAGCATGTGCCACAGTCACCCGAGCAATGGCCTCACTCACTTAGAAATAATGAACTAAAGGTGATGGTGAGAGAACTTGCGTATTAAAAGTAAGAAGAGGAAGGAGAAATAAAAAGAAATAAGGTATAACAGTATAATACCTCTCTCATTCTCTCATAGCTATCTCTACAGTGTGCTCCACAGTTACCGGAGCAGTTGCCTCACTAGCCTGGAATTAATGAAACAAGGGTGGAGGTAATCATACTTGCACAGTATAAGTAAGAAGAAAAATGTGAAGTCAAAAAAATATAAGGAAAAGTGTGACAATATAATACCTCTCCCTCATCGATTCCCTCAATATGTTCCGCAGTCGCTAGAATGATTGCAGCACTAACCTAAGAATAAAGAAATAGGTTAGTGTTAGTAAGCATTGGAAACGTACTAAATAAAAAAATATTGAGAATATACGCAAACTAGTATTTACTTGGGTAGCGTCATCAGAAATACGAGTCGAAAGCCTCGCAGCTATGGGAGCAGAACTAGGTCCCATAGATAAGGAGACCTCAGCTATGCTAATCTGATCACAAAAGTTGAAAAAAATATAATTCATAAGAGTGACACAAAAAAGGTTACTCTCATGAAAATGTAAGTAATGATACCTAAGCAGTTACCCCATATAAGTCAAGGGGGCGCAATGAACGGAGCCTAAGGGGATGCCCCCGTGACACTCATGGCAGGCAAGGAAGCTTCCATATAACTAACCTGTAAATGAAGAAAAGGAGGAAACAATTAGCAACATGAAAATAAGCATATAGAAAATCCTAAAGACCCATGAAATAAATAGTTACCGGGAGAGGCACTATGGAAGGACTCTCACAAGAAGCGATGGGGCAAGGCACCTCATCTACAATAGGGGTTGTTGAAGAAATAGTAATGATAGGCACTGATGTAGTGATTCTGTGAACCAACTGAGACAACAACAGAAAATGACTTGGCAGTATAAGTAAGACCAAATACATAAAAGAATATATATGGGTTACATGAGCCCCCTCTAAAGAAGAAGGGTGGAAGGTGACCAGTGGCACAGCAAGGGTTGTGTTGAAAGACCTATTTATAATAATGACATTAGAAGATGTCATCATCATCACAATTGTGGGTGAAGAGTCTACCAATACTTGAATAGAAACCTAGGAAATAGGCTCAACAGTGGAAGCTATAGTAAATGTGGGCCTATGAGGGATAAGCAAGAGCATAGTTCTTCTATCCATAGAGACGTGGACCCAAGAAAAAGAATCCTCCCTGAGCGAGACAACCCTGAAATAGTGATCTCTAAGAAAGGCAGAGTCCCCCCGATAGAAGAAAGTCCAAGAGATACAGGATCCTGGGGAATGAAAAGTGATAAAGAATATAATAACCAAAGGATAGTAATAGAAATAAGAAAAGGGCTAAGAAAATAAACAGGCCTCTAAGAAGGAGGTAGCCAAGGGATCAGTCGCAGAATGTCCCATTGCTATTACAGGAGAAGGCGAAGCAACAGGGCTAGATGTCAACACCCTCTGCAATCATAAATAGTTAGAGAACACAGAGAAAAAGATCTTCAAAAACAAAAGAGAGAACAATGAGGCCGACAACTCAAATGAACTCAAAGAGGTACCTGAGCAGAATGTATAGTCACAGAAGGGACCTTAGTGCCAGTAGGATGCACAGATGAGAGATGTAGAGAAAATAGCATTATATAGCACTCAGTAAAAGAAATGTAAATCATAAATAACAAAGTCATAAAAAACCTAGGGTAATGACAAACCTCTCTGAAAAGGCCTCAAGAAGAAATGAGCATAGAATTGCTCTCGCGCTGAAAGGGAGCACGATGCAGGGAATTGAGCATAGAATTCCTCTCGCGCTGGAAGGTGAAAGACCACTTGCCTTTACAAAAGTAACCTGTAGAAAAATTGCAATAAAAAGAATTAGTAAACAGTTCAATGATGAAAATAGAAGAAAAAAATCATATGCATAAAAGTCTCAAGTAAAGAAAGACTTACGACCGCAGAGCGCATAGCCTGACTATATGGAAGGGGCCTAGTGGTGGAGCTAACCCCCAAAGGGGAATGTAAGGCCTCATCATCATTGGAAGACTCCCTCAAAACTAATAACAAATCACAGGTGTCAGTAGCGCTCTCACCATAGAGATCCAAGCCATCCACATCATTTGAAGAAGAACTATGATCATCGTTGAAAGGCGTGATTCCATAGTCAACTAGTCCCTCTTCCAATGAGGGGGGGGGGGGGGAACTAGCATGTGAAACTCCATAAGATCTAGCTTCAGTAAGTAAAGAATGTTTGGGTGTGATACCTTTTATAACAGGAATAGATGTGACTGATGTCCCCTAGGAAGAAAAGCCCAAACCCTCATAATCTCGCTCCTTGATATTCCTATAGGTCTCCTCTACCCTGAGATCATCAGTATCTACCCCCTGGTCTAGTGTGGAGGGAGCGGCAGCATCAATAGTAACCTCCTTCTTCCTCTTGGCAGCTCTGGTCCTTAGAGAAGAAAGGGAGGAGAGGGAGAAACAGTAGTGGAAGCAATGAAGTTAGACACATTTATGTCTAGGTGTTTTCTTTTACCTGTTGTATGAGCCCTTGCTTTTCATTTACCCTTGGACTGGCCTTTAGACATGGCAGAGGGGATCTCAGCTTGTTAAGGCTGGGTAGACTCATCGAGGAGCGTCTTCACTAGGATGGGAGTAGCTTGCTCAAGAGGTGGCCTATATGTGGTGCTAACATGCTAAGTATCTTTCTAGGTCTGCTAAATTAAGAATTGGTCTTTAACATACTTAATAAGGTTAGTCTCATGTGGAGACCTAACCATACAGTGCTGAATGAGAAGAACTTATCGTTGTCAGAATAAGAACCAAGAAGGGGTGAAGGAAGCCAAGTAATCACGAGGAGGTACATACAGTCCTCCCAAGTGACGAACCCTATGAAAAATTCTTTAAAAAATTAAAGTTCCTACATGCCTCTAAATATAACTTCGAAGGGTCCCTGTTTGAAAGGTATGAAGGGGTGTGAGCACCCTGATCATAACCAATCTGCCTCCTCACCCTCTCTGAGTGATAGAACTCAGCACCTCGACTCAACTCTGTTAAAGAAGTTAGAATACCTAGTAGTAGCATTTCCACCACATTGATATGGAGTCAAGTAGAAACAGAGTCAGCATCAGGAGAGAAAAAAAAAGGTACCACCGTCACTGAGGAAAGAGAGACAACTGAACACACCACTGGGACGCTTGATGTAAGGGAGAAAGCATAACTCCTCAATATCATCAATCAGAGGTACCAGAGGCTTCTTAGGGGCTTTCCTATTTCTATGCCACCTCAAAAGATGAGCAGCATTACTGTGGCAGGCCTGCGTCTCAGGATCAAAATGGGAAAATGCTCAAACAAAAAGGCCATCAGAAGAAGAGAATTGACAAAGTTAGCGACATCATAGCGTCTATAGGACCTATCAACATATATATGAGCACAATCCAACCATGAATAAATAAAACCAATAGATAAAGTCGCTAGGGGTACTGACCTCCCCCGCAACAGCCTCATAGCTAATCTAAAAAGGAGATTACGAGGAGAGTCTTCAGGTTTACCTGGGAATAAGAACCAGCTTAGAGAAGTGAAAAGAAAAACATCCAAGTGTGAGTGAGAGTGAAGTTTGGGACCATCTTGACGTTGAGAGTTCTGCTAGAAGCCTCCCCTTTGACAATTGCTCAAAATCTCTAAACCACTACCTCTGCCATTTAATGAAAGAATGTTTGGTAACACCAGTTACATTTATAGCCACATATTTCGAACACTCAACAAGTGAGGCCTGTAACTCCTCCACCATCCCCTGTTTAAGAGGGTCCTCATAATTATCAATAAAAACAAGCTCTAGGAAGAAAGGTAGGTAATACAACTCGCATGCATCCTCTATAGTAACGGTAAACTGGCCCCATCTAGTCACAAAGGTGAGAGATTCCCTACTCCATCGAGACAGTAAAAGACTGAGTGAAGAATTATTTTTAGCCACAGTACAAGACTTCAAACTATCAATGGAAGTAAGAACACCAAGTCCCTCAAGAATAGTCTTATAAGAAGGAACAACCAGATTATGGTCAACCCACGCAGCCCACTCCTTTGGGGCACCCCCACAGCCATGATTACGATATTGGAATATGGGAAATCACCACGATCAACTCTAACTCTGAGAATAGAGTTAGGAATAATAACAGGGGAATTATTGGACTCACCTAACCCCACGTGGGGTCGCTAGAGAACATTGCCAATGAATTTTTCCTCGAATTGAGCAAGGGAAGCCACAAAATCATCACTTGGTCCAAAAAAAGGTGCGCGACGATAGACGCCAAAGTCTCTCCCCTGACGAGTGCGCATATAATCCTCCTAAGCCTGAGAAGAGGATGAAGTAGTGGAAAAACTACCGATGGCTATCGATTTAAGTGAGGAACCCATGGTAAAAGAAGGATTAGGCAAATACCCCCTCATATTTAAAATCCCTGGAAATGAACCCTCGCTAACCTCCAGTGGTAGCGAGGAACTAAGAGGCGAGGAGCCCAGGCCAACCATTTATGGTCGCGAAGAACCTTGAAATATGGAACCTATGCTGGTCCCTTGTGGTTACAAAGAAACCATGAACGAGAGACCCTCAGTGGCAAAAAAACTATCAAAGAAACCCTCATGGGTGAAAATGTTGTCGAGGAACCCAAAGCAGTTAAAACCCCTAATGAGGAACCTTTCATAATTAAACCAGTGGTCAAGGAACCCATAGGCAAAAAATCAGTTAAGGAATCCCTCTTCGTCGGGTGGAACCCGAACGAGGAACCCAAATCCACACAAAAATTGGTCGAGGAACCCTCGGTTGTGGAAGTAACAGATGAAGAACCCGTCGATGGAAGAACGATAAATGAAAAACCCCTGATTATTGAATAAACTATAGAGGAACCCTCGGTTGTGGAAGTAACAGATGAGTAACCCGCCATTATCATAAATATAAACGAGGAACCTTTGATTATTGAAAAAATGGGAGAGGAATCCAAGGTGATAGAAGAATCGGTCGAGGAGCCCTTAATTGTGAAAGTAACAGGCGATGAATCCTCTGTGGTCGAGAAACCCCCTCTAGATGAAAAAATAGGTGAGGAATATGTTGTGGTTGAGAAACCCTTGGCGGATGGAGTGGTAAGCAAGGAACCCCTTATGTTTGAGGAACCCTTCGCTGCTATGGCAACAGGAAAAGAATTCATGGTTATCCTCACAAAGCGCGACGGATCCATAAAAATCAAGGCAGTAGATAAGGAACCCCCTAAGTTCAAATCGTCAGATAAAACTTCAAATGTAGCCCATCCAGTCAAGGAATCCCTCGAGTTCATAAGGTCAGACGAAGTATTCCCCAAATTAGAAGTCCTCGTCCCTGAATTTAGCCTACCAGACATTTCGGCCAAGTTAGTTTTTGAAGTTAGCATTTCAAATAAAGCAATCGTCGCTCGCAAATGGCCCATAGTGATGGCGTTAGAAACGAACGCAATAAAACCGCCTTGAGCGGTGGTTATGGTGGTGGTACTAGTGGCAACCACTGTAGAAATGGAAATGGAGATGGGTAAAGAACCTAGAATAAGGGGAATGATAATGGCATTAACATCAGAGAAGTATGGGACGATGGAAAGGCCATTTATGTTTTGATGAACCTTGAAAAAAAAGCTATGGAGATTTTGAGATTTTCTCTTGTTAAAAAAAATGAACTATGTGAGTGTTTTGACAAGAAGGTAATAGTAAAATCTTTTATTCAAAAATATTATCTTTTATATGAAAATGGGAAAACATCCAGGAATGCCAAAAGGATATCAATTTTTTTCCCAAATGACGAGATGCTAGTTCCCACACTGACGCATGGCTTCTCGAGAACCCAAAACCCAGAACAAAAGGACAGAGAATTTAAGGACCCTAGGGAAAATATTGAGGAACCCTTAGTGTCTTTAGGTTTCCTTTTTCTTGAAAATTGAATTTAGTTCGTGCAAAGCCTTTTGGTCTCCCCAGCACAAAAGGCTTTGCACAAGGGAATAATGTAGAAGGGTGTTTCGAGTTTGCTTACTATATTCTGGGGTGAGGAACCTTCAAGGTTTCCCTCCATTAATTGCAAGAAAATATGTGGGCACGGAAACCCTGAGCTCCCTCAACTGTAAGAAAATATTTGGGCACAGAACCCCTAAGCCTCGTCAACTACAAGTAAATATTTGGTCACGTAACCCCCAAGCCCCCTCAACTCCAAGTTTATATTTGGACACGAAACCCCCAAGCCCCCTCAACTGCAAGAAAATATGCGGGCGCGAAACACCCAAGCCCCCTAAACTGCAAGAACATATTTGGGCACGGAACCCCAAGCCCTCTCAACTGCAAGAACATATTTGGGCACGTAACCCCCCAATCCCCCTCAACTGTAAGAAAATATTTAGGCACGAAACCCCTAAGCCCTCCCAACTACAAGAAAGTATCTGGCCACGGAACCCCCCAAGGTTCCTTAGCTTACAAAAAATATTAGGTGAGGGACTCAAGGTCCTCTCCCTCAGCTTCCAGAAAATATTTTGTGCAGATCCCCCAAGGTTCCTCAGCTTTCCGAAAATATTGAACGCGGAACCCTCAAGGTCCCCCAGCTTCCTGAAAACAGGCCAGGATGAGGAAGGGGCTTCCAGGAGCAACCCCACATCATTAAAGATTATTTTTCAAGAATGAAAATACAAATATTTATTTTATTGTACAAGTAGCCTAGTTAAGCAAGCAGGGCTCAAATAGGTTAGTTGGGATCTCTTGGGGTTTTTAGCTTGGCGACTAAGGAATAAAGTTTGTTAGGAAATATCAACCACTTATCACTTTCGAATTGAGATAATACTAGTAGGAAGACCCTAGGAGTCACTCAGGACCACACACAACTGACACTTAGACAAAAGTGAAGTGATCTGCCAAAGGGTTGCTCACAAGAAATGAACTATTACAAAAATGATTTTAGAGGAGAGGGGTCCTCAAATCCCCCCCCCCCCAAGACTGATAGTTTTAGAGGAGGTGGTCCTCGAGGCCTCCTCTCTCAACTTTACAAAGTTCGTACCACACGTTACCATTTCAAAAGATATTTACCAAATCAAATATTTTGTCTCCATTGGGAGACATATTTTCTTTTTAACTTTGGTTTACACCAGGTGGCACCTATCAGGGAGGATAGGCGGCTGCACACAGGTAGAGACAAATGGTACATTTCAAACCTTGTCCTTCACCAACCCTCTCAATTTTATCACCCAAAAGTGACAATTCAGCCCTAGTTCCTAAGTATAAATAGGACCCCTGGGCAAGGTCAAGAAGAGATAGAAAAACTCAATAGCACCGTTACTCTGTCAAAATAACACTAGAACTTCCTAGTATTCTCCACCTCTGCCTTTATATATCTACATCTGACCATGCTCCTCACTTATTATCCTTTCAAACTCTGCAAGACGCAGCTCCTAAACCATTGAAATTCCAACATATGTAGTCCAATCATAATTAGTTCTTTGATATTGTTCAAAAATCATGGGAAGGGATACTTAAGTAGTAGGATCACAAAATATCAGTAGGAAGATCCAGAGACTTAAAGGGGATTTTAAAAATTGGAACAAGGACACCTTTAAGGGTGTTTTCCAAAATATTAGAGAGTTAGAGGATGAAATACTCCAACTTAATCTCAACTTTGAACTAGATTTCACTGATTCCAATAGAGAAGCTATGAATATAGGAAAAGTAGACCTGATGAAGGCATATGTTAATGTGGAGTTATTTTGGAGGCAGAAGTTCATTGTTAAATGGCTTAAGGAGGGTGATTCTAACACAAGGATTTTCAATAGTAGTGTGAAGATAAAAAATCATAATCTCAACATCCATTCAATTCGAGATGAGAGTAGAAATGTCCTATAAGAGTTTGAAGATATTATGTAGTATATTCTGACTTTCTATGAAAATGTGATGAAGCGTGATCAAGTCATGCCATTATCATATGTATCAAATGTTATACCTGTCATTGTGACTAGTGAGGTTAATGAAGATTTGGTGGATTTCACATCATAAGTGGAAATTTTTAAAGCTATTTAAGATTTAAATGAATATGCAGCCCCCGGTCTAGATGGATTTGGGGGTATTTCAATAAGAAATGTTGGCACATCATAAAACATGACATATTGTTGGCTATTAATTCCTTTTTTCCTGGTAGGGAACTTCTTCTTAGTTGGACCAGTACTGATGTGGTTTTAATTCCTAAAATAAAGGCCCCTAAAACTTATGGTGATCTCAGTCCCATCAGCCTCTGTAACTTCTCCTCTAAAATTATCATAAAAATCTTATCATAGGCTTGCAAAGGAGCTTACCGGTCTGATTTCTCTTAATCAAAGTGGCTTCATCAAGGGTAGATCAATCCAAGATAATGTGCTTCTTACTCAAGAAATGGTCCACAACTTGGGTAAGAAATTTCATGAAGGAAATGTGATTCTCAAAATTGATATGGAGAAAGCATATAATAGGGTTCAATGGGGATTTGTAATTCAAGTCCTGAGAGCTTTTGACTTTGGGGAAAGTTGGATAGATTTCATTTGGAGGAGCATTTCAATCAACTGGTTTTTATTGATTATCAATGGCCTCTAATGTGGTTTCTTTAAATCCCATAGGGGCTTAGATAAGTGGATCCGTATCCCTTAGTATGTTCAATCTTGCAACTGAATACTTGGGTAGGGGTCTTAATATGATGATGGAAAAAGTCTTTATCGAGCCTCATTATGTTCCCGGTGGTTGTCCTCTAATCTGTCACCTTGATTTTGCAGATGATTTGATTATTTTTTGTAGGGGGATAAGAGATATCTTAGAAGATTAGGGAGTTTTATTCACCAATACAGTTGCAAATTAGGCCAGAAAGTTAACCTTAATAAAATCTCATTCACAGTGGATTCAAAGAACTCTCCTCAATTTAGAAATAAAGTAGCAGACATCATAGGCCTCAAGCATAAGGATCTTCCCATTTCATATTTGGGATGCCCTTTATTTAAAGGGAGGAAAAAGGTGAAATTCTATTATCCTATCATCAATAAAGTTAGATCTAGAGTTGTTGGTTGGAAATCAAAAACTCTTTCAAGGAGAGGCAGGGGACGCAACCACAAATGTGTCTAAAGTGCGTGCTTTATAGGCTCAAGTGAAAGCCTGTCACGTTAGTAATAATTCGATAAGTCGGGATCGTCTCCACAGGGAACATAAATTGGCAGTTCTGAATAACGTAGGAAAAGATTATTTAATCTTCAATTGATTCCTCAAAATAAAAGAAAAGATGATGAGTGATGGTTTGAAATTTCCAATTGGTGATGAAATAAAAATTTAGAATGAAATACGTGAACAAAAACTACTAAGAATTGTAAAGAAAATAAATATGAGTATGAGAGGAAATAGGTTGGAATACAATCCCCCAATCCCTAGTAGTTTACCGTATATAATACTAGAATTGTAAATTAAAATCTTAACTGAATCCAGTCTTTATAGATCCTAAGCATTACATATATGAGGTAACTAGCCAGCATCATATGAAATCAAAGGTAAATATAAAGCGGTGTAGAACAATTACACTTGGATAGTATTCTTAAACATCCCAAGTACCTAGGGCAAGAGAGATTAAAAGATCATCTATGTTCGTATAATTTCCCTACACAATTCGGTCAATTTTTAATTTAAACTCTATTTTCTACATGGGTAATTTACCTCGGGATGGGTTCATGCATCCCAACCCTTGAAAATTTATCTAGATATGGTTTTGTTAGATGAAAATAGAACTATAATTATGCATGGAATCATAGATCTAAGAAACATAGCTTCAAAAGAGGATTGCAAAACAATTGAGAATCTAATTGAAAATAAAATAGAGAATCGAAATTGATACTTCGATTGAAGATTGAAATTTGTAACCACAACTTGGAAAGAGAATTGAACTTGAATCTTGAATACTCCTTTTTTTCAAACTTACAAAACTAGGGTTTCTAAAATATGAAATTGTCTGTCCAAAAAGAACTCTCGCTCATCCTACTAGGGTTTGCCCTTTTATATATCTAAAAAATGACTCTTCCCATGCCTCTCAACGTTTTACAACTAATAAAAAGGAATTATACAAGAAATTTCAAGAGTTGAAACTCTTCAGGTTCCGGAATTAATTTCAACTTTTGACTTTCTGTCTCCAACTTTTAATGGGCCTAACTTCTTCACCGTAGCTCGGATTGGGGTGCCATTTTTCCAATGATCTTGTAATTTAGAGCTATTCAACTTTATAGCTTTACCCACCTCCGGAATATGGCTATAAAATTACGAAAACGCCCTTGAATTCCCCATTTCTTGGTTTCTTTCCCTGTTTTGCATTCTCTTTCGCACTAATTTGCATGAAATACCTGTAAAATACATAAGAGATACACAAAATACAAAATACTTGCCAAAAAGGGTTAGTAGAAAAAATATAAGACAAATCCAAGCTATTTACAATGCACGAGATCATAAAAATACCGAAATTAAGGGGATAAGTGTGAAGAATTTATGCCTAATCAAATCCCCCTAACTTAGAACTTTGCGCGTCCCAAGCAATGGAAGATAAGTGATTTGACTTTTGAAATTCCTTTTATTAAAATAAAATTCCACTTTTTTCGGCAAGCGATTGCATTGAGCATATGCAATAAGCCTTCAAACCTGTAGGTTACCCTAGTAGGATGAGTTTTGTCTCGTGAGGGTTTGTAGTGAATACACCCACAAAATTCTTTATTGACTCAAATAAATATCAAAATACCTAAAAATTATACAATTTAAACTTTTCAAAAAATAATCACCATAAATTCGTATTCAAATGTCTCAAACCATAGTGAGTGTGTGTGTGTGTGTGTGTACAAAGCCATAATTTAAACCTCAAATTTCCAATGATTGAGCATTACGTTACTTTTCGAAAATTCATTTTGATTCAAATTCTTACGGATGCACTCACAAACGAATCACTAGAATTGTGGTTGTTTTCTCTCGGTATGCATGATATAAAGAGTAAATATAATGGACACAATTTCACGCATACAAAATTGAAAATAAGGAAATATATGGTGAAAAGATCTCATCATCGGAATACAGTTATTAGGAAACGGGAAACATTATCTCTTAATCACCATTTTAATCTCTTTTATTATCTTTTCATGTCTTATCTTTCCATGCAGTAATTAATATCGCCATTGGGACTCGGTTAAGACTTTTCGAGTTAAAAAGTGTAAAGGGTAAAAATGGGAATGGACGAAATGTTCAGAATTGAAAAATGTCCTTATGACATCCATTAGTGCTTTTTCGGGCTTTTGCTCATTTTTCTTTCTTTTTCTATTTTCATTTTTTTCTTACTATTTTTATTTTCTGGCCCTTTTTTTTATTACACACTTTGGACTTACTTGATGAATTTTCTCAATTTTTCACAATTCTGGGCTATTTGGATTTTTCGAGTTATCAAACGAAAGGGAAATATTTTATTAGGCTCAAAGTGGGTTGCGAAGGGATAATTTTTCATAACTTTATTATGGCTAATATTTTTTAGTTAAACAAAAGAGGGCCTACTTCATTGTCCAAATTGCTAATCACATTACCATATGCATCTCGAGATTAATTAAGTTTAGAGATATATTTAGCACGAATTTCGAGACAAAATTTCTCATAACCGATCAAAACAAAGGATTGAGATCATCAATGACTTATTAAAACACTGAAAAGAACTTTGAGTTAATCATAAACTCGGATTGATTTAAAAACTCATAAAAAATTGAAAGGCTCAAAATCTCATCGGGTTTTATTAATCTCCACACTTATTCATTAAGTCGTCAATTTTCTTTCAATTTCCATCTTCGGTCAATTTTGGCTTAGTGCATTTTGATTGTTAACAATTTGAGAGTTTAAATAGAATAAAGGTGATATTTTTGAAAATTTTAAATTCCAATTTTTATTTATTTTGAACAAAAATATTTTTGGCTTTTCAAAAAATTTCAATTTTTTTTATATAATAATTGCGAAGTTTTATGAATATTCACTTATCATCCCCCCTAACTTAGTCTTTTGCATTTTCCACAATCAAAAGGACGAAAAGCTAAATAAGATGAAATAAGGAGTGCGAAAAAAAAACAAGCAAATAACAATAACAAGAAATGTTAATTAAAACATAGTTGTGTACACAAGATAATAAAACATGAAAAGAGCAACATAGGGTAAAAACAGCGGAGACTATGAAATGATGCAACAAGTGTTATTTACTGTGCTGGAGGGTGGTGGGAACTACCGGGCGCATTGTGGTCATACGGATCGTAAAAATAAGCAGAAAGTGGGGCATCGGGACCCAACTGGAGGCGGTAAAGATTAGCCTGTGGGAGTAACATCATACTCGTGTCGCGATGATAGGAAGACATAAAACCGTTGAAACGCGCCTCAAGAGCAAGTATGCCCTCGGTGAGTGCCGCACCTTCGAGCACATAATCGGGATCAGCAGCTTCATCATACTCAGTGTCATCACCTTCTCCCATCTCAACATCGGGCGCACCAATGCACATGGACTTTGAAACTTTTCAAGACTTCCAACCAATCCCTAAATGCCCTTATGACACGTGCGTGACTCCCGCCTCTGATAGTAACACACAACCATGAATTCCTAACTAGCCTAAAATCCTATCACTATTATACACAAAATTCACCCCATACCCGTCAGGGGTGCGACGACCTAGCCTATTTAGCCCAGTCAATTCCCATAAATGGGGTCTGACAACCAGATTGTGTCGGCTTTCGCAACAACCACTTCCAGATACGGCTTCAGACGTTGTCCATTAACCATGAATGTGCTCCCCCTTTTTGATCCTCTAATTCAACATCTCCATGGGGGAACAGTTCCTTCACAATGAATGGACCAGTCCATCGTGACCGTAATTTTCTGAGAAACAAGTGTAACCTCGAGTTGTAGAGAAGTATTTTCTGTCCCGAATAAAACTCCTTACGTCGGATGATTTTATCGTGATCTCGTTTCATTCGTTCCTTTGAGATTTTAGCACTTTCATACGCATCGTTGCGTATTTATTCTAACTCGTTCAACTGAAGTTAGCATGCTTCACCGGCTTTTTCCATGTCAAAGTTCACCCTTTTAGTATCCCAATATGCCTTGTGTTCAATTTCAACACAAAGATGAAAAGGTTTTCCATGCACAAAATGAAATTGGGACATCCCAAGGGGATTCTTGTATGCAATTCGATAAGCCCAGAGCGCGTCATTCAATCTGAGAGACCAATATTTCCTGTTAGGTTCGACTGTCTTTTCCATGATATTCTTGATTTCCCGATTGGCTAACTCGGCCTGGACATTCGATTAGGGGTGATAAGTCGTTCCAACTTTATGGATGACCCCATACTTTCTCATTAGCTTTTCCATTGGCCTATTGCAGAAATGAGAGCCATTATCACTGATGATAGCTTTAGGAGATCCGAAGCGAGAAAATATGTTTTCTTGTATGAATTTTATCACCACCTTGTTGTCATTCGTCCTTGTAGCTATTGCCTCTACCCATTTTTAGACGTAGTCTACTACGACGAGGATGTATAGAAAGCCAAAAGAGTGTGGAAAAGGTCCCATGAAGTCAATTCCCTAGCAATCAAACAAATCTATGACAAGTATGGGGGTTAATTGCATCATGTCACGATGAGTAATAGCTCCCATTCTTCGACATCTATCACACGATTTATAATAACTATTCACATCCCGAAAGATTATGGGTCAAAAGAGACCACTTTGCAGGATTTTAGGAGCCATTTTATTTTTGGAGAAATGACCTCCACATGCTTTTGTATGAAAAAAATCAGATTACTCCTTGTATTTCTTCATTAGGTACACATTTTTGGATGATTTGATCTGCGCAATACTTAAACAAATAAGGATCATCATAAAAGAACATGCGAGACCAAGTAAGGAACTTTTTTCTCTCTTGCGGAGTTCAATTAGAGGGAACGGCCCCCGTGATAAGGTAATTCACTATATATGCAAACCGGGGAAGAGAAGAAGTAGCAAATAGATTCTCATCCATAAAATGCTCGTCTATGGCAATTGGATCAATAGGTACGTCAGACGATAGCCGTGACAAATGGTCGCCAACGACATTTTCTAGTCCTTTCTTTTCTTGGATTGAGAGATTAAACTCTTGTAGGAGTAGGATCCACCTGATTAGGCGTGGTTTGGCATCTTTCTTGGTCAGAAGATATTTTAGTGCCGAGTGATGAGTGAAGAAAATGATGGGCGACCCAACAATGTAAGAGCGGAATTTGTCGAGAGTAAAAACTGGTAGTAATTCTTTCTCCGTAGTGGAGTAGCTAAGCTGGGGGACGGATAATATCCTACTAGCATAGTAAATAACATGAGCTTTCTTATTTTTCCTCTATCCTAAAATAGCCCCAATTGCGTAATCACTTGCATCACACATAAGCTCGAATGGAAGTGACCAATAGGGAGCTTACATGATAGGAGCAGAAATCAGAATGCTTTTTAATTTCTCAAAATCTTCTTGACATGTGTTATTCCATTCAAGCGGAGTATCCTTCATAAGAAGATTACTCAAGGGTCCCACAATGGCGCTAAAGTCCTTGATAAATCTCCTGTAAAATCCAACATGGCCTAGAAAAGACCACACATCTTTAAGCGATTTTTGGGGGGGTAGCTCAGCTATTACTTCGATTTTTTCTTGATCAACCTCAATTCCCCTAGATGAGACTATGTGGTCCAGAACTACGCCCTCAGTGACCATAAAGTGGCATTTTTCCCAATTGAGGACTAAGTCTTTTTCCACACACCGGAATAAAACTTTTTCAAGATTAGCTAAACATTGATCGAAAGAGGGGACGAAAACACTGAAATCGTCCATAAACACCTCAAGACCTTTTTCTATCATGTCTCTAAATACACTCAACATGCATCTTTGAAAAGTTACGGGTGCATTACATAGTCCAAACGGCATACATTTGTAAGCAAACGTGCCAAACGAACATGTAAAAGTCGTATTTTCCTGATCAAGTATATCCACTTCAATTTGATTATACCCAGAATATCCATTTAGAAAACAATAGTAAGGATGGCTCGCTACTCGTTCAATCACTTAGTCGATAAAAGGCAAGGGAAAATGGTATTTTCTTATTCCAGTATTGAGCTTTCGATAATCAAAGCAAACACGCCATCCAGTGGTGGTGCGTTGAGGTATTAATTCTCCCTTAGTATTTTCAACCATAGTCATACCCGACTTCTTCGAAATGACCTAAATTGGGCACACCCATTTACTATCGGAAATGGGATAGATAATCCCAGCATCTAACAATTTGATAATTTCCGCTCGAACTACATCTTTCATGGTTGGGTTCAGTCTCCTTGGCATTTCTCTCGAGGGCTTCAGCTCCTCCTCGAGGTGGATTTTATGGGTACAAATTAACGGACTTATACCTTTCAAATATGATATTGTCCAACCAAAAGAACTTCTATGCTTCCGTAAAACATTCAACAACTTTCCCTCTTGCTCTTTTTTTAAACTAGAAGAGATAACAACAGGAAACGTATCATCTTCTCCTATAAAAGCATATTTTACATGAGAGGATAGTTTCTTTAACTCAAGACTAGGAAATATATCTTTAGAGGGGATCATGCGTGATTCACGTGAGGGTAATTCCTCAAATATAGAAATCCAGTCAACATCTCTCAACTTCTCAAAAGTCACTTCATCTTGTAACAAAACTCTTAACTCCTCCCCTCCACGCTCATATTCAGTATAGGAACCCTCGCTCTCAAAATCTTGCACTAAACAAACTTCAAGCGCATCCCCACCTATGATCTTATCAATGTTCTCCTCTACTACCTCTTTAATAATATCAATGGAATGAATTTCATCCTCATCACCCATTTGGTTAGCAACATTGAAAATATTGGTCTCGAGGGTCATGTTTCCAAAAGTGAGTTTCATTTGGCCATTCCATGTGTTGATCAAAGCATTAGCAGTAGCTAAAAATGAGCGGCCTAAAATTATGGGAACATGATTACTAGAATGGGGGGAAGGCTCCATGTCCCAAATGACAAAGTCTATAGGGAAGTAGATGTGTCTACTTGAATAATCACATCATCCACAATCCCTCAAGGTACTTTCATTATTCGATCTGCTAACTGTAGAGTGATTCGGGTAGGTTTAAGATCACCTAAATCAAGCTGCTTATAGATAGAGTAAGGAAGGATATTCATAATCTCACCTAATTCAAGCAAGGCTTTTTCAACTCTACGCTCTCCTATAACATACGACATTATAGGTGCACCAGGATCTTTGAATTTTGGTGGAAGATCATTAAGAAGGACTGATCTCACATTTTGTGCCAAAAAGACGTTCTTCTTCACCTTAAGTCTTTGTTTAATAGTCAAAAGATCTTTGATGACTTTTCCATAAGCAAGAATTTGTTGGATAGCATCCAGAAATGGCAGGTTCAACTTTACTTACTTCAGAACATCTAACACTTCAGTACGCAAGGCTCCCTTTTTGGGTGGTGCCAAGAGTTGAGGAAATGGAGCAGCAGTGGGCGGTTTTACTTCAACTTCAGGCTCACCTTCTTCATCCTTATCATAAATATGCAATGGGGTCTCCTCAGACTCTGAAACTTCTATAACTTTATATTCTTTAGGAGGTGGTGGCACTAGATCAATTATGCGACCACTTCGTAGGGTCGTGACATCTTGACATTGCTCTTTTGAATCCGATGATATAGAGCTAACCGTAGTTTTTCCTTGAGGAGGTCTTTGGCCTTCAGTATGGAATTTATCCTTCTCATGAGTATTCAATACAGATTGCAACCTGGAGATGCTAGTATGAATTTTTGTGAACATTCGATCATACTTAGCATTATTCTCCTTTTGAGATTGGATGAGTTGATTCCGATTGTCCTCAAGAGATCGCCTAGGTAGAGTAACATACGGACCAGGAGATGGTACTTGCATGGGGTTTGCATCAGAGACATTTCCTAAAATTGAGGACGGGGTGGAGGCAAAGCAACGTGTGAATTAGGAGTAATCCCACTTTGTGGTTATCCATAGTTGAAACCAAGATGATTCCTCCAAGATTGATTGTATGCATTCCCCTGAGGTACATTAAAATTTCCTCGAAACCCTCCTATGGCTTCTACTTGCTCAGTGTACATTGCTTTGTAGGAAAGTATTGTAGGACATCCTTTGGTAGAATGGCCAGCAGCACAAATGGCACATACTTTCTCCTTTCCAGCTTGGATGGGTCCGATAACTTCTCTCAATCGCATCTCAAGTATGTCTCTAAAACTTTTTTCCAATTGGTCAAATCGACGATCTAACAAAGTGTCTTTGTCCAAGTGATAAATACCGAACGCAACAGGCGAGTTGGACACTTATCGATTTTTGTTTTGGCTATTGGGGTCAGAAACATCCCATGTTTGCGTAGTCTCTGCTACGTATTTCAGATGAGCCTTAGCATCGCTTGAGTCTAGCTCCTAAAATGGTCTTTCACACATTGTCTGTATGAGTTGTTTAGATGCTATAGTAAGCCCTTGATTGAAGAATGAAATGAGATGATGTTTTTCAACCCCATGATGTGGGCAAGCGCTAACTAACTCCTGAAAATGTTCCCAACACTTGTTGAAAGCTTCATTCTCATTTTGGCAAAAATCTTGGATTTGGGCTTTGACATAGTTGGTTTTGTGCTGTGGAAAGAACTTGGAGAGAAACTTAGTCTGCATATCTCTCCAGGATAAAACAGAATGCGGAGGTAGTGACCATAGCCAGGTCTTAGCTTTATCCTTTAAGGAAAAAGGGAAGAGCTTTAACCGGATGACATCTTGTCGGCAGGTTTGATCACCAAATGTCTCACATGCTTCTTCGAATTATCGAATATGGAGATATGGCTTTTCGAATCCATACCATGGAATGTAGGAAGAATTTGAATCATCCCATTACGAAAGTGGAACGGACTAGCATTATACGGGAGTAAAATGCAACCAAGGGTGACAGTTCGCTCAGGAAATAAGAGATATTTATGGGAAGATACGGTAACACTTCCTCCCCAGCACAAACACCAACACTACCGTTCACAGACATTTTTCTACCAAACGATTCAGAACCCTCACTCAGTGTTTGACTCAGAGTGTGACTTGTGATTGAATTTTGAGGTGAAGGAGGTGGAATCCAAAAGTGTGGAGAGTCGGTGGTATGAGAATTTTCAAAATTAGCTTCAGCAATGGGATTTTCGTGAACTTGGATTGAAAAGGGATTTTTCATATAATATTATGAGAGATGAGATGATTTTTTTTTAGAGAAACAAATTAGGATTAATTTCACTTTCCTAAGTCTCACCAATTTACTCGAATCCCCGACAACGGCGCCAAAAACTTGACTCGACCACAAATGTGTCTAAAGTGAGCGCTTTATAGTCTCAAGTGCAAGCCTATCGCGTTGTAATAATCCGATAAGTCGGGATCATCCCCACAGGGAACATAAATTGGCAGTTCTGAATAACGTAGGAAAATCTTATTTAATCTTCAATTGATTCCTCTAAAGAAAATAAAATAAAAGAAAAGATGATGAGTGATGGTTTGAAATTTCCAATTGGTGGTGAAATAAAAATTTAGAATGAACTACGTGCACAAAAATAACTAAGAATTATAAAGAGAATAGATATGAGTATGAGAGGAAATAGATTGGAATACAATCCCCCAATCCCTAGTAGTTTACCGTATAGAATACTGGAATTGTAAATTAAAATCTTAACTGAATCCAGTCTTTATAGATCCTAAGCATTACATATATGAGGGAACTAGCCCGCATTATATGAAATCAAAGGTAAATATAAAGCGGTGTAGAACAATTACACTTGCATAGTATTCTTAAACATCCCAAGTACCTCAGGCAAGATAGATTAAAAGACCTACTATATTCATATAATTTCCCTACACGATTCGGTCAATTTTTAATTTAAACTATATTTTCTACATGGGTAATTTACCTCAGGATGGGTTCATTCATCCCAACTCTTGAAAATTTATTTAGACATGGTTTTGTTAAATGAAAACAGAACTATAACTATGCATGGAATCATAGATCTAAGAAACATAGCTTCAAAAGAGAATTGCAAAATAATTGAGAATCTAATTGAAAATAAAATAGAGAAACAAGTAAGAGAATTGAAATTGATACTTGGATTGAATATTGAAATTTGAAACCACAACTTGGAAAGAGAATTGAACTTGAATCTTGAATACTCTTTTCTTTCAAACTTACAAAACTAGGGTTTCTAAAATATGAAATTGTGTGTCCAAAAAGAAGTCTCGCTCTTCCTCCTAGGGTTTACCCTTTTATATATCTCAAAAATGACTCTTACCATTCCTCTCCACATTTTACAACTAATAAAAAGGAATTATACAAGAAATTTCAAGAGTTGAAACTCTTCAGCTTCCAGAATTAATTTTAACTTTTGACTTTCTATCTCCAACTTTAAATGGGCATAAATTCTTCACCGTAGCTCGGATTGGGGTGTCGTTTTTTCCAATGCTCTTGTAATTTAGAGATCTTTAACTTTATACCTTTCCCCACCCCCAGAATATGGCTGTAAAATTACGAAAATTCCCTTGAACTCCTCATTTCTTGGTTTCTTTCACTGTTTTGCATTCTCTTTCGCACTAATTTGCTTGAAGTACCTGTAAAATACATAAGAGATACACAAAATACAAAATACTTGCCAAAAAGGGTTAGTAGCATAAATATAAGACAAATCCAAGCTATTTACAATGCACGAGATCATAAAAATATCGAAATTAAGGGGATAAATGTGAAGAATTTATGCCTAATCAGCAGGCTTATTCTTCTTCAAGATGCCCTCACATCAATCCCTTCTTATCTTCTATCCTCAATTTCTCCTCCTAAAGTTATCCTCTCTAATCTTCATAGAATTCTCAACAAATTTTTTTAGGGTGGAACTAAAGAGCAAGGTTATAAATACCAATTAAAGAATTGGGAATTCATTGGTAGAGATATCTAGGAGTGTGGTCTTGGGCCGCCTAATTTTCAATACATTTCCAAAGATTCTTTTATGAGGTTATTTTGGAAACTCTACTCTGATGGCTCTCTATACTCTACTTATATGTACAATAGGTACATGAAAAATGGAATTCACAGGCAAGGAGGATCTCTTACTTGGAGAAACCTGATGCAAGTTGAGGATTTATCTCTTGATCACATGATAAATGTAGAGGGGAAATGGATTTGGACCCCTAACGTAAAAGGTGATTTTAGTTTCTCCTCTACCTATGCTTATTGCAAAGCTAACCTCCCTTTTTCCACATTAACAGCATCATTTGGGACCAACACATTCGAAAAAAAATGTTTTATTAATGTTTGGAAGATATTAAATAACTGCATCCCCACTGGTGATAACATCCAAACTCTTGCTATTAAAATGTTCTCAAGATGCAAACTTTGACTCAAAGATATTGAGACCTTAGATGATCTCTTTCTTTACTGCCCAAAAATATTCCTATCTGGAAATTTTTATCAAATATCATGGGCATTGATACGAATTTCTCTAGTATTTCCTCTATGTTGCATAGTTAGTGGATTAAAAGTGGCCCAAGATATTACTCTAAATTTCTTAAAAAATGTATTCCTATTATTATGTGTTGGGAAATATGGAAAATAAGGAACAAATCTTGTTTTGAAAACTCTCTAGTTGATGAGAGAATTATCATTTCTCAGTCCATTCTTTTGATTTCAAGTATATGCAAGCTAAAAAAACTTTAAGAATGGTCATTCTCAATTTGATGTTGGCATTCAAGCTAACTTTAACCTCACTATCAAAAGGACCTTCATAGTGGCAAGACGTTTCAAATGGAGGTTTCCCTCCCATAACTGTTTTAAGTTAAATATTGATGGTGTATCTAAGGGTAATCACAGGAGGAGTGGCATAGGAGGAATTTTGAGGAATGATAGGGGAGAATTAGTTTTTCTTATGCTCATCCTGAAGGTCATTCTTCAAACTCATTTGTGGATATAAAAATCTTATTGATGGGGATAAATTGTGTTTAGATTTCAACATTTTAGAGGTGGTTATTGAACCTAACTCATCTGTTGTGGTGAACTTGATTAATTTGAATTGGAAACCTCCTTGGAAAATAGATAATTGTGTGAAAGAAATAAGATCAACATTATCTTCTCTCAACCTCTCATTAATCCATTATTTTCCTGAATCAAATATGGTTGTTGATGCTCTTTTCAATTATGGGTCTACTACTCAATCTCTCTCAAACTTCAGAAATTTCATAGGTCTTCTTACTTTGGGCCGTGGTGCTTTCAAGTTAGACAAAATGGGATTCTTTTACTTTATATCTTCATAGTGATTCTTTTTTAGATCTTCCTTTGTAATGGGGCTTTTATAAAGCCCCATATTTATTGTTTTCTTAGTTTAATTATTCTTTGCTTGTATTTAAGCTTGCTTTGCCACTTAGGAGAGGCTTTTTCTCCTCAATTAATAAAATGTTAGGGGGGTCTATCCCTCTTAAATAATAAAAAAATGAGATAAATGAGAAGGTATGGTTAATTGTTGTTACGGATGGTCCCCACCTATATCCTTAGTAGGTGATTATAAAATTCCCAAACCCTTTGAAACCTAGAATGATGATGAGCAAAAATTGTCCAATTATAATTCATATGTCATGAGTGCTTTATTCTGTGTAGTAACACCGTAGGATTTTCATCGTATTATGACATGTAAACTATCTAAAGAGGCTTGAGACATACTACAACTCACTCATGAGGGTAATAGTGTTTTAAGGATCCCAAACTCCAAAATCTCACCATTCAATTTGAAACCATTATAATGGAGGAGAGTGAATCATTTGATGAGTTCTATGCTAGATTTTATTATATTATGAACTCGTCTTTTAACATGGGAGAGAGAATGCCCAAAACCCGAGTAAAAATCTTAAGGTCCTTACTTGAAAGATTTAATTCAAAAGTGATAGTTTTGAATTTCTTGGGTACTTTGGACTCTACAAAACTCGAAGAGCTTGTAGGTGATCTTCAAAATTATGAGCTCAACATGTTTACCTCCAAAAAGATAAAGAAAGATAAGGGCATTGCTTTAAAATCTCGAAAGATGGAAATACATGTTCCGAATAATGAGTCTGACATCGATTCTGATGATATGTCCATGTTTGCTAAGAAGTTCATAAAATTTCTTTAATTCTAAGTATGATGAAAAGAAATTTTAGAAGTCTAATTTTAACAAAGCTATAAAATTACCTAAAAACGTATGATAATTTTAAGAGGGATAAGTTGAATAGATTCTTTGGGTGTGAGGGTTATGGTCATAAGGAAGTTTAGTGTCCCACTAAGATAAGGAAGGAGGGAAAGAAACCTATTACATATAATGTCACCCTTAGTGATAGTGAAGCGAAAGAGTAACACGATTCTCCCAATGAACGCAATTATACCACCTTCATGGCTGAGCATGATAATTTAGAGGCCATTGTTTGTGACTCTCAGAAGAAGAAGAAGAAGAAAAAGAAGAAGAAGAATGATGATGATGATGATGATGATGACGATGATGATGATGATGATGATGATGATGATGATGATGATGATGATGATGATGATGATGATGACGATGATGATGACGATGATGATGATGATGATGATGATGATGATGATGATGATGATGATGATGATGATAATTACGATGATGATGATGATGATGATGAGGAGGAGGAGGAGGAGGAGGAGGAGGAGGAGGAAGATTAGAGTTAACTTCAAGTTGCCTTCTGTGAGTTATATAAGAAAATGATGAAATTAAAAAAGGATAACTTGAAGTTGGAAGCTAAGTTGAAACAACATAGAGTTAACTTCAAGTTGCCTTCCATGAGTTATATAAGAAAATGATGAAATTAATTAACTTGAAGTTGGAAGCTAAGCTGAAACAATGTAGAGTTAACCTCAAGTTGCCTTCCATGAGTTATATAAGAAAATGATGAAATTAAAAAAGGATAACTTGAAGTTGGAATATAAGTTGAAACACCGTGCCATAAGTAATGATGAGAGTATATTGATTGAGAATCTTAGGGCATGTTAGAATACTCTTCGGGAGAAGCTTACATTTTTTTAGGAGGAGCGAGTTAATCTTCGTGTTTTGATGGAGATTTTAATGAAGGACAACCTAGTTTTTGATGAGTCGTGTCTTTTATATTATAGGATTATGGAATTAGAAGATAGATTGAGAGACTCGAGTAATATCAAATTTAGTTTGGAGTCTAGGTCAGAAAAGTGGGATAAGATGTTAAATACCGTCTGAATCAAAGATGATAATTATGGGATTGGATTCTATGATCCAAATGCTTCTGCTACTAAAGACAAGACCATGCTTTTGAGAGATTCAATCGTTTTTAGGAACCTTAGAAAAGGTTAACCCAATGGTAACATTCCTCGTGCCTACACATGCACACATTGTGGTAGGAAAGGTCACCTTAGGATTTTTTTTCATCTTAAAAACGGTCTTAGGAAGTCTAAAACTAGAATCATTGAGGTTCCCAAAATTCCAGAGTGTCACATTTCTCCAATGTGGATTAAGAAATCTGATTTGGAGGATTTAAATGTTAGACTTATTAACTCTCGAATGCTTGCACATGATACTTCTCATGCTAAATCTAATGGTTAATTGTGTTTGTATTTTTCATACACTAGTTTTTGCACTTCATGTTCTATGTGTTTGTTATCTGTATGACGTTTGGGTCTTTTTTATTTTGATTTTCCTTTTGGGTTCTTATTGAAAAAATACAAAAAGATTTTGTTTGTCTTTTGAGTTTTTCTTCATATGGTGTCTTTTGAAAAAATATTTAAAAAGTCAAATAGATTTTTGTTTATGTGTAGTTTAGTTTTACACATTTTGTGTGGCATATCAATGTGGTTGAATCCACTTTCATCCTTGTTTCTATGTGTCTAGAACATTTGATTATGATTTTCAATGCTTAAATTGTTCTTAATCATGTTTACATTGAGTAGTGTGGCTTTGATTTTCTTAACGGATTCACTTTGCATATGCCTCCTCACTCACATACACAAGTTATTTTGTATTTTAACTTCATATGTTACATGAGTTAAGTGAGGTGTTCTCCTAACAATATTGTCATATACATATATATTTGATTAGAGAATTTATGACTGTAAGAACTACTGTGCATGAGTTTGCTATTTTATTAAAAATATAAGTGTGCAATGGAAAGGGCTATAAAGGAAGATATCTTCCTTGCGTGAAAGGCCACCATTGGCAACGGCCTTAAAATACGAGGCAAAAGAAAAGTAAATATTTCCAAGGAAATTTTTTATCATTGATTCTTCAAAAGTATGATGTCTTCAGAATATAAGTGAGTAAAAATTATATATTGATAATTTTAAGGGTGTTATAAGTTGAAGATCAATGGGTCTTCACAGTGAGTCCTAGTTAATTCATGTTTAAGGCTATTGATTTGAGAATCATCAATATTTTCTAGGATAGTGTCAATTGTACTTATTTTTCCATTATGAGTTCACTTTATCTATCACTATGAGGCCAAATCTTTGTTTGATCCAATAGAACTGCTTGGACATTTTTGAGTGATTGGGTCATAATTCTTTCGTTTCTAGTTCACGCCCCTTCAATCAATACCACATGTTTGTTTGGACACATCGATACTATGATAGTGTGAAAAGCTTATTATGTTTTGTGTCTTATGTGTAGTGTTTATATATATATATATATATATACACACACACATATACACATATGTATTTTTGTGTGTGTGTCATTGATATCATTTACATATTTATATATACGGTATCATTTTGTTTTGAGTCTTTGCGTTTGCTAATCAATGTGTGCCACATGTTTGTTTTTGTTTCAAGTTATTTCAAACGGGTATGCTATATGATCATATTGGTATCTCATGTTGCTTGTTTACATTAGTATCTCGTGTTTCATTTCCTATTCAAGTTGGTATATTTTTTGCATCATAATTGGTATTAATTGATCATTGTTTAGATTGTTTGCACTTATGTTATCGAGTTGTTTGTTATTGCATGTTTCACTACACACATTGCATGATATAATTATTTTTTCCTTTATGCCTACCCATGTTTCTTTTAGGGGAGCTTTATTTATATTAGGGATAAATGGTTTTATTATGAATTTTATCTTTGTCTGTTCCTAAACAAAAATGGGGAAAATGTTATCTCAATTTTTATAGTCCGAGAGAGATTCTTTCCTTAAGGGAAACATCCCAACTTAAGTAGATATTATTAGATAAAATGGGAGGGTTTATTCATATCCAGATTTATACTATTTATATATTCTCTTTTGATTTAAAGGTGTGTTTAAGTGTGCATGTTTGAAACGATGTGATAAAGTTCACATATGAGAAAAGCTACTCATCATGAATTCGTCAAGTGTATATAATTTTTCCTTTTGGGGTTAGGGACTGAGTCGTTTAGATGAGATTGACGGCCAGTAGGTTTATGTTTTGTGTTTTGTCCCAGAATAGCCAAAAGGAGAGATTTGAAAGGAAAAATTTCTAATAAAGTCAATTTAAATGTATTTTGACTTATTTCATTTTTGGAAAAAACATTTAAGTCATAAGGTCTTGAGTGTGTTTACCCTTTCAAGCCTATGACATACTTGATTGAAGGCATAGCAGCCAAGAAATCATGATCACGTCATCGTGTTGAGTTTTGTGCCTTATTTTTGTCTTCATGTTTCGAGGATATCTCAGGTATGAATGCATTAATATTTTGGTCCTTAGATAATTTTACTTGGGTGTTGTTTTAAAAAACTTTTTAAAACTTACTTTGAAAATATTTTTACAAAATTTTTTAGGTCATTCTAACGACAATACCTATGTTGTTTGAATGAGTCTCCGTACCTCATTAGAATACGTTCTAATGAACGATAAACAATCATCTTTTGTCTTGAACTGGTTACTCATTAGTTATGTTGTTAAAAGATGGTTCGAATGAGATCAGGTACTTCGTTCGAGCAAGACCAATTTTGTTAGAACGAGTCGGTGCATTTTTCAATGCAAAATTCACTTTTCAATTGTATCTCATTTTTCTAAACCTCGTTTAAATAGGAGTGTGAAACATCAATGTTCTTAAAAACTTTTTGATATCCTTAGAGTCATCAAACTCTTCCAAAAATCTCTCCAAAGGTTTTAATCTTCCATGACCATGTTTTCCAACTAAAACCCTAGTTTACACCCAATTGTTTAAAGATCCAATTGTTTCATCATATATATCCTCTAAGATCTAGTTTGTTGGGACCAAGGTTTATTCTCTTCATCTTGTTGAGAATCATTTCATACAGTAGACTCCGTATTTGTTAGTTACACATTGTGGACAACGTGTTATGGTGTTGTGGTGAAGAAGCGATAGACTCGTGTTCCAATCCATAGACTGTTGCTGAGCTATATTGGTGGATACTGAGGTGTGCGTGGACTGGACTCATAAATGTCATTGTACGAAGTTTGAGGAACGAAGATCCTCAAGTCTTGCGAAGGCATCAAGTCTGCGTTGAAACTCTACTATCATGTTCTTTATAAAACAATACTGAGTGGTTGGGTCGTCTGAGGTTTTTCCCATTGTGGGTTTTCCTCGTACATCAATGTGTTATGTGGTAGATATTATTTTATCTTAAACAACCTAGATATGTGATTTAGGATAAAGATAAAATTGGTTAATTTGTTTAACATAACAATTGTTTATTTGGTGCTAAGTTTAATTTGGGTAATTTGTTTAATTGAACTTAAAATTGAGAAAATATAAAATAGAGTTTTGTTGGTATTTGTACTATTTTCAATGTATTAGAACCCTATAGGATAGGACTTTCATATAGGAAGAGTGCAAGGGCCTCAGCCAGGACTGAGCACACAGCCAGGCATGAGGAGAGTTTGCTAGAAAGTCAGCGATGAGATGATCAATCGATGAAGGACGATAAGAGGGGGAAGGAAAATTCATGGAAGGGTGTAGGTCCCAAATTTTACTTTGAACACAATAATTTTGCTTGAGCGGAATTAAGTTAAGGATGAACACGAACCAACTTTCTCAAAAAAAACTCTTTTTTAATTTTCTAAACAATACCAAATTGTGACACAAATTAACTTAACGAAATTTCATCTTGTTTAACCCTAAGCATGAAACTAGTGATTGAAGCAAGTCAAATAAAGTAAAGAAATACTCATAACGCCGATGTACGAGAAAAACCACAAACGGAAAAAATCTCAGACGGCCCAGGACAGACAATCACTATGGCAATGGTTTTACAAAGCCAGACAATAGTCTTATACAATGACTCTATCCACCCGCAAGACTTGACGGTCCTCGAATATTCTACCAATCTTCATAGTGCCCATGAATAAAGTAACCTTCTTCCACGATGCACGTCCACAACAGTCGCCTCCACGAATGCCTTGGTATCCACCGATATGGATTTGTGTCGTCTATGATGTTGAACATGAAAGTAACCTTCTTCTCTTCTCCACCATAAAACCATCAATGTTTAAGTGTTGAACAAACCCAAGTTGGTGCAATAAAGATCACATAAACATATGGTAATGATAACTTAGATCTTTGTAAACTCTAAGGATGTTTTATGTTGAAAAGCCTTAAAAAACTTTGTGCAGAAAAATATCTGCTTGTAAACTATTTTTCGTACTTTACACACACACTTTGAGGAAACTAGAACACTCCTATTTATAATTATTTTAAGGAGGTGGATTCTCATTTGAGCGAGATACTATGTTATTCTAACGATAGTAGCTCTCGTTCGAAAGACATCATATGTCGTTTGAACGACATTTCCCAGATTAGAGTCCAAACCAACTCAATCTCTAATCCGTCCTTATTAGCTCTAAACGAAGTGTAAATAAGTAAAACACTTTTAAAACATTTTAAAACATTTTATTTTTTAAAAATAACATCCTTATTTTTGTAAAATTAAATTTAGAGTTTAATTAACATTATGCATTCATACTTGAGTGATCTCGAAATGCACGCTGACTTTCGCACCAATTAAACTTCAGCATGACTAAATTCGTTTAAGCTTTGCTGCAATGTCTTCAATTAATCTTCGACACGTCATAGTCTGTGTGTGATCGAACAATAAAAATCTACCTATGACTCAAATATGTTTTGTTTCGAGTATAAGTCAAAACTACATTAAGACTCAATTAGAAATTTGGTCCTTACAAATATCCAACTTTGACTATTTTGGGACAAAACCAACAGTGAAACACATAATCTGGGTCATCAAGCCATATGACGCCTAAATCTCATCCCATAAAACCCAAAAGTAAAAATACATCATCAGTATTGGATAAGACTTATAAAAAGGTGGTCCGTCAAGCATGAAATTATCTTGAATGTCTGAATGTGATGTAGACATGAAATTCCAAATCTCCTTAAGCATACCTACACACATGAAACAGACAAATACCCAGTGAAGTATGGAGGAACAAATGATATAAATCAATATGAAAACTCAAATCATAATCATTTATTATGTGAGCAAATATGAAACCACTTTGTGTAAACATGATAGTGAAATGTGCAATTATGAAAAACAAATAAATTAGGATATCAAGTTCAGCATGCCAAAAACTCACAAAACTCCCCCTACATCACAGACATCTCTCCCCATTTTTGTATCAAATAGACAATCCGGTGAAAAGATAAAGCCATCTAGCATAATATGATACCAATTTGATTAAATTCAACTTGAAGAATAGCACGATAAACATGAAACTACCAGCTAAATATGATCAATCAATGTCAAATCAATAGCTAGCAAATAGTAGAAGTCACACAAATCAAATATCAAACTATATAGGTGTGACTAAATGACAAAATGCAGTAAAATATCAAATCAATCAAAGTATACTGCATAAACAAAACGTCCAAAAGAAATCTAGTACCAAAATATGAGCAATATGCCACAGGGCACTGAAACATTGGAGGTTGCAAAATTCAGACGTTGCTCGAATGAGCTAGGGACGTCATTTAAACGAAATGAGACGTCGCTCAAACAATAAGCTATTTCGTTAGAACGACGGCTTCTTGAGACAATGGATCTCGCTCAAATGAGCAGATCAAAAAATTCACAGTTTCCTCAAAATGTTAAACAGTGTTGTCTAGTGGAAAAAATTCCTGAAAATTCTAACTGAAAGGGGATCAAAACTTCAAAATAGTGCCAACACAATAATTAAATGAATAAAACTCAAAACAAACAAATATGAGTAACATGCTAACATAGTACCTATGTGCTCAAACATGAACATGGAATGTATGGGCGTGAACTACAACAAATGAATCACAATTCCAACACATCGAAACGACCAAGAAGCTCTAATTGATAGCAATCAATCATCAAACTTTATCATAGCCATATGTGATAATTAAAGTGTGAGCTTAATGAACTAAACAACCATCATGCACATGAATCCTAATTTTGATGATTCTACAAACAATAGTGTCTTGACACGAATTTTCAACTTGAGGATTCTTTATGCAAACCCGTTTAAATTTGTAATCCATCCAAACTCCCTCAAACATATATCATATTCTCTTTTTAATGAACTAAACTCATTTGGCCCACTTTTGGCATATGATTCTTTTTATTGCCTTATGATTTTTTCGAGCTCTTTTACGACGAGTCAATTTTGCACTCTCGCAGCCCTTTCCCGTGAACACTCGTCATTTTTGTAATTATTATCCTCACGATAAATGGTTATTACATGCACACCTCCTCCCCAAGTCTACTTATGCATAGATGACAAAATTGAGATAAGAATGTCTGACCAAACTCAAATATGCAAGAGTAGTCAAACATACATATAAACTCGTGCTTGTGTACAATTTTGGCATATAAACAAAGCCGAATCAAAACTCATATCAACTTCGAAACAACCTATACAATGGTTACGATCATTCTAAGCATCGATAATAATTACCAAATGTCCTAACCATATGGATAATGGAAGGATGGGGGGTCCAAGCACACCAATATGCCATATCAAACATGTTAACTCACGACACAAAAGCAAAACCAAAAATCTTTTTGGCTTTTTCAAAATATTTTGAGTCAAGTAAAATCAAAACCCTTTTAGGGTTTTCTCAAAATTTTCAAAACCAAAATCTTTTTGTATTTTTCAAATAAGATGCAATAAATGAAAAATATAATAAAAAATCATAAACATGGTAACACACTCAACCTTTATATATATCATGGTAAGAATTAAGTGCAACCAAATGAGAACCATAAAGTTTTAGTCCTAGAGTCACTATGTTCGATTTCCTAACCCATGGGGGTTTTGGGAATCTACATGACTTTATTCCTAAACTTCCTAGGAGCATTCCTAAGGTCATAGTAAAAATGTTTCCTACAACAATGGGAACACATGTAAATATGGTCAGAATGATTATCAAAATTTCAATCTCTCCTCGCTTTCCTAGTAGGCTCTCTCACACGATTGGTATTGGCTTTGGGAATGGAAACAACTCTCTCGTTGTAGCCTATACCAAACTTGTCTCTCTTGACTTGGACGGTGCCTAACATCCTATCCAATTTCTCCGACCTAGACTCCAAGTCAAACTTAAGTTTAGACGAGTCTTTTAAACTCTCCTCCAACTCCTAATCCTAGACTCAAGTAGACACCTAGATTCTTCATACTCTGGAACCTCATTTTTCAAAACCTCCATCAAACCTTTAAGGCTATCTCTCTATTTCTCGACGTACTCTAGCCTCTCTCTAAGCTTCTTATCCTGTGCCCTAAGATCAATGCATTATTATTTTCTACGACGTGCTCATTCAACGTATCTTATAATTTTGAGTTAGCCTTTTTCATCCTCACCGTCTCCTCAAACAACTCTCAAAATGCAATTTGTAACTCGCCTACGTCGATCTCCTTATCCTCGCTCTCATCACCCTCACGCTCTCGAGAAGCACTCTCAACATCCTTGAAAGTGTCATGCACATGAGTATCCTCGGGGTAAGATATATCTTCGTCTCTCATATGACATGACATAGACGTAAAAAAGTTACGCTCAATGGGGGAACTTTCTCCTTCTTCCGATTCACTATCACTTAAGGTAGTGTTGTATGCTATTGGTATCTTTCCCTCTTTCTTAAGTCTATTGGTACACTCAGCTACTTTGTGACCAAAACCCTCACACCCGAAACACCTATCAGACTCATCTCTATTAGGTTTCTCACTCTTATCCTTAGGGGTGGAGTCTCCCTTGTTCTTGAATTTCTCAAACTTTTTAGTATCTTTCGATTGCTTTTGAAATTGAAGGAAGTTTTTGAACTTTCTTGCCAATAAGATGACATCCTCAAAGTCGGAATCAAAATCGTCATTTGAAACTTTAGTTTCCTCCTTCAGGACTTTCAAAGCAATGCCCTTTTTTTCTTTGGCACTTGCTTGGAGGTAAAGATATCGAGTTCATAGGTTTGCAGGTCTCCTAGTTTCAACGAGTTAAGCAAAGAAACGGAATTCATAACGGTCACTTTCGCATCAAACCTGCTCGGTAATGATCCCAATTTTTTCTTAATAACTCAGTTATCAGGAATCTTCTCACCTGGGTTAAACGCCGCATTAACAGTAGTGGACAACCTAATGTAAAACTTATCAAATGTCTAACTTTATAACATCTTAATCGCCTCAAATTGAGTAGTGAGATTTTGAAACTTAGATGCCCTAACCGTCCCCGTGCCCTCGTGAGTGAGTGAAAGTGTATCCCAAGCTTCTTTTGATGTTTCACAAGTCACGATCCTATTATACTCTTCAGGTGTGACATGTGAGGAAATAATGTGCAGAACTTTAGAGTTATACAGTGCAAGCCTATGTTCACTCTCAGTCCATGACTCAATGGGTTTCATAATAGTGACCTCACCCTATCGTGTGATCGGTGGTGTCAATCCTTTCTCAATAGTTAACCACACACATTCATCGATTGATTTTAATGCACTTTTTATTCGCATTTTCCAATAAGCATAATTAGTGCCATAAAAAATAGGACTGCAAAAACTATCATAACCTCCAAAAATTAATCCTAACAAGCAAAAAGGTATCAAACACAATAAAAATGTATTCTAGATCTGATACCACTTTGTAGGTCCCGAATTTAACTTTGACCAAAATACTTTTGCTTGAGAGGAATTAAGTTAAAGATGAACACAAACCAACTTTCTCTTTTTATGAACAAAACTCGTTTTTAATTTTCTATACCACACCAAATTGTGACACAAATTAACTTAACCAAATTTTATATTGTTTAACCCTAAGCATGCAACTAGTGATTAAAGCAAGTAAAATAAAGTAAAGCTATACTCACAACACCGATGTATGAGGAAAACCACAAATGGAAAACACCTCGGATGGCCCAGGCCAAACAATGACTATGACAATGGTTATACAATGTCATGTGGCAGTCTTATACAATGACTCTATCCACCCATGAGACTTGACGGTCGTCTGATCTTCTACCAATCTTCATAATGCCCACGTGAAAAGTTACCTTCTTTCATGATGCTCATCCACAGCAGTCGCCTGCACAAATTCCTCGGTATCCACCGATACGGACTTGTGTCGTCTATGATGTTGAATACGAAAGTAACCTTCTTCATTTCCCCACCACAAAACCAGATTGTTTAAGTGTTGAACAAACACAACTTGGTGAAATAAAGATCACATAGAAATATGGTAATGATAACTCAGATCTTTGTAAACTCTAAGGATGTTTTATAGTGAAAAGCTTTAGAAAACTTTGTGTAGAAAACTCTCTGCTTGTAAACTATTTTTTGTACTGAATGCACACACTTTGAGGAAACTGGAACACGCCTATTTATAATTATTTTAAGGTGGTGTCTTATCATTCGATCGAGATACTACGTTGTTCTAACGATAGTAACTCTTGTTCGAACAACATCATATGTCATTTGAATGACATTGCCCATATTAGAGTCCAAACCAACTCAATCTCTAATCAGTCCTTATCAGCTCTAAATGAAGTGTAAACAAGTAAAACATTTTAAAAACATTTTAAAAACATTTTCTTTTTTAAAAATAACATCCGTGTTTTTGTAAAATTAAATTTTGAGTTTCATTAACATTGTGCATTCATACTTGAGTGATCTCGGAATGCACATTGACTTTAAAGATGAATAATTTCGCACAAATTAAACTTCGGTATAATTAAAAAAATTGAAGCTTTTTCGCAACGTCTTCAATTAATCTTCGACATGTCATAGTCTGTGTGGGATCGGACAATAAAAATCTACATATGACTCAAACATGTTTTGTTTCAAGAATAAGTCAAAACTATAGTAAGTCTTAATTGGAAATTTATTCCTTATAAAGGGTTCCATCCTGAAACTGGAAGATAATTTGGGTTACTTTATTAAAACCAAAAAACCTTTAAAAAGGTGTTGTGTTCAAGGGTCTCCTTTTTTAGCATCTATCCTGAGCTACCAGACCCTGGAAAAGTTTAAGTCACCAGTGATAACACTGAAGCATGATGGGAAGACCAACCTAATGAAAAATACCAAGCATTAATAAGATTCCTCTGATATCTATTATGTGCGAGGAAAATGAGGTTTAGGAGTTCTCTAATACTCTGACTGGATTTGCCCATGTTTGATACATGGGGCTCCCAAGGGGAAATAATAATTTCAGACAGTTGGTTGATTAGTTCATTAGTAATTTTTGCTTTTGTATAAATCCTGGGAAGAGAGTACTCACCTGCTCAGTTCCATACCAAAAATGACAAGACGACGAAAGATTACATTACCATGTTCAACAACGAAAAACTGAAAATGGTGGATTATGATAATAAAATATTTATCATTTCTATTATCAGCGATCATCTGTTAGATTAGGTGTAATGGGATATTATGAAAGATCCTCCTAACACGATGGGGCATGGAAAATTAGGAATGTCAAGGAGGCGATGGAAGCTAAGGATGTAGTCATACAAAATTCCGTGATATAGGGAGCTCGAAGAAGAGGGATAAACCCAAAAAGATGAAGCAAGGCAAGACAAAGAAGTTTAACCCCTCTTACTATGGGGTAAATCACATACTCGGTGAAATCCGAGGAAGTGAGAAAGTGAGATGGCCAAAAAATCTTAAAACCCCTTCCTTCAAACGGGATAAGATCAAGTGGTGTGACTTCCATAAGGATCACAGTCACACGAAGAATAAATGCTTGTCCTTAAAAGATGAGATCGAGGACTTAATAATCAGAGGCAAACTGAAGAAATATCTTAATAAGTTTGGTTGAGCTTGTGAATTAAGGGATCCCCAAAGTAACAAAGGCGATCCAACTCTTTTTTCAAGGAGAGATGATAAAAAAGTGAAGACGTGAAGATAATGATTCAAATGAAGGTAGTGTAGACGATCTGATAAAAAAGCCTAAGGAGCCAAAGGAAACCTTCACCATGATCTCATTTAATATGAATTTCATAGATGGTGGATAAGAAGGCGGCGAAAAGGTAAGCTTATTTAAAAGAAGCTAAAGACTGTGAAGGAAATTGTAGAGATAAAATCAATGTAGCCAAGGCGATAGACAACTGATAGAGTTGACTTTTACGTGTATATTTTTCGTCGTTGCTTGAAAAGCTCCTCTAATAAAAACTCAATTACCTACAAAATATAATAAACTCAAGTGTAGTGATAGAAAGAACTTTTCGGTGTATATTTTTCGTCGTTGCTTGAAAATCTCTTCTAATAAAAACCTCAAATACCTACAAAATAATAACAATCTCAGGTGTAGAGGTAAGTAAGGGTATCAATACACATCAAGGAGGTAAGCTAGAGACAAACTCAAATGTAGTTCAATTTTTTATTTTCTTTTTGTGCATTTTCACTTTTCTAATTTTTTTTAGCTTTTTCAATATTAAAACAATTTGGTGAGGTGAGGTGAAATAACACTAAACTAAAATGTGAGATGAAAACAACTAATTAGAAAGTGACTAAAAGTGAAAAATAAAGTCTAACACTAAAATAAGAGATAAAGTGAGGTAAATAATTGTGAGAACAATCAAGGAGTGGGATTACACCACAAATTTTAGCGATTCTAACTAATTAATTTAAGTAATTGAATTCTCCAAAATTAATATCAAACTTACAAATCAACTCTCGTTTAAAATATAATTTTAATAGTAACATTTTAGAAAATTAAGTTTAACACCCCACAACTCGAGAAAAATAGATCTACACTCCTTTTAATTAATCACCCGCTAGGATCGATCAATTAAAATTTATGTAAATATTAGAAAATAACTTTAGAGTTGAAATTCAAGTAATAATACCCCACTTAAGGAACCCCTATCTCTAGTTCGAATCTAAAATGGGTATTATAATTAGAATTTCGATTTTCTCTCGAAAATCATTTACCCTCTCTCGAGACGTAAATTTAAGGGTGAGGGATCAAAATTAATATTCAAAGGGAATTTTCAAGTAATCAAACTAATTAAACTAAAATAACATCAAATAAGGGTTTCCCCCGCCCCTTGAAAGGGGATTTATCCTATCATAATATAAAGCATGATAATCAAATAATCAATAGTCATTTAATATAAAAGAGAAAAGAGAAGAACAATCAAACCAATCTCTTGAATTTAATTAACTCCAATCCTCCAATTTGAGATTTACATCCCTCCAATTGAGAATCCAAGTGATTTGCAATTAAATAATCACTCAATTAAATCTCATACAAAATTTCTCCTCACAAATATCGAAAAAAAATAATTATAAAACTATTTACAAATATTTCAACCTAATTTATTCTAACCTAACTCTCTACTTTTCTCTAGAATTTTCTCTCTCTATTTGATGATCTCCTCTCTTTCAAATGGGGTCTTGAGTCTTCTTTTATAGTAGATGCATGGCACACATGGGCTAAGGGGTATTTTTGGTAATGGGCTAGGGTGAACATGTCGGAGAGGTGTCAGCACATGTGCATGGGGTGTGAGGTGTGAGGATATTTGGGAAGTGGGGTAATGGAGATAATAATCAGATTTGGTTAAAAAGGGGTTGGGGTAAAATGGGTATAAGGTTGGTTTTAAATGGGTGATATGACACATGGGATAAATGATTTGGTTTTGGGTCTTTGTATGTTATGAAAGCAGGTGGAAAAATCATGTAAATCTTGGGACAAAAAGTAAGGGAAATAGGTTTTGGAATGAAATGGGTAAGGGCTTAGCTTGGATGGTGATCGGGTAAGGGGTCGAATTTTGGATTAATTGGTCTCGCCGCGGGTTGGAGTTTGGAACAGTTGGGTTGGACGCGGAGATCTCGGGATGGGTAGGTCTCAGGTTCATGGTTTTGGAGACTTCGGCGGGGTTGAATCGGGTTGGCCGGAGGTGGTCGGGGGGCATGTCGCGGGTAAGCTCCGATTGTGGAAGGGACTGGATCAGTCGCCCGCAGGTAGGGTTGAAACAGGAGGAATAAGGGATCTTGGGTTTCCAGGTTGGGGCTGTCGGATTTGGTTGCTAGCTGTCGGTGGATTGGAACGGAGGGGCTTGGATCGACCGGAGGGAGGTCGTGGGTCGTGGAGTGTCGCGGCGACAATGGGTCTACTGGCCACCGGCGGTTTAAGGGAGCAAGGGTGAAGGAGTTACGGGTTTAAGGTGGTCACGGGTCCGGTGGTTTTCGGAATGGGCCGCCGACGGTAGTGCTGGCGACGGGTTCGGGGTTTTATCATGTTAGCTCCGGGTTGGGTTTGGATAGGGAGGTTTGGTTGAACTCGGTTTAAGTTTCAGTGTTTTGGGGTTGAATGGGTAAGAGGGATGAGAGAAGAGGTGGGTGTTTCAATGGAGGAGAGAGGTGAGAGAAGGATCTGTTAGGGAAGATGATGGGTTAGTTGCATTGTGTGTGGGGGGGTGTATGGGAATGTGGATGAGGGTCAGTGAGATGTTAGGTGTAGGTGAGTGTATGGTAGGTGGGTGTGAGTGAGTTTAAGATAAGTGTGTTCATGTGTGTGTGTGTTTAATTTGTGACCTTTAGAAGAATCAAATAAAACTAAAATTAGTAAAAATAAAAATAAAAAATAAAATCTAAAAATAAAACAAAATAAAAAAAATATTAAAACTAAAAAACTAAAATCCTAAGCTTATATAAAAAGTAAAATAAAACAAAAGAAATGAAAACTTAAAATCAAAATGAAAATTAAAGTCCTAAAAAATATAAAATATAAAAAAATAAAAATAAACTCCTAAAAACTAATCCTAATAAAACTAAAAACTAATAAAAATCAAAATAAAATTACACTAATAAAATAAAAATAAAACCTAGAAATCCTAAATAAATAAAAAATAAATCCTAAAAATAAAAATGACTAAAACTAAAAATATAAAAAATATAAAAAAGACACAAACTAAACACGCACAGGTTTGGGGTGATGCTTTGGTCTAGGTTTAGTCTCGAGTTTGGTGATGGAGAGGGAATTAGCACCATTCAACGCTCATTTCCCTCGATATATAGCTTTTGACACCGCAAACGGATGTTTGACCTACAAGATAAACATATAAGCACATAAGACCCATATTGTCGAGAATTAGCAACAAAAGTACGTCTATTCGGGGTATAAAATGTACCGTTTTGGGTGCTAATCACACCACCCGAAACAGAGTGTTGCTAGTCCTCGAGCAATAAGATAAAGCGAAAGAGAAAGATAAGTAACCAGAAATGTACCACTTTCACGGGCACTTGCGATTGCACTTAGCATGTGCAACAAGCCTTTAAACTTATAGGTTACCCTACAGGATGAGTTGTGTCTCGTGAGGGTTTGTAGGGAATATACCCACAAAATTCTTATTTGCAAAAAGGCAGTCAATATCTTATTAGACATAGAATAATCGCACAACCCATCATGAAAAAATTATTTTCAGAAATACAATCCAGAAGCATAAAAAGATTAGCTACGTAAGTATACAAGGCACATTCTTCCTAGAACTCAACTTGTGTGGTGTGAATCAATCAAAACGGGTCGAGTATCATAAGAGTAATTCCTAGATTTCCTTTTTAGAATCAATGCTTCAACTTCAAATCTCACGAGATATATCTCTCTCAAACGAACTCTTAAGATTAGGGTTAGTGTATCGCTCTTGTGTGTGAGGAGGTGAGTAAATGTAAGCGAGTTCAAACGTCTCACACACATATAAGAAAGAACGAACAATTAGAAAGAAAAATGATCTCTTGAAAGAAATGCTAATCACTATAGTGAAAACTTCGAGTTATTCACCACATTGACTTTCATTTTCCCGAACACCTAGGGAAAAATATGATGTTTATGGGTGAGGGGGAAATGAAATGAGGATGAATATGATATGAGGTAAGATGGTGATGGATGGATGAATAATGAGGGATGGATATGCAATGGGTAAAAGATGGATGCGAAATGGATGCGAAAGAAGAGTGTATACACTTTAGGCACAAATGTCTTTATTACTAACTACAAACTCTCTTTCTTTTCTTTTATCTCCTTTCTCTCTCTTTTTTTCGATTTTTCTTTTCTTTTTCTCTTTTTTTTTTTCTTTTTTTTAATTTTTCTCTCACTTTTCAAACCAACACTGAAGACATTTGCATATGAAATCACACTCTTTTATTCGAAAATGAAAGATGATATGGCAATGATAGGCAATGGTGTGGGGAAATATGTGAGAATATGGTATGAAAAATGGGTGAGTGTATGGATGAAAGTGTGGTGATCGGGACAAATTTTAAGACACATGTTTCTTACAACTCGAAAGTGATGTCGTTCTCAATGATCAAGCCAAATTTAAATGAAGGATAATGAGATCATACAACAATTAAAGTGCGGACCCAAAAGAAGTTGAATCAACTTGTGACTCGGAGATTGCGTAAAACTCTCTGAAATGGTGAAAGGCACGAATCTCACAAGCTAAAATTTACACTAGTGATCCTTAAGGTTCGCTTGGGAATTGTAATACTCCTCAACTCTAAATCGTAGTGACATGATAAGTGCGCAAATTTTGTTGAGTATAGAAATTCATGGTGCAACATGCCTTGTTACGTATTACATAAGCTATTTAGAAAAAAAAAATATTCTCTAGCTTGATTCCTAGACTTAAAAAGATGGATGATTGAAAATTCACATCAATGAATGAGATGAAAGAAACTGCACGAAAATTTTTAAAAATCAGGTTCAAAAATAAAAAAAAAATCAAAAAGGTACGATTTGATAAATTTTCCCACCCCCAAACAAAATGGAACATCGTCCTCGATGTTAAGTAAAATGATTTTTAAAATTGAGAGCAGAAGGTAGGAAAGAGATTACCAGAATAAACAGCTATTGAAGTGGGAAGACGTAGCCAAGAATAAACCTGAATAAGAAGTGAGAGAAAAAAATGTGTACAAGTCCATAACATGGTAAAACATAGGGTGATGTGAAACACCACCCCCAAACAGGATAAGACTAGTACAAGAAATGCGGGCTGCCTCCCGATAGCGCTAAGTTAAATGTCTTCAGCCAGATCAAAGGGATCTCACCCTAAGGATAGGATCTATGAAAGCGCGGGGCGGTAGAAAAATTGGGTGATGAGAATCACCCCCAACCAAGACTGAAGCGTGAGTCTTGTTGGATAGAGGCTAACAATGCATTTGTATGGCAAAGTGCATCACCCGATGAAAAGCATCGGTGGACCATGGGTGGGTGGGTATTAAGGTAAAGGTGAGGGTGGAAAGGATGAAGAGGTATCGGCCACGGGCCTTGTTGAAGTTAAAGGTGAGGGAAACTAGGGCCCTATACATAGTGCTCTAATTGGTGAGGGAGGAAAAAAGGTGTAGAAATAGTGATGAGGTGGGTCTCATAGAAATGACACGACCATTCTATAAATGGGCGATGATAGTGGTCGCGTCGTGACACGTCAGGGAGCTGTTGAGAAGAAAAATCAACACCACAAGGAAGCGATGTGCATGGAGGAACAAGCTCGGTGTCACGGAAGTGGAGAGTAGCACCATAAATACTCTCATAGATGGTGGAGGATGGTTTCAAGTGAGGATCTAAAAATGTAGATGGGAACTTGAAATATGTAAAATCAAGATCCAAACCAGGTGGTGGGGTGGAAAGGACAATGGGTGGGTCGGGTGGGAGAAATGGTGGAACGGGTGGGAGAAATGGTGGAGGAAGATATTCCAACTCAAGAGTGGGATACACACACTCCTTTGGAGGGACATAATGATCCTCAATAGCCTCCTGAAGAGGGAGTGTAGTTTCTAAAGATGGAGTGATAAACTTCTCCATAAGAGTAGTATCAGGGAATGTGGTGAGTGGGTAAGACGAGGCACCAAGTGATTAAGCATAAATTCTTCCTAATTTATCCCTTAATTTAGGTACTTTTAGCACCTCGCACAACGTAATCGATTTGAATTTATCTCATAATCTTGTTACTGACTTATCCTACCAAGTACACCGAGTTTCTGGTATTTTGTAGTGATTTTACAGGTATTTGATGTCAAGAAACGGAAGACGGAAACCGAAAGAATCAAGAAAGACAAGAAGGAAAGTCAAAAGGGCAAAAGTGTAATTTCCACACGGAATTCGGATGAGGTACCTAAAGAGAAGTTGAAGCTATCACATTCATGATCTCATAGGAAGAAACGACACCTCAATCAGAGTCCCGGAACAAAAGATATGAGCAGTCAAATTTGAGCAAAAAGTCAAACAGGCAGACCGGTCCGCCCATACCCCAGACCGATCCGCGATGCAAATCTCCAGTAGATCTCGGATCGAAAGCAAATCAAATAAGGGTGAAAAATAAAAGAACCAATCCGCCCGGACCGGTCCGCTAGAAATAAAAAGAACCAATCAGCATGAGAGGCAGACCGGTCCGCCTAAGGCCCGGACCGGTCCGGCCATCAAGATTCTGAAAATCTTATCTTCTCCTAAAGAGACTCCTAGTGCAGATGAAACTCTTAAATTGTTGTAGGTTATAAAAACCCATTTTATTATTATTTTTTGGACGGGGAATTTTAGTTAATTTTCCATTCTCTTTCAAAACCCTAGTTTAGATACAGTTTGTTCTTTTAATTCCAAGATTGAAGATTTGATCCGATTTCATTAATTACCAGTAATTATATCTAATACTTTGAGTGCTTTGGTAAGATTAGTAAGTAATTTCATCTGTTTAATTCTGCTTTACATCATTCTACCAATTTTCAATAGTTTAATCATGTTTTTCTGCAAATCAAATACTGTTTTCATCACTTTCAGCATGATAGGCTAGATTTTATAAAGGGGATACATGAACCCAGATGTGTAAATTGCATGTGTATAACATTAATCGTCTAAATTTAGTTATTGATTACGACCGTATTGCATAGGAACACAACAATTGTAGATCTTTATATCTCGTTTGCCTCTGGGTAACCGGGATGATTTAGAATGCAATTCGAGTGTTGCTATCGCGATACCGATTTACTCATCCTCAGATTACGTATGACGTGGGCTTGAACCTCGTATACGTAATGCTTAGGAGTACTAAATTATGGGTCAAAATTAATCAGTTAAATTTACGATTAGTATTATAATTGCAATACACTAGGGTTGGGGGATTGTATTCCCTTCCTGTTTGTATCGTTCATAGTTTAAAGTTTTAAATCAATTTTCATTAGCAGTTTAGGTAATTTAGTATAATTTCATCTTTTCATAATTTCACAATTGCATCTAGTTTAATCAATTCCGAAATCGAAACATTTTTCCTTTATTTTTAGAGTCAGAGTTAGGATTCCTTCGTCTTTTCCCGTCGTCACAACTTCGTTGTCTTAGTTCCCTATGGATCAGATCCTGACTTATCGGGTTTATTACTAACGCGACAGGATTGCACTTGAGCCTAGAGTGAATGCACATTAGAGACACTTTCTGAGTCGCGTCAAGTTTTTGGCGCCGTTGTCGGGGAACTATGTAGACTTAGGATTAGATCGAGTCAATCCAAAACTTTGACCAAAAAAATTCCAAAAATCCAAAACATAACAAAATTCAAAAAGCACAAAAAGATTCACCATCATCTCTCATAAGCCATTAATGCAAAATTCTGAACTCACTCCCACACCTCGTAATACTCCAACCAGCATTCACAAAAATCCAATCGTCGAGTATAACCCCGATAGCCCTCACATTCCAAACGCCCCGTAGTTCTGGATTCCACCTCCCACACCGTCACACTTAATCTCCAATAACACTCCATTTTCCTTCTTAGAACACACCTCCGAGAACACTTTGAGCACACCAAGTGAGAGCATCGAGTCGTTAAGTGAGAGAGAGATGTCACAACACAGTAATGCTCCTGCCGATGAGGAAGATCCCCCATACCGCCCGCTGAGAGAATTCTTATATCCTGAGCACACTGTCACTCCGGGATGCATTATAATCTCGTATAATGCCAGGCAATTTCGTTTCAAAAATGGGATGATCCAGATGTTACCTCATTATCATGGTATGGATTCTTAAAAACCATATCTTCACATTAGGGTATTTGAGGGTGTGCGCGATACTCTCAATGATCAAACTTGCACACAAGGGGTGATCCGCCTCAAACTCTTCCCCTTTTCGCTCAAAGATAAAGCTAAGACCTGGCTATGGTCCTTACCTCCAAGCTCAATTCCATCTTGGAACGAGTTGCAATCTAGATTTCTCAAGAAATTATTCCCAACACATCGAACAATCTTCATAAAGGCTCAAATTCAAGCGTTCAGACAATCTGAAAATGAGCCATTTCATCGATGTTATGAGTGTTTCAATGATTTAGTTACTTCATGGCCCCATCATGGATTTGATGCAGTGCAAATCATCTTTTTTATCTATAATGGGTTGAATCTTAACTCCAAGTAACTTGTTGAGACTATAGGAAGTGGTCCTTTTGTCGACTTAGATGCCCACGATGTTGAGCTTCACCTGAGGTATGTCATCGAGACTACCCAATCCTGGGATACATCTGATCCTAACGCTCAAAATCAAAATCCTCAAGTGACCACCACTCCGTCGGCGTCCGGCCTATTTCACGTAGATAAGAATTCTATGACGGACAGTCGATTGGATACCCTTAAGAAAGGATTTCGAGACCTATGCGAGATATATGGAAAAGGACCAGCTAGATCTATACCAAACCCCGTCAAGAATGTGTCTGCAATCTGTGAGGCGGGTCATTCAACTGAGGAATGCCCGACTATTCCCGCCTACAAAGTAATGCTTCAAGAGAAAGTTAGTGGTATAGGAGGATTTAAGGGTAATTTCGGTGCACCGCACGGGAATTCATACAACCCTTCATGGAAAAACCATCCTAGTTTTATATATGGTCAACAACATGCCGCAATGAACCCTCCTTCACATGTTGTCCCTCCTCCACCATAACACTTTCAACAAGCTCCAGACATGAAAGGACATGTGCAAGCACCACCACCTCAAGGAGCATATATTCCTCCACCGTGAAGACTCTCGAGGATACTATGAATCAATTTATCACTAGACAGACCGCAACCAATGCCAAATATGATCGTCTGATTGGCGACATAAATGCAATTCTGTCGAAGATACAATCCTCGTTGAGTGCCCAAGAGAAGGGCAAGTTTCCTGTTCAAGGCCAAACACCTCCCCAAGGTCAAACTAGTGTTAGCTCCACCTCTACTGAACATCAGGATCAATGTCAAGCTGTGACCACTCTTCGTAGTGAGAGAGTCATTGATTTATCACCTCCCCCACATGACACAATGAAAGACAAGGAGATTTCGCTCAGTGTGAAAGAGGCCGAAGATGTCTCCTTGAATGAGAGTTACAAAGAAGACGCTAATGAGCCAGAGGTAGTAGTGAAACCACCCTCCGCGGCGCCGTTTCCTCAAAGGTTGATTCCCTCCCATAAAGGAAAACCACATGAGGACGTGCTAGAAGTGCTAAAGCATGTAAAGTGGAATTTACCTTTCGTCGATGCCATTAAGAAAATTCCAGCTTACACTAAAGTCATCAAAGACTTGTTGACAGTAAAGAGAAAGATGATGGTAAAGAAGAATGTCTTTCGAGCACAAAACGTGAGCTCCATTCTACTAAATGATTTCCTGCCTAAATTCAAAGATCTCGGTGCACCCACCATTTCCTGCATCATTAGAGAAAACAAGATCGAAAAAGCCTTACTTGACTTGGGAGCAAGTGTCAATATCCTCCCTTACTCCATCTATAGGCAACTTGACTTGGGAGACCTCAAGCCCACAAAGGTCACTCTCCAATTAGCGGATTGAACCGTGAAGATCCCAAGAGGCATAGTCGAAGACGTGATCGTCCAAGTTGACACCTTCTACTTCCCGGTAGATTTTATCATTTGGGACACGGAGCCCTCCTTCAACTCGAGCAACCATGTTCCCATCATCCTTGGGCGCCCATACTTATCTACGGCTAACGCCATCATCAATACTCGGAATGGGAGAATTCAACTCACTTTTGGGAACATGACCTTAGAGACCAACATCTTCCACATAGCCCAACATACGGGGGAGGAAGATGATCTTCACACGATGAGCCTTATAGATAAGGTAGTAGAGGAGTACTTTGAGGAGAATTATTGTGGTGACACCTTAGAGTCCGGTTTAGTGGTGATACACGAGAGTGAGGGGACGTACACCGACTTCGAGAGGGAGGTTAGGGAGTTGAGAGAGTTACTCAATGAGAGTGCGTCGGACGAGGACGCGAGAGATGTTAATTGGGTTTCTAGATTCGAGGAGTTACCTCTGAGGGATACACGCATGGTTCCCTCCAGTGACAAATTTCCAACCCTTGAATTAAATAAACTCCCCTCCCAAATTAAATATGCATACCTAGGAGAGGATGATACATTTCCTATTGTTGTCTCCTCTAGCCTAGACGAAGAGCAGGAGGATAAATTGTTGAAAATTCTGAGGAAGCACAAAAGTGCTTTTGGTTGGTGCATTGTTGATTTGAAAGGGATAAGTCATTTGATTTTCACTCACAAGATCCATCTCGAAGAGGATGTCAAGACCTCTAGAGAATTGCAAAGAAGACTAAGTCCCAACATGAAAGAAGTTATGAGAACTGAGATTATCAAGTTATTGGATGTCGGAATTATCTACCCAATATCGGATAGTAAGTGGGTAAGCCCTATTCAAGTCATCCCAAAGAAGTCGGGTATGACAGTGATTGAGAATGCCAAGGGAGAGCTAGTTCCCCAACGTACCACCACCGGGTGGCGCGTTTGCATTGATTACCGGAAACTCAATGTGGGAACTAGGAAAGACCATTTTCCCTTGCCATTTATTGATCAAATGCTTGAGAGAGTAGTGGGACACCCTTACTATTGCTTCCTTGATGGTTATTTCGAATATAACCAGATTGAGGTAGATGTACTTGACCAGGAAAAAATAACCTTCACTTGCCCTTTTGGTACGTTTACCTACAAACGTGTGCCATTTGGTTTGTGTAATGCACTCGCGACCCTTCAAAGGTGCATGTTGAGATTATTTAGTGACATGGTCGAGAGAGAACTCAAAGTGTTCATGGACGATTTCAGCATTTTTGGCACCTCTTTCGACCTTTGTCTCGAAAAACTGGAAAAAGTACTTGCCCGGGGTGTGGAAAAGAACTTAGTGCTGAATTACGAGAAATTCCATTTCATGGACACCGAGGGAATAGTTCTTGGCCACATAGTATCATCCAAGGGAATAGAAGTTGATAGGTCAAAGATAGATGTCATAGCTGACCTTCCCCCCACCTAAATCGCTTAAGGACGTGCGCTCTTTCTTGGGCCACGCGGGGTTTTATCGAAGGTTCATTAAGGACTTTAGCGCCATCGCTAGACCCTTAAGCAAACTACTCATGAAGGACACCCCATTCGAGTGGACAGAAGCATGCCAAATCTCTTTTGAACAACTGAAAACCATGTTTGTGTCCGCTCCCATCATGCAAGTTTCGGATTGGTCTTTGCCATTCGAACGTATATGTGATGCTAGAGATTATTCGATATGGGATGTTTTGGGCCAAGAAAAGATAAGCAGGCTCATGTCATCTACTACGCTATCCGGACTCTTACCGGACCACAACTCAATTACTATACCATGGAGAAAGAGTTTCTAGCGGTGGTCTTTGCCCTTGACAAATTTCGGTCGTATCTCATCGGTTCTCCCATTACTTGCTTCACCGACCACGCTACATTGAAATACTTACTTGCAAAGAAAGATGCAAAGCCGCACCTCATAAGGTGGATCCTACTCCTATAAGAGTTCAACCTCTCCATTAAAGATAAGAAAGGAGTAGAAAATGTCATTGCCGACCACTTATCACGGCTTTCGTCCGACGTACCTAGTGATCCCATACCCATAGAAGAATACTTTCCCGATGAGCAACTCTTTACCACCTCTCCTTTACCCTGGTTTGTGGATATAGTGAACTACCTTATCACGGGAGCCGTCCCTCCCGATTGGACACCACAAGATAAGAAGAGGTTTATTACTTGGTCGCACATGTTCTTCTATGAGGATCCATTCCTTTTTAAATATTGCGCCAACCAAATCATCCGTCGATGTGTACCGGATGACGAGATCTCAAAAGTCATCCAGTTTTGTCATTCGGAAGCTTGTGGAGGCCACTTTTTGACGAAAAATACCTCCGCTAAAATTCTACAATGCGGCCTCTATTCGCCCACAATATTCCGGGATGTAAACGATGCTTGCAAATATTGCAATAGGTGCCAACGGATGGGAGCCATTACTCGACGAGACATGATGTCTCTTACCCCCATACTCATCATTGAGATCTTTGACTGTTGGGGTATTGATTTCATGGGTCCCTTCTTCCCATCTTTTAGTTTCCTATACATCCTTGTTTCGGTAGATTACATTTCTAAATGGGTGGAATCTATAGCTACCAAGACGAATGACAACAAAGTGGTGATTAAGTTCCTTCAGGAACACATACTTTCCTGCTTCGGTGCTCCGAAAGCGATAATTAGTGATAATGGCAAGAACTTTTGCAATAGGCCATTCGCGAAGCTCATGAGAAAGTATGGTGTCGTTCACAAGGTTGGAACGACTTATCACCCGCAAACGAATGGGCAGGCCGAACTAGCAAATTGGGAAATCAAGAAAATTCTTGAAAAAGACCGTCAATCCTACCCGAAAAGATTGGTCACTTAGATTGAACAATTCGCTATGGGCCTATCGTACCGCATATAAGAATCAACTCGGCATGTCCCCTTTCTGCTTTGTGTATGGAAAACCTTGCCATCTTCCCGTGGAGCTGGAACACAAAGCGTATTGGGCAATTAAGCAATTGAATTATGCCATGGATAAGGCTGGTGAAGCCCACAAGCTTCAATTAAATGAGTTAGAAGAACTACGCAATGATGCGTATGAGAATGCTAAAATTTCTAAAAAAATGATGAAACTCGCTCACGATAAGATAATTCGATGCAAAGAGTTTCTTCCCGGGAAAAAAGTTCTTCTCTATAACTCTCGGTTTCATCTATTTCCTGGCAAGTTGCGGTCACAATGGTTTGGCCCATTCATCGTGAAGAATGTTTTCCCCCATGGAGCTGTTGAATTAGACGATTTAAAAGGGGGAAATACATTCAAAGTGAATGGACAATGCCTAAAGCTATATCTAGAGGCGTGTGCGAAAGAAGTCGACACCGTCTGGTTGTCGAACCCCATTTACGGGGTAGAGTGAGCTGTTATAGTGAGGTCGTTGCACCCCCGACGTGTATGGGGTGAGAGTCGTGTGCGTTGTGAGAGTCGTGTGTGTTATGAGAGTCGGGTGTGTAGTGAGCATCAATAGGATTAGGGTATATTCGGGAAAAAGCATACATATTTCGGGAATATAGAGTCAAATGGCGTTGACCAGCGAAATCGAGAGGGTTTTAGTCTAGATTGATCGAGAGTATGTTGTGAAAGTGAAAATTTTCGGAGAAGAGCAATCAAAATTAAGTTCGGGGAAAATCCAGCCCATAAACCCTAGGCCGGACTGGTTCCTTTAATTTAAGGCCGGACCAGTCCACCCCTGGATCGGTTCCTTTAATTTTAAGGCAGACCGGTCCACTAGTTGGATTTTCTGAATATTAAAGGATCAAATCGGTCCGTCCCTACCCCAGACCGGTCCGCCTTCTGCAGATCTGATTTTTCCCTTCCTAAGATTCACCCCCTTCTCCCCAATCCCATTCATTCCCTCCAATCCGTTTTCCCAACTCCCAACCCCAACCTTTCCCTCCCAAATTCACCCCCTTTTCCCTCCAAACACTTTCCCTCCAATTCCAACCCTAACACTCACCCCTTCACCTATAAATACCCACCAATACCCTCCCTTTCTCTTCACACCTTCAACCCAAATCCTCTCTTCTCCCTCTCTAGTTTACCAAGAAAAAATCCCTCTTGTTTCCATGTTCCAACGCGCTGCCCCCACCAAGTATGACTCCACCGACATCCACCCCTCCAGTCATGGCGAGTTTCTCTCCCGCCAAGAGGAGCGATGGTGCCATCAGTTCTTCAGTTTGGATCGCAAACTCCATATGGAGCGCGTTGTCTAATGGATCGGGCCACCCAACTCCGTCACTGCCCTATTCATGGCTAGGGGGTGGTACCGATTCCTCAACGAACCCTATGAAGCGGTTTGGGCAACCGAAGTCCGATCCTTTTATGGAACCCTTATTCGGACGGGCCAATTCGAGGCCCAAGCTTACGTGGATGGGAATGTCATCCCATTTTCTTTGGCTCTTCTCACGGCTAAATTGGCCGAGTACGATGTTCCGGAAGTTCAAGAATTCACCTATCCACAGAATGTCCCCCCGTTCGACAAGGAAGTTATCATGGCCCGTATTTCACCGAATGTGGCTTGGATGGGGCAAACCGTCACCGTTGGACGCCTAAACGAGAAGGTGCGCCTCACTTTTCAGATTATGTGCGCCAACATATTATAAACGTCCAACGATTCCGCCATGCGGCCCTGGCAATCCACTTTAACCTATCACCTCTTTGACCCATAAACTCCCATCCACTTGGCCCACACTTTATATGCCGATATCATCAACGCGTCCTTGGATGAGAAGGGTGTTACCCCATTGCCCTATGCCTGTTTGATCACTTCTATCCTCAAGGATGTTGGCATAGCGGTGCCGCTCGATCATACTCGCATTCCCGATCCTTTTGGACAAGGGACCCGCACTAAGAGCGCCAAACAGCTAGCTGTCCTACGGGCACGGCGGGGTGGTGATAGTGAAGAGGAGGCTGCCTCGAGCGAGAGAGACGGGGAGGAAAAGGCAGTCGGTGCGGATGTCAAAATGGGACATGTCGGTCCGGACGAAGAGTCGACGGATGAGGAGGACGACCCGGATTTTGAATGGGCGGGAAGAGACCTCTCAAACCGAATGGCGGCACTTGAAACGAACTTCGGTAACTTTTCGACCGATTACCGTCGCGATACGAGCTTAATACTCCTCTTTCAAGCAGACATCTATCGACGCCAAGGGGAGCCCAATGAGCCACTGCCATCCTATTACCATGACCCCTATGGCCCCGACGCGCCCGGCTCTTCCCATCCCCCACCCCAGTGAAACTTGATGTGGTTCTGGCAGTTTTTTTTTATTTGTTTTCCCTGTTCACATTTTGTATGCTTTTCCTTGTAATTGTACCACCTTCTTATTTGTAATAAAAACTACATTTTCTCCATTTATTTGTTTTATGTATCGCACTTATTATTTTGCCTTATTTAGATTTTAGTCCTTTTTGCTTGACGACAATGCAAAAGTCTAAGTTGGGGGGGGGGGGGGGTCACAAGTGTGTATTTCTAAAACTTCACAAATTTTCCAAAATGCCCAGAAATTTCCAAAAAAATCATAAAATTTTGAAAAAACCCAAAAATATTTTTGTTCAAAATAAATAAAAATTGGAATTCAAATTTTTCAAAAATTTCATTAAAAGTAGAATTGAAGTCTCAAGTTGTAAAATTCAACATCCACAAAGCCGAAATTGACTAAAGGTGGAAATTGATTGAAAATTGACGACTTAACGAATAAGTGTGGAGATTAACAAACCCGGTGAGATTCGAGCCTAGCACTTTTTGCGAGTTTTTAAATCAATCCGAGTTAATTTTTAACTCAAAGTCCTTTTCAGCGCCTAAAAAGTTGTCGAGGATCTCAATCCTTTCATTTTGATCGGTTATGAAAGACGTGTGTGATAAAAAACCTGCCAAAATTGATCTCTAAAGTTAAATTCATCTCGAAACGCATATGGTAACGCAATTTGTATGTTGGACAATGAAGTAGGCCCTAGTTTGTCACCCAAAAATATTGGCCAGAAAAAATAGCGAAAAATTACCCCTTTTGTAACCAAATTTGAGCCAAATAGATTTTCCCTTTCGTTTGACAACCCGAAAAACCCAAATATACCGAAATTGTGAAAAATGGAAAAATTCAGAATTTAAGTCCGGAAAGTGCATAAAAAGGGGCAAGAAAAAATAGAAATGCTCAACAAAAATACTGAGAAAAGAAAAGAAGTGAAAAACAGAAAAAAAAAATAGAGAAAAAGAAGAAAAATATGAGTAATAGCCCGGAAAAAGCACAAATGGACATCATAAATGACTTTTCCAATTCCAACCTTCCCTACCATTTTTATTTTGCCCATTGCACCTTAAAACCCGAAAAAGTCCTAACCGAGTCGAAATTGTGAAATTGATTACCGCGTTGAGAGCTAATACACCAAAAGATAATAAAAGAGATTGAATGCGCGAATAAGAGGCAATGTTCCCGTTTTTAAAATCATAATCCATTGATAAGATCCTATTACCTAGAAATTTCCGTCTTTCTACTTGTGTGCGTGACTTTGCGTCCATTACATTTACTCTTTATATCACGCATACCGAGAGAATAGCCACAATCCGAGTGATTCATTTGTGAGAGCATTCCATTAGAATTTGAAATCAAAATGAATTTTCGGATAAGTAACGTAATGATCGATCGGTGGAAATTGGCGGTTATATTTTTGGCTTCGCATGCACACACTATGATTTGAGACTTGTATATATGACTTGATGATGACTATTTTCTGGAAAAGTTTGAATTACACAATTTTTGAGTATTTTGAATTTTCTTTGAGTCGAATTTTGTGAGTATATTCTCTGCAAACCCTCACGAGACACCACTCATCCTACTAGGGTGACCTAGGGGTTTAAAGGCTTGCTGCATACGCTAAATACAACCGCTTGCCCGCGAAAAAGGTATTCTATCCCAATAAAATTGTTTCAAGAATTGAGCCGTGCTAGGATTCTTTTACATTGCTCGGGACGCGCAAAGTTCTAAGTTGGGGGGGTTTTATTAGGCATAAATTCTTCCTAAGTTATCCCTTAATTTAGGTACTTTTAGCACCTCGGACAACGTAATCGATTTGACTTTATCTCATAATCTTGCTACTGACTTATCCTAACGAGTACACCGAGTTTCTGGTATTTCGTAATGATTTTACAGGTATTTGATTTCAAGAAACGGAAGAAGGACACCGGAAGAATCAAGAAAGACAAGAAGGAAAGTCAAAAGGGAAAAAGTGTAATTTCCACCCAGAATTCGGATGAGGTACCTAAAGAGACGTTGAAGATATCACATTCATGAGTACATAGGAAGAAATGGCACCTCAATCGGAGTCCCGAAACAAAAGATATGAGCAGTCAAAGTTGAACAAAAAGTCAAACAGGCAGATCGGTCCGCCCATGCCCCGGACCGGTCCGCGATGAAAATCTCCAATAGGCCTCGGATCGAAAGAAAATTGAAGAAGGGTGAAAAATAAAAGAACCGGTCCGCCCCCGGACCGGTCCTCGTAGAAATAAAAAGAACTGATCCGCATGGGAGGCAGACCGATCCGCCTAAGGCCCGGACCGATTCGACCATCGAGATTCTAAAAATCTTATCTTCTCCTAAAGAGACTCCTAGTGCACCTGAAACTCTTAAATTCTTGTAGGTATAGAAACCAATTTTATTATTATTGTTTGGACGGGGAATTTTAGTTAATTTTCCATTCTCTTTAAAAAACCCTAGTTTAGATACAGTTTGTTCTTTTAATTCTAAGATTGAAGCTTTGATCCGATTTCAGTAATTACCAGTAATTCTATCTAATACTTTGAGTGCTTTGGTAAGATTAGTAAGTAATTTCACCTGTTTAATTCTGTTTTACATCATTCTACCAATTTTCAATAGTTTAATCATGTTTTTCTGCAAATCAAATACTGTTTTCATCACTTTCAGCATGATAGGCTAGATTTTATAAGGGGGATATATGAACCCAGCCTGATGTGTAAATTGCATGTGTATAACATTAATCCTCTGAATTTAGTGATTGATTACGACCGTATTTCATAGGAACACAACAATTGTAGATCTTTATATCTCGTTTTCCTCTGGGTAACCGGGATGATTTAGAATGCAATTCGAGTGTTGCTATCGCGATACCGATTTACTCATCCTCAGATTAAGTATGACGCAAGCTTGAACCTCGTATACATAATGCTTGGGAGTACTAAATTCCAGGTCAAAATTTATCAGTTAAATTTACGATTAATATTATAACTGCAATACACTAGGGTTAAGGGATTGTATTCCAGTCCTATTTTTATCATACATAGTTTAAAGTTTTAAATCAATTTTCATTAGCAGTTTAGGTAATTTAGTATAATTTCATCTTTTCATCTTTTCAAAATTGCATCTAGTTTAATCAATTTCGAAACCAAAACATTTTTCCTTTCTTTTTAGAGTCAGAGTTAGGATTCCTTCGTCTTTTCCCGTCGTCACAACTTCTTTGTCTTAGTTCCCTATGGATACAATTCCGACTTATCAGGTTTATTACTAATGCGACAGGCTTGCACTTGAGCCTAGAGTGAATGCACATTAGGGACACTTTCTGAGTCGCGTAAAAAATCTTTCAGATAGAGGAATCACTAGAAATATCGGGCTCAAAGGGAGCCATGCATGGTGGGACATCATCCATATCCGGATAGTTAGGAACTGTCACGGATTCTATCTCGGGAAAATTGTGAGCACTCGTAGCCAGAGCTAACCTAAAAGATATGGGCATGTCAGAGACATACACAATTGGGGCATATGGTAAAAGCTCGGGCATATTTTTGGATTCTATGGGAAAGTGAGTGGGAACCTCAGTGGTAGGTTCATTTGGACAAAGCGAGATTTGATCAGTCTCACTATCGAAAGGTAAGTCAACACAATTGTCGACTTGGGGCCCGGACCATGGGATGGACTCAACTTTGAGATTCTTAGGGTGGTAGAGTTTCTCACACTCAAAATATGTGGCACAAGATGACTCATCATCATCACACTCAGGTGCAACAATGGGTGGATCCATGGGAATGTCCGACTCTCGCTCGCACTCAATTTCATTAAATCTTTGTTCAAGCCGTTGGAGGGCTTCATTTGGAATTTGAGTGGATTTCTTTTGATCGAGTATCAACTTTTGCAAGAGGCTTTTGAGAGAGGATGTGGATAGTGGTGGTGGTTGAATGATGGTCGGTGGAGGTGGTGGAGGTTGACACAAATCGCTATCACTATATGGAGAATACTCAAAGGAAGTGTGTGGAGCAGGTTCAAGTGCATCATACACGAAAGGATCGCTTTCGTGATGGACAAAGGGTTGATACTCATGGGGTGCGTTATGAGGGAACTGATCGTGAACGGGTGCATAAGGTTGCCATGACAACTGTTGGAATGTGTGAGGATCCACAACATCGGGTTGGGATTCGTATTGTGTGGGAGGGTTATCAGGCCTCCATGAATAGCTCGGGTACTCACACAACTCAGGATTAGGTATATCAGGATAATAGGCCGAGGTGGGTTCTGAAATAGTGTCATATGGATACACAAGCTCCATGGTGGGTTTAGATGGATATGGAATGTAAGGGCACTCATGGGACATGTGATCGGCATAATAACAGTGGGTGCACAACAAAGGATGAGACACGTCGACACTTGACACCGCGGGTGATGGAAAATGAGGTGCGTGCATGGACGGGTCAAGGGTATCAATGGGACTCATGAGAGAGGTGAAACCATTAAAAATATCATAAATAGATGGCTCGGGATCACTCTCACACGTGTCGCGTGTCAATGGAAAATGACCAAAGTAGTCCCGTAAAGGATGTTCTTCGACCATGTGGAGAGAAATATTTTTTGGAGTTTTTTAAATTTTTTCAAAAGGAAGGAAAATATTTTTGGATTTTTGAAAAAGGAAAGAAAGAAAAAATTTATGGATTTTTCTAAAAAGGAAACAAAGAAAATATTTTTGGATTTTTTATAAAAATAATAGAAGAAAATATTTTTGGATTTTTTGGAAGAAAAGGTGGGGAAAAGTGTATGGACTCTTGATTTGGACGAACCATCTAAAACTGACTATCGAAAAATGAATTGGAGATACACACAAGTTAAGGAGAATTCTTAACTAGCACATAGCCAATTTTTATCTTTAAATTTAATGAAAGGGTAGTCAAATTTTAATTAAGTCCGCGGCGATAAAAATCACGAAAATCTTTGTGATCGCCTTTTCAAAAATGTTCTCCTAGTGGGCTACCTAGTTGATTGCTTTTAAATTTAGTGATGGCTAGGGTAGCACACAATGGTAAGTGAGTGAGTCGGGTGATGAAATCCCTTCTCGTGAGTGATCGCGTGTAGGTCTTAGTCAATTAATTTATCACACCATTCAAAAATAAATGCGAGAATAAAATCAAGTAAGAGTACACAAAGCACACAAAAGAATTGACTCGTTAACAGGAGAGGCACGAGGGTTCAAGAGATGTACCTCCCACGACTTTTACGCCGTGGGGTGCCGAAAAATTTTAGTCAACCAGGGGGAGATCACGCCTATCTCAGTCGGCCCCAAGAGTCCTACCGACCCAAGGAAGAGAGGCTTCTAAATTCTCGCCTATGGACGCCCTCTCTCTACCTTGTCAGGTTTCCCTATCACGCTTATCTTCGATTTTTACAATTGTTTAAAATGAAAAATAAAATAAAGGGGTCTCTATACACCGCAATACAAGCAATGATGAAAATCCTAATACAAGCCTTCTAAAGATATAAAAATGGTACAAAACATGATTAAGTGAGAAAACTGAATGAACTATAAGATTGAATCCGTTCCGAATACTTCACGCTCCCAAGAATGGCAACGGAGCCATTTGATAAAAAGAACTTTTTCATTTCCCCGACAACGACGCCATTTAATAGAGTTGACTTTTTCGTGTGTATTTTTTGATATCTCGGGAGTGGGAAACTCAAGTGTATCAATCAACATCAAGGGGTAAGCTAGAGACAAACTCAAATGTAGTTCAATTTTTTATTTTCTTTTTGTGCTTTTTCACTTTTCTAAATTTTTTTAGCTTTTTCAATATTAAAACAATTTGGTGACGTGAGGTGAAATAACACTAAATTAAAATGTGAGATGAAAACACCTAATTATAAAGTGACTAAAAGTGAAAAATAAAGTCTAACACTAAAATAAGAGATAAAGTGAGGTAAATAATTGTGAGAACAATCAAGGAGTGGGATTACACCACAAATTTTAGCTATTCTAACTAATTAATTTAATTAATTGAATTCTCCCAAATTAATATCAGACTTACAAATCAACTCTCGTTGAAAATGTAATTTTAATAGTAACATTTTAGAGAATTAAGTTTAAAACCCCACAACACTAGAAAAATAGATCTACACTCCTTTTAATTAATCACCCGCTAGGATCGATCAATTAAAATTTATGTAAATATTAGAAAATAAATTTAGAGAATGAAATTCAAGTAATAATACCCCACTTAAGAAACCCCTATCTCTAGTTCGAATCTAAAATGGGTATTATAACTAGAATTTCTATTTTCTCTCGAAAATCATTTACCCTCTCTCGAGGTGTAAATTTAAGGGTGAGGGATCAAAATTAATATTCAAATGGAATTTTCAAGTAATCAAACTAATTAAACTAAAATAACATCAAATAAGGGTTTTCCCCCACCTTTTGAAAGGGGATTAAGCCTAACATAATATAAAGCATGATAATCAAATAATTAATAGGCATATAATATAAAAGAGAAAAGAGAAGAACAATCAAACCAATCTCTTGAATTTAATTGACTCCAATCCTCCAATTTGAAATTTACATCCCTCTAATTGAGCATCCAAGTGATTTGCAATTAAATAATCACTCAATTAAATCTCATACAAAATTTCTCCTCACAAATATCGAAAAAAAATAATTATAAAACTATTTACAAATATTTCAACCTAATTTATTCTAACCTAACTCTCTACTTTTCTCTAGAATTTTCTCTCTCTATTTGATGATCGCTTGTCTTTCAAATGGCGTCTTGAGTCTTCTTTTATAGTAGATGCATGGCACACATGGGCTAAGGGGTATTTTTCGTAATGGGCTAGGGTGAACATGTGGGAGAGGTGTCAGCACATGTGCATGGGGTGTGAGGTGTGAGGTATGAGGATATTTGGGAAGTAGGGTAATGGAGATAATAATCATATTTGGTTAAAAAGGGGTTGGGGGTAAAATGGGTATAAGGTTGGTTTTAAATGGGTGATATGTCACATGGGATAAATGATTTGGTTTTTGGTCTTTGTATGTCATGAAAGCAGGTGGAAAAAATCGTGTAAAGCTTGGGACAAAAAGTAAGGGAAATGGGTTTTGGAATGAAATGCATATGGGCTTAGCTTGGATGGTGATCGGGTAAGGGGCCGAATTTTGGATAAATTGGTCTCACCGCGGGTTGGAGTTCGGAACAACTGGGTTGGACACGGAGATATCGGAATGGGAAGGTCTCGGGTTCATGGTTTTGGAGGCTCCGACGGGGTTGAATCGGGTTGGCCAGAGGTGAAGGGGGGGCATGTCGCGGGTAAGCTCCGGTTGTGGCAGAGACTGGGTCTGTCGCCGGCGGGTAGGGTTGAAACAGAAGGGATAAGGGATCTTGGGTTTCCTGGTTGGGGCTACCGAATTTGGGCGCTAGCATTCGACGAATTGGAACGGAGGGGTTTGGATCGACCGGAGGGAGGTCGTGGGTCGTGGAGTGTCGCAGTGGCTGCGGGTCAGCTGTCCGCCGATGGTTTAAGGGAGCAAGGGTGAAGAAGTTGTGGGTTTAAGGTGGTCGCGGGTCCCACGGTTTTCTTAATGGGTCGTCGGCGCTGGCGGCGGGTTCAGGGTTTTATCATGTTAGCTCCGGGTAGGGTTTGGATAGGGAGGTTTGGTTGAACTCGGTTTGAGTTTCGGTTTTTTGGGGTTGAATGGGTAAGAGGGAGGAGAGAAGAGGTGGGTGTTTCAATGGAGGAGAGAGGAGAGAGGAGGATTTGTTGGGGAAGATGATGGGTTGGTTGGATTGTGTGTGTGTGTGTGGGTGTATGGGAATGTGGATGAGGGTGAGTGAGATGTTAGGTGTAGGTGAGTGTATGGTAGGTGGGTGTGAGTGAGTTTAAGATAAGTGTGTGTGTGTTTAATTTGTGACATTTACAAAAATAAAATAAAACTAAAAATAAAAAAAAATCTAAAAAAAAAATTCTAAGCTTATATAAAAACTAAAATAAAACAAAAGAAATAAAAACTTAAAATCTAAATGAAAATTAAAGTCCTAAAAAATATAATATATAAAAAACTAAAAATAAACTCCTAAAAACTAATCCTGATAAAACTAAAAACCAATAAAAATCGAAATAAAATTACACTAATAAAATAAAAATAAAACCTAGAAAACCTAAATAAATCAAAAACAAATCCTAAAAATAAAAATGACTCAAACTAAAAATATAAAAAATATAAAAAGACACAAACTAAACACACACAGGCTTGGGGTGATCCTTTGGACAAGGTTTAGGCTTGGGTTTGGTCACGAGAGAGGGAATTAGCACCATTCAACGCGCATTTGCCTCGATATATAGCTTTTGACACCGCAATCAGACGTTTGACGCACATTGTCGAGAATTAGCAGTAAAAATACGTCTATTCGGGGTATAAAATGTATAGTTTTGGGTGTTTATATCATGTAGTGGTAAGGGTATCAATCCACATCAAAGGGATAAGCTAGAGACAAACTCAAATGTAGTTCAATTTTTATTTTCTTTTTGTGCTTTTTCGCTTTTCTAATTTTTTTAGCTTTTTCAATATTAAAACAATTGGGTGAGGTGAGGTGAAATAAGACTAAACTAAAGTGTGAAATGAAAACAACTAACTAGAAAGTGACTAAAAGTAAAAAATAAGGTCTAACACTAAAATAAGAGATAAAGCGAGGTAAATAATTGTGAGAACAATCAAGGAGTGGGATTACACCACAAATTTTAGATATTCTAAGTAATTAATTTAATTAATTTAATTCTCCCAAATTAATATCAACATTACAAATCAACTCTCGTTGCAAATGTAATCTTAATAGTAAATTTTTAGAAAATTAAGTTTAACACCCCATAACTCTAAAAAAAATAGATCTACACTCCTTTTAATTAATCACCTTCTAGGATCGATCAATTAAAATTTTTGTAAATCTTAGAAAATAAATATATAGTTGAAATTCAAATAATAATAGCCCACTTAAGAAACCCCTATCTCTAGTTCAAATCTAAAATGGGTATTATAACTAGAATTTCGATTTACTCTCGAAAGTCATTTACCCTCTCTCGAGACGTAAATTTAAGGGTGAGGGATCAAAATTAACATTCAAAGGGAATTTTCAAGAAATAAAACTAATTAAATTGAAATAACATCAAATAAGGGTTTCCCCCCACCCCTTGAAAGGGGATTTAGCCTAACATAATATAAAGCTTGATAATCAAATAATCAATAGGCATTGAATATAAAAGAGAAAAGAGAAGAACAATCAAACCAATCACTTGAATTTAATTGACTCCAATCCTCCAATTTGAAGTATACAACCCTCTTAATTGAGCAAACAAGTAGTTTGCAATAATACTCACTCAATTAAATCTCATACAAAATTTCTCCGAACAATTTTCTAAAAAAATAAAACTAAAACTATTTACAAAATGGTGTTTGTCCTAATTTATTTTCTACACTAAACTATCTCTAACTGTCTCTAGAATTGATATCTCTACCCCCCCCCCTCAAATGGGGTCTTGAGTCTTCTTTTATAGTAGATGCATGGCACACATGGGCTAAGGGGTATTTTTGGTAATGGGATAGGGTGAACATGTGGGAGAGGTGTGAGGATATTTGGGAAGTGGAGTCATGGAGATAATAATCTGATTTGGTTGAAAAAGGGGTTGGGGATAAAATGGGTATAAGTGTGGTAAATGGTTAAATGGGTTTTCGTTGGCACATGGGTTTTAATGAGTTTATTTTTGGTCTTTGTGATTGGCTTTTGCATTTGGCAGGTAGAAGGAACCGTGTTTGGATTTTGGTGGGACCAATGGGTTTTGGGTGAAACGGGTCTTGGTTAGTGCCAGGGCAGGGAGATCGGGTTTCGGGTGGCAGGTTCGAATTGTAGACAAACTCAGGTTCGGTTAAGGCACCCGGAGCTGGATGGCCTTTTTGGTTGGGTTGCGAGGGGGTTTGCCAAAGATGGGGGTTGGAGCTCCGGGTTCAGAGGTCATGGGTTCTCAGGTGGAGGTGCCGAAGGGTTTGGGGCTGGCTCCGAAAGGGGGAGCAGTCCGGTTGTAGGCGGGTACGGGGTTGGGGTATGTGGTAATGGTGGTGGGGGTGGGTTATGGAGTTCGAGAGAGACAAAGTTGTTGGTGGGTTAAAGGTTGAAGTTGATGTGGAGGGTTTGGGTGTTTGAGGGTGTATGGTACACTGGGTGTAGGTTATGGTTTAGTTTAGGTGTGTGTGGTGTGTACTTTGGATGGGTGTGAGTGGGTTTAGGTGTAGGGGAGTTTATGTGTGTGTTTTATTTGGACTCCTAAAAATAACATGAAAAAATTAAAACTAATAAAAATAAAAATTCTACTTCTAAAAATAAAATAAAGACTCAAATTAAAAATGAAACTAAAAAGAAATAAAAATAAAATCTAATAAAACTAAAACTAAAATCCTAAATGAATGTAAAATCAAATAAAACAAAAAAAATAAATGAAATCCTTAAAAAAATCTAATCCTAATAAAACTAAAAACTAATAAAAATCAAAATAAAATAAAATTATACTAATAAATATAAAATAGAAAACAAACCCTAGAAAATACTAAATAAATCAAAAATAAATGCTAAAAATAAAACGACTCAAATTAAAAATCTAAAAAAAAATAAAAAGGGACAAACAAAACACACACAGGGTTTGGGGTAGGTTTAGGCTCGGGTAAGGTTACGGGGGAGGGAATTTAGCTTCATTCAACACGCATTTGCCTTGATATATAGCTTTTGATACCGCAGACGGACATTTGACCTACAAGATAAACATTTAAGTACATAAGACCCATATTGCCGAGAATTAGCAACTAAAGTACGTCAATTCGGGGTATAAAATGTACACGTTTGGGTGCTTATCACACAACCCCCAAACAGAGCATTGCTAGTCCTCGAGAAATAAGATAGAGAGAAAGAGAAAGATAAGTAACCAAAAGTGTACAACTTTCGCGGGCACTTGTGATTGCACTTAGCATGTGCAACAAGACTTTAAACCTATAGGTTGCCCTACAAGACGAGTTGTGTCTCGTGAGGGTTTGCAGGGAATATACCCATAAATTTCTTTATTTGTAATGACAGTCAATCTCTTATTAGACGTAGAATGATCGCACAATCCATCAAGAGATAAATGATTTCAAAAATACAAGCTAGAATGTGTAAAAATTAAGTTAAGTAAATACTCAAGGCACATCCTTCCTAGAACTCAACGTGTGTTGTGTGAATCCGTCAAAACGGGTCGAGTATCACAAGAGTAATTCTTAGATTGCCTTTTCGGAATCAACGCTTCAACTTCAAAATCTCACTGGATATATCTCTCTCAAATGAACTCTCTAGATTAGGGTTAATGTATCGCTCTTTTATTTGAGGAGGTCAGTAAATGTAAGCGAGTTCAAAGGTCTCACACACATATAAGAAAGAACGAACAATTAGAAAGAAAAATGATCTCTTGAAAGAAATGCTAATCACTATAGTGAAAACGTCGAGTTATTCATCACGTTAACTTTCATTTGCCCGAACACCTAGGGGAAAATATGACGTTTATGGGTGAGGGGGAAATGAAATAAGGATGAATATGATATGAGGTAGGATGGTGATGGATGGATGAATGATGATTGATGGATATGCGATGGGTAAAAGATGGATGCGAAATGGATGCAAAAGAAGAGTGTATACACTTTAGGCACAAATGTCTTTATTACTAACTACAAACTCTCTTTCTTTTCTTTTCTCTCCTTTTTCTCTTTTTTTTCGATTTTTCTTTTCTTTTTCTCTTTTTTTTATTTTTTTTTATTTCTGCTATTTTTATGTTTTGCTCTCTCTTTTCTTTTCTTTTTTTCATACCAACACTAAAGACATTTTACATTTGGAATCAACACTCTTTTATTTGAAAATGAAATATGATATGGAGATGATACGTGATGGTGTGGGGAATAAATGGGAATAATGTGAAAATGGGTGAAATGAATGGGAATATGAGATGGGGGAAAAGTGGTAGGTGTATGAATGAAAACCTAGTGATCGGGACAAATTTCAAGACACGTGTTTCTTACAACTCAAAAAAGATGTCTTTCTCAGTGATCAAGCCAAAAATTTAGTGAAGAATAATGAGATCATACAACAATTAAGTGCGGACCCAAAAGAAGTTGAATCAACTTGTCACTCGGAGATTGCGTAAAACTCTCTGAAAGGGTGAAAGGCACGAATATCACAAGCAAAAGTCTCTACTAGTGATCCTTAAGGTTCTCTTTAGAATTTTAGTACTCCTCAACTCTAAACTGTAGTGACATGATAAGTGCGCAAATTTTGTTGAGTCCATAAATTTATGGTGCAACAGGCCTTGTTACATATTACATAAGCTATTAAAAAAATATTCTCTAGCTTGATTCCTAGACTTAAAAAGATGGATGATTGAAAATTCACATCAATGAGTGAGATGAAAGAAACTGTACGAAATTTTAAAAATCGGGTTCAAAAATCAAAAAAATTCAAAAGAGGTACGATTTTGATATAATTCCCCCACCCCAAACAAAAAAGAACATCGTCCTCGATGTTAAGTAAAATGATTTTTAAAATTGAGAGCATAAGGTAGGAAAGAGATTACCAGAATCAACAACTAATGAAGTGGACAGATGAAGCCAAGAATAAACCTGAATAAAAAGTGAGAGAAAAAAAATGTGTACAATTCTACAAACTTGGCAAAATATAGGGTGATGTGAAACACCACCCCCAAACAGGATAAGACTAGTACAAGAAATGCGAGCTGCCTCCCGGTAACGCTAAGTTTAATGTCTTCAGCCAGACCGATAGAATCTCACCCTAAAGATAAGATCTATGAAAGCGCGGGGCGGCAGAGAAATTGGGTGATGAGAATCACCCTCAAACAAGACTGAAGCGTTAGTGTTGTTGGATAATGGCTAAAATGGGTCAATTCACCTGTATGGCGATGTTCATCACGCGATGCAAAGCATCGGTGAAGCATGGGTGGGTGGGTATTAGGGTAAAGGTGAGGGTAGAAAGGGTGAAGAGGTATCCATCACGAGCCTTGTTGAGCTTAAAGGTTAGGGCAACTTGGTCCCTATAAGCATGGTGCTCTAGTTTGTGAAGGAGACGAAATGGTGTGGAAATAGTGATAGGGTGGGGCTCATATAAATCACACGATCATTCTATAAGTGGGCAATGATATTGGTCGCGCCATGACACACCAGGGAGCTGTCTCGGGAAGAAATCAACACCACAAGAGAGTGGCGCACATGGAGGAACAAGCTATGTGTCACGGTGGAAAGTAGCACCACAACTCTCGTGGAGGGTGGAGGATGGTTTCAGGTGAGGATCTAAAAATGTAGAGGAAAAATTGAAATGTGTCAAAATCAAGATACAAACCAGGTGGTGGGGTGGAAGGGAAAATGGGTGGGCTGGGTGGGACAAATGGTGGAGGAAGATAATCCAACTCAAGCGTGGGAGACACACACTCCTCATGAGGCACAAAGTGATCCTCAAGTGCACTCACATGAGGAAGTGTCGAAATAAACGAGTGAGTGATCAACTTCTCCACAATGGTAGCATCATTGAATGTGGTGGGTGGGTAAGACAAGGAATCAAGATCAGAGATAGATGGATCACTAGAATTATCGGGCTCAAAGGGAGCCATGCATGGAGGAACAAGATCCATATCCGGATAGTTAGAAACTATCACGGATTCTATCTCAGGAAAAATGGTGAGTAATCGTAGCTGGAGCTAACCTAGAATGAAGTGGTTCCTCGGGAACACAAGGGTGAAGCTCGATAGGTGTAGACTTGAGCATTTTTTTGGATTCGACGGGAAAGGTAAGGTGAACCTCGAAGTGGGGTTCAGGTGGATATGGTGGTATTTGATTAGGCTCACTATCGAAATGTAAGTCAACACAATTGTTGACTTGGGGCCTGGACCATTGGATGGTCTCAACTTTGACATTCTCGGGGTAGTAGGGTTGGTCACACTCAAAATCCATGTCATAAGATGACACATCATCATCACACGTGGGGGAAACAATGGGTTGACTTGGGATGAAATCCTACTCTCACTCACACTCAATTTCATTTAAGAGTTGTTCAAGCCTTTGGAGAGCTTGAGTTTGAATTTGAGTGGATTGATCTTGGTCGAGTATGAACTTTTGCAAGAGGCTTTCGAGAGTGGATGTGGAGGGTGGTGGTCAAGGTGGACACAACTCACTATGGACAGGACTATATGGAGAATACTCAAATGAAGTGGGTGAAGTGGGACCAAGTTCATCATACACGAAAGGATCGCCTTCGTGATGGACAAATGTTTGAAACTCATGGGGTACGTAGTGAGGTAACTGATCGGGAATGGGTGCACATGGTTGCCATGATGACTGTTGGAACGTGTGAGGATCCACAACATCGGGTTGGGATTCGTATTGCGTGGAAGGGTTATCAGGCCTCCACGAATAATTGGGGTACTCACACAACTCGGGATTAGGTATATTGGAATAGTAGGCCGAGGTGCGTTCCAGAACAGTGTCATACGGATACACATGTTCATGGTCGGTTCAGATGGATATGAAAAGTATGGGCACTCATGGGACAAGTGATCGGCATAGGAACAATGGGTGCACGACAAGGTACGCGACACGTCGACTTGACACCGAGGGTGATGGAATATATGGTGCATGCATGAATGGGTCAAGTGTATCAAGGCCACTCGTGAGAGAGGTGAAACCACTAAAAATATCATAAAGAGACAACTCAGGATCACTCTCACACGTGTCGCGTGTCAATGGAAAATGACCAAAGTAGTCCCGTAAGGGACGTTCTTTGGCCATGAGGAGAGAAATATTTTTTGGAGTTTTTTTTTTTCCAAAAGGAAAAAAAATATTTTTGGATTCTCTAAAAATAATGGAAGAAAATATTTTTTTGGAGTTTTGTGAAAAATAAAGGAAGAAATATTTTTGGACTTTCTAAAATGAAAGAAGGAAAATATTTTTGGGTTTTTGTTATAAAAATGAAAGAAAATATTTTAGATTTTGTGAAGGAAAAGGTGGGAAAAAATATGGACTCGGAAATTTGGGATGAACTAACTAAAATCGACTACCGAAAAATTAAATTGGACACACGCAAGCCAAGGAGAAATCCTAACTAGCACATAGGCAATTTTTATCTTTAAATTTAGTGAAAGGTGTAGTAAAGTTTTAATTAAGTCCGCGGGCGATAAAAAATCACGGAATAATCTGAGTGATCGCCTTTGCAAAATTTTCTCCTATAGGGCTACCAAGTTGATTGATTTTAAATTTAGTGATGGCTAGGGTAGCACACAATGATAAGCGAGTGAGTCGGGTGATGAAATCCCTTCTCGTGAATGACCAAGTGTAGGTCTTAGTAATTTAATTCATCACACCATTCAAAAAATAAATACGAGAATAAAATCACATAAGAGGACACAAAATAATTGACTCGCTAATTGGAGAGGCATGAGGGTTTGAGAAATATACCTCCCACGGTTTTTAAGCCGTGGGGTGTCAAAAAATTTCAGTTGAATGGAGGGAGATTACGCCTCTCTCAGTCGGACACGGGAGTCTTACCAACCCAAGGTAGAGAGGCTTCTAAATCCTCGCCTTTGGACGCCCTCTCTCCACATTGTCCGGTTTCCCTATCACGCTTGTCTTCGATGATTACAAGTTTTAAAACGAAAAATAAAATAAAGGTGTCTCTATGCACCGCAATACAAGCAATGATAAAAATCCTAATAGAGGCCTTCTAAAGATATAAAAATGGTACAAAAAATGATTAAGTGCGAAAAAAAATGAACTACAAGATTGAATCCGCTCCGAATGCTTCACGCTCCCAAGAATGGCAGCGGCGCCATTTGATAGAGTTGACTTTATAGTATATTTTTTGTCGTTGCTTGAAAAGCTCCTCTAATCAAAACCTCAATTACCTACAAAATATAATAAACTCAAGTGTAGAGGTAAGTAAGGGTATCAATCCACATCAAGGGGTAAGCTAGAGATAAACTCAAATGTAGTTCAATTTTTATTTTCTTTTTGTGCTTTTTCAGTTTTCTAAATTTTTTAGCTTTTTCAATATTAAAACAATTGGGTGAGGTGAGGTGAAATAAGACTAAAATAAACTGTGAGATGAAAATAACTAACTAGAAAGTAAAGTAAGGTCTAACACTAAAATAAGAGATAAAGTGAGGTAAATAATTGTGAGAACAACAAGGAGTGGGATTACACCACAAATTTTAGCTATTCTAAGTAATTAATTTAATAAATTGAATTCTCCCAAATTAATATAAACATTACAAATCAACTCTCGTTGCAAATGTAATCTTAATAGTAATTTTTTTAAGAATTAAGTTTACCACCCCACAACTCTAGAAAAATAGATCTACACTCCTTTTAATTAATCACCCGCTAGGATCGATCAATTAAAATTTTTGTAAATCTTAGAAAATAAATATAGAGTTGAAATTCAAGTAATAATACCCCATTTAAGAAACCCCTATCTCTAGTTCGAATCTTAAATGGGTATTATAACTAGAATTTTGATTTTCTCTCGAAAATCATTTACCCTCTCTCGAGGCGTAAATTTAAGGGTGAGGGATCAAAATTAACATTGAAAGGGAAGTTTCAAGTAATCAAACTAATTAAATTAAAATAACATCAAATAAGGGTTTCCCCTCACCCCTTGAAAGGGGATTTAGCCTAACATAATATAAAGCTTGATAATCAAATAATCAATAGGCATTGAATATAAAAGAGAAAAGAGAAGAACAATCAAACCAATCACTTGAATTTAATTGACTCCAATCCTCCAATTTGAAGTATACAAGCCTCTTAATTGAGCATCCAAGTAGTTTGCAATAATACTCACTCTCTGATACAAAATTTCTCCTCACTAATCTCTAAATAAGTAAAACTAAAACTATTTACAAAATGGTGTTTATCATAATTTATTTTCTACACTAAACTATCTCTAACTCCCTCTAGAATTGATATCTCCATCCCCCTCAAATGGGGTCTTGAGTCTTCGTTTATAGTAGATGCATGTCACACATGGGCTAAGGGGTATTTTTGGTAATGGGCTAGGGTGAACATGTGGTAGAGGTGTGAGGATATTTGGGAAGCGGTATCATGGAGATAATAATATGATTTGGTTAAAAAGGGGTTGGGGTAAAATGGGTATAAGTGGGGTAAATGGTTTAAATCGATTTTAGTTGGCACATGGGTTTTAATGAGTTTATTTTTGGTCTTTGTGATTGGCTTTTGCATTTGGCAGGTAGAAGGAATCGTGTTTGGATTTTGGTGGGACAAATGGGTTTTGGGTAAAACGGGTCTTGGTTGATGCCAGGGCAGGGAGATCGGGTTTCGAGTTGCAAGTCCGGAAGAAGGTTCGAATACTCGGGTTCAGTTTAGGCGCCCAGAGCTGGATGGCGATTTTGTTTGGGTTGTGAGGGGGTTCGCCGGAGATGGGGGTTGGAGCTCCGGGTTCAGAGGTCATGGGTAAGCATGTGGAGGTGCCGACGGGTTTGGGGTTGGCTCCGGAAGGGGGAGCAGTCCGGTTGTAGGCAGGTACGGGGTTGGGGTATGTGGTAATGGTGGTGGGGGTGGGGGTGGGTTATGGAGTTTGAGAGAGAGAAAGTTAGTGGTGGGTTAAAGGTTGAAGATGATGTGGAGGGTTTGGGTGTTTGAGGGTGTATGGTAAAATGGGTGTGGGTAATGGTTTAGTTTAGGTGTGTGTGTGGTGTATACTTTGGATGGGTGTGAGTGGGTTTAGGTGTAGGGGAGTTTATGTGTGTGTTTTATTTGGACACCTAAAAATAAAATAAAAAATTAAAACTAATAAAAATAAAAATTCTACTTCTAATAATAAAATAAAGGCTCAAATTAAAAATGAAACGGAAATGAAATAAAAATAAAAATAAAATCTAATAAAAATAAAACTAAAATCCTAAGTAAATGTAAAATCAAATAAAACTAAAAAAATAAATGAAATCCTAAAAAAAATCTAATCCTAATAAAACTAAAAACTAATAAAAATCAAAATAAAATACAATAATATTATACTAATAAAGATAAAATAGAAAAATAGAAAACAAACCCTAGAAAATACTAAATAAATCAAAAATAAATACTAAAAGTAAAACGACTCAAACTAAAAATCTAAAAAATAATAAAATGGGACAAACAAAACACACATAGGGTTTGGGGTAGGTTTATGCTAGGTTTAGGCTCGGGTAAGGTTACCAGGGAGGGAATTTAGCTCCATTCAATGCCCATTTGCCTTGATATATAGCTTTTGATGCCGAAAACGGACATTTGACCTACAAGATAAACATTTAAGCACATAAGACCCATATTACCGAGAATTAGCAACTAAAGTACGTATATTCGGGGTATAAATTGTACACTTTTGGGTGCTTATCAACAACCAGCCTTATAAAGTCAACAAAGACCATCTAATAATGGGATTTACCAAGACGACCTGAATTGTCTGTTGTATCCTCATGATGACCCGTTAGTGGTGACCTTTATGGAGAATGAGTTCATTATGTTGAGGATTTTGGTCGATAACAAAAGATTAATCGATGTCTTATTTTATAACTACTTTAAGATTTAAAGTGTTCGAAAGAAAGTTGCAGACTTATCACTACCCAATAATAGGGTTTTATAGGGAGAAGGTGTACCCCTTAGAACCATTGATCTATAAATTATAGCAGAAACATGGCTGACCTGCAGTATTCAAATGATAAAATTCTTCATCGTGGACAAAAACATGGCTTCATCCTACAACATCATTTTTGACAAGGTAGGCTTGACGAAGTTCTTAGTAGTCGCATCTACAGTGCATCAGGTAATGAAATTTTCCATAAACTTCAGAGTGGGTCAAGTGAGAGTAATCAAGTGGTAGCACAAGAATATTATTTCACCTTAGTAGATAACTGTGAGAAATTGAACACGATCTAGTAGATTGAAATGGTCGATCCCAGGGATGAAGAAAAGCTTGTAAAGGGCGAGCCAGCTAAGCAAAATGAATCGGTGATCCTGGATGATGAACATCCAAAGCATATTGTCCATATCAGCTCATCCTTAGATCCAAAGCTGAAAAAATATCTCGAAGATTTTCTCAGGTATAGGCAATGTTTATTTTCATAGATCCATGAAGACATGCCTAGTATGGACCCAAAATTACTATGTTATGAGCTTGGCATAATCAAAGATTCCAAGCTAATAAAGCAGAAGTGAAGAGTGTTCACTGAATAAAGGAATGTGGATATTGAGATGGAGGTGGATAAACTCAAGATTCCTATATTTATTGGGGACACTAAGTACTCAAGATAGCTCTCAAATGTCATGATGGTGAAAAGACCAATTAAAAGCGGTGCATGTAAGTGGAATTTACAAAACTAAATAAGCCGTGTCCTGAGGATCATTATCCTTTATCCTAATTTGATTAGTTGGTTGGTGATACCGCTGGGCATGAATTTCTCAGCTTTATAGATGTATATTCGAGTCCAATCATATCTCCATATAGCCAGAGGATAGTGAAAAGACCTTGTTCATCACCAATCGAGGAACGTATTGCTACAACGTTATGCCCTTTGGTATAAAAATGCTAAAACAATATACCAAAGATTTGTCAATAAAAAATTTAGGGAGAATATTTGAAATAATATGGAGGTCTACGTCAACGATAAGATGACCAATAGTAAAAAATAGATGACTACATTTGTGACCTCAGCCAAATGTTTAATGTAATGGAAAAATACCAAATGAAATTAAAATAAGCCAAGTGAATCTTTTGCATCCGAGCAGAATTTTTTATGGGGTTCATTATCAACCAGAGGGGTATTGAAGCCAACCCCGACAAAATTAAAGAACTCATTAACATGCAATCTTCTACAAGTGAGATGTAAATTCAAAGACTAACTGGCTGAGTCATAGCTCTGAATAGTTTCATATAATGGGTCACAAACCAGTGCCATACATTCTTTAAGGTTTTGAGGAAAACCTTTGAATGGAACGATAGATATGGTAAGTCATTCTAGGAGCTGAAGGGATATCTTGGATCTCCTCTTGTGCTCTTCAAGCCAATTCTCAAGGATTATTTGTACTTACATTTGGTAATTTTTGAATCAGCAGTGACCTCGTCCCTAGTCAAAATCGAGGATGGAGTGCAGAGACTAATTTATTATACCAACAAAGCATTCAGGCTGTTGAGATCAGGTACCCAACGTTAGAGAAATAATCATTGGCATTAGTTAAGGCATCTAGAATCATAAATCCCTATTTCTAGGCTCACATAATTGTTATTTATACTAATCAACCCTCAGATAAGCTATCCATAAACTAAAAAATCTGGAAGGTTAATGCCTTGGACTGTGGAGTTAGGGGAGTATGATAGCGTGAATGAGCTAAGAACGGAGATAAAAGGGCAAACAGTTGCAGACTTCATAGAAGAATTCACTTATAACGAATGGATAGTGGAAAAGAAATCAGAAGTTGAAACCACACCAGCCCTAGTTCCAGATAAACTAGAGTCCTCCACAAAACAAGCAGAAAGAGCACATGATTTGGAGCAGATGAATAAGGCCTTTAGGAATGGTTCTTTGTCGATAGTATCTTCAATGAGGGAACTCATTTTTGGAATCTTTTTATTGACGGCTCCTCATACGACAATGAAAGTAGTACAATCTTAATAGTCTTTGAACTAAATGGAGATGATGTGGAGTATGCCATGATATTTAACTTCAAATCCTCCAACAATAAGGCCAAGTACTAAGTGTTTGTGGAAAGCCTGGGATTAGCCTCGTTATTAGGAGATCAGTAGTTATCGGCCCACAATGAATTGCAGTAAGTCATCAACCAAGTGTTAGGCGTGTATAAAGCAAAGATAAGAAACAATGTCTAGATACCTAAAAAATGTAAAGATGATATTGTTAATATTCACTACAGTGAAGATTATGAGGATACCCAAAATGGAGAATTCACGGGCATATGCCTTGGCTTATTTGGCTTCTACGACCAGGGTCGAATTAAGGAGGACAATTCTAGTAGAAATACTATTGCATCATAGTATTGAAGAATAAAGTATACAGTTGGTGGAATTATACCTAGGACCATTATGGATGGACCCAATCAAGTCATATCTGATAACTAGTAAATTTCTGGTCGATCCCAAAGAGGCACGGAGGTTGCGCTACAAAGTAGCCAGATATGTACTAGACAATGGAGTTTTGTTTAAAAGGGGATTTGCCTTACCCTTCTTGTGATGTGTTCACCCTAAGGAGGTGCAAGACCTAATCAAGGAGACACATGAGGGGTCTTGTAGTGCTCTTAAGGCTCAAAGAATATTTTCAAACGGGTCACAACCCTGAAAAAGGATTACACTGTCTATGCTAAAAATTGCGATAAATTCCAACGGTTTTGTCACCCCCTGGTTTTTTGTATGAATGAACAAGAGAGTATACATAAACCAATGAATTAAAGATAAGGAGGAATAATATGTTCATTATTGATATAGTATACATAGGGTATTACCACTGCAGGGGTGAATTACATTTTTCAACATGGACTATAAAGTAGAAAATCAAAAAGGACCGCTCCTTACTCCCATCTGGCTTATTTTCTTCCCACGCGATCACGTATGCAAACAAGAGATCATTATTTGTCTCTAAAAGGTAAGAGATATTATCCTCTTTCACATGATTCATTTGGAGGAAAAAAGAATTAACATAAATATCCTACGCAGGCTTAACTAGTTCTATAACAAATATATGTATATATGAGAGTTGGAGTGTGTACTTAGGTGTATAGTAACGCTAAAGAATTAAAGTTGATAATCCCATACTTATCAGTTTATTAAGGGTTGCATAAAAACAAGGATCTTTACCAGTTCATTAAGGATCATATAAAGAAAGTCAATGATCTTTGAACTAATAATCCCATACTTACCAGTTCACTAAGGAGTATATAAATGATTAAGCCATCAGCAAAACTAAATAATAATCAACCCAAAGAGTAACCAATTTGGCACACAATTAAAGTGGCACTCATACATATGTAGCAATAATCAAGACTTTTGATCATCTGAGACCATTAGGCTAAGCAAAAAGTTTCGTGGGATAACACGTCAATCTACTCCCTAGTTAATAATAATGCTCATAATATAAATATTTACACAAAGGTGCAGGGATAAACTGAATCCATAGGGAACATGATATCAATTATTAGGTGAAAGGGGTAAAATTAATCCATATTCAAATTCAAATATCCATGGTATTTAATCAAATATGTAGTATGGTAGTATTATAACATGCACATACAAAGAGAAAATAGGAGTTATCACATGGTGATATCAATTGCAATATGTCAAATACGCAATGTTTTATAAATAAAAGGTAAAAAAGCCTAGTTAATCGGTACTCCGTATGCCTTATGGATCAAAAGAGGTTATCTAAAGGAACTGGCACTTAATTCTTTGTATAAAATGTTTTGGTATATAAGTATTTGTTGGAATTAGGGTTGGATTGGTCAGTTTATACCAAAAAAATTATATCGTTTAAAGTCTCAGGGGTTCAATTGTAAATAACTTAGGACTTTAAAATATTGGACCTAAGTTTGTATTTGAACTTTGGTGCATGAGACTTTATATCTTAAAATATGTTGAAGTACTTATAAACAATGTTTGGGGGCTTCAAATTCATAAGTTGAAAAACTCAGGAGGGGTCAATTGCAATTTAGGAAAAGTAAGGTTAGGCTTAACCAAACATGACCTTACCTTTTATCATTTTGACTAAAAAAATAAAATAAAAATTTTGGGAAAAAATTCAGAAATTTCTGATTGGCCAGGCACCCTCTTGCACGAGGTCAAAGTTACTGGTCAAAAAATTCATCTTCTTCCCCTCGACAGTTGACTTTAGGGTTTCTAATTTTTTACTAGAGATTTCTCCTTCATTTCTAAACCAATCTTGATGATTTCTAACAAACTCAACCTAAAATTTCATAAGGAATCCAAATATATGGGTTTTGTGGATTGAGATGCAGTATATCTCAAGTTCTATAATTATGTTTTATTGAAATTTGACTAACATTCATGGCTTTTAAGGATATGACAGGGATTCTTATGAACATAGTTTGGTTTATGCAATGTGTAGGAGTAGTTTAGTTTTGATTTCAAGGTTCGAGATGCATTATTCAGGGAGAATTTAAGATTTTTAGTTTTCTGATTCAAAATACACTTTCAATCGATTAGATCGTATTCTGCACATTCATGGGATTTGATCATTACACTTGAGTTTTAAAGGTTCTAATGAAGACTTTCAAAGATTTAAACCTTAGTTTTGATCATTATTTGGAAGTTCATCACTAAAGCTCAAGCTTTAATGGTGGAAATTTCATATTTTTCGCCTAGGGCCTGTTTTCTACGTAAGATTTCTATTGTTTTGATGTATTCTAGCATTATAACAACACAGAAATCGATTGAAACTAAAATAAATGAATATAGAACATAAAATCATAGTGTATCTGTTTGGAGTGAAAAATCAAGTTTTGAAACAGCTGTTGGGGTGAGTTTGAACTGAGAAAATCGTGGGGTATTTATAGTGTTTGATTAGGAGAATTCATTAGTTGAGAAGGGAGGTGTATTTGAACTAAATATATGAAGTTTTCTGGCTTGGTTAGTGTACCTCACAGGTGTGCATAGTGTAAGCATGTGATTTTTGGCTGTTGGTGCTAATGTGCAGGCTTATTTAAATGGGGGTAATGTAATATTATTCAAACTTTGGTTTTTGGTCCTTGGTTGGTCAAGTATATGCATTTATAGCCTTAAAAGTGTACTTTTGATGAAGTTTAAGGGTGTTATGGTAAATTCAAAAAGTTTCAAGGGATCAATTTATAATTTTATATTAGTTGAAGTCTAGAGGATTAATTTGATATAAAGTTGGGGTTTAAGGGTTAAATATAAGTCAAATTATGTTGGATTGAAGTTTTCATGGGCTAGTTTAGAATTATTAAGTCTTTAGGGTGTCTAGGTTAATTTAGTAAAGTTGTGGGGCATCAAGGATAGTTTCATTGTTCTTAGAAGGCTTTTGAATTTGAATACTTCATGAGGGCTAAAAAAATAAAGATATGTGATTAGGGTTGGTTGATAAATTTGATTCAAAAGTCTCGATTATTACAGTCTACCTACCAATAAAAGAAATTCGTCCTCGAATTTACCTTGAAATAAGTCGGGATATTGATCTTTCATAGCCTGTTCTGGCTCCCATGTGGCTTCTTGCTGATTTTGATTTTCCCAATGTACTTTAACTGAGGGGATTTCCTTATTTCTGAGATGCTTCACTTTGCGATCCAGAATTTGAATAGGGCGAGCTTCAAATTTATGGTTTGGTTTAATAATGATGTATTTCCATGTAATGGTATGAGAAGGATAAGAAATATAGTAGCATAACTAAGACACATGAAATACATTGTGAATATTGTATAATTCCATAGGTAATTATAATTGATAGGCTACAGGGCCGACTTGTTTAGAAATTGTGGAAGGTCCAATTTATCTGGGGGCTAATTTTCCTTTCTTTCCCAAGCGTAAGATTACTTTTTGAGGAGAAACTTTAATAAATACTTGGTCATTGACTTGAAACTCTAAGGTTTTTTTACATTGGTCTACATGACTATTTTGACAATCTTGGGATGTCTTCAATCTGTCTCGAATTTATTATATGCGCTCAGTGGTTTCCTATATTATTTCAAGACCAAATTATTTATTACTTTTAGATTGTATCGCACATACAAGTGATCTACATGGTTTTCCATATAAAGCTTCAAATGGGCAAATTTAATATTGGTCTGCTAACTGTTGTTATACAAAAATTCTATAAGGGGTAAATGTACATTCCAGCTATCGGGCGTAACTAACGTACAAGCGCGTATCATATCTTCTAATGTTTAGATTATACGTTCTAACTATCCATCCACTTATGGATAGAATGCGGTACTTAAATGAAGTTTAATACCCACTGCAGTTTGCAGTGCTTTTCAAAACATTCCTACCAAATGGAAATCTCTATCTCATACGATGGATAAATTAATTCTATGTAATCAGATAATTTCTCGAATGTAGATCTTGCTGAGCTTCTAAAATGAGTCGGTGGTCTTCATCGGTAGAAAATGAGCAGATTTAGTGAGTCAGTCTACTATTACCATATGGAATTATATCCTTGGGACGTATGAAGTAATCCCCTAACAAAATCCATGGTAATATGATCCCATTTCCTCTCGAGAATTGGTAAGGGTTTGAGGAGTCCACCAAGGTGTTGGTTTTCTATCTTTACTTGTTTACGAGTAAGACATTTCCTTACAAAATTCTTGATATCATTTCTCATATTTGGCCACCAATATTTCTTCTAAGGCGAGGTACATTTTTTAACTTCCGGGGTGAATCATAAATTTCTAACTATGGACCTCTTCCAATACTTTTTCTCGAAGATATGAATCAATAGGTACATACAATCTATTTCTAAATCATAAACATATTTCCTTATTGTATGAGAAGTTGTGATTCTTATCGCGAAAGGTTTGTACAAAAAAATCTTGGGTTTGATAAATTATGATTTTCTCTCTCAATTCGGGATATTGATGATGTTGAAAAATTTTATGAAAGGGGATATCGATCGAAGATCATATTGTTCTATAGTAGAAACAATATCGTAAAGTGTGCAGTCTTCCTACTAGATTTCGTCTTAAAGCATCGGCTACTACATTGCCTTTGCCTGGATGGTAATTTGATTTAAATCGATAATATTTCAAAAATTCCAACCAATGTCGTTGTCTTAAATTCAAGTCCTTTTAAGTGAAAATATATTTCAAACTTTTGTGGTCGAAAAAGACTGAATATTTTCACCATAAAGGTAACGAATCCAAATTTTAAAAGCAAAACTACAGCTGGTAACTCAAGATCATAGAAAGGGTAATTATGTTCAAGATTTTTGAGTTGTCGTGACCCATACTCTATAACTTTCTCATTCTGCATTAACACACATCTTAACCCTTGTCATGAGGCATCGTTATATACATCGTAGCTTACATAACTAGAAGGAATGGTGAGGATAGGAGCAGTGGTTAATTTGTCCTTCAAAATTTGGAATTATTGGTTACATTCATTGGTCTATACAAATGGAACTTTCTTCCTAGTTAGGTTTAAAAGGGGGAGAGCAATGCGAGAAAACCCTTCTATAAAACAACAATAATATCCAACTAATCCTTGAAAACTTATTATCTCAGTAGTTTTTCCATTCTAAAATGACTGAAATTTTGGCTGGATTGACTTGGATTCCATTTTCATAAACCAAATGTCATAAAAAATATATTTCCTTCATTGAACAATCATATTTTCTCTTCTTAGCATATAACTGATGGTTTTTTAGAATACCTAAGACTGTTTCTAAATGTTGGGCATGTTCTACTAGATTTTGAGAATGAATAAGAATATTGTCAATGAAAATGATAATAAAATGGTCAAGAAAAGGCCTAGAGATTCTATGCACTAGATCAATATAATTTACGAGTGTAGTGGTTTACCCAAATGACATTACAGTAAATTCAAAATGTCCATAACAGGTTTGAAAAGCAGTTTTTGGAATATCTTCTTCTCTAACGCGTAATTGATGGTAACTGGATCGTAAGTCTATTTTAGAAAAGACCATTTTCTCCTCAAAGTTGATCAAATAGATTTCTTATTTGGGGTAAAGGATACTTATTATTAATAGTTACTGAGTTCAATTTACAATAGTCGATTCATAATTTAAAGCTTCCATCATAATTCTTGACAAATAATATCGGAGCTCCCCAAGGAGATGAACTTAGTCGGATAAAACCTTTTTTAAGAAGGTCACCTAATTGGTTACGGAGTTCTCCAAGTTCTAAAGGATTCATTAGATACGGAGGCATCGAAAGACAAAATGTATTAGGATAAATATTGATACTAAACTCGATTTATCGAGAAGGGGTAATCCTAGTAATTCTTCCAGAAAAACATCTTTGAATTGTTCCAAAAGATTGGAATTAAAGAAGATATTTGAATTTGGAAACTTAATAGTTTAGATGGACTTGGTCCTTGAAATACAAAAGAACAATTATCTTCGTTTCGAAAATAAATATTATTGGCATGACAATCGATATAAGCATGATGTCTTGACAAAACATCCATTCCGATAATTATATTAAAAACCCAAATATCTATTATCAAATTAACAAGGAGTGTTCCTAAACCAAGCTAAATTCTATAATTACTATAACCTTTTATTGGTGTATTGAAGTATGTTCGAGTATGATGACCATAGTCGAGGTCACCCCTATTATGGAAAAATTAAGGGGAGTCATCAGTAGAAGTTATTGAAATGCCGGAATTTTGTGTGTTAACTAGCGAAGGCAATATATTCAAAGGCTTGGGCATATAGTGGAGTGTGGTTAACTAGAACTGAAAATTTGGGGTAAAATTTTTCTTGACTCATCGGAGCAAAGTTATAATAGTGGGATTCAATAACCACCACCCGCAAATGAGGGTATGTTTCCTATCTAAGGAATTATGAGGCGTATTGATTTTAGTAGCGATTAATATTGTGGGGGATAAAAGGATTGCTAAACTTAGCCTATAGCATCGTTATTTATGAAGACTCACTGAGGGGTGTGGGACACCTATATATTACATGTTATCACGTGGGTTTGATTTTTATCATGGGATTACTTACTTTGGGCATGTCCGAGCATGATGTGACTATCGACATGCATGGACCTGTGGTATACGTGAGCGTATGTACTACTATTAACCAGCATCTTGTCTTCTAGAGAAGAGTAGATGAGTAGACTCTATTTGAAATTAAAAAAATTGTTTAAATCGATAAACTTGATATTTTTTTTTGATAAACCAAATTTTTATATACTATTGACTAAGGACCTTAGGAGTTTCGATGACCAACTACTTTAGGAAGTAGTGTATCGGGGTGGTTCCTTGTTTGGATTTCGCTTGCGAGACACCCCACGCATGAAACTAATAACCGTTGGGAGTCGAAATAAGTTAGGTCCTTAGTATATGAGTTTGTAACCTTTGCGACAAATATTATAATGAAAGTGGTACGATAGGGTGTATGGGTGCCCTGGATGGTTGAATGGTACTAGTTTTCATAATTTTGAAAGGGTAAGTAGTTGAGGCTTCAGGATTTATTTGTTCACTACGAGAGGATTATTTATTTTTCCCAAAGTTTGTCACGAGGACGGTATAGGGAAGATTGGGTAAAGTTTATATTCGATTCAATTGGAACTATATGGTGAGGCTTGGCGTATAACATCGATAGGGATTTTCGTTAATGTACTGTATGGGCGATACGTCTTAGATTTCTTGCGATGTGAGATTTATACTCGGTGTTGACCTTACCGCTATGACTTATATTCCTGAATTTCGGGACGAAATTCTGTTATAAGGGGGGAAGTATGAAATACCCCGTAATTTTAATGACTTTTAAAATGAATTATATTTTAAATTAATGGATTAATTGGATTTTATTATTAATTAATTCATTTGGGTTTTATCTGAATTGAGGATATTAAAATGGATGATTCTGAATATTACTTAAAGATATTTAGGTAATATATGAATGTGATGTCATTGATATGACGATGTGATATAAAATCGGTAATTTGAATTTTTAGTCAGACGCGGTATGGGACGTGTCAGGACTAATTTATTTTCTATCGACCTTATAGTCATTTCAACTGCGTCGTTGCGTCCGAAAGGTTCGAAATAGTCATAAAAGTCTATTTGGATGTTGGATTTGGGTCTCGGGTCATTTGGAAATGAAAAGACAACCCAAAAGGGCATTTTGGTTATTTTTACAAGGGGTGAATAGTGATTTCGGGTTTTGTCTTATTATAAGTATTTGGAGATTAGTTGAATGTGGGTTCATTCATCTCTTCTACACAAAATTGAAAGGTCATCTTCTTAGAGAGAGTGAAAGGTTGCTTGGGAAGAGAAAAGCTTGCTTGGAAAGGAGGAGAACTAAAGACCAAAGGTCACCACCACCAACCACCACCGAAAGTGGCCGGAAAAAAGGAGAACCACCTATGTTATTCAACCCCAAAGGATCAGATCTTCATTAAAGGCAAGTGTTTGATATTTGCAACTTAAGTTCGTATATTGTCCATGTTAGAATAATTATGAAAAGAGATGATTTTTCATGTTTGGAAGATAAAAATGGAGTAGTAATGGATTTCTGGAAGTATGAAATATATAGGAATTAAACTCATGTTGTAGGTAGTTAGTAATCCAAGAAATATTCATCAATCTGTGGAAGAAATTCTGAAAATCATTTTGTGTTCTTGAAGATAATATGTTGATAATTTTCTGGAAAAAGAGGCAAAAACGAGTGGAATGAGAAGAGTCAATTTGGAATGTTTAGATCTCCTTTTCGAGTGCATTTGGATGAGATTTGAGAAAAACTCAAAACACATACCTGACTCAATTTTTCGTGTAGAATCCAAATCTGAAGTCGGATTGATGATTTGAATAATTTTTGGATCTGATTTTTCGGAGTATTTAAAATATGAGAATCCATGATGTTGTTTCTTTTTAATGTTGGTTCTTATCCCAAAACTTTTGTGGATCTTTGGTGATTATTAATTGGATATTATGGGACTTAGAAAATATCAGTAGACCCTTGATAAGATTTGAATTAATTTGATTGGGATTTAAATTGATTAGAATGATGATAATTAAATTAAAGAAATTTCGGTTGCTAGATTCATTTGTTGGATTATAATTGGTTTGTTTGAGGATTAAGGATAGGTCCAGTAGTAGTGATTGAATGTAACACCTGGGTAGCCTTAGGATTACAATATGAACATCAAGGACTGAGTTTAAGCTCATTATTGATTGTGCAAGGACTAAGTGTAATACGAGCGCTTAACAGTATGACTCCTGGATAGAGATGGGAGTTTAGAACACATTTGGTTGAAAGATGGTATGAGGTTATCCCAATCACGTATTTAAAGTTGACGGACCTCCTCGATCGACAAAGTTAAGTAGTAGTGTATTGGAGGGGTTTCTTGTTTGGATTTCACTTTGCGAGACACTTCGCGCATGAACCTTAACGACGTCGGGAGTGGAGAGATGTTATAGGATGCGAGGATAATTAAATTATGAAGTAAAGATATGATATTTTAATACGTGGAATTTAAAAGAGATATAATGCTACGTATGGGAATTATCTTAGGGTAGTGATATTACCTTATTAATATTATATTATAGGTATGATAATGCCTATTTGATTGATTGATGATTTATGTGTATGACATACTTAGCTTACTTGCTATCGGTGGGAGGTTTGCGCGTGAGGGCAGTCATATCCTGATGAATCCATGGGATCTTTGATTTGTCGCTCGAGAACATAGGTCTATGAAAGACTTATCGGGGAGTTGATAAGTCCGCTGACTATGGGTACGTAGGTATGTGCGTGACCCATGGGTATGAGAACTATGTTCGCCTCCAATGATTGTGTTGTTGTTAATGGTTCGAGGTATCCTCACCGAACCTTTTTTCCCCTTTTCGGCGACCAGTGATATTGGGACATGATAACAGAGTAATGCATTGTACCGCAGCTGTGACTCGGGGTGCCGTATTATATATGAATATATATATAATGGATTTAATGAATGAATGGATATTTATTATGGTTAAATCTATCTACGATGATAATTTTAGATAACGGTGAATAGAGAAAGATAATTGAATTAAGTTAATGAATGTTTATTGAAAAACGTAATTCATATTAATGAGAAATGATTCATGTTAATGAGAAACGATGAGAAATGTAAATGAATAATAATGTGACGTATGGTATGGGACATATGGGGATTATGATATTGGGATGGAATTATAATATGGAGACTAGAAAAGAGGAACCATTAACTAGGAGGTTAATAGGAAACGTTAAGTGTGCACTCTAGTTGAGAGGTGAGAATGGCAAGTGAGAGTTGGGTCTAACATGTACATAATAAATGCTTTATTGCACTTGTTAAATACTTGCTGTTTTAAAAATCATTTACACATTCGGGCTCTGACCCGTTTCCTTGCATATTTTCTTTTCTATTGTATCTCCTATATCAGGTGTCCAGCAGCAGGGACGCCAACCTTAGTAGATTATGACAGGCTATGGATTTATGGAGTTTTGCTTAGACGCCTATCTTCATTTGATTCTCAGTATTCTCTTAGTTGGGGCATGTCGCCCAAAAGATTCAGTTATCATTTTCTATCGGAGTCAAATACTATTGTATTCGGGTCTTTTTAATACATTTAATATTGTTGTGATTACTGTAATGGATTAATATTATTTGGGAATGTTTATTCCAATTGCATTTAAATTCTTTTGTGTTTTATATTGGGTTATCAGTGTTGTAGAATAAAATGTGTTGTGTTATTCTTAAACTGGAAATGGATTTTGTTAAATTAAAATTTTGAAAGTTTTTAACACCAGCTTAATTGGGTATTGGGTGAGTTGTAAATGTTTTCGACAGTGATGCTAAGAATGAGCCAACTGTATATTCTGTTTTAATTTGGTATGGGACTGGCCACCCGGTATTTAATTAGGCGGGGTGTTACAGGTAACAACCCGCGTAATTTTTTAGCTATTTTAATTAATTTCTGGAAAATGGAGGAAAATAAAGTTTTTGATAAAATTATTTTTATTGCTCAAGTATGTTGAATATTATTTTTAAAGGCGAGAATTTCAAACGGTTTCGAAAACGGAGTTAAAACGGATTTTAAAATGATTTTTAAATATTTTTAACTCTTGGAATTCTAAGTCGGCTAACATTAAGTAATTTTCAAGAGTTGTTTTAACTTCCAACTCTTCATTTATTTGCCTTATTTAAAGGAGTATTTTGGATTCCAACTCTTCATTTCTTTGCATTATAAAAGGAAGTCGTGGGCAAGCCTTTTAACCTACTTTTGACAAAAATTTTGGCAGAAATATATTTTATATTCCTCTTCTTTTTATATACACATTGGCCCTTGAGATTTGTGAGTTCCAACCTTAGATTAGAGGTGTTCTTGGGGCTATTTTTGAGGATGTTCTTAGAGAAGCTTTTGTAGATCTTTTGAGTTGATCTTGAGGATGTGACCGTTGGTTTCTCATCATGGTTTGAGGTATGGGGTTTTACACAATATGCTCCTTAAATCTCGCGAGTGTCATTCTCTTTGATTTCATGTTTAATTGAACTCATATTTGAATTGATAAATTCATTGAAATCTGGAAAATAATTGTTGAAATTATTTTGATTCATGTGGTATCATTAAATTGTTGATTAGCATGTTGTCATGAGATTTTAATATGGCACGGATGTTGGGCACCCGTCAAAATTCCTGTTTCCCGGGCTATGGCTTGATAAAGCATATACGGATGTGGTGAGGCCTGGTGACCCATTGATGTGTTGTTGAAAAATTATAATGATGGAATGCTATTGAGATTTGCATTTTGATTTGAATATTCGTACTCGTGTTGTGACGTTTTATTCATCGCTAACATATATTTACTGAGCATCTTTCCTGTCGTATTGTGTACTTCCCCATATTTTCTTTTAGTGACAGGTTAGCGCGGATTTTGGGGTGCTATGGAGATTGATTTTAGCGAGGATTGTTTGGGAAAGATTTGTATTATTTATTTTGTTGTATAGAGCATTGGAGATTTGTATTTTATTTTTCGAGTTAGACGTTGTATTTATTCGAGAGATTTGGTATTTATTTGAAGAAATTTAGATGCTCTATACCTTGTCACTTGTGGATTTGGATTTATTTTATCGCATTAGCGCTCCGTTCGCTCTCCCCGGGCGGGCGGGGTGTTACAAATGGTATCAGAGCCAGGTTATACGGCAAACCCTGGGGGCATGGGTTTGGGGTACATTGCGTGGTTAGCAATTTTTTGAGATAGAAAATTTTAGGTGATATTCGTGTTAGGTTTTGAGATTAGAGGTGAGGAATTATTTTTGGAGACGAGATTATTTTTGGAGATTGTTGGACTGATTTTTTTAGAGTTAGGCATTCGGCGAATTTCGAGGACGAAATTCCATTGTTAGTGGGGAAGTGTAACAACCCGCGTAATTTTTGGGCTATTTTAATTAATTTCTGGAAAATGGAGGAAAATAAAGTTTTTGATAAATTATAATGATGGAATGTTATTGAGATTTGCATTTTGATTTGAATATTCGTACTCGTGTTGTGACGCTTTATTCATCGCTAACATATATTTATTAAGCATCTTTCCTGTCGTATTGTGTACTTCCCCATATTTTCTTTTAGTGACAGGTTAGCGCGGATTTTGGGGCGCTATGGAGATTGATTTTAGCGAGGATTGTTTGGGAAAGATTTGTATTATTTATTTTGTTGTATAGAGCATTGGAGATTTGTATTTTATTTTTCGAGTTAGATGTTGTATTTATTCGAGAGATTTGGTATTTATTTGAAGAAATTTAGATGCTCTATACCTTGTCACTTGTGGATTTGGATTTATTTTATCGCATTAGCGCTCCGTTCGCTCTCCCCGAGCGGGCGGTTGTTACAAGTATCCAATGGAGTAGTTAAAGATGTAGGTAGTAATTACAATAATTTAGTTAGTCTATGATTGATAAAGGAACGTGTTGAACCTGAATCAAATAAAACATGTGCAGGAAGATGTTGGAAAAATATCATACCTTCTATCACATCATGGGAGTTTTGTGTAGGTAGTACTGCATAGTTCTTTTCACGACTCGGGATTGGCATAATTTCCTTAACAGGATTTAGCTTAGGTTGACTTTGTATAGGACGTTATTTTGGATTTTGTGAAGGATTGTTTGACTAGCGATGGATTGGAATAGATCTTAACTTAGGACACTGTGGACAGATATGTCATGTTTCATGACATTCATGACAACGAATCATAGAACGCGTTGTGTTATGAAGGATCTGAGAGTAATCTTGTCCATTTGAATTTGGATAGGGTTGAGGTCGAGATTGAGGAAGAGTTCTAATAACATGATTATTTCTAGTAACGGGGGGAGAAGATCGTATTATGATGGAAAAATATTGTTCTACAATTACCACAACATCGATAAGTTGAGAATACTGACGTATCTGTAAAGGAGCGACCAAATTCTTGATTCTTGCACTTTTTTATCTCGATATCCATTTATTTAAGTGCGTAATGAGATAACTCGATAAATTTGGCTCGTACTAGGATACAAAATGATTGGCTTGTTGTAATTTTAAGAAATCAACAGTATATTGATCTCATTTAGCCTCGAGAAAATACTTTTTGAAGAAAATCTCTTCAAATTACTCCTACATAAAATTAACAATGTTTCGATTACATTACACCAATTGCCACCAGAAATCAGCTTCACCTTCAAACAATAGCCTACTAAAGTTTCTCGAAGATTAGTAGTTATACCTACTCCATTCAGAATTTTCACAATCTTACGTATCCATTTCTCAGCTTCAGTGACACCTGGCATTCTAAGAAAAGACGGAGGTTGTTGTCTCAAAAACTCTTTAAGGGAATTCATCCTATGAATTTCTTCAAAATTTTCCTCTGGAGTAGAATGAGAAGTTTATTGTTGTCAGGATAAATAAATGAGTTCCTGAAGACGTCACATGATTCCTTCAGTTTTAGTCTGTTCAGTTTGAGTTCCAACAAAGGGTATTCGAGTTCAAACCATCCAAAAATATAATAAAATAGTTTTAATAATAAGAATCATAAAACAAGGATATGTCACTGATATGCCCAAAGTGCACCCTCTTACTCAGAGAAACTAACCTCGGTCAGTCTCACAACCGAGGTAACCAGAAGCCTACGATAACCATCAGTAATATCGTCTCTCATAAGGTCGGCCCTAGCCGATGTTGAAACAACCTTACACCAACCTCGGTGGGTCAACATCCAAGGTTAGCAAGGTCTCACGAGCCGGCATCTACCAACATCATCGGCCCCAACTGACGTTACGGTCTTCAACCGAAATCAACATGTCTCATGGCTCAATCATCTACCAACATCATCATCGGCCCCAATCGACGTTACAACTATCTCATACCCAACCTCGGACAGCCCTCCTGGAAGAGGTCATCAAGGACACAAAGCAACTACATCTGACTCCACCAACCTCGTACTTTTCCAGGCCGAGGTTGCACCAGTCATGGACACAAGGCATATCATTTACAAGCGCATGGAAGGTTGGGAATGCGTGGACAAAATCAGTTGTAACCGAATTAATCCCCTCACGTGAGGGAATATTTCATCATCATCCTATACATGTGATAGTGATAGATGGCTTCACTAGATTGGATAGAACATCACACACATGCTCATGGCATGCTTAGGGGGTACACTGTAATACCCCGTATTTTTACGCATAATTATTTTTATGGAAAATAGGAATTAATTAAATTAATGGGAGAAAATTTTAAATTATAATAATCCGATTTTATGATAATAATCACTAACATGATGATATTTAGTAGTTATTGAAATAGTATTTTGGTCGGGGATGAGATACACGGCAATTATGTTATAAATATTTGGGACGCGTAAGAGTCACGTCACTAGTAGGTATTTGGGGGTTTAAAAGGTAAATTATTTTTGTATAACTTGGGTGACTATTTTGAGTGCGCCAGAGTGTCCGAAAGGGTCGAAATAGTCAGAAAACACTACTTGGGTATTTAAATTCGAGTGTGGAACTTTTTAGTCCAAAACGACACCCCGTAGGGGTATTTTGGTCTTTTGGAATTTTTAGGTAATTAAATGGACGAAAATTGTGTTTAATTTAAAAGAAGTTAAGTTTAGTGGCCTGTTAGTTGAACCTATGTAAGACATAGAGGCAAAGAGAGAGAGAACCAAGGAATAAGAAGAAGACTCCATTAGAGCCCTAAGCCAAGAACGTAAGCTTTCACACCAAAAAGTACACCAACGCGTAGATCGGGTCAAGAGGATCATTCCCATACCATTTTCAATCGCGAATCAGAAGTTCCTTTTTAAGGCAAGTGATTATCTTACTCTCTCTCTCTCTTAGCAATTATTACTCTTGTTAACATATGTAGAGGTTTTAGAACAACTAATACCAAATTGGGTTTACCTATGATGAAAATCGTGTAGGAATTTTAGAAATCTGATGGGGGTTTGCATGTAGAGGATTTTTCCCCTTAATAGGAATGTGAAATTTGGTGAATTAGATGTTAAACACGAAATAAAAATGGAGTTTTTATAGATTAATAACTCTGGGTTTATGTTAATATGATTTATGTGAAAATTTAGGAATGTGTTGAAATTAAATGATGATTGGAAGGATTTGGTCCCAAAAACTCTACTAAGAAGTGTCCTAGGGTGACTTAGAGTAGTTTGTAAACCTCGTACTTGGGTTGGAATGGGTTTAGGTTGAGATTTGAGTGGAGAAAATCTGGAAAAACGAACATTGGTGATGAACAGGGCAACTTCAGAAATTTCGTTAGAAGTCCAGCCCAGGTCGTTCGAACGAGACTTCTAACGACATTCCAGTGTCACTTATAACGAGTTTGGTTGTTCGTTTGAAGTCCCTTCATTCGAATGAGATTTCTTGGGTCTTCTAACGAGATAACAGAATGACTTTTAAGGCCCGATTTAGTTTCTAAATCCGCATAGACTTATATAATTGAGTGTTAGGAATGTATGAATGTCGAGTAACTCAAAATTTATAATTATTAGTGAGCGGAGGATATGTCGACCCTCGGAAGGAATGAAAGTTATAAAAATTGAGAGATGCAAAAATACAAGGGATAATATATATACGAATGAGGTACGGGGTATAATAAGGGATACATATTATACGTACTGCAAATACTAGGCTACGGGAAATCCATTGAATTTATAAAAGTTGTGTGTATGCTTATTGCTCAAAATATTATGTGTATGACATACCTAGCTATTGGCTATCGAATGAAGGTTAACGCATTGTGGACAACCAGATCTTGTGTGCCTTCGGGGGATTTAGAGTCGTACCACTAGAGCATGGAACCTAGGTACGGGCTATCCGTAAGAATGATAGTGATGACGGTCATATGGGTGCGTAGGTATGTGCGTAGCCCATCGTCTTGGGACTATGTTCGCCTCCAATAGGTGTTTGTGTTCTTATTTATTCTCGAGAGATTGAACATGTTTTCCTCTATACGTGAGCGTTGCAATGGGACTAGATAGCCGAGTATGCGTAGCACTAAGGGTTTCTCAACCAGGGGTGCAATATTTATGTATTTATATATATTGATATATATGCATAAAGAGAATAATGTGTGTAAACCAAAATCCTGTTTGGTGTCTTATTTTGATGAATCTATTTTTAAATGTGTACTTATGGTATTATCAGCTGGGCATTTAGAAGAATATGAGAATAAACTAAAGTAATTATAACCCTATATCGAAATCTTAAGTACGTTGGACTTGAGTTATTTAGGGAGTCTTTCTAGTAAAATTGTATGTACTTAGTATCCAGTCAGGGTATCATGACTAGTATGGGTAGTTAGGCTCTTTAGGAATGCACACTAAGATTGAGGGGGGAGTATCTTAAGTGAGTACGCTAAGTTAACTTGATTAATAATTGTGTTAATTGGATCAATTTAAGCGCCTACTATTTTGAATTGTTTTAAACTCGGACTCTGACTCATTTTTATGTATATCTTTCTATTGTTCCATTATTTTTGGGTGCCCAGCCACAGGGACACTAGCCTTAGGAGACTCTATTTAGTTGCCATGTTGTAGCTGCTGTGGAAGCTGCAGGATAATTGCTAGTAGACGACTCAACCAATTCTTCCTTTTTCAGTTATCTATTATGTCGGGCATGTCGTCCTTTCTCCTATTTACATTCAGAGATTTAGTTGTTTTAAATTCTCTCTTAGATTGGATTTCCTTCTATTGGATTTATTGTATGGGATTGTGTCTGGACGTGTTTTACTCTAGTCATTTATTTTACTTCAGTTAGACTTTATTTATATTAATGTGATGCATGGTAATTATTGGTATTCTTTTTTATATTGGTTAGTAGAAAGATAAAATTTGGACATCACCCTTTTTAAATACTAGGTGGCTAGTTTTATTAAATTAAAATTTGATTTTTCGACAGTGATGCATTATCTTGACCAACTAGATATTCTGAAATTAATTAATTAAGGACTGATCACCCGATAATTAATTAGGCGGGGTGTCACATACACTACACCCCCCAAACACTATAAATATATGTCTTCCTCCACCTTGTAAAAGGATCCTCAATTACAAACCCTAGCCAAACTATGGTGCATTTACAGTAGAGAGAGAAAGTGGAGTGATTGTATTGCTAAGGCCATTGGAGCCCCTTTCTGATAGTGATTCTTACACTCACTTGCATAGTGGGCGTAGGCCAGATTGGCTGAACGACTTACATTCTAGTGTTCATCCTCTTTTACTCACCCCCTTCGATTGATATATATATATATATATATATATATATATATATATATATATATATATACTCTTGTGGTTCCATTATTATCACTTGCTTGAGCTTGTCAACACCTCATCTGGTGGTGGTGTTTCTAGCATCATCATTTTGGTGCTGTTTATGGGAACGAGAAGATTCATCTCTTCCGTTTTGCAGCTTAACCTCATCGGAGACTCTGGTGGTGAACCAGGCCTCACCCTTCGCGTGAAACTATGTCACCATTGAAAAAGGGCCATTCAGGTATCAAGCTCTATAATATTTTTATTGTAAAATATTTAGTCCTAACATATGGCACCGAATTTACCGCCACCTCCTCCACCATCTAGTGCTGGAGGATCCAGTTCCAGCCAAGCACCACCCCAGTCTGAGATAGCTGAGGCGGCACCAGGATTGAGGTCCTTGGCTGCAACGCAGTAAGCAATGAAGGAGAAATTTTTCCCAGCTAAGCCAGAACATAATAAGACCACCTGGGTCTCATAAAAAATGATTACTCTGGCGGCTGTTCAACCACATCCTGAGGCCAAGGGACCACCCCAGGCACCGCGAAAGAACCATCCTACACCTCAGTGGATGAGGGACGTTGTTGACCCTAGGCGTTTACGTCTGGGGAGGTAAGGAAACACTTTCCCTAAGGATAGATACAATAACATTGAAGCAGACGATGCTCCAGCAGACTACTAGGAGCCATATGAGGTTTCAAACAACACAGTATGTCATACACAGCAGAGCCAAGGTTGTGGAATAAGAAGGGTCGAAGTTAGTGATGCCAAGCAAAGAGGATCAACTTTTGATCGCATGAGTAGAGGGTTGACCTTTAAAAGGCTCGACCCAGTTAATGATCTGAGGCAGAGATTATCCAGGTCAAGAAGTGAAGCTGGCTCACAAAGGGAAGGTGGTGAACATCAGCCTCATCATGGCCAAGCCCAACATAGCGGAGACCGTGTCAAAGAGGTCAACAGCCGATGTTGTGAAGCGGCTGGGGAACCCTCTGTTCATACCATAGAGGTGGCTGGGGGCAACCTCGGCCAGACCGAAATTGCTAAACCTTCGAATGAATCCATTCAACGGCTGGAAGAGAAGATAGGGAACCCCATAAAAAGCCAAGACCCATTACAAAGGGGATTCTCAGAGGGTTCCCCATTTGTGGTAAGGATTGTCAACTTCTCAACCCCGGCCAAATTAAAACCACCAATGGTGTCTCCCAAGTATGATAGAATTACCAACCTTGTACATCGTATCAAGATGTATCAGTCTGCAGAAGACATTTATTCAATCCGTGATGAAATGAGGTGCCAAGCTTTCTCAAGCACTTTAACGGGAGTTGTGCATATTTAGTTCACTTCCCTTCCGAAAAATTCTGTTGAGAACTTTAAGGGGCTAACTGAGCAGTTTATATACAACTTCTGTTTCGGTGTGAGACCTTAGAAAAAGACAACCCATCTACTATACATAAAGCAAGGCAAGAATGAGAGCCTCAAAGACTACATTTCACGATTCAGTAATGAGAAATTAGAGGTTGAAGATTACAAAGAGAATATAGCTATGACAGCCCTTATAGGAGGAATTTAGAAGGGGAAGTTGCTTTAGAAGCTTATTGAAGACCCTCCAAAGTCCATGGCCGAGCTATTAGCAATAGCTAGTAGGGTTATGAACACTGAATAAGAAATGGATGCAAAATATAAGGATGATAATGGAAGTAGAACTAGGAAATTTTAGAGGAAGAATGATGCAAAGAAGAGGGTTGCAGATGATAAGTTTGCACACTACACTCCTCTAACTGTAAGCTACGAACACATCCTCAACGAAATAAAGAATGATAGGTCCCTGAGATGGCCAGAGAATCTAAAGTCTCCTCTGCATAAGAGGAATAAGAATCTGTGGTGTAAGTTCCACCAAGACTATGGCCATCTAACTGATAAGTGATTTGCCCTGAAGGATGAGATTGAGAAGATGTTGAAGTCTGGAAATCTCAGGAAGTATGTGGATGGTAGAGCTTGTAAGGGAGGAAGAGATGACCCTAAAAAGAAGAAAAATGACAGGCGTCAGGAAGATGCCCCTACCAGAAGAGCTGAGGTCTCAGATGATGATGTTAATAACCCTGACCTCCCACCAAAAGACGACAATGTCCCAGTGAAGGGGGTCGTCATGATCTTTTTTTGTGTGAATACCATCTGTGGAGGACTAGTAGGGGGTGGCTTAGAGGTAGCCGACCACAAAGCTCACGTGGGACAGGCCAAGTCAGTGACCAAAGTAGAGGTTGGAAACCTGGCATCTTCAGAGGTAAAACACAAGAAGAGAAAAAAGGTAGATATGGATACCCTCATAGTTGGCTTCTCAAGACTTGATTTCAAAGGTATCTTAGCTCCGCACGATGACCTTATGGTAATCTCCACAAGGGTGCATGGGAATGAAGTTCAGAGGATACTCGTTGACGGGGGAAGTTCAGTAGACGTTATGTTTTGGCCCTGTTTCAAGAGCCTAGGCCTTAGCAGAGCTAGGCTTGTCCCTTATCATCATTATTTGATTGGCTTCAGCGGTGAAAAGGTTCATCCATTGGGTATGTATGAGATGGATGCGAGAATGGGAGATGAATGGCCTAAGAGGTTGACTAGGAAAATCAATTTCTTTGTGATGGATGAGAGCGTCTTCTCAGCTTACAACCTCATCATAGGAAGAGTAGCCCTTAAGGAATTTGAGATTGTGCTTTAAACGGTCCACCAAATGCTAAAATTACAGACTCCTTATGGAGTAGGGAAAGTGCAAGGTGATTAAACATCGGTACGTGAATGCTACTTCAACTCTGCAGAAGAGAAAGAGGCTCATAAGAAGGCAACAACCACGTACAATATCGATACACTTGATCCTAGAGACGAGATAAAGCTCAAGAAAGGAGAGGCCACGGAAGAGGTAGAATCCATCGTCCTCATTAAGGATGAGTCAAAAAAACCATCCAAATCGACAAAGGCCTAAGACCTGAGATCAAAGAAAAGCTGGTGAAGCTTTTGAGGAAGAGACAAAGCATTTTTGCCTGGAGTCATGCAGACATGCCAGGTATTGACCATGGACAGGTACAGGATGAAGCTCAACCCAGCTAAGTGTATCTTCAGGGTGGGAGCAGGAAAGTTTCTAGGATTCATCATCAATCAAAGGGGAATAGAGGCCAACCCTAAAAAGATCAAGGCCTTGATAGAAATTAAGACACCCAAATCTATCAACGACGTTCAGAGGTTAACCGGAAGAGTTGTTTCCCTTAACAGGTTTATCGCAAGAGCTACAGACAAGTGTCTTCCTTATTTTAAAGTACTTAGAAAGGCCTTCAAATGGGATGAGGAGTGTGACAAATATTTTAAGGAGCTCAAGTCCTACCTCGGCTCTCCCTTACTTATGTCTTGGCCCATTCTGGGGGAGAGGTTGTATATATATCTAGCTATTTCAGAAGCAACCATTAGTGCAGCCATAATAAGAGAAGATGACGGAGTGTAGAGGACAGTATACTTCAATAGTAAATATCTTCAAGGGTATTAATAGAAGTACCCTCAAATGGAAAAATTAGCTTATGCTCTGATACATGCTTCTAGTAAGATGAAGCCATACTTCCAAGCCCACTCTATAATTATCCTCACTGATTCCCCACTGAGACTGGTCCTTCATAAGCTTGAGAAGTCAGGAAGGTTGATGACCTGGGCCATCAAGTTGGGGGAGTATGAGATATTGTTTATCAACCCAGGGTTTCCATCAAGGGGCCGAAACTTGAAGACTTTGTAGCAGAGTTTACATGGGAAGAGGTTGAGATTCAAATTAGTCAGAGGGATAATGATGAACCAAACAGAAACGTCTTCTAAGATCCGAATGAGGTTGGGTCAAGGAGGCCCAAAAAAGAGTAGTTGAGAATGAGAAAGACAGGTACCTCTTAAAGCAAGGGACCCTATCAGAGGGGAACTTCTCTTCAATTGAAGATGTTTGGAACCTCTTCGTTGATGGGTCATCTTGTGAAAATGGAAGCGAAACGTGGCTGATAGTGTCAATACCAGATGGTATCGACATTAAATATGCACTGAGGTTTAACTTCAAAGCTCCGAATAATGAGTCAGAGTATGAGGCATTAATAACAGGTCTCTCCTTGGCAAAAGCACTTAGTGTTGGTCGACTCCTAGTCTACACTTACTTAAGGTTAGTTGTCAACCAAATCCTAGGCCAAAGATGAAAGGATGTCCAAATACCTGAAGAGGGTGAGAATGATGTTAGAAAGCTTCAAGGAAGTGAAGATGAAGAGGATACCTCGGCAAGACAACAGTCGAGCCGATGCACTCACGAGGTTAGCCTCACCAATTAGGACAGACATAAGAAGAGCAGTACCAGTTGAGATTCTGCTCAAGCCATTCATTGAAGAATAAGAGGTTACCAGAACTTACCTCAATTTGAATATAGGAGCCTCATGGCTGGACCCTCTTATCAGATACATTAGATAGGGAGAGCTGTCAGAATCAAAGTTAGAAAGGAGAAAGCTGAGGTTCGGGGCTGCCAAGTTGTTAATTGTAGGAGATGTTTTATATAAGAAGGGGCTCCTACTCCTTCTCCTCAGAGGTGTCAACCCTTCAGAGGTTCTACACATCTTGCAATATGTACATGAGGGTTCTTGCTCCAGTCACATAGGAGGAAGACCTTTAGCTAAGAGGATAATCACTTAGGGGTACTGGTGGATGTCCTTGGCCAAAGATGCAGTGGCATATGTGAAGAAATGCGATAAGTGCCAAAGATTTTCCACCATCCCTCATCAACCTATGACGTCAATCATCTCACCTTGGCCATTTTCAGTATGGGGTATTGACTTGGTAGGACCCTTGCCAAGATCTGGGAATAACTATCGATTCTTAGTAGTGGCAATTGATTAATTCTCCAAATGGGTAGAGGTTGAGCAAATGATCATAATTACAGAACAGAAGACCTTCTAGTTCATCTGGAAGAACAACATATGCAAGTACGGTCTTCCAAACACCCTCATCTCAGATAATAGAACCTAGTACAAGAATGTTTCCTTAGAAAAATACTGTGAAAGAGTGGGGATCAAGCAGTTCTTCTCTTCTCCTGGTCGACCCCGGGTAAATGGTCAGACTGAGGTCACGAATTGAATATTCCTTGATGGGATAAAGAAGAGGTTGGAAGAGGCTAAAGGGAGATGGACGGAGGAAGTATATGTTGTATTATGGGCCTACAGGACGATAGCAAGGACACCAACGGGAGAGACCCCCTTTATATTAGCCCATAGCTCAGAAGCTTTCATCCCTATGGAGGTAGGACTTCCCACTCATAGAGTTCAGACCTACGACCCTCAGAGGAATGGAGAAGATATAAAACTTCATCTGGATTTGATTGAAGAAAGAAGATAAGATGCGGAGATTAGACAGGCAGCCTACTAAAAGAGAACTGTGAGGTTCTACAACCAAAAGATGAAATCAAGGCCTATATCTGTGGGAGACCTATTCCTAAAGAAGACATTGCAAAAGGCAAATAAACTCCATCCAAACTGGCGTGGTCCTTACAGAATAGTTGATAAGGTTGTGCCTGGTACCTATCGGCTGGAAAACCTTGAAGGAGAACCTTTCTCCAACCCTTGGAATGCCGACCACTTGAAGAAATATTACATATGATATTGCGATTCTTCTTAACCTATTATAATACATGTACCAGTTTCTTTAAAGGATGTTAATGAAAAGATAGAAATTTATGTGCCAATACTTTGTTGCATTATGTTTAAGCATCATTAGTTTGGTAAAAATTATGAGGGTGAACATCATTATATGGTGACCTCAGACCTTAAACATCATTAGTTTGGTGAAAATTATGAGGGTAAACATCATTATCTGGTGATCTCAGACCTTAAACATCATTAGTTTGGTGAAAATTATGAGGGTAAACATCATAATTTGGTGACCTCAGACCTCAAACATCATTAGTTTGGTGAAAATTATGAGGGTGAACATCATTATCTGGTGACCTCAGACCTTAAACATCATTAGTTTGGTGAAAATTATGAGGGTAAACATCATAATTTGGTGACCTCAGACCCTAAACATCATTAGTTTGGTGAAAATTATGAGGATAAACATCATAATATGGTGACCTAAGACCTTAAACATCATTAGTTTAGGGAAAGTTATGAGGGTAAACATCATAATTTGGTGACCTCGGACCTTAAACATCTAGTTTGTTGAAATTTATGAGGGTAAACATCATTATATGATGACCTCAGACTTTAAAACAACATCCAAGAGATAAGACATTCATACATAACATTGAAAGAAGCAATATAATCTAAAGAATATTAGATTAATGATTGAACAACATTCAAAGTTACAAATTAAAAGTACCAAGATGCCATCAGAGTACAAAAATCTAAAGAGTACAGACAATAAAGGAATTAAAATTACAAAAGCTTCACAAGAAAAGGCCTAAGTCTCTGTAGCTGCGGTCGTGTCTTCGTGGCCGACATTGTTCACCTCAGCTCCATCATCCTGAGGATTAGCATCCTCAGTCTCAGTGACTTCCAGGGGAACAGTCTCAACAGGTGCAGCATCGGCCTCCTCAACCTCTTGTCAGGCCCGAGGGTCACCAAAGCGTAGACCCTCAAAGTCTGAGGTAGTTAGACTCCCTGACTCTTTCTCTTTAGAGGCTGCCCATTTACTAGTTGCTTTGATACCTCTTTCAAGGTATTCAAAGACAAAACTAACAAATTCATCAAAGACCTTATAGTCTTCAGTGATCTTTTCTGCAGCATCCTCTAAAGCAGCCTTGACTGCAGCACCCACCTTAGTTTGAAGGGCATCATCTTTATCCTTCAGAGCAATATCATGGTCCTTTTTTAAGCTTGGCCATTGCTCTTCGTTCAGCCTTTTAACCTCTGCATTCAAAGATGTTTGAACCTTCAAAGCTTCTTGACCCTTCTCTATGAGGGGCAGCTTCTTAAGGGTCCAATCAAAAAAATGATGCAAGGACAAGATACCCTGTAGTAGAAGATTAGATGTATGAGCATATGAGCTATAATTTATAAAATAGCCAAGGTTACACTTGTGGAAAGAAAATTAACAGAAACTAATACATGAATTGATCTGTGGAGAATAAACTAGACCAGAAATGGGACGTCCAAGGAGCGTAAGAAATGCTTATCCTCTTTAGTCATCACTGCACTGATAGCATTGACAGCCTTCAGACTATGGCCAATAAGAGTATCGTTAATCTTCAGCTGAGTAAGACGAGATGCTAGGGCATCGTCTGTAGAAATGGGGATGGCACGATCCCCTTTCTGAGTCTTGCTCGGTGTCAGATGCTTCGGGTCAGCGATGGTTTTCCTCTTCTTGGTAACATAGGCTTGGGATGTGCCGATATTTTTTCTTGGTTATGGGAGAGGGCGCATTTTTCCACCTCTCTTCTGCATCAGCTTCGCCAGACTTGGAGCAGACATTTCTCAAAGATCATCTGATATTCCTTTAGGGTGGTCTGCAAGAGGTATTTGTGTTGGTAAATGATAGATATATGAAAGTAAGAGTTACAACTAATGAAAAATTAGGAATTACGAAGCTATATCAAAGGACCACCACTCAAGCCTATCTGAGCGAGGGTTTAGGCTTTAGGCTTTAGAGTTTAGGGGGTCATCACATGTTTATATTTTACTAAACGACCCTGCTCCCCCTGATCGCGAAGATCCTCAACTTTTTTAAGATTATCCTGGATAAGTCCAGGTTCTACTTTAGCAGCAAGGGAGACATTCCCACGTCTCAAATGGGTCATTAGAATCGACATTCCAGAAGCCTCATGTGGACCAAATTCCCATGCCCCAGAAGTAAAGAAATATCAAAGTTTCCAGTTATGGTTTGATGTCTGGGTAACCAACAGCATTTTCTTATCTGACTTCCTTGCTAAGAAGTGGTAATATCTAGGGTAGTTTTTGGTAGAGTAGGGGACGTAACAACCTGTAAAAACCCTAACTGGAAGGTCTGAGTGGTGGACAACCCTCTAAAGGACGATGGCCCCAATCATAACCATCTAGGCGTTAGGGGATAATTATGAAGGGGCTAGATTTATGTGGGATAATATCGCTTTTACGGAAGGGTGGATGGGAAGACAGAAGCCTAACTTGAACATATGCTCATAGACGCAAATCTATCCATCTCGGTCGTCAAAGGCCCTCTCTCCCCTCAGAGGTTTCCTAAGGTTGATGGAAGAGTTTATTGAATAGAGGTGCCTAAAATCTAGAAGGTCATACTCATTGATAGAGATCTCAATCTCCGCTGCCTTATATGTATCTATATCACTCTCCTGACCATCATCATCATCCCCAACAGCATCGGGATGAGTAGGTGCAGGGACACCGCTAGGAAACCTCTGAGAAAATTCAGCCCCGATGGCGGCCGACAGAGGAATGGCATCAATGATGGGGGGAATGGCCACACTTGGCCCTATAATTTCAACATCAGAAGAATGTTGTGAGGTACTAGCACCATGGTGAGACAAGGCACGGCTCGAAACCTCAGCTTCCTCAGGGACCTCACCCTGCCTAGGAGAGTAATCCATAGCCTCTTGGAAAGAGTCTGCAGACATGGGGTCTGAGGAGGACGACTCAGACTTAGACATTGGTGTTGGGTCCACTGGAACCTCTGTAGACTCAGTTGGCTCAGGGTAGATAACCTCAGAGGTGGAGGAAAGATGGCTCTGAGAGGAAAGGCCTCAGCCCTATGATCTTCCTCTTAGGCTAGCTCTATTTGCCTAATTTTCTCAAAGGTCTTCTCACGAAGGTATGGGAACTCTTCTATGAGTTGGTACAGGGGTTTGAGCATAAGGTAGACTACACTTGGACTCAAAACCACAAACAGGCAAACAACTTACTCAATATAATTTAAGGATCAAACTACGAATTTGAAAGGGTTTCACCAAGAACACTAAGAACATTCAAGAATAAGGACGCCGAAGAAGGTAATCGGAGATTCACCGAAAACCTAAAAGAGGGTTATTTCTAGATGAACCAACCTCAGCGATACCTACAACTTCCCTTAAGACACTTAACCACTACTAACCTAGCCTTACAACCACCCACACTGGTAGAAACCACTTGTCGAAAACTACAAAAACCCACTGGAAATTTAGAAATGAAAAACAAGGGCTAAAAATGGTAAAAAGGATGAAGATAGTACCTGACTAATCATGAGTAAAGGAAAAGTATATTAGATAGCAGAGGAAAACTTCAGTGGCAGCCAACAATGGAGGATCGAAGAAGAAAGGGGAGTTACAGAGAAACCAAAGGCGGGAAGAAATGAAGAAAGAGAAAAAGGTATTTTAAACCCACTTAATGATGAGCAGCGAGTTTCGATGGCCCATCATTACACTAAAAAGCCTAAAAGGCATGCCAAAATCACATCATCTTGGGGAACACGTTTCACTTTAGCAAGTGACATGTGATAAGAAATTATTGGCACACAGAGAAATCCGGCATCAGCCTAAACTACATACCCCTCAGTCATCTAATTACATAGAAGACTAAGGGCTATGGGTGATTGATATGCCCAAAGTGTACCCTCTTACTCAGAGAAACTAACCTCGGCCAGTCTCACAACCGAGGTGACCAGAAGCCTATGACAACCATCAGTAATATCGTCTCTATTAAGGTTGGCCCTATCCGAAGTTACAACAACCTTAAATCAACCTCAGCGGGTCAACATCCAAGGTTAGCAAAGTCTCACGAGCCGTCATCTACCAACATCATCATCGGCCCCAACCGAAGTTACTATTGCCAGCCAAAATCAGCATGTCCCATAGCTCAATCATCTACCAACATTATCATCAGCCCTGGCCGATGTTACAGCTATCTCATACCCAACCTCGGCCAGCCCTCCTGGAAGAGGTCATAAAGGACACAAAGTAACTACATCTGACTCCACTAACCTCGTACTTGTCCAGACCGAGATTGCACCAGTCAGGGACACGGGGAAAAGCATTTACAAGCGCATGCAAGGTTGGGAACGCATGGACAAAACAGTTGTAACTGAATCAATTTCCTCACGTGAGGAAATATTTCATCATCATCCTCTACATATGACACTGACATATGGCTTCACTAGACTGGCTAGATCATCACACACATGCTCATGGCTTGCTTGGGGGGTACACTACACCCCCTAAACACTATAAATATATGTCTTCCTCCACCTTGTAGAAGGATCATCAATTACAAACCCTAGCCAAACTCTAGTGCATTTGCAGTAAAGAGAGAAAGTGGAGTGATTGTATTGCTCAGGCCATTGGAGTCCCTTTCTGATAGTGATTCTTACACTCACTTACATAGTGGACGTAGGCCAGATTGGTTGAACCACTTACATTCTAGTGTTCATCCTCTTCTCCTTACCTCCTTATATATATATATATATATATATATATATATATACTCTCTTGTGATGCCATTGTTATCAGTTGCTTGAGCTTGTCAACACCTCATCTGGTGGTGCTGTTTCTAGCATCATCAGTCATAATCATATTATATTATACATGATAAGTCATATAATACATTAAAGTTACATCTCACAACTAATTCTACAATAGTGCTTAACTATAGCAGTTAGTTAATCTCCTAAGGATCAGTATGACACATTATGAACCATAATTTATTATGCTATATGCATTAGGTGACAACTTTAATTTTGTATTTTAGGTAGGAACAATAGCCTCGTCATCAGAGATGGATTACGGACTAACTAGATAATCTTATTGGTTTGGGGAATCATTAATCGAGTCACTACTAGTGTCAGGAGAGTAATCACCATGTATTTCTCCATTTGAAGTCGCATCTAGATATATAGGTGGGGTTGATGGATTATCTGTGAGTTCAAGATAGATAGCATCTTGAAATATAACTGGATCGTTTACGTAGTCATCTACTTTTCTCATAACTTGCATTTCACCTAAAATTCTATTACTCAATACTAACCACTTGATATCTCTACTGGCACCTGCCCAATCTTCTTTTACTAAACGAATCATTTCCCGTAACCTTCTCAATGTTTTTTCCCAAACTCTAGTTTCCCAATAGTTATTCGGCTCAATCTTCCCCATTGAACATAAATGTATCCCGAGTATCCATACTGCAAAATAGAATTACCATATAATAGTAATAAAAGAAGTTATTAAAAGATAAAATAACTAATATCTTATAAATTTCTTATCCTGAATATAATACTAACCCGACATTATGTTAAATTTAAAGCATGCTCTGATACCAACATGTCACACCCTGCTTTTTGGTATGAATGCACAGGAGAGTATACATAAAGTAAGGAATTAAAGTTAAGGTGTAATAACATAACTTTATTCATTATTAAAATAGTATACATATGGTAGTACCACCGCAGGGGTGAATTACATTTTTTTAACATGGACTATAAAGTAGAAAATCGAAAAGGGTTACTCCTTGCTCCCATCTGGCTTATTCTCTGCCCACACGATCACGTATGCCCACACAGTCCTAGTTAATAGTGATGTTTATAATATAAATATTTGCACAAAGCTGCAAGGGTTAAATTGAATCAATAGGGAACATAATATCAGTTAACAGGTGAAAGGGGTTATATTGATCCATATTGAAATTCAAATATTAATAGTATGGTAGTATTATAACGTGCACATACTAAGAGTAAATAGGAGTTATAGCTTAGTGATATCAACAGCAGTATGTCAAATACGCAAAGTTTACTATAGAAAAGGTAGAAAAACCTACTTGTTCGGTATTTTATATGGCTTATGGATCAAAAGAGGATATTGGGAGGAACTGGTACTTGATTCTCTGTATAAAATGTTTGGGTATATAAGTATTTGTGGGAATTGGGGTTAGGTTGGTCAGTTTATACCAAAAAATTGTATCGTTTAAAGTTTCGGGTTTCGATTGTAAATAAATTGGGACTTAAAATCTTGGACCTAAGGTTATATTTGAACTTTGGTACGGGAGACTTTATGTCTTAAAATATGTTTAAGTACTTATACACAGAGTTTAGGGTTCAAATTCATAAGTTGAAAAATTCAGGAGGGGTCAAATTGTAATTTAGGAAAATTATTTCAAAGTTAGAACCTCATTTTTTCATAATTTTGGCTAGGCTTAACCAAATAAAGCCTTACCTTATATCATTTTGACCAGAAAAATCAAATAAAAATCTAAGAAAAAAATTCAGAAATTTCTGATTGGCCACACGCCCTCACCATGATGTCAAAGTTTCTCGTCCAAAAGTTCATCTTCTTCCCCTCAACAGTTGATTTTAGGGTTTTTAATTTTTGAATTGATATTTCTCCTTCGTTTCTAAACCATTCTTGATGATTTCTTAACAAACTCATCCTAAATTTTCATAAGGAATCCAAATATATGGGTTTTGTGCATTGAGATGCGATAAATCTCAAGTTCTATAATTGCATGTTTTATTAAAATTTTGACCTAACATTCGTGGCTTTCAAGGATATGGCAGGGATTCTTATGAACATATTTTGGTTTCTGCTATGTGTAGGAGTATTTCGGTCTTGATTTTAAAGTTTGAGATGGATTATACAGGGAGAATTTAATATTTTTCAGTTTTCTGGTTCAAAATACACTTTCAATTTAATAAAGCTTATTATGCACATTCATGGGATTTGATCATTACATTCGAGTTCCAAAGGTTCGGATGAAGACATTCAAAGCTTTAAACCTACTTTTGATCATTATTTAGAAGTTGACCATCAAAGCTCAAGATTTAATGATGGAAATTTCATATTTTTCACCTAGGGCCTGTTTTCTACGCAAGATTTCTACTGTTTTGATGTATTCTAGCATTATAACAAAATAGAAATCGATTGAAACAAAAAAAAATTGAATATAGTACATAAATTCATAGTGTACCTGTTTGGAGTGAAAAAATCAAGTTTTGAAACTGCTGTTGGGGTGTGACACCCTGCCTATTTTAATCCCGGTTGATCAATCCTTTATCAAACAAATAGGATTTCTCATATGGATCATTCTCAGCATCACTGTCGAAAACCAAATTAATTACTAATAATTTATTAGGCCCGATGTCAGTGTTAAACTTTCTAATCTTTTACTTAAGCGCACAATCAAACCATCCACACAATTCATATGCAATAACTGATTAAATAAAACAACAACTGATAACTCTCGGTAAAACATTTGTACAACCATAACGAATAGGCGCAAATAAAAATGCGACAAATAAAATAAATGACAACAGTTGGGCAACAAGCCCGAGTATAACTCCCATACATCCTATCTAGATCACAAGGATAAAAGCATCTAAACAATCCCTGCTAGCATCCACGGCTGTTGTAGCATCGTCTGACTCAAAGGAATAAAAGCATCATGGCGTCCCTGTATCTGGACACCAAAAATGTTTTTAAGAGAAATATTAGCAAGCGGTTCAGAGCCCAAAACATTTTGAAAATATTTAGGAAGTGCTTAAAATACTTTAATATTTAAAATATGATATTCTCCATATTTAAACTGGTGTCGCACTCACATGAGATACCCCTCACCTCTCATCTAACAGTGCACACCTAACGCATGTATTTTAAACAACCTAGTTACGCTACCCCGCCTAACTAGCACCTCACCAAAACCTCTAAATCACATATACGCTATCTCATACACCGCGTATATAATATCCTAAGATTTCGCATGATCTTCCATTATAATTTCTCACTTATAACTTATCCATTCATTATGAATAACTTTCACTATTTATAATACACTATTCACATTTTTGTGTCATTAATCCCGTATATAATTTTCTCATCTTATATACATATATCACATTGTTGTTCCAGATTTTATTCTCTCGGAAGCCACAATTTATTTCACTTTATTCTTTATTTTGTCCATATATATATATATATATATATATATATATATATATATATATATATATATATATATATATATATATTTTCACACCTTCATATATATATACAATATACTATACCCATCAAGTATATCCATACTTATATATCACACACTATATAAGTATAATAATCATCCCTCAGAGATATAGCTCAATGGATACAGTCCCTAGAATGCTATTATCTTTCAGGGAATACACACATCATCCTGGGTACCACCGGTCGAGATCTCACACAAACCTTATAAAAACATAACACAAACGTATGGGAAGCGTCCATAGTTCCTCACCTGAAAGCGAGACTAATCATACCCAAGATGTTTTACCCATGATAAAAGTCAAACTAAATAACTGGACGCTATGACCTGGAGACTATACTCTCCCTGCATTCACTGGCCATGGGATTCACTCACATCGCGTAACTTTTCACGATAGCACTAGAGGGTTATGTTCCACACAAATATATCATTCATACACTGATATATTCATAATCATATCATATATATACTATCTTTATACCCTTATATATATATATATATATATATATCAAATTCGGCTATTCCTGCCTATCTCACTTGCATTAGCCTATAATCCCAAATATACCAATTCGTATAAATCAATAAGTATACATACTTATTTTGATCCCATAAGTATTCTCTCACTTATGATGAAAATATCTCATTACTTTCCTTTCGAATATTAGCTTATCACCCTAATTAGTATTCTTATATTCATCATACTCGTACATTTGGATTTCTCTCATAACTATCGGCGCATACATTCTAGACGCATATATGTACATATATATACCTGTCAATATGATTTTCTCGAGTGTCGTTCATCCCAAACACTCGTAAAATTTATAACTCGGATCCCTTATTATTTATGTATCACCCAATTAACCTTTTAGGGTCCCTCACACCATATTTAGGATCCCTTATTATTTATCTCTAAAAGGAATTCAACTCCAATCCTTTTAGTCCAAGAAAAAATTTCCAAAATTAACTGACAAAAACAAACCGAACCGATGGCCAGAAAATGAATCATTATGCTGATAATAAACGAATCGAACCGATGGCCCCCCCAAAATTAACCAATCCGATTATCCAAACCGAATCGCCTTCCATCGGTTCGACGTGTTCAATTCCGGAGTATCATCTTCTCCAACTCCAAAATTGATGGCTTCAACATCACCAATCATCAAATGAACTCATACACACTTATTGTTACCCGACACATCAATCTATTCATGGGATTCCTCAATTTAACTCAACTCTTCCTATTTCTCACCAAAAATTACCCCATTCACATGAGTTCAAGCTTAGATTTCATATGGAGTAATTTTCACATCAATTTATATGAAATCATTTCCAAAAGCCCCATTCTGATTCAAGAATCCCAACCCAAAATCATATAGTTTTCACCAACTATAATATGAATAATAAACACACATAAATAGTTAAAGCAAGTTAAACACTTGCCTCATTGGATAAATTCGATGACCTCGTGTCGGAATTCGTCGAAGCTTAGCCGAAAATCTCCTCTTCTTCTCCCTTTTCTTCTTCCTTTCTTTCCTTCTTTCTTTTCTTTCCTTCTTTTCTATTTCTCTCATGACCAATAAGAGAGAAATAAGGGTTATCTCCTTATTAAACCCAAAATTGACTCGTATACACAAATGTGAGTCCCTACTGGTCCAAAAAGTCCCCGGAGCCCAAACACTACCCTCGGGTACTCTATTCTGACTATTTCAGCTCATTCGAGACCAACCGTGCACTCGAAATCCCCATCCGGGTCATTTATCAAAAATTCACCTATTTAAATCCAATATAACTCCACGCATATTTTCAAAATAAAATATTATTACTTGTTGCTTTTCCCAACCGCTACACGATATATAATAATTCAACTTCATTTACTTATTCTCATAAGTAAATATATCACACATCAATATTAATCCGTCACTCGTCAATTAATACTTATCCATTCAATTAATTCCACAAATTGATAAATTACACTCACTCATGTAATTTAAATGTCCATAAAAGTACGGGGCATTGCATACTCCCCTTTTACAAGGGAATTTTGTCCTTAAATTCGTATACCACCGGTACTAAGACTCAAGATCTTTAATAACACAACATCCTCTAGTACTCGAGATCAAATCACAATAATAGTATGGTCACTCCATTATTCACCCACTAGTGGGACCCAACTGTATGAAAGGCTTACTCACTATAGCCCTCAGCTTCATGGAAAGTTTGTTCAATTATCTTCATACTGATATACTCCATCAGTCATAATCTTTCACCTCAATAATGGCATCACACATTGTGATTTTACCAACGACATCTGAGTAAGCCGAGCCTATATATCACTGGCCCTATCTCCTTAATACCATTGGAAGGCCATACATCATTAAGTGTCGGCTTCCCATATCCATCCCACCACAAAACTCCCATCCTGAGAGAAACCATAAGAACATTTGACCACTCCTATTAGTCCTTCAAATATCGGTTCATGGTGACTTAACTCTCACGACGCTCAAAAGGCACCCCAAGACAGTTTGTGGTTAATGCCCCTCTCGATAACGGAGTTTAAATCACGTCCGCTCCAAAAGTCTTAGTGGTTCGCTCGCCTCTAAAAAACCAGAGGGGTATTAATAAGGCTTCTCATGCAAAACTTCAAATGGCACCTAGTCCATAATAAGCCGTTACAAGTTATTACACACAACTTTAACAATCAGTAATTTCCCTTCCTAATTACCTTACAGTTTATAATTGATTAGGCACATATTCTTCACATTTATTCCCTTAATTTCGGTATTTTTATGATCCCGTGCAGTGTAAATAGCTTGGATTTGTCTCGTGTTTATACTACTAAACTCTTTTGGCAAGTATTTCGTGTTTTGTGTATTTCTCATGTGTTTTACAGGTATTTCATGAAAATTAGTGCGAAAGAGAATGCAAAACAGTGAAGGAAACCAAGAAATGATGAGTTGAAGGGCATTTTTGTAATTTTACATATATATTCCGGTGGTGGGGCCAACTAGAAAGTTGAAGATATCTAAATTACAAGAACATTGGAAAAAAATTCACCCCAATCCGAGCTACGATGAAGAAGTTATGCCCATTTAAAGTTGGAGACAGAAAGTCAAAAGTTGAAATTAATTTTGGAAGCTGAAGAGACAACTCTTGAAATTTCTTGTTTAATTCATTTTTATTAGTTTTAAACGTGGAGAGGCATGGGAAGAGTCTCATTTAGGTATATTAAAAGGGTAAAACGTGGAGAGGCATGGGAGGAGTCATTTTTTTAGGTGTATAAAAGGCCAAGCCCTACATCCTTCCAAGGGAGTCGAATTCTAGAGAGTAGAATAGAATTTTAGAGAGAGAAAGTCAGATTTTAGAGAGTTTTCTTAGTTTTTCTTTACATAGAAATTTTCATAAACCCTAGTTTGTAAGGTTGATTAAGAAGAAGTTTCCTGGATTCAAGTTCATTTGCTTTTCCTGTTGCAGATTGCAAGTATCAATTTCCCTTTCTCTTATTTTATCCCAATTCTATTTTCAATTCAATTATCACTTGTTTTGTAATTTTTGTTTTTACAATGTTTCTTAGATCCATAATTACATGCATTGTTATGAATTTATTTTCATTTAATAAAATCATGCCTAGCTAAGTTTTTAAAGGTTGGGATGCATGAACCCATCCCAATGTAAATTACTTATGTAGAAAATAGAATTTAAATTAAAAATTTGAAAGAGTAGTGCGAGACAATTTTACAACCATTGTAGATCTTTTAATCTCTCTTGCCCTAGGTACTTGGGATGTTTAAGAATACGATGTGCGTATAATTATTTAACACCGCTTTATATTTACCTTTGATTTCGTATGGTGCGGGCATGAACCTCATATACGTAATGCTTAGGATCTATAAAGACTGGATTCATTCAAATTTATAATTTACAATTCTAGTATTCTACACGGTAAATTACTAGGGTTAGGGGATTGTATTCCAACCTACTTTCTCATTCATCTTAATTAGTTTGCTCATGCATGCATAGTTAATTTTTTTATTTTTTCCCTCTTCAACCATCATCATCTTTTTCACTTTTATTTTAGAAGTAATAAATCAGTTAGATTCTATCAAACATTCCCTGTGGATTCGATACCCAGACTCGCCACTATATTCCTTAAGAGTGTAGTTACAAGTTTAGGTTTTTGTTGTATTGAGGTTGCAAGCCGATAACAACGACTAGCGTATTACACGGACGCTCGATTTTCCACTCGATCAATAATGCTCAACATTGTAAATCACCTCCCATATACTCATCGATTATAGGTGACACAACTTGCCTAAAACAAAACGTCATCCCCACTACTTCCCAAAAATCCCTATTGGAGGTGGGGTTCAAGGATCTCATCCTGATTCACAACAATATTGGGCAGCACCTCGTACTAGTGTAATCCTTCTTTACCAGACTATCTGCCCATTTCGTCACTAGAATCATCAGCTTGATACAAACTTTTTGGTTTATCATATCGAATCAACTTATTTCCATCTATGAGTGGTGCACCCGGAGACAATCTCATTATGTCTCACCTAACACCAATTTCCACTTATAATGTCTCACATTAAGTGGTACTCTATACTCCCCTTTTTCCTCGAGGTATACCAAAAATCACGGCACGTGCACTTTTTACCACAAGGCTCACTTTTGGGGGCCTTCTTACCTTATAGGCATCAACATTGTATTTACGCGCAAGCCACCCTCAATATTCAACTGAGTAGGACTCCTCTTTACTTTCACACAATAGTTGGATTTTCCTCTTCTCAAGAGATATCCTTTTAAATGGCTTCCCATAGCCTTTCAACTCATCTCGGTTGTGCTACTCTCATTACACATATATACTTGGATCATCGTCTTTCTCACACGACATTTAATCCATCCTACCATTCCAGCTTTGTTTATAATTTCCCCACAGGCATATATTCCACACATTTATTTAGACATCCTCCTATCTCGGACGATTAAAAATCAACTAACCAGGGTGCCCATACACCCTATAATCCGTGCGTATTAGCACAACACTGGGAACATCACACACTTTTCTCAAAACTGGCCTCGCATTCTCGACATTTCTATAACACATGGTATTCTCAATCCCCATAAATTGAAATTTACTTCTCCTTAACATCGTTCCACCATTCATCTCGTGGTGAGAAGAAAAATTTTCAGTGCTCTCTCGCGGCACTACCGGCTTCACTGGCCTTATACTATATAATAAGTCTCAGCTCAGAGTGCTTTCTCTACACTTTCATTTATTAACATTCAAAACTGATGCCCTAGCATCCATCAACGTCTCTCTACTTACGACGTTTATCAAAGTCCATGTGTATCTCATCCTGCAATAACATTCAAATAAGAAACTTTCGCCAATGCACTATCACTCAGCATTAGCAGTAATCAAATTTTGTAAACTTCAAACACATAACCGGAACTCTCAAAAATCTTGTTCCCAAATATATAAATATAAATCTCAACACCCACGTCTCCAAAGGAGTGATATAACAATGTGCTCTCCCTATCACCAAGTCCTGAGCGCTAAACATAATAATGAGCTAAATCTCTCCCCTCGATAGTAAACCCAATTCACCCCGAATCATATTAGTAAAGTCCCTACACACCGAAATTGATATCTCGAGACAACTATGCTCTCTGAAGTCTCTATCATAATATAATATAAATGCAAGCTCGACCCTCTTTCAGGTGAGGCATCGCCAAAACAACACATCATGTCCTGGAACAGCAAACACGATAGCCTCACAATATCAACCCACTATCGTTCTAACCAGTCTATACTCAGGATGATATCATACTCGTATAATACATCAATTAAACGAGTAATTTTAGTAAAATATATACCAGTATGCCTACACCTGCTTCCCCATGGATGAAACCAAAGGTAACCCCGCTACACAACAGAAAATACATAAACATAATAATGTAATCGATATAACCACTAAACTCATCTCACAGGTGAATCTAGTGCTAATCAAAATACCGTGACTCTCTCGTGCCACACAAAACATGCCGCCTTCACCAGAGGATAAAACTCATATTTCTACCTTGTCAATCGACATGGCTGATCAAATGGTTCCCAAACATGACACGCTTGTCCAAACTGAATCAAAACTATTTTAATCATTGCCCCTACTAGGCACCATACTCTTATCCTTTTTTCTCACTTCGGGCAAAACCCATGCATGTGGGCGTACTCTTCACATAAAAATATATCTCCATATAATCCACTTATCTCGGACTACATTGGTCGTATTAGGGTTGTCCTTCTATTGAACCCTGATAGCCTCGACCCTGATGACTGCCCTCATTGTTCCCTTAGCTCTGCTCACCCTAAAGAACACATTATTGGCTTCACCGGTCCTAACTAAAACCACCGTCACTCGATAGGAATTCAGCTATCTAAATCCTTTAATGGGTCACCTGATGGGTCCCCCTTACTGCGATGTTTTTCTAGAATCGTTACATCCAGTCTTACTCCCTGACTAAAGTCTGCAATTCTTTTAGCACCCTTCACAAGAAGTGTTAATATGCTTACTGACAAAAGCACGACATCATCGCTATTTGCATGGATCATCCAAGAAGAATTTCCTTCAAGTGCTGGAGACTCTTTTTATGAGTCCATCACCCATTTCAGGACTCTTTTCTCCATTGTACCTACCTCTTCGATACAAAGTTCGCTAGACAAAACCTCTGTTCGGCCCTCCTGTGATAAGTATAGAATTTCATCTACATATCTTACTGAATAATAGATGAAGGTACTCGTAGTCAACCCATACCTAATATCCTTCCATTGGCATACTATTTCACTTTCCAGATGTGGTGATTGACTCCCACCACTACAACACTGCTCCCATAAGCTGGTAAAAAACTTTACCTCAAATATTCACTCCCAGGTATATTACACTCTGCTATATGCCAAAGCCTTTGGATATTCTTACATCCATTGGCTAACATACACAATCTCTGCACTTTCTAAAATTCCACTGGGTGGTCATCTTCAAATACCTCTCTAACTCTCTCCCATTTTAACTGCACTGGGTGAGTCTAATTTGGCACCACTTTCTACTATAGCGGTACTTGGAAATATATAATGCACCCTAGCAGTCCTTACAGCCCCACATTCTGGAACAACAGGGGTGACCTCAACTACGGTCATCGTCCCCATAATTATTCTTTAACTCCACCTGAGCCCCACCTCTTGCTATTCTCCCAACGACCCCCATCTGCCATCCTTCATAGTTCGGCATACGAAGCATACCCAAACGCATATAAGATTCACTATAATTATATACTAAAGCAGGAGAACGAAATCTCACCATAAGAATCAACAATCCTAAGCATAGGGATTTATATCAAATAAAAAGCAACACTGAAATCGTAGGGCGTCCATACATATTCCTAAGGACACTAGAATCTGATACTCTGATACCATCTGCAACACCCCGCCTATTTTAATCTTGGTTGATCAGTCCTTTATCAAAATAAAATAGGATTTCTCATATGGATCATTCTCAGTATCACTGTTAAAAACTAAATTAATTACTATCAACCTATTAGGCCTAGTGTCAATGTTAAACTTTTGAATCTTTTACTTAAGTCCACAAGCAAACCATCCACACAATTCATATACACAACTGAAATAAATAAAATAATAACCATAACTCTTATGTAATACCCCGTACTTTTATGGACATTTAAATTACATTAGTGAGTGTAATTTATTAATTTGAGGAATTAAGTGAATGGATAAGTATTAATTGGCGAGTGACGGATTAACATTGACCCATGTTATATTTACCTATGAAAATAAGTAAACAAAATTGAATTATTTTATATTGTGTCATGGTTAGGAAAAGCGATGAGTGATAATATTTTATTTTGAAAATATGTGTGGAGTTATATTGGATTTAAAAAGGTAAATTTTTTATAAGTGACTCGGATGGGGATTTTGAGTGCACGGTTGGTCTCGAATGGTATGAAATAGTCAAAATAGAGTACTCCGGGGACTTTTTGGATCAGTAGGGACTCGCATTTGTGTATACGAGTCAATTTTGGGTTTAATAAGGAGATAACCCTTATTTTTCTCTTACAGGCCACGAGAGAAAGAGAAAATAAGGAAAGAAAAGAAAGAAGGAAAGAAAGGGAGAAGAAAAAGGAGAATAAAAGGAGATTTTCGGCCAAGCTCCAGCGGATTCCGGCATGAGGTCGTCGAATTTTTATGTGTGTTTATTATTCATATTATAGTTGGTGAAAATTATATGACTTTGGGTTGGGACTCTTGAACCAAAATGGGGTTTTGGGAAATGACTTCATATAAATTGATGTGAAAATTACTCCATATGAAATCTAAGATTGAATCCATGTTAATGGGGTAATTTTTTGTGAGAAATTGGAAGAGTTGAATGAAATTTAGGGTTTAAATAAATTAGGGTTTAAACCTTAGTTAAATTGAGGAATCCCATGAATAAATTGATGTGTTGGGTAAAAATAAGTGTGTATGTGTTCATAGTGATGGTTGGTGATGTTAGAAACCATCAATTTTGGAGTTGGAGAAGTGTAATACCCCATACTTATGAGGATATTTAATTAAATTAAATTGGTGATCTTGGATTTAATTAAATCGATGATTTGGAATTTATTTAATTCGATGGTTTGGAATTTATTTAATTTAGAGAAACTATTTAATTCGGTGATTGAGAGTAAATCAGTTCAATTTAAGTTTAATTTCACGCGTTCGATATTTTGAGGTGGAATTAAAATAATTTTTTAAAGTAACTCGGATGGTGATTTTGAGATTACGGTTGGTTTCGAAAGGGTCAAAATAGTCAAAAAAGTGTACTCGGGTGTACAGTTTGGGTCCGGGATGATTTTGGACCAACCCGGCATCGTTTAAGGGTATTTTGGTCATTCGAAAGTTGGAGGTTTAGAGAACTCCGAAAATATTAAGTGTATATCTTCCATTAGAGATAAGGGGCTAGGGTTAACACAATCACAATAGAAGAGAGGCCATTGAAGAGGAAGAGGAAGAGGAAGAGGAAGCCAAAGCTTCCTACACAGTTTTTCGCCCCGAACGGAACGGAATCGAGATCGGAGCGAGGGGAGAAAAACGACACCATCATATTAATGAAATTAAGACCTGCTATTGAGAGGCAAGTATTTAAATGACAATTTATACTAAGAATGGTGTACTACCCATGTAGATTAGAGTGTGATTTCATTCTTTTGAAAGTTTTATATGAATTTGGAAGGGTTTAATTCATAAACTAAAGTGGGAATGCATGTAGATATGCTCCTTAATGATCATAATACGAAATTAGTGTGTTTGGGTTGATTAATAAGAGATAAATCTGAGTTCTTGATTTATAAAGTTAATGAACATGAGAAAATTAGGGTTTTATGTTAATTAAAGGAGAATTTGATTCTTGGGTTAAATCTTTGATGTTTTTGTGTAAATTTTCATTGGAAATTTATCTCTATATGAAGATAAACAGATATTAGAATATATTTGATGATTAAGATTGAATCTTAATGGGTTCTTGATTGAAGAACATGAATCTTGAATGACTTAGGGTTTAATTGATGAACACAAGTTGTCAATCCGCCAAAATTATTAACGTAACTTTAAACGTATGCCATTTTCATCTTACTTAGAATTAAAGTTATATCCATACATGTTTGGAAAGGTCTTTGTCGTGTATTTCTAATTATCTTTGAATAAGGTCAATCGTAGTTTCGTAGAGGGAGAAATCGATGTTTTACTATAGGGTGTTTGATCTGCCTGCATAGTAACTGCCAGAATTTTTGACATAACTTTAAACGTATGTGATTTACATTGTACTTAGAATTAGAGTGATATCCATACATGCTTACAAATATCTATGTCTTATCTTTCAAATGAGATTTGAATCAGGTCAATCAGAGTTCTGTAGAGTGAGTAATCGATATTTTACTACAGGGTGTTTAATCTGCCAGAAAATTTTCTAATCGATTCGGTTGCCCAGTTTTGGCCAATAAATTCCTTTTTGTTTAGGACCTTTGGAAATCGTTTGGAATTAATTTATGAGATTTAATTTCTAATATAAGGGAATTATATTGAAACACCTGTATTCCTAGTTTGGGTTTTAGGCGTGGCCTACGAGGGAAGTTTAAGGGCTAATTTAATTTGGATGAATAGAGAGGAAAAATCTAAATTGAATGATAATTCGAGGTTAAAGAATTTAAGAGGAACGAGGACTTAGACCAGTAGGGGGTAAAGAGTTTTCCTTATGATATTATATATGGAATAAAGGATACCCTTAGAGTGGTGATAAATACTCGGGAATGTACGGTAATAAACGAAGTTATAAATTATGGAAGACGTAGAATATTCGGGATATAAATATACTATGTATGAGGCTTGTGATATGGGATGTGTGTATGCCCTATTGTTATTATATATGAATATAGGTGGAGTGAATACCTATCGTTATTATATGGTTTTGTGAATACCTCACTGATGTTATATTTATATAGGTGAAATGTGTACCTATATTATTGTTTATTATGTGTATGACATACCTACCATACTTGCTATCACGGGAGGATGGCGTTCGACAGAGGACAATCTTATCCTGTGTTGCCTTCGGGGGGATTTTAGATTTGGTTCCTCAAGAACATAGGACTGTGAAGGGATTATTTGTGAGTCGATAAGTCTGCTGACTGTGGGAGCGTAGGTATGTGCGTGACCCATGGATATGTGAACTATGTTCGCCTCCAATATGTGTGATTTGATATATATGGTTCGTGAGAGAAGACGAACCAATAGTCCCTTGTACAATGAGAGATGTACCCGGACATGATAGCAGAGTATGCATGCACCGCAGCTGTGCCTAGGAGTGTCGTATTAGTATAGATATAATGGATGATAAATATATATACCTTTGATATGTTTTACAGTATGCACCGCAGCTGGGTCTGGGAGGTGCCGTGTTATATATATATATATATATACTTGTTATGTTATCTACTATGTAAAATTAATGGACGAGAAAGGTAGTGAAATCTTATTTGACTTAAGTATGTGAACACTTAATCCTAAAATTTGAAAAGCCTTGCCCATATTAAAGAAAAATGGATATATATATTTAATAAATATATTTACATGGAAATACGGGTGGACGCTATGAGTTATGGGTAGTAGACTTATGATTTCGAACTAGTTAGTTGTGTGTATCTAAACTAAAAGTAATCTGAATATTGGGGTCGAGGTAATAGTCCGAACCAATACATATAGAATAACTATTGGGGTCGGGATAACTTTACGAACCAATAACCCTTAATGTGTGATACAAGGATATAATAGCAGAGTGTGTACTTATATTATATATGGTGTGTAAAATATATATACAACACGAATAATCTACTTATGTGTGCTAGTAGAGAGACGAGATAGTATTTATCTAAAGAACGATAAATCTTCTAAAGAGTAATTAGTAGGGAGCTTAGATAGGGTATATCTATATAATGATGAAGCTACTAATGTGTGAATAGTAGGAAGATAGTTAGTGAATATCTAAAATAAAGTTTAAGTAGAGAACTTAAATGGTAAAGTTTGAACAACAACATACGTAGAAAGTGTAACAGGGTTTTAATAATAACATAAGAGAGATGTTAATTGTTGATGTAAAAAATTAGATTATATCTAATTATTTAATCACAGATAAAATAAATGAGACAAATAAGTTTTAAAGTGGTTCAGCCTTATAAGAATGGCCTACGTCCACTGTTTCTGTTATTGATGACTGTTTGGGAATTCTCGATTACAAGTTCAATCAAGAAATTCCGGTCCCCCTACAATGAGGGTAATACAATTTATTTATAGCCTTGAGGCTGTAATGTGAAAGGGTAATACATTAAATGTTGTATATGTGAAAGGGTAATACATTCAATGCCCCCTTAAGTGTATACATCAGAATGATAAGCATTTAATGAACAGTCAAACTATTGGTTATCCGGCTATTACTGCTTTGTTCGAGGTGCAGCTCGGACCGCCTAAGCTGCTCGGTACTCAGAAGTTCCTCGTAGAGTTCTTGTTGGTCAGAGCGTCTGAGTTCCTCGGAGAAGCAGTGTTCCTCGTTGTAGTATGGTTCCCCGAAGCGTCTGAGTTCCTCGGAAGTGTTTTTTATTGCCACATATATTGCCACGTGTCTTCTCTTAATTGAGCCATGTCAGTAGACTAAATTTGGTATCAACAGAAGCCACAAATGTTTCATAGTTCGAAATTTGAGGAGTGTGGAACATTCTTTCTCGGAATATGACAGTTTCAAATGGTCCTCCTGATTTTTAGGAGTGTTTCCTTTGTATTTATTTTTCCTTCCAACTTCATAGAATCAGGCTTTTTTGAATTTTTATAACCGCCTCGATTTCCACTTACTTTTTGTCCTTCTATCCGCCGGTAGCGTAATCGTTTCTTTTTGTAATCATTAACTTTACCGTTTCCCAAGATAAGGTATTTAAGCGTCACAGACAATCCCATCATCTTCTACTTTTTCAAATTTGTATCTTCGAGTTTTCCATTGTCTTACTCTCTTGTGTGTTCATCCTTTTCATCGTTCGTTGTCAACAGATCCACTCTTTTTTTGTAAGATCTTCTTCCTTCTTCTTCATTTCCTTTTTTCATCATGGTTTATCCTGTAGAATCGATTGATAAATTTCTCACTGATTTTTCTATTCCCTCCTGGGTTGTTTTGAAAGAGCTTTCTGAGCCTTCAGACTATTTCCGTTTGGCTGAGGAACATTGGTTACCCAGTCTCTTTGTTGTTGAGTGTGGATTTTCTTTTCTTCCAAACCCTCTATGTCTGGAATTATGTCAATACTTTGACGTGGTTCCTGCAAGAATAGCCCCCAATACATGGAGAATAGTTAATGGGGTTCATAGACTAAATAAAATTCATGGAACTCGCATAGGAATTCCAGAAATCATGTTTTGTTATAGATGGGATGTTGGTGATAACACTTTTTATTTAAAAACTAGATTTTTAAATAGGGCTTTAATGGTCAATCTCCCGAATGCCAATAGGGACTATTTTGAGCACGGGGTTGTTATAAAAAATTGGCAACATGCTCCTTTATCTGGAGATGAAGTGTATCAGGGTCCCAGATGCCCTCCCTATGGCAATGGGATAGGTTATTTTTATTTCATTTTATTTATTTTGAAATTATGCTTCCTCTATGTTTGATAAAATGTGACACTGATATTTTAATGTTGATTTGTTTGCAGTTGACAGCAAAAGAAAATCCCCAAAAGAGGCAGATGTTAATATAAGGCATTTAAAACTTATCTGGAGTTTGCATCAGTCTGTTGCCGACGAGCACATTAGGTTAGCTTCATATTTGCTACATTACAAGAGTTACACCTCCTCTTTCACTGCTCGTCCATTGATAAGCGACGCAGAACCAATACCAGCCTCTACAAGTTCTTCGCCTGAATCACATATTCCTTTGAGTGAAAGGATGAAGAAAAGAAGACCTCCCACCCTTTTTGAGAAACCTGCCTCTGGTGCTAGAGAGGCAAAAAGAAGTAAGCTTGATGTCCCATGAGAAGGGATAAAGAAAATTGATGCACCTTCCTCGGCTGCTACTGTGAAGATTGTCGAGAAGCCCCCAGTGGCCCCGAGCAAGGCTGCTGCTCCAGGTGAGGTGATTGTCATATCACCGACCAAGAGTTCCTCGTTGGTCGAAGCTACTCCTGTTCCCTCGATGAAGCTGAAGAAGAGCTCCTCGATCAATTTGGTTGAAACCATCTCTTAGCCCCCAACTACTGAACTGGTGTTCCTACTTTTGTTCCCCCGAGCTCTGCCATGATCTCGGTGAAGACTTCGATCATTCTCGAGATCCAAGGTATTGAAGAAAACCTTTCTCGGGACATGGTTATCTCATTGGCTGCTCGCCATATTGCTTCTGTAAGTCTTATTATTTTGAACTTTTCATCTTTCCCTTGTTATATCTGTCTCTGACGTGCTTTCATTTTCTTTTCACAGTTGCTTTAATACAATTTTGAAGAAAGATGAAGTTATTAAAGCTTCAAGCTCCTCATCTGGTGTGGAGGAAGCTCTGATGGGTCTGACGAGGTCTTTGGAAGATTCTCGTCAGAAGCATGATGCTGACAAGGCTGCTTGGGAGAAAAAACTTACCTCAACCGAGCAGCAAAAAGCTCAAGTTGTTGAAGTCTCCAAGGGGTTGGAGAAAAAAATAAATGATTTGGAGAAGAAGAATAAAGAGATCGAAGGGAAGCTCAAAAATGCTGGGGAGCTTGAAGATAAGCTCAAGGTTGCTGAGGAAGAGTTGGGTCAGCTTCGGGAAGTAAGTCGGCAGAAGGAGAAGGCTGAGAGTAGACTGAAGGCTGCTGAAAATCTTTTGTCCGAGAAGCTTTCCTCGGAGAATATAAAGAGGAAATTGGTTGTGAAGAAATCCTTTAGCGCTGGTTGGGATAAAGGGTGGAACAAAGGCTTGGCTGCCATGATGTCGCAAGTAGAATATGGCAGCCTCAAATAATTTAGAGATGGGTGGGTCGCTGCTCTACAAGAGATGAAAATTGATGAAACTTCTGAACAATTTCAGCGGCACATCCCTGGTCCCCCTCCAACTCCTGAAGACGAAGAAGAGGACGAAGCTGCCTCTGAGGAGTCTTCCATGGTGATGGGAGATCAGGTTTCTCATCCTCCAGCCATCCAGCCAACAAACGAGGAACTTCAGCAGCTCGCTACTTCATCCGAGCAACTGCCAGTGCTCCCCGAGCAACTTTCTGTTCCCTCCGAGCAACCTACCTCCTCGTCCCAGCCTCCCAAGAAAATTTTGGGAGACAAGGAAAAGGTGTAGAGTTTTTCGGGTTTCTCTCTATTTTATTTTTCTTTGTCAAATGTAACCATGAACATGTAACTCTGAACTTTGTGATCTAATAAAACTTGAACTTTTGTTTATGCATACTATTGTTTCTCCTCTTCATGCTCTGTTGGTACTCTTATTGATTATTGCTTTTTCTTCCTCTACTAGTTTCTGGCCAAGATGGAATTATTATCTGCTCACGATACAAAGCTGTTGAGGCAATGCGATGAGTATTTTAAGGTTGGTCACACAGAATTGAGTGCAGCGCAAATCGTCGTCATCCTCGGCCAAGATGCTTCGAAACAGGCAATTGAAGCCTACCAATACTTGAAGTGTCTGCTTGATCGTGCGGTGGCCAATAATGTATCTTATTATGATATGATTGAGGACCTCCAAGGCACTCTTGAAGACCTTCAGCAACAATATAAGGAATCAACTGCCCTCTTGCACGAGGGGTACGAGAAGAAGTATCAGCAAATTATTGCCGATAAGGGATACAAGAAGCGTTTTGCTGCTTTCGACGTACGGGAAATAACTTTGAAAGTCGAGGTCGAGGAGCACAGGAAAATAGCCGAGTTGTTGGAGCAAGAAAATAACAACTTGTAAAGAGAAGTATCTCAATTAAAAGTTGTTGCCTCCACCTCAAATGCTTTGGTACTAGTGACTAACGAGGGATTCTCATTCTTGGAGGTCAAAAATGCCAACTTGAGGGATGAGTTGGAAACCTTGAAAAGGTCTGGCCCTTCTACATCTTCTCGTGGATGAGCAAAAGATCCTCGGGGATGAGCAAGAGCTGCTCGGATTCCTGTCGAGGAACAGAGGACTTAATCTGCCTTAGAGAACCAGGCCTTCCAGCTGATGGCGAAGAACCAGGCATTGGCTGAGATGTCTAAGAAGATCAGGGGTCTGGAAGAGAAGCTTTATGGGCAAAAATCTATCTTGGAGAATAAAGAACTCTTCATAAAAAATCTCCACGAACAGCTGGAAAGATTGACGTATCAATTCCACAAGCAGTCCAGGGAGTTTTGGATGGCTGGCTACAACGAGGCTCTCTACCACTTGGATGATCGCATCCAAAATGCAAATAATGAGGGCTACAAGCAGGGATGGTTGAATGCCTTCAGTGTGATGCTACTGGAACAGGGTCATTACCTGTGGGATTACCATAATCCTGGGCTGCTCGACCTACCAGTGCCACCATTCAAGCTTGATATGAGTTGTATCCCTGCTCGGGCCATCCCTCGATGTCTGATTTCTAAGTACCTCGACGATTACAATCTCCATTCAAATGTCGATATATCTCATCTCTAGCACCTCCTAGATCGACCATCCGTGATGAATCTCAGGATGCTAAAAGATCTTAACTTCATAAATTCTCCTCTCGCTTTAAATGATCCACCTGCTGGCGAGGAACCTGTTTCAAAAGCAGAGGGGAAGAAACCAATAGAATAGGAATATTGATGTAATAAATTTGTATTTCATTCTTGATGTATTTTGTTCTATATTTAATGAAATAATTTTATTTGCAAATCTTGACTGCCATTGTTTTGTAACACTTTACATTTGTGCATGTGTATCTGTTAAAAAGATAACAATATTGTGTTATTTGTCGACCAACTTATTGTCAAGTAGTTTGAATTTGTGGTAGTCATTTGGCAAAAATGATATTTTGTTTCTCGACCAACTTAGTAGTAATTTAAAAAGTTACGAGTATCAAAAATTTTGCTCGATCACTTTCTTGTATCCATAAAATTTTTTCGACCAACCAAGGTCAATAAATTTTCCTTTTCGACCAACTACAGTTAGTGGATTTTTCCTCTATGAGCAACTTTGGCACTTTCTGGAATAATTTTACCTCCCAACCAACTTTAGTTGGCATTTTCGAGAATCCATTTACTTCCTAACCAACATAAGTTGTCATTTTTAGGAATAGTTTTACTTCCCGTAGGAATACATTTACTTCCTAACCAACATAAGTTGGAATTTTTAGGAATACATAGTTTTACTTCCCGTAGGAATACATTTACTTCCTAACCAACATAAGTTGGCATTTTTAGGAATACATAGTTTTACTTCCCGTAGGAATACATTTACTTCCTAACCAACATAAGTCGGCATTTTTAGGAATACATAGTTTTACGTCCCGTAGGAATACATTTACTTCCTAACCAACATAAGTTGGAATTTTTAGGAATACATGGTTTTACTTCCCGTAGGAATACATTTATTTTCCGACCAACTTTAGTTGGTGTTTTCGATAATAAATTTGAGTAGTCCGAGTTTTACCGAGTAGTGTGTAGCACTAGTATTCCCCGAAAAACTTTCAATAAAGGAGAGAACTTGGCAGAATGTCTTCATTTTATTCATACTGACGAAACTGCGTTACATGAGAATATACATCACTGATCATACTTGCGCAGGTGCTCTGCATTGCATGCATTCTTAAACTCTTCCCCCTCTAAAGTTTCTATTATGTATGTCCCTGGTCGAACAACTTCTTTAACTCGGTAGGGTCCATGCCAGTTTGCTTCCAGTTTGTTGTGCTTTTGAATCACCTTCTTTAGCACATAGTCTCCTTCTTTCAAGTCACACTTCTTCACTTTCTTGTTGTAGAACAAAGTTGTTCGCTACTGGCAAGTAGCATTTCTAATGGCTACTTCTTCTCAATCATGTCTAAATCCAATCTTCTCATTAAGTCGATGACAGGGGAATTGAAATTCAGTACCCTGTGTGTTAGGAGGCCCAACTCGGCAGGTATAACAGCTTCACTTCCAAACGCCAGCATATATGGTGATTCTCCGGTTGTTACTCGGGGAGTAGTAGATAAGCCCACAGTACTGATTGTAACTCGTTGATCCAATTTTCTTTCGCATCATCCAGTCTTTTCTTCAAGCCATTCAGCAGCGTTCTGTTTGTCACTTCAGTTTGTCCATTGCTTTGAGGATGGCCTGGTGATGAGTGGATCTTCAAAATATTTGACTGATGATAATAGGCAGCAAATTCCTCGTTGTCAAATTGTGTTCCATGGTTTGTGATGAAGGCATGAGGAAGACCATATCAACAAATGACGTTCTTCCAAATAAATTAGTACACCTTGTCGTACGTCATATCAATGAGAGGCTCAGCTTCAACCCATTTAGTAAAATAATCCACAGCGACCACGAGATACTTAAACCTTCCCCTAGTCGTCGGCAGTGTCCCGACCAAATCTATTCCCCATATGGTGAATAGCCAAGGGGAAGTAATGGGTGTCAATAATTCTTGGGGAGTTCTTCGAATGGAGGAGAAGCACTGGCACTTGTCACATTTCTTGGCATAGGCTATACAATCATCCCTCATCGTTGGCCAATAGTATCCTTGCATCATCACCCTTTGCAAAAGCGTCCGTCCTGCTACATGGGCTCCACAGGACCCTTCATGGATCTCTTCAATCAATTCTTTCACCTCGGAGGGATGTACACATCTTTACAAAACTACCATAATTCCTCGTCTATATAGAATACCGTTAGTTAATACATACCGAGCTGCTTTAAACTTCAATTTCTTGGCTGCGAGCTTGTCAATTGGTAATTCTCCTTCCTCAATATATGCCATGATGAGATCCATCCAAGATGGTCCTAAATTAAGGGTAATAAAATTCGTCGTCAGATCTTCATCTATACTCCAACCAGTTAAAACTTCAATTAGGATTATTCTTCGTAGCTCGGTATGAGTAACTGATGCTAATAGGGCTAGGGCGTCTGCTCTCGCATTCTCCATTCTTGGTATTCTGACCAGCTAAATAGCAGCAAATTCTGACACCAGCTCCTTTGCCTTTGCATGATATCTGATCATTAATTCTCCTCTGATTGCATATACTCCCATCATTTGGTTTACGATCAATTACGAGTCACTGAAGACAATAACCTGTTTTTCCCCCATGGTTTTTTGCCAAACTAAGACCTGCAATCATGGCTTCATATTCAACCTCATTATTCGAAGCTTTGAATTGGAAACGTAGGGCGTATTCCATGTCGACCTCGTTCGGACTGCTCAAAACTATCCCTGCACCACATCTTATAGTGCAAGATGAACGATCCACATACAGATTCCATGTAGATAACTCATCTTCAAATTTCTGATCTGACAGAGTTCCTCGATGAAAATTTTATTTCTTCCTTTCACCATTTCCTAATTTTTCTTGTTGTTCGTCGATCATCTTTTCTTGCCCTTTTACCAACCTGAGCTGGTCTAGGCTTGAATTTGATGATCTCATAACATCTACTTACCCTTTTACCAAGCTAAGTTGGTCTGGGCTTGCATTTGATGATCCTGTAACATCCACAGGTTGATCAGCGAGCAACTTTTGTTCCTCGGGCGTATCAGGATAGGTGAACTCTGCTATAAAATCTGCTACCGCTTGCCCCTTTAGCGATGATCTGGGTTCATAAACTATATCATATTCACCGAGTTCTATTGCCCAGCACATCAATCTTCCTAACTTCTCTGGTTTATGAAGGGCTTGCCTCAATGGCATATCAGTATATACTACAATAGTATGAGCCTGGAAGTATGACTTCATTCTTCTACTTGCCTCAATCAATGCTAGTGCCAATTTTTCTAGCCTTGGATATCTGATCTCTGCTCCTCGAAAGGCCTTACTTGTGTAGTAGATTGGTTTTTATACTCCATTATCCACTCTTATCAATGCCGAACTGACTGCATTCTCGGACACTTCCAGATACAAGTATAATTTTTCTCCCATCACTGGCCTGGATAACAGTGGAGGTACTCCCAAATATTTCTTCAAGTCTTGGAAAACATTCTCACATTCATCATTCCACTCAAAAGTCTTTCAGAGCGTCTTGAAGAATGGGAGACATCGATCAGTTGCTCGCGATACAAATATGTTGAGTGCTGCTACTCGTCCTGTAAGACTTTGCACCTCTTTCTTCGTCGTTGGGGATCGCAGCCCTAGCAGAGATTTGATCTTTTCAAAGTTAGCTTCAATGCCTCACTGATTGACAATGTATCCGAGAAACATGCCTTCTCGTACTCCAAATATGCACTTCATCGGGTTCAACTTCATTTGATATTTATCTAGTTGATCAAAAGTCTGGCTTAAGTCAACTGGATGATCAGCAGCTTTCTTGCTCTTTGTCAGCATATCGTCAACATAGACTTCCATATTGCAACTGATTTGTTCTGCAAATACTTTGTTCATCAGCCGATGATATGTTGCACCTGCATTTTTCAAACCAAAAGGCATAACATTATAACAATAAGTTCCCCTAGCGGTAATGAAAGAAATACTCTCCCTGTCTTCAGGTTTCATTTTAATCTGGTTGTAACCAGAATAAGCATCCATGAAGCTCAGCAACTCGTGTCCCGAGGTAGCATCCACCAGTTGATCAATTCGGGGCAGTGGAAAGTGATCCTTTGGGCATGCTTTGTTGAGGTCGGTGAAGTCTACACACATCCTCCATTTGTTTTTCTTCTTTTTCACCATCATCACATTTGCTAACCAGTCTGGATATTTAACATCTTCAATAAAACAAGCCTTCTGGAGCTTCTCAACTTCCTCCTGTATAGATTGATTTTTCTCGGGACTGAATACTCTTCTTCTCTGTTTCACAGGCTTGATCTCCTTATTCACATTGAGCTCGTGACATAAGAAATTTACGTCTATCCCAGGCATATCCTCATGACTCCACGCAAAAGTTTGCTTTTTTCTTCTTAGGAAAGTTATCAATTCCTGTTTTAGTGAGGCTTCCAACGACGAACCTACTTGAGTAGTTCGTCCAGGGTGCTCGTCGTCCAGAATGATATTTTCAGTAGCTTCCACCACTTGACCCTTCACGAGTTGCGACTCATCCCTAAGATCCAATGTTTTAATTTCTGCACCTTCATCCACTTGATAGGTAGTAGTCTTTTTCCTTGATTCCTCCAGTTCCTCTTACTCGGCGGATGAATAATAGCATTCCTAAGCTACTTTCTGATCACCTTTCACAACTCCTACTCCAAAATTTATTAGAAATTTTAGGCATTGATGTACCGTAGATGGTACAGCTTCGAATTTCTTCAATCTTACTCTTCCCATGATGATATTGTATGATGATTGAACATTCTTATCCATCACGAAGAAGCGTATTCTTTTTGTTCGACAAGCAGGCCACGTACCAATGAATATGTTCAATTTGATCGTCCCAAGTGGAAATACTTTCTCGCCAGCAAAACCGAGGAGGGGTCTATGATAAGGCTCCAATTGAGATAGCTTTAGATTTAAACTATCGAAGCACGAGTAGAACGTGATGTCTGCCGAGCTACCATTATCTACCAGTACTCTTGAAATCATTACCTCCTTCATCCTCATTTTGATCACCAATGGGTCATCATGAGGATACAAAACTCCTGCGAGGTCATTCTTTGAAAAACCAATGACGAATTTCTCTTTGTTTACCTTTCTCGGGTGATCCTCCTCAGCAAGATTTATTCGTTGAATGTATGAGCAAGCTTGATCCTCACAGAGGTAAGCTTTTCTCTCTGCAGTAAGGTCTCCTCCTCCTGTATCTCCACCTGTAATAACATTACATTCAAATAACCCAAATCGTATTAAAAATACCTCTCGTTCTGGATGCTTCGATCTTTTGGGAAGATCGAGGTCGTATTCTGGATCAACTTCATGGTTCCTTTTCTTGTTATCCTCTACTCGACGAGGAGATCTAGACCTCTCCCTTGTTCGGTCGTTGTTTCTTCTTTCGCTTCCCATGTCGACCTAGTTTTTGAGTGTTTGTCATTACCATTGTTCTTATGCTCTTTCTTCTTAGCTTTATCACCTTCCACCTTGGTTTCTTTGGCATCCATATTCTTCTTCGCAAATATAGCCTCCTCGGAATTCATAATCTTGGACGCTTTTCCCATCAGGGTCTGCCATGGTTCGAGGTGGATCTTTGGCCAAAGTGTAGTACAACTTGTTGGGCAGTAGTCCACTCATCAAGGCAGTAATCGCTGTCTTCTCCTCATAATCAATGACTTCAAGTTTCTCGTTATTAAAACGAGTTATATAATCTCTGGTACTTTCACCAGCTTGTTGTCTAACACTTAACAAATGTGCTACTCGTTTAACTGGCTTTGCCCCAAAACAGGAATTCCTAATGAATAACTCGGCCAGTTGAAAATAAGTTGAGATCTTACCCCCGAGGGAGATTATTATACCATATTTGACCAGATCCGGTAAGAGTTACCGAGAATGCTCTGCATCTCGTCTCATCTGGAACAGCATAGATGTCGGTTGCAGCTTGGTATTGTTCTACATGAAGGACAGGGTCGGTCTTTCCATCATATTTAGGGGTCACAACAGGTGCTTTAAACTTTGATGGTGTTAGAAATTCTACAATGGCCTGGACAAAAGGTGTTCCTCAAATAAAGGTTCGTTATAGAGGGGTCTTGTCTTTAACCATTTCCCCTAATCTATCCTCCAGCCTTTGAATAGAGCATTTCCATGCATCATTTCCTTCCTCGGGCCTGTTGGTTTGAGCAACTGATTGCGTTGAGGTGGCTTCCTGGGATTCATCTTGATGAGCAGCTGGTCGTGACTGGGCAGATCCTTCACTTAAATCTGATGGTCGTCGAAAACTCCTTCATGCGACTTTAGGAGGACTTCTACTCCTTCTAGGTCCTAATCGATCAAAAGATGATACCCTACTTAACCTCTCTAGCGCTCTAGTCCTTTTTGGAGAGAGAGTGATACGTTGTTCAGTATCTGTGGCCCGCACTGACGAAGTTCGTCCAGGTTGATAATAAAAATCTTCATATTCCTCAGTACGATATGAATCAGTACGCCTAGTGCGTGAAGAAGGTAAACGGGTATTTATTTGAATACTTCGCAATCCTGAATGGGTTGGTGCACCGCCATGGAGGGTTTATATGAGTTGTCGCATAGTTTCTTGCGTGACGGTCTGGCCCTGGGCCAGATTTGTCATTATTCCAGCCAGATCTGGAATATTAGGCGGAGCAGATGGATTTGGAGGGCTTCCAGCTTTTCGATTGTTGGGTTCTGGAATATCAGCCATTTGTGATGAATTGTTTTTGATGAAAAACGATATTACCAGTCGTTTTCCACAGACGGCGTCAATCTGTTGATGTAAAAAATTAGATTATATCTAATTATTTAATCACAGATAAAATAAATGAGACAAAGAAGTTTTAAAGTGGTTCAGCCTTATAAGAATGGCCTACGTCCACTGTTTATGTTATTGATGACTATTTGGGAATTCTCGATTACAAGTTCAATCAAGAAATTTCGGTCCCCCTACAATGAGGGTAATACAATGTATTTATAGCCCTGACGCTCTAATGTGAAAGGGTAATACATTAAATTCTATACATGTGAAAGGGTAATACATTCAATGCCCCCTTAAGTGTATACATCTGAATGATAAGCATTTAATGAACAGTCAAACTGTTGGTTATCCAGCTATTAATGCTTTGTTCGAGGTGCAGCTCGGACCGCCTAAGCTGCTCGTACCTCCTAAGTTGCTCGGTACTCAGAAGTTCCTCGTAGAGTTCTTGTTGGTCGGAGTGTCTGAGTTCCTCGGAGAAGCAGTGTTCCTCGTTGTAGTATGGTTCCTCGGAGCGTCTTAGTTCGTCGAAAGTGTTTGTTGTTGCCACGTAGATTGACACGTGTCTTCTCTTAATTGATCCATGTCAGCAAACTAAATTTAAGGGTATTTGATAACTTACTGTATGGATAGTATAGAGGACCTATATTGATTTGGTTTTATTAGATAATGGTTGCCTAGTTAGATTGGCTAGAATTGACTAGGTGGGGTTGAGTAGCAAACGTTAGGTGCGCATTATAGATGAGAGATGAGGAACTCAAGGGAGTGTTCGCAACCTAACATGTGTATCTAATAACTGTTCATTTAAACTGTTATTTAATTACTTGCTAAATATTTTTAAATGATTTTTACTTGGGCTCTGACCCGTATTCTAAAAACCTTTTTCCAAAACCTTTTAGGTGTCCAGCCACAGGAACGCCAAGCAGGATGATCTATTCTAGGGATGCGTAGCTGCAGAACTTTTGGATGCTTGCAGGACTTGGTCTTAGATAATTCAGTTAATTCACTGCTAGTGTAGGGTGCAGGGAAGTACTTTATTCGGGCATGTTACCCACAGTTATTTCATTTATGACAGTCAGACCTTGTATTCAGAATTTTATTCAGGTTGGACTTTATATTGGATTTTGAAACCGATGGTTTATTCTGTATTATTTCATTCCAGTCTTTTATATTGTTGATGGATTTATATTACTATTGCATGGGATTTATTTATGTAATAATGTTTTGCTGTTGAATGTTAAATAAAAAGATTAAAATTTTGACATCGGCTTTTGAATACTAGGTGGTTAGCAATGTTTTAAAAAGTTTTCGACAGTGATGCTAAGAATGAACCAGATGAGAAACCTGTTTTAATTGGATATAGGACTGATCACTCGGTATTTAATTAGGCAGGGTGTCACAAATGGTATCAGAGCATCAGGTTCTAATATCCTTAGGTTATGTGCGGTTTTTCACATTTCAGCACAGCGTTCTTTGATATAGAGCCTTATGATAGGATTATTGTATTTTTCGACGTATGAGATTACGTTCTCCTGCCATTATAAATAGTTGATGTGATTCGTATACGAGTTCGGTTGGGCATCATACACCGAACATTATAAGACGACCAGTGAGGGCCGTTAGAAGGACTACAGGAGGAGAGGCTCAGTAGAAAAACCTATAGTATTCTGGGAATGGTGATTGAAATGGAAGTCACCATGATTATTGTTCAGGATGGTGACAATAGGAAAATCACTCAGGAGGAGAAGTTTTCCCAAGAACTTTTATAGATAATGTTGGTGAAAATTATAGACTCACCCAGTGTTGTTGATAAGAGGTGGGGGGGAAATAGAGAGACTCTTTAGGAGAGTCATCTATAAGGAAAAAAAGGAGAGTAATAGGCCAATGGAATGATAAAATCCAAAGCAATTGTGTAGGCTGGAGTGTAGCGACACCCAAGATTAAAATTTCAAGCGGAAATTTTTGAGCTCTTAGGTGCCGCATAAAGTGACGAGAGTCAGTTACCATATATATGGAGTATATGGGATTAAACGAGAAATTTGAGTGAAATTTTATTAATAGATATTCCATCTGTTGTTCGAACATAGATGTGAATTGAGTTTTGAAACTTATCACAAGTGAGCGAGTTATAGGCCTATTGTGAGAAATGAGTTGACTTGTTGAGGGAACTTCGTAACCGACGAAGGGGAATACGAAGAAAATAAAGGTTCTTTAAGTTGATAATAGACTTGTGAGTTGAATATACAAGCCTGGATGGGAGATCCGGCTAGAATGATTAGTGTCGACGTCGTCGGGGTCATACGCTTACATGAATTTATCAACGCTTCCAAGAGATGGGAGCCAAGGGGGTTAGAGAATCTAGTCGAAGAGAAAGAATGGATTAAACGGTGATAGTGAAGCACCACAAGAAGTCATACCCAGTCGGGAACCCATTGAAATGATTCAGACTAATTGAACTCCTACCAAGTGATGGTGAATTCAATCAGGGCCATCGAGGCCAGCAACGAGTTCCATAGGACCAGTCAAGCCAAAGGGACAATAGGGGTAGCAATTGGGAACAAGACTACCAAGCCTGAGAGAAGGACACCCCGACGTGGCTAGTGGGGACAGAGATAAAGAGAAGATACAATAATGTGCCCTATGTATAGAGAGTTGGACCACCTATATTGAACTTGTCAACAGTGAGAAAGTGAGACTACTCGGACTGGAAAAGTATACAGGAATGGTGTCAGTAGGGTACAACAACCGTCTGTGGAGCAAGATTTTTGATAGAGGAATTGGGCTAAGAGAATTCACTAAGAGGACATTTATATTATGTATTAGTTTACTGCTTTTGAGAGTTATGAAAATAGGGTAGACTACTTACGAGAGTTGAGTGGTTAGCAATGGGTTGAGCGATCATAGATTGTGATAATGAGATCTCGTGTTCGCTATCCCAGGGTATGATTTATTTTTTGAGGTATCACTTGAAAGAGGGTTGATCCTATATATATGCGTATATATATTATATATATTGTGTAGTAGACTTTTCTGTGTATATTGTCTAGTCATAATTAATCCCGGTGCACAGGGACGATTACTGATGTGATTCAGGGTAAAAAGGCTTATTATCGAGCGGAGAGATATAGCTCGTGACATTTTTAGCTCGAAGAAACTAGTGATAGTAAAGGCGTTGTGATATATGTTGTCTTGTGTAGCATGCGAGTGGACGATTATACTTTTATATCAAAAGATGGGTATTTAAGGGTACATAATATGGACTGAGGGCTTAACAGATCTCAACGACCGACAATGCTAGGTAGTAGTGTATCGGGAGGGTTCCTTGTTTGGATTTCGCTTTGCGAGATGTCCCACGCATGAAGCTTAGCACAATGTTGGGAGTGGGGAGATGATTAGCCATTAAGACATGGGTTTAGTACCTTGAGTATTATTTATTTATAAAGTGATATCTAAAGGATAGTAACTATACGATAATGAGAGGCTAGTGGAGCCAGGTAGCATCGATGAAGTTATGCATATTTATAGGTTACTTGGGTGTCCTGGTTGGGGGAGATGTTTATATAACCCGCAATTGGTAGGGGTAGAAATATATGTAGTGATCTTTAAAGTCTAGGTTTAAGGTAGTGTCTAAACCTAGGAGTACTAAACTTATTCGAATTTCGAGGATGAAATTCCTTTGTAAGGGAAAAAGTATGTAATACCCCATATTTCTGAGGATATTTAATTAAATTAAATTGGTGATCTTGGATTTAATTAAATCGATGATTTGGAATTTATTTGATTCGGTGATTTGGAATTTATTTAATTTAGAGAAATTATTTAATTCGGTGATTGAGAGTAAATCAGTTCAATTTAAGTTTAATTTCACGCATTCGATATTTTGAGGTGGAATTAAAATAATTTTTTAAACTGACTCGGATGGTGATTTTGAGGTTATGGTTGGTTTCAAAAGGGTCAAAATAGTCGAAAAAGTGTACTCGGGCGTACAGTTTGGGTCCTGGGATGATTTTGGACCAACCCGGCATCGTTTAAGGGTATTTCGGTCATTCGGGAGTTGGAGGTTTAGAGAACTCCGAAAATATTAAGTGTATATCTGCCATTAGAGATAAGGGGATAGGGTTAACACAATCACAATAGAAGAGAGGCCATTGAAGAGGAAGAGGAAGAGAAAGCCAAAGCTTCCTACACAGTTTTTTGCCTCGAACGGAATGGAATCGAGATCGGAGCGAGGGGAGAACAACCACACCATCATATTAATTAAATTCAGACCTGCTATTGAGAGGAAAGTTTTTAAATGGCAATTTAAATTAAGCATGTTATACTGCCCATGTAGATTAGAGTGTGATTTCATGCTATTGGAAGTTTTATATGAATTTGGGAGGGTTTAATTCATAAACTAAAGTGGGAATGCATGTAGAGATGTTCCTTAATGACGATAATACGAAATTAGTGGGTTTGGGTTGATTAATAAGACATAAATCTGATTTCTTGATTTATAAAGTTGATGAATATGAGAAAATTAGGGTTTTACGTTAATTAAAGGAGAAATTGATTCTTGGGTTGAATCTTTGATGTTTTTGTGTAAATTTTCATTGGAAATTTATCTCTATACGAAAATAAACTGATATTAGAATATATTTGATGATTAATATTGAATCTTGATGGGTTCTTGATTGAAGAACATGAATCTTGAATGACTTAGGGTTTAATTGATGAACACAAGTTGTCAATCTGCTAGAATTATTAACATAATTTTAAACGTATGCCATTTTCATCTTGCTTAGAATTAAAGTGATATCCATACATTTTTGGAAAGGTATTTGTCTTTGCTTTCTAATGAGCTTTGAATCAGGTCAATCGTTGTTCCGTAGAGGGAGAAATCAATGTTTTACTATAGGGTGTTTGATCTACCGGCATAGTAACTGCCAGAATTTTTTATGTAACTTTAAAAGTAATCCATTTACATTTTACTTAGAATTAGAGTGATATCCATACATTCTTGGAAATATCTTTGTCTTATCTTTCAAATGAGCTTTGAATCAGGTCAATCGGAGTTCTGTAGAGGGAGTAATCAATATTTTACTATAGGGTGTTTAATCTACCAGAATATTTTCTAATCGATTCAGTTGCCCAGTTTTGGCCAATAATTTCCTTTTTGTTTAGGACCTTTGGAAATCGTTTGGAATTAATTTGTGAGATTTAATTTCTAATATAAGGGAATTATATTGAAACACCAGTAGGCCTAGTTTGGGTTTTCGGTGTGGCCTACGAGGTAAGTTTAAGGGCTAAATTAATTTGGATGAATATAGAGGAAAAATCTAAATTGAAGGATAATTCGAGTTAAAAGAATTTGAGAGGAACGGGGACTTAAACCAGTAGGGGTAGAGAGTTTACCTTATGATATTATATGTGGAATAAAGGATACCCTTCGAGTGGTGAGAAATACTCGGGAATGTATGGTAACAAACGAAGGTATAAATTATGGAATACGTAGAATATTTGGGATATAAATATACTATGTATGAGGCTTGTGATATGGGATGTGTGTATGCCCTATTGTTATTATATATGAATATAGGTGGAGTGAATACCTATCATTATTATATGGTTTTGTGAATACCTCGCTGATGTTATATTTATATAGGTGGAATGTGTACCTATATTATTGTTTATTATGTGTATAACATACCTACCATACTTGCTATCACGGGAGGTTGGTGTTCGAAAGAGGACAATCTTATCCCGTGTTGCCTTCGGGGGGATTTTAGATTTGGTGCCTCAAGAACATAGGACTGTGAAGGGCTTATTTGTGAGTCGATAAGTCTGCTGACTGTGGGAGCGTAGGTATGTGCGTGACCCATGGATATGTGAACTATGTCCGCCTCCAATATGTGTGATTTGATATATATGGTTCATGATAGAAGACGAACCAATAGTCCCTTGTACAACGAGAGATGTACCCGGACATGATAGAAGAGTATGCATGCACCGCAGTTGTGCCTAGGGGTGCTGTACTAGTATAGATATAATGGATGATAAATATATATACCTTTGATATGTTTTACAGTATGCACCGCAACTGGGACTGGGAGGTGCCGTGTTATATATATATATATATATATATATATATATATATATATATATATATATATAGTTGTTATGTTATCTACTGTATAAAATTAATGGATGAGAAAGGTAGTGAAATCTTATTTGACTTAAGTATGTGAACACTTAATCCTAAAATTTGAAAAGCCTTGCCCATATTAAAGAAAAATGGATATATATATATATATATATATATATATATAATAAATATATTTGCATGGAAATACGGGTGGACGTTATGAGCTATGGGTAGCAGACTTATGGTTTCAAACTAGTTAGTTGTGTGTATCTAAACTAAATGTAATCTGAATATTGGGGTCGAGGTAACATTCCGAACCAATACATATGGAATAACTATTGGGGTCGGGGTAACATTACGAACCAATAGCCCCTAATGTGTGGTACAAGGATATAATTGCACAGTGTGTACTTATATTATATATGGTGTGTAAAATATATATACAACACGAATAATCTAATTATGTGTGCTAGTAGAGAGACGATATAGTATGTATCTAATGAACGATTAATCTACTAAAGAGTAATTAGTAGGGAGCTTAGATAGGGTTTATCTATATAATGATGGAGCTTAGATAGGGTTTATTTTAGTGAATATCTAAAATAAAGTTTATCCATATATTGATTTGGATTTATTAGATAATGGTTGCCTAGTTAGATTGGCTAGAATTGACTAGGTGGGGTCGAGTAGCAAACGTTAGGTGCGCAATATAGATGAGAGATGAGGAACTCAAGGGAGTGTTCGCAACCTAACATGTGTATCTAATAACTGTTCATTTAAACTTTTATTTAATTACTTGCTAAATGTTTTTAAATGATTTTTACTTGGGCTCTGACCCGTACTTGCAAAACCTTTTTCCAAAACCTTTTAGGTGTCCAGCCACAGGGATGCTAAGCAAGATGATCTATTCTAGGGTTGCGTAGTTGAATAACTTGTGGATGCTTGCAGGATTTGGACTTAGACAATTCAGTTACTTCACTCCTAGTGTAGGGTGCAGGGCAGTACTTTATTCGGGCATGTTGCCCACAGTTATTTCATTTATGACAGTCAGACCTTGTATTCAGACTTTTATTCAGGTTGGACTTTATATTGGATTTTGAAACCAATGGTTTATAAGGTATTATTTCATTCCAGTCTTTTATATTGTGGATGGATTTTAATTACTATTGCATGGGATGTATTTATGTAATAATGTTTTACTGTTGATTGTTAGATAAAAAGATTAAAATTTTGACATCGGCTTTTTGAATACTAGGTGGTTAGCAATGTTTTAAAAAGTTTTCGACAGTGATGCTAAGAATGAACCAGATGAGAACCCTGTTTTAATTGGATATAGGACTGATCACCCGATATTTAATTAGGCAGGGTGTCAAAAGAAGATGATACTCCGGAACTGTACATGTCGAACCGATGGAAGGCGGTTCGATTTGCATAACTTGATTGGTTCATTTGGGGGGGGGCATCGGTTAGATTCGTTTATTATCACCGAACCGATTCATTTTCTAGCAATCGGTTCAGTTTATTTTTGTCAGTTAATTGTGGGAAATTTTTCTTAGACTAAAAGGATTGGAGTAGAATTCCTTTTGGAGATAAATAATAGGGGATCCTAAATGTAGTGTGAGGGCCCCTAAAAGGTTAATTGGGTGATACATAAATCTCGGGTTAGCAGGAATAAGATCCGGGTTATAAATTTCAGGAGTGTTTGGGATGAATGACACTCGAAAAAATCATTTTGGCGGGTATATATATATACATTTATGCGTGTAGAATGTAGGTGCAGATAGTATATGAGTGAAATCCGAATGTGCGACTAGGATGAATATAAGAATACTAGCTAGGCGTGATAAGCTAATATTTGGAAGGAACGTAATGAGATATTTTTATCATAAGTGAGACAATACTTATGGGGTCAAAATAAGTTGTGTGTATACTTATTGATTTATAAGAATTGGTATATTGGAGATTATATGCTAATGCAAGTGAGATAGGCAGGAATAACCGGATTTGAAATATATATATATATATATATCAAATTCGATTATAGAGACAGTATATATATGATATGATTATAAATATAACTGTGTGTGAATGATATATTTGTGTGGAATATACCCCTCTAGTGCTATCATGGGAAGTTGCGCGATGTGAATGATTCCCCTGGTTAGTGAATGTAGGGAGAGTATAGTCCCCAGGTCATAGGGTCCAGTTATTTATGCAGTGTGACTTTTATCATGGGTGAGACGTCTTGGGTATGATTCGTCTCGCTTTCAGGTGAGGAACTATGGCCGCTTCCCATACGTTTGTGTTATGTTTTTATAAGGTCGGTGTGAGATCCCGACCGGTGGTACCCAGGATCATGTGTGTATTCCTTAAAAGATGATAGCATTCTAGAGACTGCATCCATCGACTTATAGCTCTGAGGGATGGTTATTATACTTATATAGTGTGTGATATATAAGTATGGATATATTTTATGTGTATAGTATATTGTTTATATGTATGAAGATGTGAAAAGATATATATATATATATATATACAGACAAAATAAAGAATACAGTGAGAAATAAATTGTGGCATCTGGGAGAATAAAATTTGGAACAAAAATTTGATATACATATATAAGATGAGAAAATTATATATGGGATTAATGACACTAAAACCTGAATAGTTTATTATAACTAGTGAAAGTTATTAATAATGAATGGATAAGTTATAAGTGAGAAATTATAATGCAAGCTCGTGCGAAAGCTTAGGATATTATATACACGGGGTATGAGAGAGCGTATGGGTGATTTAGAGGTTTTGGTGAGGTGCTAATTCGGCAGGGTAGCGTAACTAGGATGTTTAAAATACATACGTTAGGTGTGCACTGTTAAATAAGAGGTAAGGGGAATCTCATGTGAGTGCAACACTAGTTTGAGTATGAAGAATATCATATTTTAAATATTAAAGTATTTTAAACACTTGCTAAATATTTTCAAAACGTTTTAGGCTCTGACCCGCTTACAAATATTTTTCTTAAAAACCTTTCAGGTGTCCAGACAGAGGGAAGTCTAGATGCTTTTATTCCTTTAAGTCAGGTGATGTTGCAGTAGCTATGGATTCTAGTAGGGATTGTTTAGACGCTTCCATCCTTGTGATCTAGATAGGAGGTATAGGAGTTATACTCGGGTTTATTGCCCAACTGTTGTCATTTATTTCGTCGCATTTTTGTTTGCGCCTATTCGTTATGGTTGCATAAATGTTTTACCGAGAGTTATCGGTTATTGTTTTATTTCAATTGTTGTACATGAATTGTGTGTATGGTTTGATTATGCGCTTAAGTAAAAGATTAGAAAGTTTAATATTGACACCGGACCTAATAGGTTATTAGTAATTAATTTTGTTTTCGACGGTGATGCTGAGAATGATCCATATGAGAAATCCTATTTTATTTTTAAAAAGGACGGATCAGTCGAGATTAAAATAGGCGGGGTGTCACATGGGGTGAATTTGAACTGAGGAAATCAGTGGGTATTTATAATATTTGATCAGGAGAGTTCATTGGTTGAAAAGGGAGGGGGATTTGAACTCAATATACGAAGTTTTCTAGCTTGGTTAGTGTACCTCACATGTGTTCATATTGTACACATGTGACTTTCGGCTTTTAGTGTTGATGTATAGGCTTATTTGGACAATGGGTAATGTGAAATTACTCAAACTTTGGTGTTTGGTCCTTTGTTGGGGAAGTATATGCATTTATAGCCTTAAAGTGTACTTTTGATGAAGTTTAGAGGTGTTTTTATAAATTTAGAAAGTTTCAAGATCTGAAATTATAAATTTGTGTTAGTTGAAGTCTAGAGGATTAATTTGATATAAAGTTGGGGTTTAAAGGTTAACTATACGTCAGGTTATGTTGGATTGAAGTATTTAATTGCTAGTTTTTAATTATTGAAACTTCATGGTGTCTAGGTTAATTTAATAAAGTTATGGGGGATCAAGGATTGTTTCATTATTCTTTAGAAGAATTTTAATTTGAATATTTTATGAGGGTTAAAATAATGAATATATGTGATCAGGGTCGGTTAATAGATTTTCTTTGAAAGTCCTGATTATTACAGGTTTGTTATGATTCATCAATGACCCATAGCAGCTCTTACGCCCATCACTCATTCGTGGCCCTTAGTGATGTGGGTAATTGACTTTTTGGGGACGTTTTTCGAAGGCGAATGGAAAATTTAAATATCTGATTATGGAAATTTAATATTTCACCAAGTGGATAGAAGTCGAGTCACTGATAGAAATGACTTAGTCGACGGTCTTCCATTTCATATGAAAGAACATAATATGGTGTTATGGAATGATTTTCTTCCTTCATTATAGATCACGGGACCCAGTCCTATAATGATTGGTTTGGAGCATATTGCGCTAGGTCCAAGATTAGAAAATTACAATTTTCACCGGGTTATCCTCGGTGCAACAGCCAGACTGTGCCACTGATAAAAAAATGATGGATGTAATAAAGAAGAACTTAAAAGACTCCAAGGAAAACTGGATGAATAAGATTCATAGTGTCTTGTAGTCCTACAGGACGACCCCCACAACTATCACTAGGGAAACTCTAATTATGTTGGCCTTTGGCTTCAAAGTTGTGGTTCCAATAGAGATTGGTCTGTCGAGCTATAGGGGTTCTGAACTTTAACTCACCAGTGAGTAACTTCTTGCGTAGGATCGACCTAGGTTTGGTGGAAGAAGTACGAGAATAAGAAGCATTGAGATCACAGTGTACCAGCAGAGGACGAACAAATTCTATAACACGAGAGTCAAGCTGAGCATATTGAAGGAAGGTGATCTGGCTTTGAAGAATGTAATTCGAAAGAGGAATAAATTATAAGCAAATTGGCATGGCCCCTACAGAGTTAATTCATTACTATGACCTTGGATATATAAAATTGAGACATTAGACGAGGAGCCCTTCAAGATCCGATGGAATGCCAAGCAACTCGGGAAATACTATCATTAATTCAAGAAGAGAATAGAAAATATGGAACAAAAATAATAATATAATGCAAATATTCTTTGTAAAAGCTCTTCTGTCATCAATGAAAATCCAGTATTTCTCTACAAATTGTCACTATTTAATTTCTTCTATTATATGTAGCAAAGGTTCTCAGTTTCAAGAGATGAGCAAGAATCCTAGGTTGAAGACATCTCAAGAAAGCTGAGCAGAATAAACTAATTACAACTATATGACATTTCATGAGGGCCTAGTCCTTTGGACAGATCATAATCAATAAATTTATCAACCCAATGATATAGATAAGCATGTCACTGACCATGGCTAAAGACTGCGCAAACAAAATGGCAAGGGAACCACAAGTTATAACTTTATACTAAGAAAAACCTTGCTCAGACAACAATTCATGACCACCCTAGTCCATCGGACAGAGTGAACTATGAATGCTTTATCATCAACCAGTAGCTAGTAGTCAAGTTAGGTCATCCAAAAGCCGAACAGAAAACCAAGAAAAGAGTTAAATACTAGCAAGCTTAAACTAGAAATTCCAAAGCATTTTTCTTGAAACAACTGCAAAATTAATTTTTTTTACCGGCGTTTTGCATGCTAAATAGGCCACAGAAATAACATGTGGGGGTTAACAGTTTAGCCGAGCAAAATAAGTTAAAACAAAAACACTTAAGCACTTAAGAATAAAAACCAAATAATACATTCATTAAACATAGGCATAATTATATCCAAGAACACATGAAGTTTAGTTACATGGTAAATGTTCAACAAATGTGGTAAAAATGCAATATTTCAGAAAGCTTCACAAAGTTAAACTATAGGAGTAGACGATCCACCACAGAAGGAATTTCGACCTCCTCCCTAAGTTATCACCTCAGGGGTGAATGAAAGGATCGTCTCGTTTGTGGTCAATTAAGTTGGTGTAGTAATGTTAGCCTCTTGGACTGGATAATCAGCTTCCATGCCATCGGAATTAGCCATGGCCATTGCCTCCTCATCATCACCCTCTCAGATACTGACTATCCCCTCTATATTAAGGAAATTATTCATAAAACTTTTCTTGAGTTTGGCATACCCATCAATGAATAAGGCCATTGTCTCAAAAGTAAAATTCGAAAAGGCTTCATATTCAACCACAACAGACTCATGGGCCTTTGTCTTATCATCTCTGAAACTTTGAATTATTCCCGCATCAAGTTGAGATTTCTTTTTGGCCTTCTTGAGCTCTTCCTCCACCTTAGCAAGCTCCTATCTCTTAAACTTCAACACATTCCTAACCTTAGTGAGATCCTCCGTCTTCCTCTTCAACTCGTTTTAGTCCTTAGAGGCCTTACTCTGAGAAGCAATAAATTCCCTGCTAAAAAAAAATATGAGTTTGAAGCTCCTTGTTCATATTCTTCTCTTTTTCAAAAATTAGGCATGCACCTCTAAAATATAGACTCTCCCTCTGAGAATTGTGAAAATCATGCCTTGCTACAAAAAAAGAGAAATATGAGATCAGTCGATGGTCAAAGTTTCTCAAAATAAGTGAACATATCGAAGATTACCATATCGACATTATGTTGCATGTAGGACCACAATGAGTCATTATTCATGGTCCTAAGATATTCAAAATCAGGACTGTGCTCATGACAGCATAATATATCCAAAGAGTTCATCTTATGGAAAATAACGAACTTTTCATCCTTCCTCAGCATATCATATATGATAGTATTATTGAAGTCCCTCTTGTACTCCTCCACCTCAAGATACCTAAAAGGATCCTTAGCTTCCTTGGTCATCCAATGAGCCTGGTGCCCTTAGATTACAAAGGGAAATTTCCAAGCCTTTCTAAGTTCATCAAGCCTCGCTTTTTTTAGATCAGGTTGAGGGACAGAAGTTTAAGTTCCCCTTTTCTTTGAATTGTCCATGACCTCCACAGTCTTCTTCGAATTGGATTGGGCCTCCACGTTCTTCTTTAGATTGTCTTTAACCTTCACTAATTTTTTCTTCGAAACCTCTGCTTGTTGCTTTCGAAGAAGCTCGATATTTTCACAAGTGATTACTTTTGGGGACATTTCCTAAGTCAATTTCGAAACCTGGTATAAGGGGTGGAAGTTGTACAGAAAACACATAAGAATTAGCAAAATACGAGCTGAAAGACAGACGAACATACACTTGTGAAAATTTTGCATACCTTTTTTACTTCTCTCTCAGCCTCGAATTGTGCATCGTCTTTGGCTGGAACATTAGCCTCGTAGTGTAAGAGCTGCTACAGCGGAATAAATGCGACTTTTCAAAGAAAACCAATTTTAATTGTGTGTTAACCAAAGCATTTCTAATGAAACCCAAGTTTTAATTTAGCCCTAACACATGAATCTAAATAATATGAAATTATAAAGCAATAAGCATGTAAATAAAACCAAATTTCAGGAAAAATCACCCACAGGGGGGAAAACCTTTTATTTCAAGAACTTTGAAATAATTTATAATAATTTACCTCAAATGTAACGTACAGTGCCTTCATCAAACCTTCAAAGTGTCGACTAGAAATCTGTAATGGCTCACACGCAGCTATACCACAAGGACACGCAGTCTGGTCAACCCAGGAATACCCGCGAGCACTTCTTATGACATGCAGTCAAAAAGCTTTATAGAGACTCCCTGTATAATAGCACGCAGCCCTCCGGTTGTAGAGATCTCCCCACAAAGTATAAACAATAGCAAAGTTTTGTTCTTGGGTTCCCAAACAATTCACACAAAAAGATATTGGGATTTTTTGAATTGTAAAACAAGAGATTGAACTCTTTTAATGTTGGAGAATAAAGTAAAACACTCAAAATCATATTCTGTTTCAAACCAGTGTTTCTCCACATGAAATCCAATAGTCTGACACCCTTTAAATACTAAAAATCAAGGCGGTGACGTGTCAAAAAAAAAACTCTTCTCCTCCAAACGACATCCGATGTCGTTTGAATGAAAAGCTTATCTCATTCGAACGAGATCCTATCTCATTTGAATGACCTATCAAACGAGGCCATGATTGTAGATAATTTTGATACGAATGTGTGGCTGCTAGTTTCATATTTTTTTTTATTTTTTATAAATTAGTTATGATTTTTCTACGGAAATGTGTCCGAGAACAAAAAATTTAGATAGAATGAATTCAAAAAAAATGATAAAAACATTTAAAGCTCCAACACTTAGAAAATATTTTGTGAAAAATAATTCCAATACTAGAAGGGTCCGTTTGGTTGTCATAATTTGCCTAGGCAAATGCCAAAAAGTTGGAAAAATATGAAAATTTTCCCACATTTTGGCTGTTTGGTTGCATAATTTGCCTAGGCATTATTTTCCAATGTACAACACCTCCTATGCACAATCTGTGGGCAAATTTTGCTTACCTATTTGAGTGGGAAATATTTGCCCACAAATTCGCCAACTTCTTAAATGATTTTAATGTTTTAAAAAACAAGTTAAAAACAGTTTTAAATAATTAAAAAACTGTTATGAATATTTAAAAATTATTTTGTAATGTTTCAAAAACTGCTTTTAGTATTATAAAAAAATGTTAAGAAAATGTTTACAATTTTTTTAAAAAACCGTATTAACAAAATATTGTAAAAACTGTTTTTAACATTTTTAAAAACTGTTGTGAATATATTATAAAAACAGTTTTAAAGTTTTAAAAAATAATCTTAAAGACTATTTTAAATATTTAAAAAAACTGTTATAAATATTTAAAAACTGTTTTGTAATGTTTTGAAAACTGCTTTTAATATTATAAAAAATTATTAAGAGAATGTTTTACAAATTTTTTAACATTTTTGAATATAATATAAAAACTGTAATATAAAAATATTGCAAAAACTATTTTTAACATTTTTGAATATAATATAAAAATTATTTTTAAATAAATTAATTGGATTGACTTTAATATCGCCTAATGTTGTTTGATAGCGTCATCTGAATTTGCCTAGGTAAAATTTGCCTAGGCAAATTTTACCATGCCCACGCTTTTTCCTACTAACAACAAAACGGACCCTAAGTGAATTATTAAGGTACTCTAAAACATAACCTTACCAAAGTTAACCTTACGAAGACTATTTGTTGAAGAACCTTAACTATTCGGATCCGTCTTGATGTGAATGTGATCTTAAACTTCTTCAACATTGTAGCAATATACAACATATAAATTGATAACGGACAAAAATATCCTACAAATCTCCCCTTATGTCTATGCCGGTACAAAATAAAAATATCTGAATTATCAATCAAAATATGACCTATACAAATCTACCCTCCCATGAACCCAAAACTGAAGAGGTAAATGACAAGTCTTCAAACTTTTTCAATCTTCAACAAACTTCAAACCTCAAAGCTTTTCTCGTCCGGGTGTGCAATAGTCTAATTTCCAACTTTGAACCTACACACATGAGACAAAGCAAAAACCTTCGTGACATATCGAGTTTGAAATAAGATAAACATAAAGTGAAATCAAAACATATAAAAAATCTCAAATCTCCCCCATAATTCAAAAACTCCCCACATAAAGTCATAATTCGTTCAATCTCCCCCTTTTTATTTTTCTGAAATAGACAAGGAAAGAATAAACACAGTAAAGAAAATTGGGGTGTCACGGGAAACAAAGCAAAAAAACTATTTTTGAATTTTTCAATTTTCATGCAAAAATGATGTTACAAAAAAAACCATGAATTTATCACTAAGATAACCAAATCGTGGATATGTAATGAATGTGTGTGAACAAATCCAATAAGTAAATCAACTCAATCAAGTATATGTGAATGATGCATACGTGTACTCCTATCGAATGAACATCAAAAGCATCCTTCAGTGTAAAGTTGTTGAATTTAGATGATATCGATAAAATCAAATCAACAAATCAAAGCCTAAGTGATTTTCACACCAATAATTTCCAAAACTTTTTAGCGTCGTTTCGAGAACTTTTCAAAGGATGTGCAAACCCATTGATTACTCTCCACTCCGCAGCGTCAAGTAATAATACCATGAAAAATTCACATAGTTCTCCTTTGGTCTGTAGAAATAGAAGAACTCCGTTGGAGTAATGTCCCTATGGAAATTCTTTTCCCAAAGTACCAACGCGATAAGAATTTCCATCCAATTATTCGGATCCAGTTGTGCTGGGGCCAGGTCCATGGCACTAAATATTTTCTTAAATTCTTCAATAATCAAATGTTTATCAATCTTTAATGTGCATCCTTCAGAACCATCCGAAGACTCATCCTTAGTAAGTCCATCAGGTTTGAATCTTTGAAGACTTAATCAAAGTGTGTGTACCTAACGACTAGCACGACCCCTATTTTTATGAGCAAATATCTGGGAAAATACTAACACGTGTTACCTGAGAATTAAATATATCAAAACAAGAGTGCTAAAAGTAAGGGGTAACATTGTAACAGGATGTATATATAAATCCTTAGACGGTGATAGTGAAAAAGGGGCAATAAAACTCTATAACTATGTACTCCAAGATCCTTAGTGATTATAAGGAAAGACTTTGCCTCACCTTCACCTGTGAACTCGGACGAACAACGTACATGCATTGTTGGGATAGGAACTGGTAGCCGCAAACCTAGGAGAAAGACGTGCTAAGGAAAATAAATCCCCTCATTGGGGATTGCGGAACATGACCTTTATTCGGTGATAGGAAGTGTACAGATGACTCCTTAAGGAAATTCGAAGGTCGTATCAACCTCAGTGATACATTCTTCATCCATGATGAACCAGATGTTCAGTATCACGAGATCTTTTTCAATAGCTTGGCTAGAAGAGACAATAGGAGTGATTTGGGCCTCTGATGGAATATTCGAAGTCCCAATACCAACTATATCCATCACTTCAGTAGGAGGATTATTGCTGGAGTGATTATCTTCCTCCATTATGTCCACAGCCTCCCTAGTGTCCCTATAATTAAAGGATTCCTCAGAGTTAGAATCAATTGTGATGCATCTTGGGCAGTCCTTGAGTAAGCAAGGCCCACTAGCCTTCAAAGGATTTATAAAGGAATTTCATGAGGTGGAACGCCACAGAGCTTTTTACAAAAGTCCTCCAGGAACTCCGAAGGGCTCCAACTCATAGGGATGCAGTAATACCTAAAAAGCAGAAGGACTCCATAGTTAGGTACCACAGCCACTATGATTAGAGAAGCCTCTTAGAGGCCGTGACAGATACAAGAAAAATAATAATGAACAAAAATATGGAGTCAAAAGATGCAACCAATAAATTATAGAATTTAAATACAACCAGGTGGAATTTCCAAACTTCAAAATAATGGTCGCAATAATATGCAGGTTGCATCCATCAAATGGGAGTAACAAGTTGCGGCATGAAGTAATTTTGAGGTCGCAGTCACACAATTCAAGACAATGTGGCCAAAGTAGTTTTGATTTTAACAAAGGATTGAGAAAAGATCGCGGCCAAATAGCATAAGGTATGCTACCAACCACAGTTAAATGCATAAACAAGTACACGATTGGATTAAAAACCCAAAACCCCAGGGTCTTGGCCAAGAACACTAAGAACATGTTCTTGGTGTTCTTGTCCAAAATAAAAATCTGAAAAGGAGACAAAGAATAATACAACCCATAAAAAATAATAATTCCAATCTCAAACCAAAATAAAAATCTGAAATGGAGACAAGGAATAAGTCAATATATATATATATATATATATATTTAAAGCCCAAAATTCCAACTCTAAATTTCAGAAACAACAATTCATTCAAACCCTAAAGATACTCTCAGTTCAAATGAAAGAAGATTTTACAGAATAATGGATTTACAGAAGCTTAAAATTACAAAAAATGAAAGGTCAAATAAGATGGTTACCTGGAAAAGACAAAGTCTACGAAGAATAACTATAAGTTTGCCTTGCTCAGTCTCAAACCCCCACGAACTGCCACTCGAACCAACTCACACTACCTTGGAATTACCGCCTGACATCTGCCAAAAATCGCAAATAAAACTAGAAAGAGTTACCTCTTAATTTGCTCTAAAAATTTAGGATAACATAATGAAGGCCACAGCCAAATCCCAAAGGGCATTGGAAGGTGAAGCATCGCCTTGCATTAATCGCAAAACTGTTTCAAAACCATGATCAAATACACCGCGGTAAGGTCTAAGAATACAGTCGCTCCACCAACTCACCACCTATTGGCACTACAACTTGGGGGATTATTGATATGCCCAATATAGACACATATCCACGGAGTCACCTATAGCAAGCACTGGCCGCTGTCTGGGTTCAAACAGGTCGCGGCCCCTACTCTCACATCTGACTTGACATTTGTCCAACTTTTAGAAGGATTTGATACTCTTACAGCTTATCCATATATTATGTGTTCCATACACATGATACCACCTTTATGACTTCCATAAATAGAAATGCACACCTCACTATTTAGGGGGGGAACACTAGGTGAAGCCCAGCCAAACTCTCACCTCTCCCTCTCTCTCTAGAGATAACCACACTTGGGGGCTCACCCCCTACTGCAGCCACACTGGTCAATCTTCACAGGCCACATCTTGAGTTGCCTGGTTAGCTAATTTCATTTATTCTTTTACCCTCTCTATAATGTATCTTCTAATGGCACCATAACTTTGTATTATATAATATATATAATGAGAGTAGTGCACCGAAGTGGACGTAGGCTCATTTTTATAGCCAACCACTCTATAGTTTATGTTCACCTCCTTTTTACTTTCTACGTCTATACTTTATACTTGATATGTTGATCGAGAAGGTTGTATGTCCCATTTCTCGTAACATCATGATGTATTAGTCCTTGGCTAAGAAAGAGGCGGCCATAATTGATGATTTCATTTCTAGAATAGAGAAATATGAAAATAAGGAGGATGTGGTCACCTGATGTGACCATAATGGCATCCGACTAAAAATAAATGGAAATTGAACCAAGAAGACATCTCCCAATGGGGGAGGAATAAATGTAGATAACGTGGATCCGACTAAAGCTTACTAGGTGATCAATATTTTGTTTAAGGAGACGATTTACAATATCGTCCTCAAATAAAGGATAAGCAGTACTTCAAATGGATAAGGAAGTTGGTCAGGGATCCAAAGAAAAGGAATTCATCTTCCAAGTGCTCGTACCAAGAGGAATGCGATCACAAAACTTAGATCTATAGATATTTTAAGTCACATGCTGAGGAGTTAGTCCAAGATGGAAACCTACAAGATAACATCAAGAAGAAGCTGAGCAAGGATAAAGTCATAATAAATCGAATACCAAATAATGTTCTCGATGATGGAGAGGAAAGGAATATGTCCACTATAATTCAAGATGCATCTAGTCTAGAATGGATTAAAAAGAACGCGATTGGGATGGAGATGAAGAAAATAACCACAATTATGAGAGTTTTCTATATCAATACTCCTACCATGGGAAAGAGCTGCTAACCAAAGGAGGTAGACCACACCAAATATCATATTCATCGACGAGTTTTTGGTGGGGGTAAGAAACCCTCACCGTGACACATTGGTTATAAATCTCTGAAGAGATAAATGGTATGTCAAAAAGATACACATAAATTAGGGGAGTTGATTTAAGGTTATGTACCTTAAATTGGTCAACAAGCTCAACCTGCATGTAGAAGACCTCAAGGAGACCAGCGTTTCATTGGTCTAATTTATGAGGAAGGTGGCCAATCCATTGGGAAAATTTTCCCTATCCGTTCAAGTAGGATGAGTCTCAAAACTCATTGAATTTAGGATAGTAGACATTAACTCACCCTACAATGCCATCCTTGGGAGGGGGTGGTTGCATGCAATGAAGACAGTGCCCTCCACCTATCTTCGGAAGCTCAAATGCATTACCGACCAAGAAGTAATGATAATAAGGATAAACAAAGCTTTATTCAATATTTCTTTAATGTAAAAATCACGCCAAAGTAACAGAAGGGTAAAGAGAATGCACAGGAATTCGTCATAGATCGGAGCATATCCTCAAATAGAAACTAAGGTATGGATGACGTGGCTAAAGGAGACTTAGGTCGCCCCAGCTAACCGGGTAATGGAACCTCTTGAGGAGGTAATATTTTACCCTAGCCAATAATTCCTTAACGCAATTTACTAACAAGCAAGGAGAGGCAAGATTTATTGGATTTATTGAAAAGCAACCCAGATGTGTTCGCATGTCAACCCTACGACATGTTAGGCATCCGCCTAAAAGTTATATGACATATGATGAATATTGTCCCATCCTATAAATCGATTACGTAAAAATCCTGTTTACCAACTCTCCAAAAGGCTAAATGAGTGATAGAAATAATAGGAAAACTTTTGGAGTCAAGGTCCATAAAATAAGTTCAATTTTAGAATTATGTATCCAACCCGAAAATAGTTAAGAAGAGCAACGGATAGTGGAGAGTTTAAGTCAATTCTAGTAACTTGAACAAGGCATATCTTAAAGGTAATTTCCCCCTTTCGGAGATTGATTAAGGCATGACGTTTTTAATGACCACCCCATCGGGAGTGACCTAGACGATGCTTACTCCTAATTCCTTAGAGTTGGATGCCACATTTACAAACGATGTCCATATGTTTGGATATTTCATTTTTTTCTTTCTAACCTGATCGTTATCTGATGTGCGAGTGTTTGTCATGATCATCTCAAAAGAAAGCTCCTTTGGTACAAACTCAATAATTGAATCATCCAAAACTTGCCTCTTGAGTGTTGTCATAGGCTTATAATGAATGTGGAATATGCAAAACTCTATCGACTGCTTGGACATGCATCCTAACAAGTCAACCTTTTGGAGGATGGCTTTTAACAAGGAGGTTAGTACTACAATGGCATGGCCTTTGAGGTAGTGATTTAACTTCCCTGATGCAATTACCAATGTGTACATTAGTTTTTTCAAGGGAGGTATCTTTATTTAGCATTTACCAAAGTCTTGTTGGTGTAATAAATAGAGGACCCTCGGCCTCTTCATGAACCATCATCACGTTAAATTTGTGATTTGACATGATATATTGTAGAAAATTTCCTCTTGGTCACTGTCAATCACTCGTTGTTCCATATCTCTTACCTTTATTTCATCATCACTTAGAAGAATGATAGGCAATGCTCAAATGATTTTAAAATGAATTAGTTAAAAGTTATGAGCATCCACGTGAGCTTTTGAACCTCTTGCAGCGTTGTTGGTGGGTTAGTTATTTGCAAAACTTCATTTGGTCAGGGTTCGCCTCAATTCCTCTACATATGACCATATATCCAGGGAATTTTTCAGGCCATGCCCTAAAGGTTCATTTTGATCTGTTGAGTTTCATACGATAATTATGGAAGATTTTGAAGGTATATCGGCATAAGTTCAGTTTTATTTTTTCTTTTTACTAAACAAAGTGGTCGTCCTTAATTTAAATTTTACCAACATGTCGTCTATATATACCTTTATGGTGTTGCCCAATTATTCCTTGAACACCTCAATCATGAGTCATTGGTAGGTCGATCATGCATTCTTCAAGCCAAAGGGCATCACTATATTATAGTATGCGTTGAGTGTGGTGATGAAAGAGGTGTTATCTTGGTCTAGTCTAAACAACAAAATTTGGTGATACCTCGAGTAGGCATCTAAAAATTTCATTCACTCATGATTCTTCCTAGCGTCGACATGTTGATCGATCTTTATAAGATGAAACTATAGTTAATACATGCCTTGTTCAATTTGGTAAAATTGATCAAAACTCTCAACTTTATGTTTATCTTCATAACTACTACTGCGTTGGATATCCACTCCTGAAATTGAACTTCCTTAATGGACCGTGCCTCCAAAACTTTCTTCATTTTTTTCTTTGATTGGTTTGGCCCTCTCAGACACTATTCAATAGGATTTTTACATAATTAGTAGATAGGATGTCAACATGCATCTTATGGAACATCACTATGGGGCAGATGCTTGGCATGTCGTAAGGAAGACATGTGAACGCATATAGTTTTCTTTTCGAGAAATCCACTAAATTTTATCTCACCTCTCTTTTGAGTAGACTGACATTGGGGAACTTATTCTCTGGATGGTTAGGTTCAAATATTACCTCCTTAAGATGTTCCTTAGAGTTTCATATCAACCTACTTGAAAAAAACATAGGATTTGGTCACATAGTTCTAAATGTACATGTTCAACAGTTCCTTAGAGGAAATAACAGTCACGTAAACGCTTTTGCCACATTTGCCTCAGCGGTTGACTCTAACCTTAAGCGAACTATTCGGGTCAAATATCTAAATCAACCAAATTGAAGGAACAAGAGGTCGTTCAGACAATGTTGATTGATGAATCACCCGGTTGGATTACCCTATTGTCAGATACCTAAAAGATAACGTAATACCAAGAAATAAAAAGCAAGCACACGAGATCAAAATCAAGGCGGATCAATTTTATCTATATCCTGAAGCAAAATTATATCGGCTATCTTTCATGGGCCTTTATTTACAATACGTGAATCCAAGCAAAGTGGAGGATAATCTCTATGAGCTCCATGATATGATATGTGGAAGTCAAGCTAGAGGGAGGTCGTTTGTCTTCCGAGCAATAAATGAAGGATGGTGGGGTCCATATATTGTGACACCCCGCCTAATTAAATACCGGGCGATCACTCCTTTATTAAATTAAATCAAGGTAAAGAGTTGGTTCATTCTCAGCAACACTGTCGATAAAAATAAATTTTCCAATTTAATACCCTAAATAATTAAGCTAAGTGTCAAAACCATTTTCATACATACTTTCCAAATTTTATTTAAAGAAAATCATTTATTTTATTAACAACATTCAATAAGTAAGAATCACACCGCATTAAATATCTGCAACATAGTCTAATTAATTTAAAACATTCGTCAATCGAATGTCAACATCCGAAATATAAAGTAACACAATCAAACTGAATAAAACTCATAGTAACAATACTGGAAATAACTGAAATACAAATGTCCAATAACAACGGAATAATGGAAAGAGCTACACATGCTCAACTAAATGAAATTACTAAGAGTGGATCCGAATGAGCGAAGTCGTCTAATCAAGAGACCTGCAACTCCCACCTAAGCTGCAGCGCGTTCCTTTCAAGAGATCCTAAGCAAGACTCCCCTGTGGATGGGCACCTGTAATACATACATATATATACAAGAGAGAAAGAGAGAGAGAGAGAGAGAGAGAGAGAGAGAGAAACGGGTCAGAGCCTGAAAGTGTGTTTGATTTAAAATACGTTTAGCAAGTATTTAAATTGATACAGGCCAATGCAACAACATATTAGAGCGACACTCTCTTGAGAAATTCTCACCTCTCTTCTAATGTGCACGCCTATCGTACTAACCTTCCCAACGGGTTATCTTATCATTTTATCATACTAACCTTCCCAATAGTTTAGCTTATCTTAACTTACTCATAAGATTTCAAAACCGAACAATATCATTGTTTAAAAAGATACTCCTAATTAGCAGCACAGCTCTCGTTTTAGCTTTATTAATTTATAAGGTTTCCCAGTGTCATATTATACTTTCACAAAACAAGTATTTACTATTTGAGTCATCACTCATGTCCTACTTATCAAATCACAGTAGCCAGTTTCAAATTTCTGAATCTCATATATATATTAACTACTCGTATAATATATATAAATAACAGCACCCCAAATAAAACTATGGTGCGTGCATACTTCTACTATCCAAACCCCATACCACTCATATCAAGGGGAATACAAATTCGGAATCACTCTCGAATTGTATTAACACATACACAAACAATATCGAGGCGAAGCATAGATTCCAAGTCCCTAAGAGGATGGCACATACTCGCGTCTCTTAGGACCGTCTGAACTATCAATTCGATAGCCTGTACCAAGGATATCTGTCTTCTAGGGTATGAGTCAATATCCCCCATTAAGGTCCCATCGAGATAAGACTGTCCCAGCGCGATAACCTCAAGGATAGCATGTAGCGTGGTATGTTTTTCACATGTATATAATATATGTACACACAATCATATAAATATACCACTTTTATCATATTAATATAGGTTCCTCACGTCACCCATAATTACAACATTTATCCTTAATTTCACATTATTAGTATTACGTATAAGGTTTCATCTCTAACCTTAACTCGAAGGGTTTTCTCACTTATTACGTGGCACTCGTGGACTCTATCCTTCCAAGTAGAAAATTCAGTAGGTGTTATATTTACGTGTCAACGTGATTCTCTTACGTGCCTCACCCTTTAATATATCAATTTACTAACCCTAAAGTAAATATCCCATAAATACCATTCTCGTCGAATATTAATGATCCCAACATTTATTTATACGCCCTACTGGTCCTCTATGTCTCCCAAATCATTATACTAAGAATGCCCAAGAATTATATCACGACAATTTGATTTTTAAATCATTTACAAAGGGAAATAGGAGTCTGCCAGGAGGGGTCGATCGATCGAGGTTTGGGGCTCGATCGATCGAAGCTCTAGGCTCGATCGATCGATCAAGCAGGTCTGCGAAAATCTGCAGAATTACAGTTACGGGTTTCATCTCCAAATTTACACCAAATCCATGTTTTCAAGTTCCAATCGTCCCAGAATTTATACTACTAACCTTATCTCATCATAACAGGTATATTCAACGTAAAACATATCAATTTACATCACTAAACATGGATTTATCATGCCATAATTCATTTAAAACTCAAGAACCCTAAAAATCTCTAACTCATGATTGTAATATGTTTAATCCCAGAATTTCCTTCTTATCTACACCAAAATTTCGTGGGTTATCTTTCTACATCACATGAGACTTCCAGAATAAGGATTAAGTCTTTACTACATGCAAATTCCTATCAAAATTTGGGTTTTCTTTCATATTTTTCATCCCTAATCATTCCTAAACTAATATGGAAATTGCACCAACGAAAATAGCAATTTAAACACTTGCCTGGGATTTTCATAAGTCCAAATTGCGGATGATTTTGGTGTGGTTGCGTTCCCCTTCTCGCGATCTACGCGTTGGTGGTGGCGGCGGTGCAAACTGGTGACTTTTTGGCCTTGAATTGCCATGAGAGCTCTCTCCTCTCTTCTCCAATGGCCGTTCTAGGGTTCTAAAAGTTCTAACCCTAAATGACTAACCTAAATGGTTGATATAGGTTGCTGAAATTCGTGGGTTTAATTACCCAAGAATGTAAAATGACCAAAATGCCCTCCCGGGTTACTAATTAGGCCTAGTAACGCCCCGAGGCCCAAACTACACCCCCGAGTACACTTTTCTGACTATCTCAACCCTTACGGACGCGTTGGAGCACTCAAAATGACCATAGGAACAACTTATAAAATATTCACTTTTTATTTAACAAAATTTAGTCCCGACGTGACATGAGCATGACCCGACTTAAATTTCCGAAATTGTCATTTAACTCACTCATGACATTCAATATAACCAATATAATATATTAATTTTCTCATTAGTAATATTCAACAAATTTCTCATAATTACTAACTCTCGTCACGTTAATAATTATAACATAATTAATTTCCGGATTTTTATTAAATACTTCTTCATTCACATTAACTTTAATAAATCCCCAAATTAATATAGCATAAAAATACGGGGTATTACATTCTTCCCCCCTAATAACGGAATTTTATCCCGAAATTCAAAAAATAAGGCATACCTGGTAAAAACAACTCTGGATATCTCTCGCGTATATCTACCTCGCGCTCCCAAGTGGATTCCTCCACATTATGATGCTCCCACTGGACCCGCACAAGTGGAACTATCTTCGACCTCAATATCCACTTTTTATAGTCTAGGATAGCCACCGGTCTCTCCTCGTAAGAGCTATCAGGTTGTAAGTCGATCTCATCTATCGCAATGTGAGTGTAATACCCCATATTTTTCGTGATATTTATTTTGGGGATTAATTAAATTAAATGTGAATTAATTTGGGAATTAATCCGGATAAAATACTAACGAGATGTGAGTTGGTATTTGATTATAATGTGTATATATGACTATATAGGAATATTTAACTATGAAACTTGTCATGATTTTGAAATACGGCAAATTTGGAAATTTTGTTGAGACGCGTGTGACAGTCGCGTCAGGAATATTATTATCTAATTAAAAAGGGAATTTTATTTATATTAACCATATGGTCATTTTGAGTGCGCCAACGCGTCCGGAAGGGTCGAAATAGTCAGAAAACACTAGCCGGGAGTTTAGTTTGGATCCCGGGGCATTTTTAGGCCATACCGGCAACGAAAAAGGGTAGTTTGGTAAATTTAGATTTTTGGGAATTAAAACCAACGAAAATTAGGAAATAAAAATCTGATTTGGTAATTACCCACTAAACCCACTAACTACACCTTATGACCTAATGGGCTACGAGGGTTTTTAGAATTAGTTCCAAGAGGTTCCTAAGGCAAACCCTAGCCACCATTGTCACTTTGGAGAAGAAAAGCTTGTAGGGAGAGAGAGAGAGAGGAGAAATTCTGCAGAGAGAGAGAGAACGATTCAATCTTCAACATCAAATTCAGAGATATATCAGAGGCAATTGGTTTAATTTCGTTAATAGCATTGAATGTTTCCTCCATGCTTAGACATTTCTGAAATTTCATTGTTATTGGGAGATTGATAAAAACCCATTTAAATTGGAATTTGAACATACTTTTTGATGAGGAACTGCATGTAGAATTGTATTTAGGTAATTATTCTGATGATAATATACCTGGTATGAAACAAAAACGGATTTAATTATACCCATTGGTGGCTTTAAAATCTTAGGGTTCATGTTCAAGGGATTTGGGGATAAATGAAGGGAAATAATGATTTGATGATGTTTAGGAAGATTTGGCCCTATATAATTGTTTAATTATGACCTACGATTGTTTGGTATGGATTAGAAACCTTAAAATAATGTTGGGATGATTTATATGTGGGATTAGATGTGAAGAAAAGATGGAAAAACGAAAAAGGGAAAATCTGGGCTCGAAACTGGTCTCTCGTTAGAAGACCTACCCAGGTCGTTCGAACGAGCTTCTAATGAGTTGACAGTTTGCCTTCTAACGAGAGGGATGTTCATTCGATGACTTTCGTTCAAACGAGATCTCGTTAGATGTCCAGTTCATTCGAACGAACTCTCGTTCGAGCAGCCTCGTTCGAACGAGACTTCTAACGAGCTGACAGTTTAGGCTTTTTGGCCTGTTTTGATTTCGCATGTCCCGTAACCTTGTTTAATTGTAGAGATAACACTCCCTCAATGATAGAGATATTTAGTTGGGACATTTGGGATATATTGAGGAGTAAAACATAGAAGTGTGACTCGAATTGAATGGAAATTGAGGAATAGAACGTGAGTGACTATTACGATGCGAGAATTATTGATGGCTTAAATAATTATATTAACCGGGAATATGTAATTGCGTAACATTATACGTCGGTACGAGAATGAGAAGTGTACCACAAATAAATTACGGTGATTACTAAGGTGTGTGTATACTTAGTATATGTATATGATTTTATGTGTATGACATACCTACCATACTTGCTATCACGGGAGGTTTACGTTCGCTTAGGGCCCTCTAATCCTTGTGTTTCCCGGATTTAGATTGGTACCTAGAGAACATAGGTCAGAGAAGGACTTATTGGGATGTTAATAAGTCTGCTGATCGTGGGAGCGTAGGTATGTGCGTGACCCATGTGATGTGACTGTGTTCGCCTCCATTGTTTGTGATTTGCTATTATCTGAGAACGAATCCTGAGAGATTTGGAATGCGTGATCCTTATGTACGTGATGTACCGGGATGGATGGAAGAGTATGTGTGCACCACAGCTTAGTCTCGGGGTTCTTGTATTGTATATTTATGACGTGAATAATATACACTTAATTAATGAGAACTTTCATGTTGGTTTTGTGAGTATAAATACAGAAACACTTTGAGTAACTATAAAGGGATAACCTATAATGAATTGTATTGCTAATAAATGAGAACCTGAGTTCAGTAAGCCCTCTATTTATTCGATAACGCTATAACGTATAATGGGAATTGAGTAGTAAGGGGTAGAACTTATTACGGTTTGGTTAGATATGCATGTCACTTAGATGGGTACTGTACGTTAGGAGTGCACAAATTAGTCGAGAGGTGAGTACTTCATGTGAGTGTACGTCCTAACATGTATTTTGCATTCATTATTTTAATGTTATCAAAACACTTGCTGTTTTTAAAATAATCCCCACTTTCGGGCTCTGACCCGTTTGCTTTCAAATCTATTTTTGTAAAAACCATTTTAGGTGCCCAGCCACAAGGACACCATGCATAGGATTTTCATTCAGGTGACGAGCTGTAGCTGTTTGTGGAAGTTACAGGACTTCACTAGTAGACGCTTCATTTATCTTGACTCTATATTCAATTTTCATCAGTTGTAGGGAATGTCGCCCATTTCTATTAGAAACATTTCCTATTTCAGATTTTCAGACATTTGGCATGTAATTAATTCAGGATACTTTGTTTTATTTAGTTCAGTTGTGGGATTGTTGTGAGGAGTTTTTCCTCCGGACTTATTATTATGTTGTTGGTTATTCTATTGTTTCGTTATGGTGAATGTTGTTATTCTATCATTATACTTTTATTGCATGTTAATCAGAGTTAACTTAAAATTTGGCAACTCACTTTTTAAATACTAGGTGGTTAGTAATCATTAAAATATTTTCGACAGTGATGCTATTAACTGGACCAACTTGGCATTTTGTATTAATTTAATAAAGGAGTAGCTACCCGGTATTTAATTATTCGGAGTGTCAGAGGTGGTATCAGAGCCAGGTTCTAGTGTCATTTAGGATCTGTACGGCTTATTATGTTTCCGCTGAGCTTTCTTTGATGTAGAGCCCTATATTTTAGGATTATTGTATTCTTTTGTATATGCTATGTTCTTTAGCTATTTCAAGTTTATAACTGCGAACTTATAAACTTTATTCTTATTTCAGATGCCTCCACGACGTGCGCAACGGGTTCCCAGGGATGCAATGCCAGAACCAAAGCCCGCACCAGTTTAGGGCACGATGAATGCCGCTGAGGTTGCAGCCATTGTGGCCCAGGCGGTAAATGCCACACTAGCCGTAGTTCAGCAGGCACCACCTCAGGCGCCAGTTGCCGCGCCAGTTCAGGCACATGCATTCCCGTCTGCTTGGGAACGAGTATGTGATGCTTTTCAGAAAGCACACCCACCGGAGTTCACAGGTAACTCCGATGTTGTGGTTTTGAGTCAGTGGAGGAAGGACATTCAGCGGCACCTGAGGATGTATGAGTGCACCAATGTCCAGAAGAAGATACTAGCTACTTTTAAGCTAGTGGGGTCCGCACTACAGTGGTGGGAGTCTATTACCACCGTGGAGGAGAGAGATACTCTCACAATCCAGGAGTTTTGGGTGAGGTTCGACCGCAAGTACTTTTCGTCAGCTGTTCACACGGAAATGAGGAGGAAGTTGATGAATCTTAGGCAAGAAGGTAAGACTGTGGCCGAGTATGAGGCCGAATTCACAAATCTATTGAATTTTGTTCCGGATGAGATACCGACAGTAGAGAAGAAGATACAAAAATTTACAGACGGGTTGACTTGGAGGATCCGTCAGCATTTGTTGGGGAATCTATCATTGGCCACTTACTCTGATGTGGTTAATGCTGCACTGTTACACTGCCAGGATCACCGCTTTCACATGGCTGAGGGCTAGAGATCGGGAGAGTCCAGCCATCAGGGCAGGACTAGAGGACATGGTGCCAGTGGGGCACAATCTGTTCAGGGGCAGAGACAGGGTGACCAGCGTTCCCAGCAGGGGGATCATAAGAGATTCAGATCGGGAAATTTCAGGCACGGGCAAGGAGGTTTTCGGCAGGGCCATCAGGGTCCGAACGGCCATCAGAACCAGCAGGGTCAGAATGGTCAACAACAGTTTCAGCAGGGCCAACAGGGCCAGGGGAGGAACGGTAACGGCCACCAGGGCCGGGGGCAGCAGGGACAGAGAGGGGGGAACTTCCCGGGGAAGTGTTACGTTTGTGGCAAGACTGACCATAAACGTCGGGACTGTCCTGATAGGGGCAGGTCCTCGCAGCAGCAGCAGGGTGCTCGATAGGAGCCACAGAGACCCGTGTTTCCCGCCGCCCTCCCGGCGCCACCACAGATGGCAGCATTGCCACCCATTCCAGCGGTCCCAGTTCAGTAAAGGCAGCTGCAGTATGGGAGAGTATACCAACTTCAACAGGCAGCAGCTCCATAAGCCCCACCCGCGATTGAGGGTATGTTTACTATCCATGGCACTATGGGTTAGGTTTTGTTTGATACGGGGGCAATGCATTGTTTTATAGCTACACATTTTGCGAAAGCCTTAGGGTTATTAGCCACAGCAGAGAGCACAGTGACGTGTGTAGACTCACCATTGAGGAGTGGGTCACTTATTTTTTTTATATGTCGGGGAGTGGGGGTAGAGATTGGTAGTTTGGTATTACCTGCAGACATGTTGGTATTAGATATGCATGAGCACGATGTGATTATCGATATGGATTGGCTCGCAGCTTATAGAGCCATGATGGATTGCTTCGGTGGGAGCATTGTTTTTGCCATTCCGGGGCAAGAGATGTTTGTAGTGGCGATGCCTCTCCCAGAGGGAGGCTCGACCGCTCATTTGTATTACATAGAGGAGGATACCTCTAAGGAGGTTGTGATTCCTTTAGATTCGATCCCAGTTGTCAGGGAGTATTTCGATGTGTTTCAGGAGATACCAGGCCTACCCCCCAATCGAGAGATAGACTTTGTCATAGACTTATTACCAGATACGAGACCTATAGCACGCGCACCGTACCGTATGGCTCCAGCTGAGATGAGAGAGTTACGGGATCAGATTGAGCAGTTGTTGGGTCAGGGGTTTATACGGAGGAGTACTTCGTCGTGGGGTGCCCCTGTGTTGTTCGTAAAGAAGAGGGATGGATCATTGAGGTTGTGTGTGGATTACCGAGAGTTGAATAAGGTCACGATACGGAATAAATATCCGTTGCCCCGAATCGATGACTTATTCGACCAGTTGAGAGGAGCTTCTTTTTTCTCGAAGATTGATTTACGATCGAGATACCATCAGTTGCGTATCATGGAAGAGGATGTCTCGAAGACTGCGTTCTTAACGAGATATGGTTCTTACGAGTTTAGGGTTATGCCTTTTGGCTTGACCAACGCTCCAGTAGTGTTTATGGACTTGATGAATAGGGTGTTCAGAGAGTTCCTTGATCAGTTCGTCATTGTCTTCATTGATGATATTCTGGTTTACTCCCAGACAGAGGAGGAGCACACCGAGCATTTGAGGAAGGTTTTGCAGACGCTACGTCAGAACGAGGTGTATGCAAAATATGAGAAGTGCGGGTTTTGGCTGAAGGAGGTCCAGTTTTTAGGACACATTATTTCCGACCGGGGGATATCTGTTGATTCAGGGAAGGTATCCGTGGTAAGGGAGTGGGGACAGCCCACGACACCGACTGAGATCCGTAGTTTCTTGGGCCTAGCAGGATACTACAGGAGGTTCATTCGGGGATTTTCGAAGATAGCGGACCCTTTGACACATCTGACTCATAAGGGTGTGCCATTCATTTGGAGTGATGCCTGTCAGTTGGCATTTGATGAGTTGAAGGATAAGTTAACCTCAGCACTTGTGTTAGCATTGCCGAGACCGGGAGTTGAGTATCTAGTCTACACCGATGCGTCCTTGCAAGGACTTGGAGGTGTATTGCAGCAGGAGAGTCAGGCCATAGCTTATGCTTCCCGTAATCTGAAACCTCACGAGAAGAATTACCCCACTCGTGACTTGGAGTTAGCGACAGTTGTATTTGCCCTTTGGATTTGGAGACATTATCTTTTGGGGGAGAAATTTCGATTGTTCACAGACCACAAGTCCCTACAGTACCTATTCACGCAGAAGGAATTGAATATGCGGCAGCGGAGGTGGCTTGAGTTTATGAAGGACTATCAGTTTGATATCCAATATCACCGGGGGAAGGCTAACGTGGTAGCAGACGCGTTGATCCGTAGGCCAGTAGATGAGGTGGCAGGGGTGTGGAAGGCAAAGTGGAAGGAATTGGGACACCAGGATGCAGTGGCCCGATCATTCATGTCGGTGATGATTGTTACACCACAGATTGTCACGAGAGTGGTAAAGGCACAAGCAAATGATTTATTCTATCAGGAACAGATAGTTCGATTACTAGCAGAGGGAGCCGAGTCCTATACCATTAGCTCAGACGGGGGATTACGCTTTAATGGGAGATTGGTAGTTTCGAAAGGGGAGGAATTGCGGCACGAGGTGATGGCAGAATCGCACGGCTCACGGTTCGCGGTACATCCTGGTGGGGACAAAATGTACTAGGACATGAGACGACAGTATTGGTGGAGCGAGATGAAGAGAGATATTGCCGTGTTTGTTTCTAAATGCGCCACTTGTTAGCTAGTAAAAGTGGATCATCAGAGATCGGCAGGACTTCTACAGCCATTGGAGGTCCCGATCTGGATGTGGGAGAGCATATCCATGGATTTTATCACGGGGGTTCCTACGTCACAGAGAGGTCACGACTCCATTTGGGTAATTGTGGACAGGTTGTCCAAAGTCTCTCATTTTCTACCCGTAAGGACAGACTACACTACGGGACAGTATGCCCAGCTCTTTATTACAGAGATAGTGAGACTTCATTGTGTGCCCCTAAATATCGTATCTGACCGAGACAAGATATTTGTTTCACGGTTTTGGGAGAGTTTTCAGGAGGCCATGGGCACGGAATTGCGGTTGAGTACGGCGTATCACCCGCAGATCGGTGGGCAAACCGAGCGTACAAACCAGATGTTGGAGGACATTTTGCATATGTGCATCATTGATTTCGGGGTTGGATGGGAGCAGTATCTTCCACTGGTGGAGTTTTCTTACAACAACTCCTACCAGTTCACCATTGGCATGGCTCCATTTGAGGCGCTGTACGGTAGACCTTGTCGTTCCCCAGCATGTTGGTTGGAGGTGGGGAACAACAAACTACTTGGGCCGGAAGTGATTCAGGATACTTCAGCAAGAATAGAATTGATACGGAGTCGCATTCGGGTAGCTCAGGATCGGCAGAAGAGCTATGCTGACGCGAAGAGGTTCTTCAGGGAGTTACAAGTGGGGGACCAGGTTTTACTCAGAGTATCTCCTATGAAGGGAATTATGCGATTTGGGAAGAAGGGGAAATTGGCACCGAGATACGTGGGGCCATTCCCTATCATCGAGCGAATTGGGTCTGTTGCATATAGACTTGGGTTACCGGAGAATTTGCATCGGATTCACGATGTGTTTCATATTTCCTCGCTAAGGAAATATCTTAGAGACGATTTGGCTCATGCTCACATTTCTTTGGAGGACATCGACCTCCAGCCTGATAGCTCCTATGAGGAGGGGCCGATTGCTATTTTGGACCGAAGTGAGCGGAAACTGCGGTCAAAGATAGTTCCGTTAGTGCGTGTTCAGTGGCGACATCATAATGTCGAGGAGTCCACATGGGAGCGCAAGGATGAGATGCGCCAAACGTTATCCAGAGTTGTTCTTACCAGGTACTTTCTAGTTCCAAATTTTGGGACGAAATTCAGTTATTAGGGGGGAAGTATGTAATACCCCGATTTTTCGTGATATTTATTTTGGGGATTAATTAAATTAAATGTGAATTAATTTGGTAATTAATCCGAATAAAATACTAACGAGATGTGAGTTGGTATTTGATTATAATTTGTATATATGACTATATAGGAATATTGAACTATGAAACTTGTCGTGAGATTGAAATACGGCAAATTTGGAAATTTTGTTGAGACGCGTGTGACAGTCGCGTCAGGAATATTATTATCTAATTAAAAAGTGAATTTTATTTCTATTAATCGTATGGTCATTTTGAGTGCGCCAACGCGTCCGGAAGGGTCAAAATAGTCAGAAAACACTAGCTGGGGGTTTAGTTTGGGTCCCGGGGCATTTTTAGGCCATACCAGCAACGAAAAAGGGTAGTTTGGTAAATTTAGATTTTTGGGAATTAAAACCAACGAAAATTAGGAAATAAAAATCTGATTTGGTAATTACCCACTAAACCCACTAACTACACCTTATGACCTAATGGTCTATGGGGGTTTTTAGAATTAGTTCCAAGAGGTTCCTAAGGCAAACCCTAGCCACCATTGTCACTTTGGAGAAGAAAAGCTTATAGAGAGAGAGAGAGAGAGAGAGAGGAGAAATTCTGCAGAGAGAGAGAGAACGATTCAATCTTCAACATCAAATTCAGAGATATATCAGAGGCAAGTGGTTTAATTTCGTTAATAGCATTGAATGTTTCCTCCATGCTTAGACATTTCTGAAATTTCATTGTTATTGGGATATTGATAAAAACCCATTTAAATTGGAATTAGAACATACTTTTTGATGAGGAATTGCATGTAGAATTGTATTTAGGTAATTATTCTGATGATAATATACCTGGTATGAAACAAAAACGGATTTAATTATACCCATTGGTGACTTTAAAATCTTAGGGTTCATGTTCAAGGGATTTGGGGATAAATGAAGGGAAATAATGATTTGATGATGTTTAGGAAGATTTGGCCCTATATAATTGTTTAATTATGACCTACGATTGTTTGGTATGGATTAGAAACCTTAAAATAATGTTGGGACGATTTTTATGTGGGATTAGATGTGAAGAAAAGATGGAAAAACGAAAAAGGGAAAATCTGGGTTCAAAACTGGTCTCTCGTTAGAAGACCTACCCAGGTCGTTCGAACGAGATTCTAATGAGTTGACAGTTTGCCTTCTAACGAGAGGGATGTTCATTCGATGACTTTCATTCAAACGAGATCTCGTTAGATGTCCAGTTCGTTCGAACGAACTCTCGTTCGAACAGCCTCGTTCGAACGAGACTTCTAACGAGCTGACAGTTTAGGCTTTTTGGCCTGTTTTGATTTCGCATGTCCTGTAACCTTGTTTAATTGTAGAGATAACAATCCCTCGATGATATAGATATATAGTTGGGACATTTGGGATATATTGAGGAGTAAAACATAAAAGTGTGACTCGAATTGAATGGAAATTGAGGAATAGAACGTGAGTGACTATTACGATGCGAGAATTATTGACGGCTTAAATAATTATATTAACCGGGAATATGTAATTGTGTAACATTATACGTCGGTACGAGAATGAGAAGTGTACCACAAATAAATTACGGTGATTACTAAGGTGTGTGTATACTTAGTATATGTATATGATTTTATGTGTATGACATACCTACCATACTTGCTATCACGGGAGGTTTACGTTCGCTTAGGGCCCTCTAATCCTTGTGTTGCCCGGATTTAGATTGGTACCTCGAGAACATAGGTTAGAGAAGAACTTATTGGGATGTTAATAAGTCTGTTGATCGTGGGAGCGTAGGTATGCGCGTGACCCATGTGATGTGACTGTGTTCGTCTCCATTGTTTGTGATTTGCTATTATCTGAGAACGATTCCTGAGAGATTCGGAATGCGTGATCCTTATGTACGTGATGTACCGGGATGGATGGCAGAGTATGTGTGCACCGCAGCTTAGTCTCGGGGTGCTTGTATTGTATATTTATGACGTGAATAATATACACTTAATTAATGAGAACTTTCATGTTTGTTTTGTGAGTATAAATACAGAAACACTTTGAGCAACTATAAAGGGATAACCTGTAATGAATTGTATTGCTAATAATTGAGAACTTGAGTTCGATAACGTTAGAACGTATAATGGGAATTGAGTAGTAAGGGGTAGAACTTATTACGGTTTTGTTAGATATGTATGTCACTTAGATGGGTACTGTACGTTAGGAGTGCGCAAATTAGTCAAGAGGTGAGTACTTCATGTCAGTGTACGTCCTAACATGTATTTTGCATTCATTGTTTTAATGTTATTAAAACACTTGCTATTTTTAAAATAATCCCCACTTTCGGGCTCTGACCCGTTTGCTTTCAAATCTATTTTTGTAAAAACCATTTTAGGTGACCAACCACAAGGACACCATGCATAGGATTTTCATTCAGGTGACGAGTTGTAGCTGTTTGTGGAAGTTACAGGGCTTTGCTAGTAGACGCTTCATTTATCTTGACTCTATATTCAATTTTCATCAGTTGTAGGGCATGTCGCCCATTTCTATTAGAAACATTTCCTATGTCAGATTTTCAGACTTTTGGCATGTAATTAATTCAGGATACTTTGTTTTATTTAGTTCAGTTGTGGGATTGTTGTGAGGAGTTTTTCCTCCGGACTTATTATTATGTTGTTGGTTATTCTATTGTTTCGTTATGGTGAATGTTGTTATTCAATCATTATCCTTTTATTGCATGTTAATCAGAGTTAACTTAAAATTTGGCAACTCACTTTTTAAATACTAGGTGGTTAGTAATCATTAAAATGTTTTCGACAGTGATGCTATTAACTGGACCAACTTGGCATTTTGTATTAATTTAATAAAGGAGTAGCTACCCGGTATTTAATTAGTCGGGGTGTCATATTGAGTATGGGCCATATCATCCCGAAGGTATCGTCTCAACGACGAGATGTGAAATACATCGTGGATACGATGTAAATGCTCTGGCAGTCCCAACCTGTATGCAACCGGCCCAATCCTCTCGATGATGGGAAATGGTCCCACGTACCTCGAAGCCATCTTCCCTTTCTTCCCGAACCTCATTACTCCCTTCATAGGAGATACACGCAATAATATTTGGTCCCCCACACTAAACTCTCGGAAGAACCGTTTCGCATCGGCGTAGCTCTTCTGCCTGTCCTGGGCTATCCGAATACGACTCCTGATTATCTCAATCCTCGCGGAGGTCTCCTGAATTACCTCTGGTCCTAGCAACTTGTTATCCCCCACTTCGAGCCAACAAGATGGGGAACGACAAGGCCTGCCATACAAAGCCTCAAATGGAGCCATGCCAATCATGAACTGATAAGAGTTATTATAGGCAAACTCTACCAGTGGAAGATGTGGCTCCCAACCTCATCCAAAATTGAGAACACACATGTGTAGCATATCCTCTAACATCTGATTAGTACGCTCTGTCTTTCCATCTGTCTGTGGTTGGTAAGCTGAACTCAGCCTCAACTCAGTACCCATAGCCTCCTGAATGCTTTCCCAAAAACGTGACACGAAAATCTTGTCTCTATCTGACACAATATTCAGGGACACCCCGTGTAATCTGACAATCTCAGCAATGAAAAACTGAGCATACTGACCCGTGGTGTAATCTGTCCGCACCGACAGAAAATGAGCCACCTTGATCAAACGGTCTACAATCACCCAGATAGAATCGTGGCCCCGCTGTGATGTAGGCAACCCTGTAATAAAATCCATGGAAATACTCTCCCACTTCCACGCGGGTACTTCTAATGGCTGAAGCAATCCTGACGGTTTTTGATGGTCCACCTTCACCAGCTGGCAGATAGAACACTTGGATACAAACTCAGCAATGTCCTTCTTCATCCCACTCCATCAGTATTGCCTCCTCATATCCTGGTACATCTTATCGCCTCCCGGATGCACTGCAAATCGGGACCCATGAGAATGAGTCATCACTGCATGACGTAATTCTACTCCTTCTGGAACCACCAATCTCCCATTAAACCGCAAACCTCCATCAGAACTAATAGAATATGACCCAACACTCTCGGCTAGAAGTTGCACAATCTGCTCCTGGAAAAACGGGTCAATGGTCTGTGCCTGTATCACCCTCGTAACAATCTCGGGAGTGACTGACATCACGAATATGAAAGAACGGGCTATTGCGTCCTGGTGTCCTAACTCCTTCCACTTTACTTTCCAGACGTCTGCTACTTCGTCTACCGGTCTACGACTCGACGCATCAGCAACTACGTTGGCCTTTCCCGGATGATACTGTATGTCAAATTGGTAGTCCTTCACAAACTCTAGCCATCTGCGCTGACGCATATTCAGGTCTCGCTGAGTGAACAGGTACTGCAATGACTTGTGGTCTGTGAACAAACGGAATTTCTCTCCCAACAAATAGTGCCTCCATATCCTCAATGCAAAGACGACTGCTGCTAACACCAGGTCGTGGGTGGGGTAATTCTTCTCATGCGGCTTAAGCTTGCGGGAGGCAAAAGCTATAGCCTTCTCTTCCTGCTGAAGTACTCCCCCAAGTCCCCGTAGGGACGCATCGGTGTAAACCAGGTACTCCATACCCGGCTGTGGTAACGCAAGGACTGGCGCTGAAGTAAGCTTGTCTTTCAGCTCGTCGAAAGCCAACTGACAAGCGTCATCGCAAACATATGGTACTCCCTTGCGAGTTAGATTGGTCAATGGACCCGCTATTTTGGAGAATCCCCAAATGAATCTCCTGTAGTAACCAGCTAACCCCAAGAAACTACGCACTTTCGTCGGTGTCGTGGGCTTTCCCCACGCCCTCACCGCTGATACTTTACTCGGGTCAACCGCTATCCCCTGATCAGAAACAACATGGCCCAAGAACTATACTTCTTGCAACCAGAATCCGCACTTCTCGTACTTAGCATACAACTGATGCTCTCGTAGAGTCTGAAGAACCTGCCTCAAATGCTCAGCATGCTCCTCCTCGGAGTGTGAATATATCAAAATTTCATCTATGAAAACTATGACAAATTGATCCAAGAAATATCTGAATACTCGGTTCATCAAGTCCATGAAAATGGTTGGAGCATTCGTGAGTCCGAACGGCATCACCCGGAACTCATAAGACCCATATCTCGTCAAGAAAGCAGTCTTCGAAACATCCTGCTCCCTAATACGTAGCTGATGGTACCCCGACCTCAGATCTATCTTCGAAAAGGAAGTTGCTCCCCTTAGCTAGTCGAACAGATCATCGATTCGAGGTAACGGATATTTATTCCGTATCGTGACCTTGTTCAGCTCCCTGTAGTCCACACACAATCTCAGTGAACCGTCTCTCTTCTTCACAAACAAAACTGGAGCGCCCCAAGGTGAGGTACTCATACGAATGAATCCCTGACCAAACAGCTGCTCTATCTGATCTTGTAGCTCTCGCATCTCTGCCGGAGCTATACGGTATGGTGCGCGTGCTATAGGTCTCGTATCTGGCAATAAATCTATAACAAAGTCTATCTCTCGACTGGGGGGTAGGCCTGGTATTTCCTGAAACACATCCGAATACTCCCTGACAACTGGGATCGAATCTAAGGGAATCACAACCTCCTTAGAGGTATCCTCCTCTATGTAATACAAATGAGCGGTCGAGCCTCCCTCTGGGCGAGGCATCGCCATTACAAACATCTCTTGCCCCGGAATGGCAAAAACAATGCTCCCACCGAAGCAATCAATCATGGCTCTATAAGCTGCGAGCCAATCCATACCAATAATCACATCATGCTCGTGCATGTCTAAGACTAACATGTCTGCAGGTAATACCAAGCTACCAATCTCTACCCCCACTCCTCGGCATATAAAGAAAATAAGTGACCCACTCCCCAGCGGTGAGTCCACACACGTCACTATGCTCTCTGCTGTGGCTAACAACCCTAAGGCCTTCACAAAATGCGTAGCTATAAAACAATGTGTTGCCCCCGTATCAAACAAAACCCGACCCATAGTACCATGGATAGAAAACATACCCTCAATCGCGGGTGGTGCCTGTGGAGCTGCTGCCTAGTGGACGTTATAGACACGTCCATACTGTAATTGCCCCTGCTGCACTGGAGCTGCTGGAATGGCTGGTAGGGCTGGCACCTAGGCTGGAGCTGGGAGGGCAGGTGGAAAAAGTGGTCTCTGTGGCTCATTACGGGCTCCCTGCTGCTGTGGGGCCCTATCGCCCTCTGGGCAATCCTGGCGCCTATGGCCATATTTACCGCACCCAAAACATCGGCCTTTGAAGTTTCCTCCCCTCTGTCCCTACTGACCACGGCCCTGCTAGCCGTTACCTCCCCGCCACTGGCCCTGTTGTCCCTGATGAGCACGCTGTTGGCCTTGCTGCTGGCCCTGCTGTCGGTGTTGGCCCTGCTGATTAGGCTGGCCCTGATGGCCCTGCCTAAAACCCACTAATCCCTACCTAGAATCATCGGAACGGAATCGCTTAGCAGGCTCCCCCTGATGGGAACTCTGCTCGTGCTGACGAGTCTGTCCTTGAGATGGCGCCCCACTGGCACTATTACCCCTGGCCCTGCCCTGCTGGATGGACTCTCCTACTCTCTTGCTTCCCTGAAGATGGAAGCGATGATCCTGCCAATGTAGTAACGCTGCATTGAGTACATCAGTGAAAGTACTCAGAGATAAATTCCCAATAAGGTGCTGACGGATCCTCCAAGCTAACCCGTCGACAAACAACATAATCCTCTTACTCTCAGTAGGTGCCTCATCTGGCACAATGGTGAGAAGTCTCGTGAACTCCTCCTCATACTCCGCTACGGTAAGACTCTCCCGCTTCAGATTTATCAATCTCCGCCTCATCTCAGTCTGCACGGCGGGTGGAAAATATTTGCGGTAAAACCGCTCCCAGAATAACTGAATAGGGATCGTGTCCCTCTCCTCCAAAGTGGTAGTGGACTCCCACCACTGCAATGTGGCTCCCACTAGATTAAAGGAAGCCAATAACTGCTTTTGCACATCAGTGCACTCATACATACGAAGGTGTCGCTGGATGGCTTTCTTCCATTGGCTAACTGTGACTATATCGAAGCTACCAGAGAACTCAGGGGGATGCGCTTTCTGAAAGCATCCCGAACCCTCTCCCATGCAGATGGAAGTTGTGCTGGTACTGGCGCCACTGCCTGAACCTGGGGTGGAGCCTGCTGAATCACCGCTATTGCGGCATTCACCGCCTGAGCAACAATGGCAGCTACTTCATTTACATTCGTCGTGCCTTGTGCCAAAACTACTGGTTGTTCGGCCTGGGCACGCCTATCCTTCGGAGCACGTCTCGGAGGCATCTGAAACATGAATAAGTTTATTAGTCTATTGTTATTATCAAATCTCAAATAGCTGAAGACATAAACGTAAAAGCAAGAGTAAAACAATCCTAAAAAAAATAAGGCTCTATAGAAATAACGTCAAGCTGAAAGCGAAATAAGCCGTACAGATCCTATGGACACTAGAACCTGATGCTCTGATACCACCTGTGAAACCCCGCCTAATTAAATACCGGACGATCACTCCTTTATTAAATTAAATCAAGGTAAACAGTTGGTTCATTCTCAGCATCACTGTCGATAAAAATAAATTTTCCAATTTAACACCCTAAATAATTAAGCTAAGTGTCAAAACCATTTTCATACATACTTTCCAAATTTTATTTAAAGAAAATCATTTATTTTAGTAACAACATTCAATAAGTAAGAATCACACCGCATTAAATATCTGCAACATAGTCCAATTAATTTAAAACATTCGTCAATCGAATGTCAACATGCGAAATATAAAGTAACACAATCAAACTGAATAAAACCCATAGTAACAATACTGGAAATAACTGAAATACAAATGTCCAATAACAACGGAATAATGGAAAGAGCTACACATGCTCAACTAAATGAAAATACTAAGAGTGGATCCGAATGAGCGAAGTCGTCTAATCAAGAGACCTGCAACTCCCACCTAAGCTGCAGCGCGTTCCTTTCAAGAGATCCTAAGCAAGACGCCCCTGTGGCTGGGCACCTGTAATACATACATATATATACAAGAGAGAGAGAGAGAGAGAGAGAGAGAGAGAGAGAGAGAGAGAGAGAGAGAGAGAGAAACGGGTCAGAGCCCGAAAGTGTGTTTGATTTAAAATACGTTTAGCAAGTATTTAAATTGATACAGGCCAATGCAACAACATATTAGAGCAACACTCTCTTGAGAAATTCTCACATCTCTTCTAATGTGCACGCCTATCGTACTAACCTTCCCAACGGGTTATCTTATCATTTTATCATACTAACCTTCCCAATAGTTTAGCTTATCTTAACTTACTCATAAGATTTCAAAACCGAACAATATCATTGTTTAAAAAGATACTCCCAATTAGCAGCACAACTCTCGTTTTAGCTTTATTAATTTATAAGGTTTCCCAGTGTCATATTATAATTTCACAAAAAAAGTATTTACTATTTGAGTCATCACCCATGTCCTACTTATCAAATCACAATAGGCAGTTTCAAATTTCTGAATCTCATATATATATTAACTACTTGTATAATATATATAAATAACAGCACCCCAAATAAAACTATGGTGCGTGCATACTTCTACTATCCAAACCCCATACCACTCATATCAAGGGGAATACAAATTCGGAATCACTCTCGAATTGTATTAACACATACACAAACAATATCGAGGCGAAGCATAGATTCCAAGTCCCTAAGAGGATGGCACATACTCGCGTCTCTTAGGACCGTCTGAACTATCAATTCGATAGCCTGTACCAAGGATATCTGTCTTCTAGGGTACGAGTCAATATCCCCCATAAAGGTCCGATCGAGATAACACTGTCCCAGCGCAGTAACCTCAAGGATAGCAAGTAGCGCAGTATTTTTTCACATGTATATAATATATGTACACACAATCATATAAATATACCACTTTTATCATAATAATATAGGTTCCTCACGTCACCCATAATTACAACATTTTTCCTTAATTTTACATTATTAGTATTACGTATAAGGTTTCATCTCTAACCTTAACTCGAAGGGTTTTCTCACTTATTACGTGACACTCGTGGACTCTATCCTTCCAAGTAGAAAATTCAGTAGGTGTCATATTTACGTTTCAACGTGATTCTCTTACGCGCCTCACCCTTTAATATATCAATTTACTAACCCTAAAGTAAATATCCCATAAATACCATTCTCGTCGAATATTAATGATCCCAACATTTATTTATACGCCCTACTGGTCCTCTATGTCTCCCAAATCATTATACTAAGAATGCCCAAGAATTATATCACGACAATTTGATTTTTAAATCATTTACAAAGGGAAATAGGAGTCTGCCAGGAGGGGTCGATCGATCGAGGTTTGGGGCTCGATCGATCGAAGCTCTAGGCTCGATCGATCGATCAAGCAGGTCTGCGAAAATCTGCAGAATTGCAGTTACGGGTTTCATCTCCAAATTTACACCAAATCCATGTTTTCAAGTTCCAATCATCCCAGAATTTATACTACTAACCTTATCTCATCATAACAGGTATATTCAACGTAAAACATATCAATTTACATCACTAAACATGGATTTATCATGCCATAATTCATTTAAAACTCAAGAACCCTAAAAATCTCTAACTCATGATTGTAATCTGTTTAATCCCAGAATTTCCTTCTTATCTACACCAAAATTTCGTGGGTTGTCTTTCTACATCACATGAGACTTCCAGAATAAGGATTAAGTCTTTACTACATGCAAATTCCTATCAAAATTTGGGTTTTCTTTCATATTTTTCATCCCTAATCATTCCTAAACTAATATGGAAATTGCACCAACGAAAATAGAAAGTTAAACACTTGCCTGGGATTTTCAGAAGTCCGAATTGCGGCTGATTTTGGTGTGGTTGTGTTCCCCTTCTCGCGATCTACGCATTGGTGGTGGCGGCGGTGCAAACCGGTAACTTTTTGGCCTTGAATTGCCTTGAGAGCTCTCTCCTCTCTTCTCCAATGGTCGTTCTAGGGTTCTGAAAGTTCTAACCCTAAATGACTAACCTAAATGGCTGATATAGGTTGCTGAAATTCGTGGGTTTAATTACCCAAGAATGTAAAATGACCAAAATGCCCTCCCGGGTTACTAATTAGGCCTAGAAACGCCCCGAGACCCAAACTACACCCTCGGGTACACTTTTCTGACTATCTCGACCCTTCCGGACGCGTTGGCGCACTCAAAACGACTATACGAACAACTTATAAAATATTCACTTTTTATTTAACAAAATTTAGTTCCGACGCGACACGAGCACGTCCCGACTTAAATTTCCGAAATTGTCATTTAACTCACTCATGACATTTAATATAACCAATATAATATATTACTTTGCTCATTAGTAATATTCAACAAATTTCTCATAATTACTAACTCTCATCACGTTAATAATTATAACATAATTAATTTTCGGATTTTTATTAAATACTTCATTCACATTAACTTTAATAAATCCCCAAATTAATATAGCATAAAAATACGGGGTATTAGATATATTCAGAAGGACTCTATCAAGTATGTTTAGAAGTGTCAAAATTCATCCCCCTTACAGCCTTTAGAAATCGAAAGTACCCACTGGTTAGCACATATTATTTCACCAAATGGGTTGAAGTTGAATATCATAGATGTCCACATGATAAGGTTTATGTGGAAAAAAGGGATGCACCACGAAGAATTACTAGGAGATCGCCTATCTTAGTATTCAAATTAAATAAATATATAATAGTTAATAATATAATATTTAATTAAATAAAAAACAGTTAATAAATTTTTTATATTAATAAAGAAATGTACTTATAGAATGAAAAAAGTAATAGTGGACTAAAAAAGAGGTCAAACATGAGGACTTCTCAAAGGATCGCCGAATTGTTACTTAAAGTAATTTTATAATTGATACATGATTTATTAAAATAATAATTAGTTAATATATATTCAAATTAATATATAAATACTTAAAATTAGTTTTAAAAAATTTGCGTTGCCCGAAAAAAGGAAGTGCAACATGTGGATTTCAAAGTGGTCATTCTAAAACTTAAATTTTTTAAATAATTAATAAATACATAAATAAATAATATTATGTGACACCCCGCCTAATAAAATACCGAGTGATCAGTCCTATACCAAATTAAAACTGGAATCCCAGTTGGTTCATCCTTAGCATCACTGTCGAAAACTTTTTAAAACTTACTAACTACCTAGTATTCCAAAAGCTGGTGCCAAATTTTAACTTTTTAATTAACAAAATAGTACATGCGGAAATATATATAAACCATTCACACAACTGAACAAAACTCAACGGAATAATTAATTACACAACTTGCCGAATAAACCACCGGCCACCAAAGTGAAACAATCCAATACAAATATTCAACACCTGAATAAATACATCTGAAAACTGTACCGAGAAGTCTGGGCGACAAGCCCCAAATAAAACTGAAACTGATAAATGATAAATGATTCCTACTCTAGGAATGAATGAACGATGTGTCTAATCCGAACTCCTGCTAGCATTCACAAATGTCGCCGATCCGTGTCCCAGGAATAGAATATCAATCCTGGCGTCCCTGTGGCTGGACACCTGAAAGGTTTTTAAAATAGTTTTACAGAAAGGGTTAGAACCCAAAATATTTTGAAAAATATTTAGCAAGTGAATTAACTGCAGTAATTTAAAATATATAAATGCGCTTCATATTTAAGTTAGTGTCGCACTCCGTTGTGGACATTCTCACCCTTCACTATTGTGCACACCTAACGGTTACCTTAACCCCACCTAGTTGCACTACTCCGTCCAACTAGTCCTGGTATAACCTTCCATTTCCATACTACTCTAACTCGAGTATAATGATTCTTGAATTATAAGTTATCTCACAATTAACTTAATTAATTCCTTCTTAAATAGTAGCATATAACCGTGTCACAAGTTATATAAAGTAAATACATCATACACTATATTATTACCCGCATATAATATTGAATATCATTATATATGTACCTTTACTAAAACATCCACACATATAACATACGTATATCCATCCCTCCGAGTATACCCTCGCCGGATGATTCCCTCTAAAGTGCTATCTCATTAGGTGTGCTCACATAATCTAGTTACCCAAGTTGGATTCGCGCACCAACCTAACCCAAAACATAAACGAAGTGGAGGCGGTCATATTCCTTCCCTGAAAGTGAGATAATTCCCTCATCCATATACCGGACGCTATGACCTGGGGATATACTCACAATACTCCTCATGCTAGGGGATTCACCCACATCGCCCAACCTCCCTTGACAGCACTAGAGTATATAAATTAAGTAAATATCTAATCACTGATATTTAATAGCACACACAATATACACACACACACACACACACACACACAGATATATATATATATATATATATATATATATATATATATATATATATATATATATATATATATATATATATACTATCACTGCACCGTATATATATATATAATAAACCCCGACTTCACAGTGTACTCACAACCCGTAACACTAGCCTGTAATTTCCCAAGTTTCTGGCCCGACTCAACTTAATTAATTTTTTCACTTAATAATTTCCATCTTCCCGAGTTTGTGGTCCGACTCTAAATAATAATACTCTACACAATAATTTATATGAAATTTTCCCGAGTCTATGATTCGACTCTTATTTAATTAATTTACACATCAATTAATCAACACCAAACCGAGTCTATAGTCCGACCCTCATTTAATTAATTTACACATTAATTAATTAACACAAATTCGAGTCTGTGGTTCGACTCTAATATAATTAATTCACACCTCAATTAATATACTATTTTTCCCGAGTTTATGGCCCGACTCTAATTAAATTAATTAACACACCTATTAATTTAATACCGATCCGAGTCTATCGTCCGACTCTAATTAAATTAATTAACACACCTATTAATTTAATACTGATCTGAGTCTGTGGTCCGACTCCTAGTTAATTAATTTGCACATTAATTAATTCATACTAAACCGAGTATGTGGTAAGACTCTCATTTAATTAATTTACACATTAATTAATTTATACCAATCCGAGTCTGTGGTCCGACTCTCATTTAATTAATTTACACATTAATTAATTTAATACGTTCCCGAGTCTATAGTCCGACTCTAATTTAATTAATCTCACATTCATTAATTTAATACTTTCCCGAGTCTACAGTCCGACTCTAATTTAATTAATCTCACATTAATTAATTTAATATTTGGTGTCGCCCAACCATTATACCCGGACTCGCTCACTTACCCCTTAACTTACTATTTCCCGAGTCTATGTTCCTATCACAAGGAAACATACAATAGGCATTCACAACCCAAATAATCCTATAAAACGCTAGGTATTTACACAACCCAATTATTCATACTTGTACGTTATATATTTCTCTCTAATATTCACTGTACTTGTTTGCTTCACGAATTTATTTCACTTTCATATTAATTCAAATATTCACACAACTCTAAGGGTCCTAGTTACCCCTTGTTATATCAATTCAGTAGTTACCCTTGTTAACCCACTGACCTAACGAATTTAAGCTCGCTCACACTTTTTCGTAATTATATTCTTATCATCTCGAATTAGAGTACGTCACAATCAAGCCTATGAATCTCCACTTTAACTCCCTAACAAAATTAAATTCCAACACTCAATCATAGACCTAATACCATGTCATTATTCCATCAATATATTTCATCATGGTCCCAAACACCTCCCCGATAAAACTTTAGACATTTGAGGCTTAAAAAGAAAAATCTCAAATTTTCTACCAAATTAAACACCCTCTAGTAAAATTTTGATTTCTCCCTCTACATAACTCCGATTGACCTGATTACAAGTTCATTGGATAGCTAAGAGAAATACCTCTCCAAAAATGTATGGTTCACACTCTAATTCGAAGTAAAATTCAAATCGCACATGTTTAAAGTCACGTTAAAATTCTGGCAGATTACTATGTTGACAGATCAAATACCCTGTAGTAAAATGTCGATTACTCCCTCTACAGAATTCCGATTGACCTGATTCCAAGTTCATTGGATAGATAATAGAAATACCTTTCTAGGAATGTATGGTTTACACTCTAATTCGAAGTACAACTCAAATGGAATACATTTAAAGTTGTGTCAAAAATTCTAGCAGATTGACATCTTGTGTTCATCAATTAAACCCTAAGTCATTCAAGATTCATGTTCTTCATCCAAGAACTCATAAAGATTCCATGTTAATCATCAAATATATTCAAATTTCATTTTATCTTTACTTAGGGATATATAATACACCCATTTCTTACTTTGAATCTCAGCCAAGTATTCCATTAATAAAACCCCATTTTGTACCTATTTATCCCAAAACGAATTTTAGTTTACACATCACTAAAATATGAATTGGATATCACCATTTACACATTACAGCAAGTTAACCACTTGCCTGGAATTGTTCGTAGAGTCTGATCCGTTGGTGTAGTCCCTTAATTTGGCTCCAAAATTCCCAATTTGGCTCTTGATTTGCTTTCTCCCAAATTTCCTCTCAAACCCTAGGTTTAGAGTTGTGTTGACTGTCGTTCCCTAGTCTCTCAATTAGGTTAAAAACACTAAATCCCATTTTTGGCCATATGGGCCTAATTAAAAAGGCTCAACTCACCCCGTGTGGGCCCGGCTATGCCCAAAATACCCCGAGACCCAATTACTATCCCGGGTACTCTTTTCTGACTATCTCGACCCATCCGGACGCAACCGCGCACTCGGAATTGCCATCCGAAATACTTTTTGACATTTTCAAATTTAGACCTCAAAATGCGACACACGAGATCTTGAACCATTAAACTTAAAAGTCGCCAATTATAAATAATTCGGCTCACTCAAATAAATTCTCCAACTCATGAATTTAAGTTTCTCCAATTTAAATATTTATAACTCCCAAAAATAATTAAATATTAAATCCTCAAAATTACGGGGTGTTACATATGATTAACTAATAATTTAATAAAAACTCCATGTACTGAAAAACAAGTGCAACACGAGGACAAGTTGGGGGGTAACCTATCCTAGTACTTAATAATTAATTTTTAATAAGTAATTAATTATATAAATTCGTAATTAATAAATAAATATATCATTTTTAAAAAATGGTTAAATATTTTTTTCAAAACCCCTAGTCCTAAAAAAAGGGTGCACATGTCCAAATGGGTCACTTGTTATATTACTTTAATTAATTAGTCATAATAATTAAATTGTAATTAATTAAAAAATATTTAAATAAGTTAATAAATTTACGTAAATAGTTGAAAAATAATCCCGATCTAAAAAGGGGGTGCGACACGAGAATATTGATTATTTAGATGATTTATGTACTTGAAAGAGTGTAGGTGTGGAGGGTGTCCTGACATGACTAAGGGCATGTTTGGTTATGAATTATAATAGTGTTTTTCGTGTTTAAATTCAATTTTGGCAAGAATTTGCATTTGGCACATATGTTTTTAAATTCTGAATTATAATATTTATGTGTTATAATCCTATTTTCAAAAAACAGTAAAAGGTTGTTTTCTAAATTTTATTTTCTATTTTTCAACTCGGAATCGTTAATTCTCTATATTTTAATGCATTTATATCTTAATATATTATACATATACAATACATTAATATACGTGTAATTATAATAAAAAATTATACATGTACATGTACACAAAATATTTAAAAATATATAGTATATCAAGATCTTTATGTTAAATAATATTATCAATACATGCATGATACATATATATAGTTTAATACATGTATATAATGATATAAAATATATAATAATATAAAGTATATGGTACATGTGTATTAAATAATATTATCAGTTCATGTATGTACATAATTTTATTATGGATTATACATGCAATATATATATATATATATATATATATATATATATATATATATATATATATATATATATATATAGTGTGTGTGTGTGTGTGTGTGTGTGTGTGTGTGTGTGTGTGTTTCCCAACTTTGTGTGTGTTAGTTTTCAATTTTTGAGAAACCTGAATTTAAAAACAAGTTTATCAAACGCACACTAATATTTATAAACACATAAAACTGTATTTAAAACCGTTTTTAAATCGAGTTTTCTGAATGCATAACCAAAATAGCCCTGAGTTTGTACGAACCATCACGAAGCTTTTATATCTCAATTGTTTATGTATTTTTACTTTCATTTTTATATTTTTATTTTGTTTGTTTTGCTCCTTGTGTAAACTAATTGTTCAACGTCTTTTAATGATTTTTCCTTCATCAATAAAGTTTTCTATTTCCGATAAAAAGAAGGGGGAAAAAGAGGACATGGGGAAGCCAAATAAATTTCAAAATTCTGGCAGAGAAAGCATTTTAACATTTTTCAAAACAGATTATTCACTTTTAGGACTTAAAATATTTTGGTTATGGATATAAGACATTCAACTATATTTTTTTAGATATAGTCCCTATTTTTCAGTTGGTTTCCTTTTTAAAAAAATAAGAATTTTACCGTTATAATAAAAATAGAGAATTAAGTTTAAATCTCTATCTTGGTTCTAAGATAGTCAACTTTTCTTTTATAAAAATGGTCCATCTCTTTTACCCTTGATAAATAAATTTATTTATGTTTAAATCACTATTATGGTTTTAGGAAAGTCAATCTTTCTTTTTATAAAAATTGTCCCAGTATTCTATGCCCTTCGTATAAAAAAATTATTCTTTTTAAAATACCGTTTTTAGAAGTTGTTTTTTCCTTTACAAATCTAGCTCCTATTTTTTTTCTCTTATAATGAGGTGTTTTATTAAATCATATATACTAATGTTTCATTTTTTTTTCAAACATTAAACCGTTGATGTCGTTGAACTTTCAATCATTAGAGTCCAATCACCGGTGCTCCTTCATCAAAGTGCAATATTAAATTTTCACTATCATTTATTAAGTTATTTTTAATATTTATATATTTTATTTTCCTTTTCATAAAAAATATAATTACATTGCATACTCATTTTTCTAGTATTGCACTCCGAAGTAAGTTTGTTGTATTAACACTGCAAATTTAATTTTGCAGTGAAAATAAAAATACAAATATAATTTTGTAATCTAATGACGGGCCGATAATAGTAACATGATAAACAGTAATTCAATCGTATTACATTATAAACATCAAAAATCAAGAAGAAAATATAAATAATTGACGATGCAAAATTAATTTTACACTCCGGTTAAAGAGTAATGGTGGTGAAAGTTTTGATGGTAGGAGGTTCACTGACATCCTTACTCCAGTGTTCGAAAACAAAGCAGATTTAGTTTATCTCTACTACATAAAAAGAGGGAACATTCTCTTTGATGATTAGAAGACTAAACTACCCTCATTAAATTTTAAATTTCTATTATACCCTTAATAATAGTCAACATATCTTTTCCTAATTCATTGGCTCCTACGAAATAACAAGGTTCATTTCATCTCATATTTCTCATATTCATTCACACATACCAAGAATCCAAATACATTCATGTTCCACCTAGGAAATCCAAATTCAATTGCCTCAAATTTCATTCTCCAATTGACTCATATTCATGCATCAAATCTCTCCCTTATTCATTTACGCATATCAACCATCAAAATACATTCATTTTTCAACCCTAGAAATTCATCTTTACAAATGGAAGCTCAAACAACTATTTAATTGAAAGTCCATCGTTTCTTTGCTTTTCTTTGTTTCATTGCTATCATTTCTTCGGCCAAAATTAAGGTCAATACTCATAATTCCGTCTATAATTTTTTATTATGCCAGCAAAGTATGCATTTGTTAATTTGAAGATTAAGACAATTACATAAATTTTATAATTATATATATCTCATTGAAGAACTTTGTCTCTCAATTGTGATCAGAGTTTGTATTTTCCATTTTCATTTTTTTCATGTTTTTAGATATGTGTACTTATTACATATTCTAAATTAAATGTTAATTTTAAAGCAATTATATACATTCACATATACCTATTGTTTTAAATGTTAATAATTTGAAAATTGTGCATACTGATATAAACTTTTTCAGTACTAAAGATTGTGCTTATTTTTTTTGATTTTCTTCTACTTACGAAAATTTCAGTCATGATAAAAAAATGGCAATTTACAATTAGGTCCCTTGGTAACAATTTTAAACATTTAAGATCAATTTACAATTAGGTCCATTTGTTATCCCACTAGCGTGGACTTCTACAAGAAGAGAATTAGTGGACCTAAGTGTTTAAAATTTGTCAAAATTCCTTTAGTGTATAAAATTTGTTCGTAAAGGACCTAAGAGTATTTTCCCCTAAAAAAATTATTACTTTCGCAAGGTGGAAGCTCACTACTACAATAGCTGATGGAACTAAAACAAATACTTATTTTATGGTTTATTGTTATTCTTATACAATTTCTCATTACGAAAATTTCACTCATGGTAATAAATTTTTTTATTATTTTCACAAGGTGGAAGTTCAATATTTTGGTACTACTGATAAGACAAGTACATAAATTTATGGTATATTGTCATTATTATATAATTTCTAATTTCGAAAATTTCACTCATGATAACAAAAAAAAAATCGTATGGTGGAAGTTCACTATTACATACATTAGTTGATGGCACTAAGACAACTATTTACTTTTGGGGTTTATTGTCATTCTTATGTAATACGATGTTCTTACTCTTTACAAGTATGTTAACAGTAGTAGGAATGTAATTTGATAGTTCGTAAGAAATTGTTATCATTTCACTTTTTCGTACGTAATTGTTAATTCTTGTAGGATATTGTCAACATTGGTGGTACAAGCTCGAATTGTGAATCTGAGAGTGAAGGAATTTTACTTTTGTTTACGTGGTATGTGAAGTACTTAATACCATATTGAAACTGTTTCGTACAATTTATATTCGAGATGGTAATATATTTCGTTTGAATTTTTGTAGGTTATTGTCAATATTTCTTATAGAATTTTGGACTTTCAATCTCATAGTGAAGGAATCTTAATTTTATTTACGAGGTAATTGCAATTCATTAATGTATGATTGCGAATTTACTTATCATTTTTTATTTAATTTACTGGACATTATGAAACCAATTGAAGAAATATGTAGATGAGCTAAAAAAATTCATACGCTTTACAATTTGTAATCTGTAGCTTTTTTTTCTTTATTATGGAAAAGAAAAAAAATTAAAGAGTTAGGAAACAAATTACATCATATCAATTGAATTATATGAAACACAAACTACGCATGTATAAAAATTATATAGTAGAACCAAGCAGATACCCAAATCTTTATAAACTAATGAATAACAAATTGTTTGGATAAACAAAATTAATCCATTGCAATATACAAATTTAATGTTTTGATATCATGATAAATGAAACAACCTATGAACCAAAAGAATCAAAGACTGTGATGATTCATTATTTGGTGGGCTTTTTTGGAGAAATTCGGTACTCAGTGAGCGGAATTTTAGGACCACTAAGTTTAAAATGATTTTGATGCAAGAACTTACGTATTCACACATAATTTTTTTTACATTAGCCAAATATATATTTTTTTAACCTAATTTTTTCAAAATATTTTCATTATATTTTTATAACTTAAAACTTACGTATTCATGTCTTTAATGCCATTCATTTGACATGTCATCAAGTTGTAATTAGGTTTTATTGTTGTTATTGTATTGATTTTGAAATGTATACAAGGTGATAGGAAAAAGAATAAAGATACTAATCTACTTGAAAATTTCAGAATAAAATTATAGACCTTCCATAAATTAAATTAATTCTTCTTGGAGTCCTAATTTACGATGGATCTCAGTCCTATAGGTGAACTATCAATATAGAAGTTGGCTCCAAGGATATGTTAATGGTATTAGGGGACTGAAACGAAGTACAAATTTCTTGCATTCCCTATCCAATAGTATTTAGGACCAATTGGAAACCAGTTGACGAAAAACTGATTTATATAAGATTGTCTTATGTTTCCAAAAATGAAAAGAAACGTCTGCCAGTGTTGTTTTATGGGCTAGAATAGGCATTCACCTCCTTATCCTAAGCCAAATAATTGTGATTGTTTTTCTTATATAGGATTCGATAAAACTATGTGTCATTGACTAGATGATAGTAGAAAAAATCCTTCATATGACATAAACATCTATTGTAACGTAAATGTGACGAATCACATTCATTAAAATTTTGTACTTTATCCGAAATGTATAATGAGGTGAGCCTAAGCCATGCTTCAGCCTACCGCCTACGCCCGCAATTCATAAGCCTTAATGAAGGAGCCTCACCCGATTTGAGGCGAATCACAACATATGAAGCTTTGTTAGACGTGGGCCTGGGCATACCTTGGAAAAATTCAATACTGCATCAGTTTTTCCCTGGTTTGAGATCTCTCTGTAATCTTATATTATATGGACAAACGAAGAAAGAAATGAGAGCTTGATCGTCTTAACCTTAGTTTTAAAAAATCCTTAAATGAAGAAATAAATCCCAACCAAAATTCCATGAAGTCTAGCTTGATTCGTATGAATTCAGTTTACAATTTCTGGTTGCAATTAATAATAACTATACTAAATTAACTTATGAACTATGTTATTATGGTTTTATATAAATCAATTTAACATGTAGTTTTCCATTGGTCATATATGTACTTATTGTGTTGGAATACTCAACTGGTTTATGAGTGTTCAAAGTAACAGCCACTGAATTTGGATATGTAATGGCTCCATTATGTCAATCAGTAGCTGTAGATATTACTTCTTGGTTCATGGATGTCATGACTACATTTAGTAACAAATATAGTAACAAATATTCTCTACCTATCATATAACACACATTTGAAACTATGTTCACTGCCCATGCTTTTATTCTTTTACATTTGTATCCTCTCCTACGCTAATATTTAGAACTTGAAATAAATAAATCAACATACTTTGAATAGTAGGGTATGTTAATAGTAGTAAACAAGAAAACAAAACAATTAAGAATATTGAAGAAACATAAGTTGTCCTCTAGAGTTCTCTTTACCACTTCATTGGGGACTCAATTTCATTATTAAGATTTGGTAAAATAGACTCTGCTGAAGTGTTCGGGGGGAACTCCCAAACACATCTGATAAATATATATACTGCTAAGCATGATGAGATTCTTGGTAGCGATCTGCCTAATCAATAAGCCTACAATAAAGATTTTGAGTCTTATATTTATAGAGTAACTACATTTATTTACTTTAATATGTATAATGAATATTAAATTGTAATTTCAGTTCCACATATTTTGGTTAATGACAGCATATGTACATACAACGTAATCATAATTTTATTTACGATCTTTCTTGCAATACACCTTATTCATAAATAAAGTAGTCTTTAAATATCACAAATGAACTAAAGTAAACGAAATAATAAAGTGATGAATAATTATATAATCAAGATTAGTCACAATATACTTCAAACTATGAGAATCAAACAATTAAATTCCAGTAATAACCACAGCCAACTCTTCATAAAATATATTTATAGATAAAACTCCATTATTTATTTGCAAACATTCTAATAAGTCTTTCCTCCAACCACTCCCCATTTTTCAGCCCTCTATACCATTTAAATTCATAGCTTTAAAATCGAGATCAATTAGTTTACATATGTCAATCACCTCTCTAAAATTACGAACCTGTCAAATCAAATATCTGGAATCAGCCACACATGCAACGCACGTGGGCACAACTAGTTTTAATAAAACACCTCATTCTAAACAAAAAAAAAAGGATATAAAAATATTAAAGAATAAACTTGGTTTTTTTAAAAACAAAAACTTTAATTAAGGATAAAATAGAGTCTACTTAAAAACAGCAAAAAAAAACTTAGATGCAACTAAATGTCCAGATTATCTTCACATGATGTCTTTCTTCCAAGTCTTCCCTCGAGTCTCTCACCCAAACACCCACCCACGCGATCTCTATCTACCTTCCTATCTCATCAATCCACTGTCTCCCAATATTCTTTCTCTCTCCATCCCTGCCTCTTTCTCTCCACCATCCCATTGAATGATGAATCAACCCAAATCCTCGGTTCAAGTCAAACCCCTCATTTTTTACCAATTTGAAGATCCATTTATTATACTCTACGTCAATAGCCCTATTTTTTGCCGGAGTTTATGTCGTACATCTTCTTCAGGTATGTTGTTTCTGTGTTTTTATTTTTAACTTACTCTGTATCTATGATTTGTTTGTAATCACATACTTCGTATATGTTTTCTATCTGGAGATATTGTTTCAATATGGGTGGTATTGCATTAAATTGAATTGATTTGTTTTGTCTATGAGAAATTGTTGGAACACAGCTGTCTCCTACCCAACTGTTGGAACACAGAAATTAATTGTTCTAAATCATTTATATATGTCTGGTTGTTGATTTCAATTTCCTTCTATGCAAGTTCATACATTTGTACTTTATCATTCTAGGTCAGTTTATAATATCACCTCATGTAATTAATATGTGTGAGGGACAGTGTGAGTTCACTCAAATATTTACCCTTGGACATCGCATCAGGATAGTGATCTTCCTTAATCACTGAAACCTTTCTCATAATAGTTAGTAATTAGGATCATAGGCCCCGTTTGGTTCATCATAAAGTTGGGTGGAATCTGATTCCTTCCGAACATTTCTAAAAAAGTATAAGATTACTACGTTTGGTGAGAGGTTAAGTTGCATGGGAATGTGGACCCCAATGGAATCAGATTACCTCCATTGTGGGAAAGTGGGTGCAATCAAAATCCATCCAATATAGATGGGATTCTTACTTTCCCATGGGAATCCTTACAAATAATTTTGTGAAGAAAAAAATGCCCTTAAAAATATTAAATTATAAAAACTACCTATAAAACCTAAATATATATTTTGTAAAGAAAATTTTATTATGTCAGTCTGTTTTAAATTTAAAGTCGAATAAATTTTATTTAAACATTTTTTTCTCATGTAATAATTAATTTGATTAACTTACAATATAATTCACACATATTAACAACAAATTATTATATTTGTTAGATATTGGAAAATATATATATATTTTTTAAAACATATTTGAGTTCATACATTTATAAATAATGAACTGTAATATTGTGTATATATACGCGCGCGTGTGTGTGTATATAATTGCTCAAGGATATTATTGTTATATATTGTACATTCTCATGTCATTTTCCATGTATGAACTAAACACAAAATTTTGATTATCAATTGGAATCCATTGGTTAACCAAACAGAACGAAAGGATTTTGAATCCTAGTAAAAGGTTTCCTAGTAATCACTTTCCTGGTAATCACAATCCATCCAAAATATTACCGCGAACCAAACGGGGCCTTAGGATCCATGATTGTATAATTTCTTCATCAGTAGATTTCAAGTTTTGTAGACAAGGTCTCAGGTTGCAAATCACCATTTATTTGTTCTTATGTAGATGCATGTTGATTTCTCTCTCTCTCTAGAGGGAGAGAGAAAGAGAAAGAGATTTCATCATATCCTCCCCCTCTATCTATATACCTCAACATCTCTTTATTCTGTACAGGCATATACAAGTGTTTTCCCCCTTCATCAATATGTCTCTGCAAATTGGGTCGGATTCAAACGAACTACAACACACATATATCTCACATTTACAAAAAAAAAAAAAAAAAACTTATGCACTTTTCATTTTCCTTATGGGTTCCTAAAGTAAGATGTTTTCTATCATGAGTAAATAAATTTCGGGTTGCGTTGTGATTAGTATTTCTAGTGTGACTGTAAAACATCACCCTTCCCCTTTTCACCGCTATTCTTGACTTTATGAGTTTCTGGGATGTCATTGGTTGTTTGAATTTATAAAAGCGTATATCCTTTTTTGTAGTCCTCTTTGTTTAATAAGTAAATTGTGGTGGAGTATGATGGGCAATATTGCTAAGAAAATATTAATCCTTCTTATAAACAAATAGTTCAATAAAATATTAAAATTACATCAAATGGTTGGTACAATGTTGCTTTCATGTTTATATGGACTTTTTTAGTGCATTAAGGAGTACATGATATTCCACAAAGTAGAAAAAAAATGCTAAAGAATGTGATGAAGGAGGAATAAAGGATAAATTGCAATGCGAATAAATTGTTGATTGGGAAAAAGAGATCTGTGAGAATGTGTGTTTTTGGCCTTGGAGATGAGCTAAGTAATAATGAGAGTTCCAAGTGAACCAGAAACATTGGTAATTTACCTATATATATAGAGAGAGAGAGGGGGGGGGGGGGGGAGAGAAGAGAGCAAGGTTGTTATGTATCACGCTTCTTACATCATCCATACATCATACCTAGTTCTAAACCGTAAAAAAAATCAATTTTTTTTCTTTTATCCATGTACTTAACCTACCTATCAACGCATGTTCAAAAATTAGGTCAAAATATAATTTCTAGTTACTTTTTAAAAATCCAACAAAAAATTGCTGAAACTACCTTGTTTATAAGGGTCTGCGCCAGGAGAATGTTGTGAATTTTTTAAAAATAGCTAAAACGGTATTTTGACCTATATTTTCTAACATGTGTTAATTGGAAGGTTCATTTCAATATAAAAATAAAGAAATTGGAAAAAATTCCTCTTATGGCCTAGAACAAGGTTTGATTTATAATGTGATATATAGAGTGTGATGTATGAGAGTCTCTCTCTCTCTCTCTATATATATATATATATACATATATATATATATATATATATATATATATATATATATATATATATATATATATATATATATATATATATATATATATATATATATATATTGTAACACTCACCATTTTCTCATGTAAAGGTTAAACAAACACAATACGCCAAAGATGGGGCTTGTTGTCAATTTATATCATTCTTAGCATCAAACCATAAAATAATAATTTAATATACATAAATGAATTTAACTGGAAGTGAATAAATAATCACACACCACCCAGAGTATGGATAACTAAATAAATAAAACTCTAACATAGACCAATATCCCAACCCAACTGAAAGGAAATAAACTTTGGGCTTATGCTTTTATAATAATCCAAAATGAAATAATCAAAATGAAGAGACAACCTAAGATAAAATTAAGAATTGAAATCTTTGAAATGGAAGCAACGACAAGACTGGTCTCCTGACAATCTTGCTATCCTTGCCTAGGCACACCTGGGGGGAGAAAACATTTAAACTTTGGGTCAGCGTCCTAAAGTGTGCAAGATTTAACTTACTCATTTTAAGAGGAAAAAAGTATAGTGAATTAAAAGTGAGTGTTCCCATCGTCACTCTCATGAATAAATATCTCACCCCTCACCTAAAAGCAGTGCTACTCGAATTCCCACCCATAACCCTTTATGGATACATAATAAGTGCAAATGGTAATATAAAGATGCATCTAGTAAGATAATGTGCTAAAACAGAGTTAAATACTCTCAAGTAATTGTTTCCCAATTTACCCCCGATATAGTACCCATAAAGAGATAACATCTAATATCATTCATACTACATAGTATTGGGTATGTATATTTAGTTCACAACATTAGACTTAGGAATTCTTTCATTTATTTCAATTAATTTTATACATGTCATTATATATGCGACACTAAGACATCTACCCATAGTATCTCGTTCGTGCTCTTTCGGTTAGTCCGTAGGAGTCTCTTATCCAAAACGGAAAAAACAAAACATAAGAAAGTGGAGCAGCATCTACACAGTTTCACCATTACACGTCCCATACCAAGCGGTTTCACATGGATCCAGCATCAACACTTAACTCCTATAAGTGGCGCTACCACGTAGTACCAAAAATATGACCTAACACTACGCCTAGCCCACCTGTGTCAACATGTGCTCTGGTCTCGAACGAGTGTACCCCAACCGATAGGACGGTCCACGAACCTAGGCATTTCATCCACAATATAACTATATTATATATATCCTATATATAGATAAGGTCATTATCCCATGATTACCCCTAGTGCCTCCCATAATAATCCTCACTTAATAATTATTCCATGTTTAATCTATTAAATGACTTTTAATTATATAGCACCCTTCGACATCCAGTTAATTAAATATGTCCCATTTATTAACTTCGTCGCAATACCATTTCTAATAAACTCTAAGATTGTCCGAACACGGTTCCGTTAACCCGTATGAACTCCTAAAAATCACTCAGACCCAATGGCGAACCCCATGGCCAAGACTCCAAGAGCTAAACTAGTTCGGCCTAGGAGTGAACCGGTTCGCTCCTCCAGAATTCATTTTTCCAGTTTTTCTTCTATACGGGATTTACACTTTCTAAAGAAAAACCTGATTTTCTAGGTTCCTACTAATGTATTTTCCACCAAATGAATCTCTAATAACTAGTTCACTAACACAGGGTAATTAATCATGTATTTTAACAATGAATTCATATTCTAAAATCCCAGAAATTTTGAGTGACCAGTCTATGTTCATATCAATTCAAAATTTCCATAATAATAAATCTCTCAAATTTCTACTACATACAATGGATACAATCATCATAATTTCAGTCTTATAATATGTGTAAAAGTCTTCTACATATGAATCAACACAACCATTTCAATAGTATCCCTAAGCATGACTTTTATTCATTTTCACAAATGTCACTTATATCATAAGTATATTTAATTTTCATCATCAAATCACCAAGATATGTAAATCCAGAATTTTTACATGGATCACAACACACAATGAATAAATAAGTAATTTGAACCAATAAAAATTAAGCAAGAAAATTCTTGCCTTAGATCTTGGATTGTTTATTGGTTGGTTCTTGAATCTACCCTTGACCTCTCCACTTCTTTCTTCTAGATGTTCTTGCCTCTTTTTCTTGGGTTAGGTTCTTAGGGTTGTTAGAGATTAGTTTACGATTCTCGAGTTGGGCCTTGGGCCACAACTTTGGACCCTCAAATGGACCCAAATACCTAACCCAACTAGCCCAATAACCTCCTAATATATATATATATATATATATATATATATATATATATATATATATATATATATATATATATATATATATATATATCACTGTTCTAAAAAACCCGCCTAGGCTTAAGGCTTAGGAGAAACGCCTCGCCTTACGCTTTTCACGCCTTATTCTTGGTAAAACCCTTACGACGCACTTTTTTCTAAAAACAACAATGCTTTAGTGAAGCAATGTTGCCTTTTAAAGAATTTGTTTACAAACCGGGTCATTATCTTATCCAAAATAATCAGGTAGTATTTTAATTTGCATATATTTAGACATATTTTTATGATATGTGCAATTTTTGTATTTTAATAGCCTTATTATGGTTAAAAAATATTAAAATATACTAAGAAGGCCTAAACGCCTTTTTACGCCTAGGCCCGCCTAGGCTTTTAAGGCTTAAGGCTTGGCCTCCACGCCTCAATCACGCCCCGCGTTTTTTAGAACCTTGATATATATATATATATATATATATATTGATTCCAATAAAGACTACAATAAGAATGCTTTCCATTTTGCATATTCTTAACATAACATAAGAAGATTGCATCGTTAGATAATTATCGCATTTATTTATCCCTCAAAACATACCGATATTAGTATTTAGTCTACATTCGTATGCCGAATCGAACATTCATTGTATCCCTACTTCAAGAAATACATTAGTAATCCATCCTGGAATCTTCACATTATTGTGCCTATTCTCGGTAAGGCAACTCTTCCCAATTGATGTGAATCCCGCGTCTATATTCCTATGCCCATATAAACTCTCACAATATAGGGTTTATAACTCCTTTGAACCATCATGGAACCTACAATACTATCTCTGGGAGTTCATAATTGGACACCTACTTGTCCACTCATCCACCTTAGTGCATCAACAAAACACCCATATATAATGCACAAGCCATATATGCTCGTACAAGTCTTCTAATTGGGTTATTGGCCCTCATATACCAAAATTATACGGTGACCTTGCTCCTAGGTCCAAACAATCGCACTTGATTTTTGCCAAAATCACGAACGATGTAATAACACAATGAACCATGCCCAATATGAGCACATCATCAATTAATCCTCTCTACTCGAAATTTGTCTGCCCACAATCTCTCTCCTCATAACCTCCACAGTCGTATCACTGTGTAGCTCCCTCTAAATTCAAAGTTTTCATGTCATTTATTTTACAATACAGTTACTTTTCATCACTTATGTCTTTAATATGAATATAAACTCGTCATCGGCTAACCATCCCACGTAGCCATCCCCTAATGTATGTCATCATCAACGTATAGTCCATATCAATACTTCGAACTCAAAAATCACTTCCAATAGACAAACTCATATCATCGGCCAAAAATCATCATCACATTCACTATGAGAATGTGCAGTTAGGCATCGCAACATCCCAAGAACAACAACTAGAACACATAAGGCGTTGACGAAACCAATAAACTATTGAGCCCTCTTCTAACATAAAAATAAGCTATAACAACTTAGGGGGTTCTCACATGCCAGCTACTATCCAATGTCAAGAGGAGAATATCCACATAATCTACCCATACATGATAAATTGCATAGCCACTTTCATATGGAATGAGATCTCTCACATCTAACACCAAATCCCAATGAGCACCAACCCATAACCCACGTGGTTGCGTCAATAGTCAATCCACTTATAAAGAGATAACTCTCAGTAATATTATCATGCCAAACAACATACATCACCATATAATGCCGAGATAATATGAACATCATACTTTAATATATCTATACTCCAACAACTACGTCAATGGCCAACCCAACATAATCACATCATTCCACCTACTCTCAACTAGGCGCTACCTCTCTAACCATATGAAACCTGCATCTATAACCCCAGTGCATGTAGAAATGTCCACCAGATAAAATCTATAAAACGTCAATTGAACCATCCGTGGTTCCACTCTATCACACCTAGAATCCACATCCGGACACCTGGCAACCATGTTGCCACACATCACATGTTGAAAAATCGAAATGACAATTCACCCGTATAGTTCTTCCTCTCGGTTGAACTCGCCATCTCATAACAACATCTTCCATTTTCCCCTAATTGACTGTAATAGGGGTACTCTCAACCCTACATTCTCAATTAAAATCCTTAACTGAAACACGCTCTTTCTTTGAGTTTTCTTGGAACCCACTTATTCCTAAATCTTGTTTATAACTAATGCACTAACAAAATACACGTATATAATGCACGTGTAACTCCATCCTCATACGATTATCTAATTGGGTCCTCTTAACTCGAACCAATCAAAAAATCAATTCTCTCATTTCAAATTTCCACCCACATAGGTGTGTTACAAATAATCTAACTAGTCCCCAACCCTTATTACGTGACCACACGATAGACCTACTACTAAGTCCAAATACTCTCATTTTATCATCACCGATATCACAAACGGTCTTACCACATAAATGAATATTTCCTAAATCTGAGCGCAACACCAATTTAGACCTCGATAGAATTAATCCCCACATAAATTTTTCATCAAAATTCCTATATTTTTGGATTGATACATGCGCTACACGACACGTGTGCTTGGATAAAAACATGTTTACAAACTACCAACCAATTGCAAATGGAGACCAACTATTTATGAAAAACTCCTCATCCTCGAAGGTTGAAGGCCAATGCAAAGTCGTGTTAAAATTGACATCAGGAAATCATCTCGCCCTCAACGATGTGTTACATGTCCTCGACATTCGTAAAAATCTTATTTCGGGATGTATTTTGAGCAAGTAGGGATTTAAGCTTATCTTTGTTGGAGATAAATTTGTACTCTTCAAAGACGGAATGTATGTAGGGAAGGGCTATATGTGTGATGGGATGTTCAAAATGAACGTCATGACTTATGTACTAAAAATTAATGATAATAATAATATGACATCTTCTACTTATATGCTTGAGCCTGTGAATGTTTGGCTTGGTAGACTATAATATGTTGATTATAATACTTTAAGAAAATTAATTCACTTAGAATTAATTTCTAAATTTATCATTGATGCAATGTGCAGAAGCTAAATTAACTAGAACACTTTTCCATTCAATTGAAAGGAGTAGTAAACCTTTAGATTTAATTCACATTGATATATGTGATTTAAAATTTGTTCAAACTAGAGGTGGGTTAAAGTACTTTATTACCTTTGTGGATGATGGCACTAGATATTGTTGTTTCTACTTATTAAGAAGCAAAGATGAAGCAATTGAAGCTTTTAAACAATATAAGATGGAAATTAAGAATCAACTTGGCAAAAAGATTAAAGAATTAAGAAGCGATTAAGGTGGTGAATACGAATCTCCTTTTAACGAAATATATTTATAGAATGACATTATTCACCAAACTATCGCTCCCTACTTTCATCAATCCAATGGGATTGCGAAACGAAAAAACTGAACTTTAAAAGAAATGGTAAATGTAATGTTAAAAAGTTCAGGATTACCCCAAAACATGTGGGTGGCAGCATTTATTTCGACTAATTACATTCTCAACAAGCTGATTCATAAGAAAATGAATTAGATACCCTATGAATTGTGGAAAGGGCGCAAGCCTTCCTACAAATTCATAAAAGTGGTGGGGTGTCTTGCAAAAGTACTAGTTCCTGAACCTAAAAAGGTGAAAATTGGTCCGAAGACTATTGACTTCATATTCATTGGATATGCATATAATAATAGTGCATATCGATTCTTTGTGCATAAATTTGATATTCCTGAAATTCATGAAAATAAAATTATAGAATCTAGGAATGCATCATATTTTAAAAATATCTTTCCTTGTAAGAATGCACAAGAAATAAGTTCTAACAAAAGAATGCTTGAAGTTATAAATGGTGAACCTCAAAATGTTATTGAGGAGGAACATAGACGTAGCAAAAGAGCTAGATTTCAAAATCTTGTGGTTTGGATTTTCTCACGTATATGTTAGAAAGCGAACCTCAAACTGTAAAGGCAGATTTATCCACTCTAGAAGCTTCATATTGGAAAGAAGCTATTAAAAGTGAAACTGAATCCATTATGCAAAATCATACATGGGAACTGGTGGACCTACCATCGGGGACAAAACCATTAGGGTGTAAATGGATATTTAAACGGAAAATGAAAGCTGACGGAACCATTGATAAATATAAAGCTAGACTTGTAGCTAAAGGCTATAAGCACAAGGAGGGAATATATTATTTTGACTCTTATTCACCTGTTACAAGGATTACATCCATTAGAATATTAATTGCAATTGCATCAATACATAATTTGGAAATACACCAAATGGATGTCAAAACGACATTTTTAAATGGTGAATTAGATGAAGAATTAAACATGGAACAATTGGAAGGTTTTAAATCTCCTGAAAATGAAAAGAAAGTATGTAAACTTTTGAAGTCACTATATGGATTGAAACAAGCACCCAAATAATGACATGAAAAATTTGACAATACAATGAAGTCCAATAGCTTCAAGATAAATGAATGTGATAAATCTATATAACTATATAAAAATTGTAGACCCAAATCATGTGAGGTTGACACGTGGCATATGCATTAAATATCATTTAGCCTTCTCCCCTTGCGTTGCTTGATTTTCTTAAGACTCAAATCCTTCCCCCCTCCCCCCCCAAAAAAAAACGAAAACCAACAGTTGGCACTTTCTTACCTTCGCATGCTTCATTTTTTTAGGACTCCCTTTCAGTTCATTGAATCCCTTTTCTCAAAGGCGTTAAATTTCGTAAACCTAAGAAAGCTCATCTTCCAAGTCTCCATTCTAACTCCTCAACTTCTGTATCCATTTGTGATCGGACCTGACCATATAAAATAACACCCCATGTGCATCTCTAACATAACGACGATTGGATAAACAAGAAGAAAACCACATAAATGGATTCATCATGTTGTAGAAGGAATCCAGTGAATGGAGCCTCCACTTGAAACTCCACTGCGATCCAGTAAAACAAGGTGCCAATATAGCACAAAAATGATTTTCGAATACATATAGATGTGTATAGAGAGAGAGAGAGAGAGAGAGAGAGAGAGAGAGGAAGTGTAATATAATTAGGGTTGTTTTCTTGCCCAGGAAGTGAAGATATACATGAATGAGGAGGTTGCCGTGGGATGCCTTAATTTTCTTACAATACACACATAGAAATGGAGAGCTCTAGCGATGGACGATTAGGTTATGACGTTTACCCCCAAGGTACTAGAATTTCTCATCTCAATCTTATAAATTTACACACGGATCTAATTTCTTATATTAATATCAGATAAATATCCATATCAATCTGCGTATATCTTTCTTGCTCTTTTTTAACATCGTTTTTTTCAGATCTGGGGTTAGGGTAGGGCATCTTATATTGTATATTTTTGTTTATGTTATGTTATTTTTGTTATTAGATGGAATCTAAGTTTTTTTTATAATGGAAATCATTTTATTTCTAGAAAAAAAAAAATTTGTTGGATTTTCTTTATGTTTTTTTTTATCGTTGTTGGAATTTTTTGTGGCAATATTTTTTTAATGGATTTTTGTATATTACAGAATTTTTTTGCTTTGTTTTTTAATCAAAGTTGGAATTTTTTAGGGGGTGGAATTTTCTTTTTTGCATTTTACATACTTTTTAAGTATGTTATTCAATATTAGTAAGCCTTCTAAAATGTTCGACACTTTTTAAACCTTTTTTCAATAATCTTCAAAATTATTAAATGTTTTCCTATTATTTCCATAATTTCTTAAATGCTTTTTTCAATAATTTACATATTTTAAAAATAATTTTTTCGTAATTTCCAAATAATTTTCTATTATTTCCAGATTTTCTAAAAATAATTTTCAATATTTGTTTTTCTATTTTTCAAGATTCTTAAAAGTTTTTAAGAATACCCCTCATACTTTCTATGATTTTTTCTATCTATAAATTTTGAAATATTTTTCCATTATTTTCAAAATTCTATGAAAATATATTAGAGGTTAATGAGGAGCTTTAATCTCTACTACTTAAAAAGAGGGAAGTTCCTCTTCAAATCTCAAAGTACTAAACTATCCTCATTAAATTAACAATTTCTATTATACCCTTAATATTAATCTCACACGTTCGTTAAATTAAAATCATTCCATGAATCTTAACTTGATACGCTTTCTCTCCTAATACATTCATCTAACAAAACTTCAAAATATATTCATCTTGAAATCCTAGAAATCAAAAGTGAGCTGCCAAAATTCCTTCATCTTCCCATCAGATTCATATTTACCATCAAAAGTATGCATTTGTTAGTTTCAAAGCAAATACATATTTTTTGTAATTATATCTATCTCATTCATGAATGTTGTCTCTCTTTTGTGCTCAAATTTTATATTTCTAATTTTATTGTTGTTCTATTCATGTTTTATAATAATTCTAAATTCAATGTTAATTTCAGAAAAATTATATATATTTTTTAAGTTCAGGAATTATCAAGTTCACACCTTATTAGATTATTATTTTGTATGCATTCATATATATTTCTTAGTTGGACATGTTTATATTCATGTTTATTTCTTAAAGATTCTAAAAATTCTTAAAACACTCCAATTACTTTTTAAAAGACAAACTTGCTTTTTGCTCTAAAGATCAAACAAATACTTTTTTATTTTTTTAAATTAAAAAATAATTGTTTTTTATAAAAACTGTTAAAAAAAACTGTTATGATAGTTTTAAAAACCCTTTTTTATTTAAAAATTGTTATGATACTTTCATAGAAGTCTTTTTTTAAGATAGATTTAAAAACTGTTTTTTTTTCAAAAAAAATATTTTTTTACATAAAATTGGGAAAAAAAAATGAACAAATAAAAAACTATTTTTTAAATTGAAAATTGTTTTTATAACCGAGCATGACTCAAATAAAAGCAACTCGACACAACACGACACGACAATTTTTTTTTTAACAAAACATGAACACAATCCTAATAAAAGTGACATGACACAACATGAAATATTATTTTTTTACAAAACACTAACATGACCCAAGTAAAAGTGTCACGCCACAATATATGTTATTTTTTTAACCAAACACGAACCCAACCAAAATAAAAATGACATGACACGCCTCAAAATCTTATTTTCACCTATAAAGGTAATATGACACAACACGAAATCTCTTTTTTTTACCAAATACTAACACAACCCACTTAAAATGCAACACGACAAGTGGGTTGTGTTCACATTTCGTAAAAAAAAGAATTTTGTGTCGTGCCATGTCACTTTCATATGTGTCATATTCATTTTACGTAAAATTAAGATTTTGAGGTGTGTTGTGCCATGTCGTGTTAATTTTATTTTGGTCGAGGGAAGTTCCTCTTCAAATCTCAAAGTACTAAACTACCCTTATTAAATTAACCTTTCCTATCATACCCTTAATATTAGTCTCACACATTCATTAAATTAAAATCATTCCATGAATCTTAACTTGATACGTTCTCTCTCCTAATACATTCATCTAACAAAACTTCCAAAAACTATTTTTTTTGTACATTTTATTTAAAATGTTTTATAATATCGCATATACATACCGTTGGCGCATACCAACATACTAAAAAAATGGTCCTCGCCATCGGTATGTATAGGTGGTTGGACCGCCTTTGCATACTGCTGGCGCGGACCATTTTTTTAAATAGTAAAAAGATTATTTTTGAAATAATAAATGATGGTCCTCGCCACCGGTATAAAAAAAATACGACTCCATGTCACGTCGCGTTTTATTTGGTTCGTGATCGTGCTACTTAAAAAATATAAAAAACAGTTTTCAATATAAATAACAGTTTTTTTATTTCTTAATTTTTTCCCAATTTTATGTAAAAAACATTTTTTTTAAGTTTTTAAATCTATCTTAAAAAAAATTAACTATCATAACAGCTTTTTAAATCAAAAAAGGTTTTTAAAACTATCATAACAATTTTGATAAAAAAACAGTTATTTTTTAATTTTAAAAAAAATATTTTAAAAAACAGTTTAAAATACTATTCTTTATGAAGAAAAAAAATTAACAAATAAAAAAGTATTAGTCGAATATATGTTTTTTTAACCTAAATTTTTCTAACTATTTTCATTATGTCATAATTGTTGGATTCATATATATGGGAGACTAGATGGATACGTATATAGAGAGAATGGGGATGGGTTGGCATTGGTTTTATAGGTTGCGACCTAAATTGTTGAGTATAATGAAGATGGTGGCACATATTGTCCCATTTATTTAGTCCTGAAAATTTAGCACTTGGCAAAATACTATCGTCTTTCGTTTACATCGGAGAGAAGATTTTTTTTCCACGTGATTAGTGTAGGGTACATCTGATTGGTAAGTTATAAAAATGGTGAATAACATTTTAATTTTTTATGGTAGTAAGAAAAAGAAACAAGTGGTTAGGTACCCAATTAATAAAGTCAATGATGAGAATCCTATTTCTTTGGTATGGTAGAAAAGTAGACCAATATCAAGTCGAAAGCGTTAGAAAATAATCCACCTACTTAACGAAAAATAATGCGACCGGTGGTTTCGACTGTAACATTTGCCTAGACATGGTTCAAGACCTGTAACCACCTATAGTACTTCCCCTGTATTTACAAATGGATTCATTACCCAAGTGTATCTGCTGAAATTCAAGATCACCAACAGCCTCAATGCCCTATGTGCAAGGCTGAAATTACAGAATAAACCTTAGTACCACTCTATGGCCACGGTCAAACAAAAAAAGCATCCGAAGACAAAGTCTCACACGCGGATTTAGTCATACCACGAAAGCCTTCGAGTTCTAAATAGGATTTAGTCATCAGTCGATATCGTCCACATGCATGACAGGTTGGCAACAGCAGCAGATGTTACTGTTGCTTACAGATACCTGTTAGTTGGCTGGCACAGAGGAGTAAGCACGGATGAATGACTAAGCAAGAACAGGAATATCTTCTATAGTTTACAGTTGAATGGAGGTTTGGTTTTTGGGGTAATGATTATGCTTCGTACTAGGTATTTTATGTTGTATTCTAACAAAACAAATTCTACATAATATGTTGCAAGTATTTTTATTACTTTGTCCTTCACAGATTTGCAATGGAAGATTAATATCTAGAAACGGCCACACGTGCAACGCACGTGGGCACAACTAGTATTCTAAAGGTTCTACAATTTCCAAGACTTCCATTAAATTTCTAAACCCAACCTATCTATTTATCTCTTCCGGTCTCTCTTATCCATACGTCCTTTCATTGTTAGTACCCATTATCACTCTCTTATCCATACTTTCTATGATTTTTTCTATCTATAAATTTTGAAATATTTTTCCACTATTTTCAAAATTCTATGAAAATATATTAGAGGTTAATGAGGAGCTTTAATATTCTAAAGGTTCTACAATTTCCAAGACTTCCATTAAATTTCTAAACCCAACCTATCTCTTTATCACTTTCGGTCTCTCTTATCCATGTGTCATTTCATTGTTAGTATACATTATCACTCTCTCCCGTAGCCCTTCCCTCTCCCTCCATTACTACGCAGGGCCTCTATTTGGGTTTCCCATATGGAATATGGACATGTTTCGTATGCAATTCTAAATTTCAAAGGGGACATTAGACATAGAGTTTTTATCTTAAATAAATTTATTTTAATCTCTTTTCAATTTAATTATTTTTTCAAAATTAAAATTATATTAAAATAAATTTTAATTGTACCTATTTTCCTATGATTTTTAGTTGGTTGATTATGAGAGAGGAAAACATCTTTACGTATCTCTTTTTTTCATAAGAAACGGTTGTCTTTTTTTTCTTATGAACTTTGAGAACCTATGAGTTCTTATTTTTTTAAATCATTTCATTCCCCCAATCCATAAAAAATCATATGTTTTAGATAGTTTTATATTTTTTGCACATGAATATATTCATTCTTGAATTATATTTACGACATATTATCAGTATAAAGTTAAATAGGTATTTAAGAAAAAAAAAAAAAAAAGATTTGTTTTCAAATCATCATCTATTGGTGCATTTGCTTATATTCGGCTTCATGCTAGTGTTTTATATGTCAAAAGTAATCAGAAGGGACATGTCATTATATGTCTATATGTAGATGATATGCTAATAATCGGTAGTACTAATAATGTTATTAATGCTACAAAACAAATGTTGATTAGTATATTTGAAATGAAATATATGGGCCTAGCAGATGTTTTACTAGGAATTAAGATTACTAGAACTTCCAAAGAACTAAGTTTGTCTTAATCTTACTATCTTGAGAAAATCATTCAAAAATATAATTAATTTGAACAGACTCAAGTAAGAACACATGTAAACCCAACTCTTCACCTAACAACAAACAAAGGTGAAAGTATATCTCAATTAGAATATTCTCATATAATTGAAAGTTTAATGTATCTATCAAATTTTACTCGACCGAATATTACATACTCTATAAGTAAGCTAAGTCGATATACGAGTAATCCTGAGAAAAACCATTGGAAAGCATTAGTAAGAGTTCTTAGATATCTTAGATACTCTTCAAAGAATGGACTACACTACGAAAGATATCCAACTGTGCTTGAAGGATTCAGTGATGCGAATTGGATATCTGATTCAAAATCCACAAGTGGATATGTGTTTACTCTCGGGGGTGCGGCCATGTCTTGGAAATCCTATAAGCAAAACATGCATTGCAAGATCCACTATAGAATCCCAATTTGGCCAAAGCTGATCCCACGTATCATAAAACATTGTGATAGCCAATCTGCGATTGGAAGGGCAAAAAATAGTAACTACAATGGTAATTCATGACATATACGTCGTCGACAGGAAACCATTAGACAATTGCTCTAAAATGGAATTATTTCCGCTGATTATGTAAAGTTAAAGGAAAATATTGCGAATCCACTAACAAAAGGTATACTTGGAGAGCAAGTGGCAAGTTCATTATAAGGAATGGGACTAAATCCTGTTAAAAACTAAAAAGAGTCTCCTTAATGGAAACCCAACCTAAATGACTGGAGATCCCAAGAAATAGGTTCAAAGGGACAACTTAACTTTGTGTGACTCAGCTAGCACTGATAAAGTTAATCACTTCTTTCCATTCCTAAGATGAGTCCGTGCACAAACTGCCTCGTGTTTTAGGATAAACTATTGTTTTAATGATTTTTAAATCTTGAATATAATGATTAATTGGGGTATTAGCAAGATACGCTTTATAAAAATCACCTATGTGAGTGAGAAGGGGTCGCTTCTATGAGAATGGTGAAGGCTAAATTCTCTAACACACTCATGAAATCAGGAGGTGTCCAAGGCCAAAATGGGCACAACAATGAGAACCAATAAGGTTGGAAAGGCATTATGTGAATTCTATTGTCTCAGTTTACACAAAAAGTTTGATTAATTCAAGACCTCACGGCCATTGATCAGCTAGTAAACTCTATAGTATTTCACTAGAAAAGATTCAAGGCCACACGCTATCCTTTCGATGCAGTGTCATTCCTCGATACTTTCTCTATATTTATCTCTATATCTGTTTGATTATTAATACCCAAATTTCATTCATGTGGGGATTGTTGGAATAAATTGTCTAAAAACAACAATTTGAACTTATTTGAGGTAACTTTGAGATTAATTTTAGGTGGGACCCATACATCAAAAGTGACGGGTCAATATACCTACGTGATCCTTGTCAAGAGGAGAATATCGGGTTATATTCATACGATCAAAACGATTAAGGACTGAATGAGAAATTTGGACTCAAAGTAACCCATTGGAACATAAGCTATATAGTGTAGCTAGTGTAAAAGTTTTGTCCCACATTGGGAAAGTGTTGAAGTTAATATACTATAAAGTTGGAGACTAGGCGTTGGATGCCTTGTGGTATCCCAACTATTTGAAGGGGAAATGACATACACAGTGCATGGTTTGGCTTTGGGCCAAAAGCCCACATGTGGGCGTGCACCGCTATCGCAGTCCGTCCGGTCCGGGTCCAAGTCCGAGTCCGGGTCCGTGGGTCATTCCTGAATAAATATTAACTTTTTGGATAAAATTTTATCAGGCTTATGGGCTTAAATTTGGGTCTGTTTTGATTTCTTCAACCCGAATCAGTTTTAATTAATTAATTAATTATGCTAATTAAAACGTCGTCATTTCAATTATTTAATTAATTAAAAACAAGATTGAATCACAACCATTGGAAGGGTTATGAATGTTCATGATTAAATCAAAATCTTTGAAGGGGTATGATTGTTCTTAATAGTCAACACTTCATGGCTATAAATAAATAGCCCATGGCTCAGTTTTTTCCACTAGAAAAATTCCTTCCTTCTACAACTTCGTCCTTCTTAAAGCCAGAGATTTTATCACCATTGTTAGTTCGTCTCCTGTATGACATATGCCCACAGTTCAAGTCATAAGTACCATAAGACGGGGTGAATTTTGTCTTAAGGAGAGATTGCTTAAAATTCGACTCGGGCTTAAATTTTTACGTGATTCCAATAATCACTAACTGTAAGTGTCCTTGCTTCTGTTTTCATTCTTGAACATCATATTGTTTTTTAATTCATTCTTTTCAATTACAGTTGGTAAAATTATTTTATACAACTGGTTTTTATTACATACAAAATAACAATACCTACTAAGAAAATATGAGGAAAAAAACTAACAAAATAATATTCCATTACTTCAAATAAATTTAAGGAAGAAAAAATTGAATCCCATTACTTGAACAAATCTTGTGTCATTCATTTTATTCAACACCATTATCATAGTCGGTCCAAGTTATACATGTGCCTATGGAGCTACAATCATGCCTATACCTAATTTTCCATATAAATGTGATTAAGAAAATTACCCATGACTACTTTATTTTACAATGATGGTGCTCGATGAGGGTAGCAAAAGAAATTATTATCTTGGCCTAAATAACTGATGTTGTGAAGTGAAGAGAAAATTATGTCGATTCTATTTCTATTTGGTAAATTAATCATTGAGCAAAATAAACAACTTAACCACACTTTCATGTTTATAAAGAGAAAAATAGCCCTTTACAAAGAAAATTATAATAGAAATTTTAATTGATAACATAAATAAAATTACAGCCCAATATATGATAAACGTGAACTAAAGAATCGGAATATTGAGAGTGCACTTGAACTAATGGATTGATTTATATAATTGATTCCCAACAAACAAATCTAATTTTTACTAAATTGTAATCTTTGATTAAATTAGGTTTGCATACAAGATGTATTTGAGTCACAATTAATAAACTATGCATGCAATTAACACAGTAGTTGAGGAAAAATCCCTAAAAAGGGCAAAACCTTTTATTCATCATTATCATAATTTTTTACAGACAATCAACTTACAAAACAGTTAGCAACACTAAGTTAGACACGCGGAGTCTTTAAAACTTTCAACAGAATACGACTCAGTCTGGAGTCGTCAACAAGGAGTGATCTACCCTCGGTATCCACCAATCAGCTTTCTTCCTTCTGCAACAGTGAGCCATCTGTTCACAAGTCAGCAATAGAGATACAAGGTTTAATGAAAGATATAGAAACTATAGGGTTTCATAAATATTCATTGAGCATATGGGGGATGTAAAGATCGCGAATTGAAAAGGGTTTTGTGAAACAAAATATGAAAAAATTTGGAAAAGATATGCTGATTGCATTTTTTTCCAAAGTCCAATGAAAAAGGAGTTCAAAATAGGTATTTATAGGTCTAACACAAAAATTGACGTGACAGGATTCATTCGAATGAAAATAAGCATGTTTGAATGAAAACAGGCTTTCGTTTGAACGAAATGCAGATTTGTTCTAACGAGATGCCAAGGTCGTTCAATGCCAACATCAAATGAGCTTCTAACGAGAATGTTCTGTCAAGCAGAACCAACCTCATTCGAATATCTTTAGAAGAAGGATATAACGAAACCTCATTATTGTTCAAACGAGATAGACTCTCATTTGAACGAGGCAAATTTTTATTTTCTTATTTTAAATCCTTTCAAAAAGCAGCCTTGGTTTTATAAAAAATAACATCTGGAATATGACTTAGAAAATCTATGAACACCCAAAGTTTAATACCTTCATGAGTTGTAGGGATGTCTTCAATCTTGGAGATGCTGGAGTTCTGTTTGACGAGTCAATTTGTAACGGGTATGCCAAAATAAAAAGTAAAGCCTAAGATATGAGTAATTATAATTTATGCTCTTATATATATATATATATATATATATATATATATATATATATATATATAATTATATGTGTGTGTGTGTGTGTGTGTGTGTGTGTCTGTGTAATACGCCGTATTTTCAAAATAAAATATTACAACATAAATTAATTTAATAATTTCGGATAAAATTTGAGAATGAATTAAATCGGAGGAATTTAAATTTAATTAAGTAAAACATAAATCGATTGGCTCAATCATGAGAAATAAATCATCAAGTAATTAAATTAAGCTTCGGAGTCAATTAAACACAATAAAAATGGGTATGGTAAATAAAAATATTCGAGACACGTTTTGGGATATTTTATGGACTCATTTAGGTGTTTAGATCTTTAAAAAAAGGTCCCGGTATATATATAATTAATAGGTTATTGGGATAATTGGGTTAGGTATTCGGGTTCATTTGGGGGGTTCATAGTTGTGGCCCAAGGCCCAACTCGGGAATTATAAACTAATCACACTTATAAAAGGTTAAACAACTCCCTGGGAGTTACATCTAAAAACCCTTAGAACCTATCCTAAGAGAGAGAGGCAAGAATACCTAGAAGAAAGAAGTGGGGAGGAATATTCAAGGGTGGATTCAAGAACCAACCAAGAAATAATCCAAGATCCAAGACGAGAATCTTGTTGCCTAATTTTTATTAGTTCAAATTACTTCTTTATTCATTGTGTGCTGTGATCCATGTAGAAATTCTGGATTTACGTATCTTGGTGATTTGATGATGAAAATTGAATATACTTATGAAAAAAGTGATATTTATGAGTAATTACGGAATTCGAAATTTAAGATGGTTCGATTATAAGGATTAAATGAATAAAAATCATGCTTAGGGCTTCTATTGAAATGGTTGTGTTGATTCATATGTAGAAAAGTTTTACACGTATTATAAGGACTGAAATTATGATGACTATAGCCCTTGTATGTAATATAAATTTGAGAGATTTATTGTTATGGAAATTCAAAATTGATATGAACATAGATCGGTCACTCAAGTTTCTGGAATTTTAGAATATGAATTCATTGTTAAAATACATGATTAATTACCCTGAGTTGGTCTACTAATTATTAGAGATTCATTTGGTGAAAAATACATTAGTAGGAACCTAGAAAATCAGGTTTTGGTTTAGAAAGTGTAAATCCCTTTAGAAGAAAAACTGGGAAAATGAATTATGGAGGGGGCTTAGCCCCGGGGTCCGTCATATGGTTCGGGTGATTTTTAGGAGTTCATACGAATTGACAGAATCGTGTTCGGAGAATCGCACAATTTATTAAAAATGGTAATGCGACAATGTTAATAAATGGGACATATTTAATTAATTGGATGTCGAAGGGTAATATATAATTAAAAGTCATTTAATAAATTAAATGTGGAATGATAATTATTAAGTGGGGATTATTACTAGTGGCACCATAAGTAATCGTGGGATAATTACCTTACCTATATCTATATTTCTCTCTTTCTCCCATTCTCTCTCTCTCTCTCTCTCTCTCTCTCTCTCTCTCTATATATATATATATATATATATATATATTGTGTGTGACATACTTGGGTTCGTGGACCGTCCTATCGGTTGGAATACGCGCATTCAGGACCGGAGCACATGTCGGCACAGGTGGGCTACGCGTAGTGTTAGGCCATATTTTAGGGAATACATGGCAGTGCCACTTAAAGGATTCAAGTGTTGATGCTGGATCTATGTGACACCTCTTGGTATGGGTCGTGTAATGGTGAAACTGCGTAGGTACCTCCCCACTTGCTTGTATTTTGTTTTGTCCGTTTTGGATAAGAGACTCCTACGGATTGACCGATAGAGCACGAACGAGACAATATGGGTAGATGACTTAGTTTCGTATATATAATGACATATATGAAGTTAATTGAAATAAATGAAAGAATTCCTAAGTCTAATGTTGTGGACTAAAGATACAGACCCAATACTACGTAGTATGAATGATATTGAATGTTATGTATTTATGGGTAGTATATCGAGGGTAAATTGGGAAACAATTACTTGAGAGTATTTAACTCTATTTGAGTATATTATCTTGCTAGATGCATCTTTATACTACCATCTGCACTTATTATGTAACCATATTGGGTTATGGGTGGGTATTTGAGTAACACTGCTTTTAAGTGAGGGGTGAGATATATTATTCATGAGAGTGACGATGGGAACATACTTTGAATATAATTTTTCCCCTTTAAAATGAGTAAGTTAATTCTTGCGCACTTTACGGCGCTGACCCAAAATTCAAATGTTTTCTCCCCCAGGTGTGCCTAGGCAAGGATAGCAAGATTGTCAGGAGAGCAGTCTTGTCGTTGCTTCCATTTCAAAGATTTCAGTTCTTAATTCTATCTTAGGTTGTCTTTTCGTTTTGATTATTTCATTCTGGATTATTATAAAAGCATAAGCTCGAAGTTTATTTCCTTTCAGTTGGGTTGAGATATTAGTCTATGTTGGAGTTTTATTTATTTAGTTATTCATACTCTAGATGTTGATTTAGTGGTGTGTGACTATTTATTTACTTGCAGTTAAATTCATTTATGCCTATTAAATTATTATTTTATGGTTTAATGCTAAGAATGATATAAATTGACAATAAGCCTCATCTTCGGCGTATTATGTCTGACCAACCTTTACATGAGAAAATGGGGGTGGTTACAGTTGGTATTAGAGCCAGGTTCTAGTGTCCTGAGCGCTCTTTGATGTGTCTGGAGCCCATTATAGGATTTTTGATCCGGTGTCACGATGAGGTGTGTGTCGACATCGTTCACTTTCATTTGAGCGTTAGTAAGACTTCTGGAGTATTTGAGCTTAGAAAAGCGTGAGAATGAGGATCATTACAAGTTAGTGGTCAAGCGTGGTACGAGTGGTTGGACAAGGGTGTTCACTATAGTGTTAAAATTATTATGGGAAATTATCTTGTCCGGGGGTAAAGTCTGGAACTTAAAGACTCTTGGGGGCACAAATTATTGAATGTCTTTCTTGTTGAATCCATTTTGGAGATATAAAGGAACTTTAGTTATTGAGGAGCTTATTGGAATTTTGCGCTTTATTTATGATAATATGGGTTGTGAACCTAGTAAAATGACCTTATGAAATTTTGTGCTTGTAAGAGAAAGAGCAATAAATTGTTGCGTTTTAGCACCGTTCTTTAGTGTTGCCCACCAAATTTACTTCGGAGACAACCGCGGAGAAAGACATGTTGGAAACATCATCAGACAATGCATCAACTTATGTCATGTAACCATGTTGGCTACTTGAAGTTCTCTTATTTTTTCGGCTTGCAACAATCCTTCGCCCTGTGATCTTCTTTGTTGCAATTAAAACATCTTCCTTTAAACTCCTTGTTAGTACCTCCTTGTTGACTTATGCCTTCATTTTTTTTGCTTCCTCTTTTTGTTGAATTTGTGCCCATCCTCGACAATATTTGCTTTTGCCGATATAGCATGGTTATCATTTTTCTTTTCAGATTTATGGTTACCTTCTTCTATCCTTAACCGAACAATTAAATATGCAAGTCCTATTTCTTTTCGTTTATGCTTCAAATAATTTTTGAAATCTTTATAAGATGGAGGTAATTTTTTAATTACCATAGCAACTTAAAAATTTTCACTTATGACCCTATTTTCAACAAGTATTTCATGAAAAGTTAATTGAATTTCTTAGACTTGACTTATGACAATCCTTAAATCCATCATTTTATACTCGAGAAATCTACCGACCACGAATTTCTTCATACCGGCATCCTCAGTTTTATATTTTTTATTCAAAGACTCCCATAACAATTTATCGATTCAGTTGGACTATACACGTTATAAAGTGTATTCTCCAATCCATTAAGGATATAGTTTTTGCATATAAAATCCAAATGTTTCCATGCTTCTAAGGCTAGTAAAGTTGTCTTATCCGTTTCATTTTCACTGACCACGGGAGCATCTTCATTAATAAACCTTGCAAGATTAATGGCACTTAAATAAAACAACATCTTTTGTTGCCAACGTTTAAAATCATTAGCATTAAACTTTTCGAATTTTTTCCCATGGGTTAAATGAGTAGGAACGGTAGTAGGAACACTAACTAACAAACCATTTTGAGGAACTGATTGCACATTTTCGAAGGATTCGGTAGTCATTGTTCGATTTTAAAAAAAACATAACCAACTTATGAAATGTAGAGAATATGTAATTACGAAATTCAGGTTATAAAACACGTTTTGTATATATTATAAAAATTGACACGGCAAATTACAGTTTTATAAAATTCCAGATTTTAAACAACACATACCAAAAAATTATAATTATGTATTACTTTTTTATAAACAAAAAAATTATAATTTTGTATTAATTTTAAATTTAATAAACATTAAAAAATAATTCTCTCTTAAGATTGTTATTTTGTATGTAATAAAAATCAGTGATGTAGAAAATAATTTTTTAACTATAATTAAAAAGAATGAAATAAAAAATCGTATGATGTTCAAGAATGAAAACAGAAGCTACAGTTCGTGATTTTTGGAATCACGTAACAAATTTAAGACCAAGTCGAATGTTGAAAAATCTCTCTTTAATACAGAATTTGCCCCCACTTATGGTGCTTACAGCTTGAACAATGGACGCTTGTCTCCCAGGATGAAGCGGTCTTCAACCACCACAGGAAGCACTGCAATATGGTGGTTCCATGAATTAATAATGGTGATAAACTCTCTGGCTTTAAGAAGGACGAAGTTGCAGAAGGAAGGAATCTTTCTAGTGGAAAAAACTGAGCTAGTGGTTGTTTATTTACATCCATGAAGTGTTGATTAATTAAAATTGATTCGGGTTGAAAAAATCAAAACAGGCTCAAATTTAAGTCCAAAATCCCTATTAAATTTTGTCCAAAAAGTTAATGTTTATTTAGGAACGACCGACGGCACGTGCCGGACAGCGAAGGTGCACGCATGTGGGCTTTTGGTCCAAAGTCAAACCATGCATAGTGTAGGTCATTTCCCCTTCAAAGAGTTGGGATACCCTAAGGCATCCAATACCTAGTCCCAACTTTGGGGTATATTAACTTCAACACTTCTCTACACTTTTCCAATGTGAGACAAAACTTCTACACTAGCTATACTATATAGTTTGTGTTCCAATGGGTTACTTTGGATCCAAATTTATCATTCATTCCTTAGTCGTTTTGATCGTATGAATATATCTCGCTATTCTCATCTCGACAAGGATCACGTAGGTACATTGACTCGTCACTTTTGACATGTGGATCCCACCTAAAACTAATCTCAAAGTTATCTCAAATAAATTCAAATTGTAATTTTTATATAATTTATTCCAACAAGTATACTGTTGTCCATAAAAATTGTCAAGCTTTTTCTTACATTATCTCTAAATTCAAGTGGAATGGGAATAAAAGTGTCATAAAACTGTTTTCGGTATATATTTCCTGTATACTATTTTTCAGAGTATGGTCATATTACAGTGTGGTGTTTTTTATGTCTTATATATATATATTATATATATATATACACATCACACCTAGTTCTAGACACTAAGAAACGTTTTTTCCAAATTTTTTATTTTCCTCTTGAAATTAACCTTCCAATCAACCCATATTCAAAAAATTAGGTCAAAATACATTTTGTAGCTATTTTTAAAAAATCAACAAAAACTATTGGCTCAGACCTTTATAAATTAGGTATTTTGAGTTATTTTTGTGAATTTTTTAAAAATAGCTACAAAATGTACTTTGACGTGATTTTATGAACATGGGTTTATTGAAAGGTTAATTTCAATGGAAAAATATATAATTTGAAAAAAAACTTTTTTATTATCTATAATTAGGTGTGATGTATAGAGTATGATGCATGTTAGAATTCTCCTATACACACACACACACACATACATGATAATTCTCACCAGCATGGATGATGTGATGTATGGATGATGTATAGAGCATAATGCTGGTGAAAATTATCATGTATGTGTGTGTGTGTGTGTGTGTGTGTGTGAGTGTGTCTGTATAGGAGAATTCTCACATGCATCATACTCTATACATCATTCATACATCACACCTAGTTATAGACAATAAAAAGGTTTTTTTCAAATTTTTTATTTTTCTCTTGAAATTAACCTTCCAATAAACTGATGTTCAAAAAATTTGACCAATTCATATTTTGTAGCTATTTTTAAAAATTCACTAAAAACTGCTCAAAATACCTTATTTATAAAGGTCTGCGTCAACAGTTTTTTGTGAATTTTTTAAAAATAGTTACAAAATGTATTTTGACCTAATTTTTTGAATATGGGTTGATTGGAACCAATTTCAAGAGAAAAATATAAAGTTTGAAAAAAAGATTTCTTAGGACTTAGAACTAGGCGCGATGTATAGTGTGATATACATCATGATGTAGAAAATCTCTAGTAAAGAGTCCTTATAGTATAGATCCCAGTACATACCATTTTTTTTAAACAGTAAAAAAATGAATTTTTTGATGAAACTTCATGGATATGATATCCACGGTGAGAAGATCATCTCTAATTTTTTTCATCAAAAAATTCAATAAAAAAATCGTTGAGCTGAAGTGATATGTCAAAAAATGGTATAAATATGGATTTTCGACCGTTGAAATTTTGGGTCTGCATCAGCAACTTGATTGATTGAATTTTTTTATGAAACTTCATGGATACTGTCGAGATCATATCCATGAAGTTTCATAAAAAAATTCAATCAAAAAGGGGGCAAAGTGATCGTCAAAATTACAGTCGAAAATGCATATTTATACCATTTTTTTACATATCACTTCATCTCAACAGTTTTTTTATTTTATTGAATATTTTGATGAAAAAATTGGAGATGATCTTCTCACCGTGGAGATCAATATCCATGAAGTTTCATCAAAAAAATCATTTTTTACTATTTAACAAAAATGACATGTACCAGAGTCTGCACCATAAGAAATCCTTACAGTCTCTCTTTTTCTCTCTCTCCCTATATATATATATATATATATATATATATATATATATATATATATATATATATATATATATAGGGAAAGGATCAAGTGAGGTTCCTGTTTGAGGACCCTGAATGAGGACTATTTTTTTAAAATAGTAAAAAAAATATTTTTGGGCTGATTTTATTTTATGATTTTTAAACATTTCAATAGGACCATAAAAAAATAATCAACTCAAAATGAATTTTTTTACTATTTTAAAAAAATCAGTCAAACTTTGTCAGTTTTAAGTTATTAAAAACTAACAAAGTTTGACCAATTTTTTTAAAATAGTAAAAAAATTCAAAGAATTAATGGTCTATGACGTATTGATGAAATTGAAGACGTTGCGACAAAGCTTCAAAGAATTAATCATGCCGATGTTTAATTGGTGCAAGTTTAATCATCTTCAAAGTTAATTTCATTCCGAGATCACTTAGGTATGAATGCGTATAATTAATGGTGCTCGGAATTATTTTATAAAAGATAAGGATGTAATTTTTATAAAGAAAAATATTTTTAAATGGTTTTAAGTGTTTCAAAAGGTTTAAACTTCGTTTTATGATGATAAGCTCGAAATAGAGTTTGACTAATTTTAATCTCTTTGTTAAGAGACGTTTTAATCAGAAAGTCAAAGAAAGTCAAACTTTCGCGCTGTCGCTCGAACGACATTGGATCTCGTTCGAACGAGATACAATGTCGCGCGAACGACATGCTTAAGTTGTTCGAACGACACGTTTTTTGAGGCGGCATTTTAATTTTATTTAAACAGTATTTTCATCATAATTTCGAAAGTATGCAATCTGGAAAAAGTTTTACGAACCAGAACCTTGTTTGCACATGTTTTCTAAGGTTTCAAAGTCTTAAACACATCCTTAGAGTTTGCAAAGGTCTGAGTTATCATTCTTATATGTTTAAGTGATCTTGCTGCACCAAAGTTGTTTGTTCTACACATTGAACATTAAAGGGTTTTGCGATGAATAAGCGACGGACATCGTGTTCGACATCGTAGATGAATCAAAGCCATATCGGTGGACACTGAGACATACGTGGACGCGTGTGTTGTGGATAGGTATCGTGGAATACGGACTTTTTACATGGGCACTATTGAAGAACGATTGAAGATCAGAAGGAGCGTCAAGACCCGTGGGGATCGAGTCTTAGTGTAAGGCTAATTTGTCTTTGTAAAATCATTGTTCATAGTGATTGTCTGGCTTGGGCCGTCCGAGGTTGTTTTTCCATTTTGGGTTTTTTCCTCGTACATCCGGCGTTGTGAGTATTCTTTACTTTACTTTACTTTACTTGCTTTAATCACTAGATGCATGTTTAGGATTAATCAAGATAAAACTGGTTTAAAGTAAGAATTGGGTTTTCACAACTTGGTTTGGTGCATAATTAAAAGTTGGATATTTTTTGGAGAAAAATTGGTTTTATTTGAAACACAAATATCGGGCCACTCGCACTCTTTCAAATTGGTATCAGAGCGGGTTACGCTAATTTATCGCGTGATCATGATTTTTCTACGACTTACTTTCTGATACAATTTGTCTACTCACATTTTCAATTGGTATCAGAGCTAGAAAACATATTTATTTGTTTTGTGATCCCGTGTGTTTGTTTATCTCTCATGTGGTTTCTTTTTCTCGATGGATTCTCTAAGCTTTGACGATTTACATCGTTTGAATTTAAAGTTTGCAAAACGTATTGAAGTTTTGAAAAAAGAAAATTCCGGTTTTAAAAATAAGATTGAATATTTGCAAACGTTTCAAATTCAAAGAGATATTTGTCGTGAGCACTTTAGTTCCTTGTTTAAAGATTTTAATATATTAAAATTGGGCAAAAAGGAGAGTGATGATAGAGTCCTCATTTTAGAAAAAGAGTTAGAGGATTTGATAAATTCTAGTGTTTGTGCCATTGAGGAAAATATTTCGATTAATGATTTTGTGGCACGAGAAAAGGCTCTTAGGGATAAGTTTGCTCATATTGAGGGGGAGCGAGATAACCTTCTAGGGATAATTGAAAATTTAAAAAAAGGAGTCCCGAATTTTTGAGGAGTCTAATCGGTTGTTTGAGTCGAAAGTTTTGAAGTTAAAAAATGATTTAAATGACCCCAGTAGTGATGGTAGCGGCTTATCTTATTCTAGTGGTTCGAATGTAAAGGCCAAAACCATAGTTTGTTTTAGAGCGTTAACCACATCCGAGGGTACTAGAAAAGGTCAACCTAAAGGTCCCGTTCATCGTCGTGTTTTCACATGTTCGCATTGTGGTAGGAAAGGTCACCTTAGGAGTTTCTGTTTTGATCTTAGAAAAGACCCTAGGAAGATTAAACGTAGTGTCCCATTGGTTTCCAAAACCCGTTTTGTTAGGTATACACATGTTTGGGTTAGGAAATCCATTTTGGAGATGCTAAATGCTTAATGCTTCGTTGGTTGATTCTCACATGCATGCACATAATTCATCTCTTGCTATTTCTTATGGATAGTAGCTTGCATGTTTTGTCAAACGCTAGCCTTTGCATCATGATTTATTATTTGCTAGTGATATGACATGTGTATCATTTTTTATTATAATTTTCATTTGTTTGAGTCCTATTTGAAAAATACAAAAAGAATTTATTTTTGATAAAACTTTTAAAAATTCAAAAAGATTTTGCTTTTCTTTGAGTCAAAATATGTTTGAAAAGCCAAAAAGATTTTCGGTTTTTGTTTTTTGAGTCTACATGTTTGATGTGGCATATTGGTGTGCTTGGACCCCCCCCCCCCCCATCGTTTCATTATTCATGTGGCTAGGACATTTGGTCATTATTATCGATGCTTAGAATGATCTTAACCATTGTTTATATGGGGTAGTTTCGAAGTTGATATGCATTTTGATTCGACTTTGTATATATGCCAACATTGCACACATGCACGAGTTTATATGGATGCTTGACTTCTCTTGCATATTTGAATTTGGTGAGGCGTTCTTATCTCAATCTTGTCATCTATGCGTAAGTAGACTTAAGGAGAAGTGTGCATGTAAGAACCGTTTACTGTGAGGATTTAAAATTGGTAAAAATGATGAGTGATTCACGGAAAATGGCTGCGAGAGTTCAAAATTAACTCGTCGTGAAATCCACCGCTTAAAAGAGCCCAAAAGAAAATGCAAAATTCTAAGAAAAGGGACAATAAGATTTTCTCTAAGTTGAGAATTCTAGAAACCTCAAAAGAACTTGAAAAAGTATATATATATGAGGGAGTTTGGTTGGAGAAAATTTAAACGGGTTTGCACATCTAATCTTAATGTTGAAACATTGCAATTTGACGCTATTGTTTGTAGAATCGTCAAAATTCTGGATTTGTGTGCATGTAGTTTGTTTAGTTCACTAAGCTCACTCTTTAATTGTTATATGGATATGATAAAGTTTGATGATTTATCGCTATCAATTAGAGCTTCTTGATCGTCTCGATGTGTTGAAATTGTGACTCATTTGTTGTAGTTTCACGCCCATTCAGTCCATGTCCATGTTTGAGCACATCGGAACTATGTTTACATGTAACTCGCATTTTTAGTTTTGATGAGTTTTACCGTTTTGTGTTAAAAGCCTACTGTTTTAACACTGTTTTGATTCTGTCAGGCCCTTCCTGGAATTTTTTTGTGGAATTTTTTTCACTGGCCAATACTTTATAATATTTCTAGGAAAGTGGGAAATTTTGGCAGGTCGCACGAAGTCGTTCAAAAGACAACTCATCTCGCGTGAACGACATATGTACTTCGTTCGAGCGACTTCCTCATCTCGTTTGAGAGAAGTCCCTGGCTCGTTCGAACGACAGGCTGAAAAATGTCTTCTGATTGTTTGCAGTCCTCTGGTTTAATTTAATACATTTTTGGTACTGCGGGAAGCATTTATGGACTGTTTGGTTTATATGCAGGTTCTTTTATGTTCCAAATTGGTATTTTGCATATAAGTTCGGTTATCACACCTGATTTGATTGGTATATTCCTTGTGTGATTCCTTGGTTTACTAACTAATGATTTATCATTGCTTGAGCATATTTAGCTGGTTGTTTCATGATTATCTAGCTGTTTTCAATTCTCAAATTAGTATCAATTTTATTCAAATTGGTTTTATATTCTCATGCTAGATATTTCATATTGGTTTATCTTTTCACCGAATTGTCTATTCGAGACAAAAAGGGGGAGAGATGTATGTGATGTAGGGGGAGATTTGTTGAGCTACTATTGATATATGGATTTACATATTATTTGATTATATTTGTTTCAAATTGGTATCAAATAATTGCTCACATGTTTCAAATGATTTGTTCTTGAAATATAAATTGGTATCATTTGTTCCTCCATACTTCACTGGGTATTTGTTTGTCTGTTTCATGTGTATAGGTATGCTTCAGCGATTCGAGATTTCAAGTCTACATCACATTCAGACAGTTCATACTTGTCGGTGCTACATATTCTAGTCCGTGTCCTGTATTTTTATTTTTGGGTTTATGGGATGGGATGGGATTTAGGCGTCATATTCTAGTCATTTCACTTGTTTAGTTTTGTCTCGGAATAGTCAAAGGGGGAGATTTGTAAGGACATAAATTTCCAATTGATTCCCTGTATTGTTTTGACTTAATTCCGTGAACAAAACTGTGTTTGTAATATGTCATAGGGAGAATTTTAGTTTGCCATGATCCCACTTGGTCTATGACGTATTGACAAAATTGAAGACATTGCGGAAAAGCTTCAAAGAATTAATCATGCCGATGTTTAATTGGTGCAAGTTTAATCGTCTTCAAAGTTAATTTCATTCCAAGATCACTCAGGTATGAATGCGTATAATTAATGGTGCTCGGAATTATTATATAAAAGATAAGGATGTAATTTTTATAAAGAAAAATGTTTTAAAATGGTTTTAAGTGTTTCAAAAGGTTTAAACTTCGTTTTATGATGATAAGCTCGAAATAGAGTTTGACTAATTTGAATATCTTTGTTAAGAGACGTTTTAATCAGAAAGTCAAAGAAAGTCAAACTTTTGCGTTGTCGCTCGAACGACATTGGATCTCGTTCGAACGAGATACAATGTCATGCGAACGACATGGTTAAGTCGTTCGAATAACAAGTTTTTTGAGGCGGCGTATTAATCCTATTTAAACAGTGTTTTCATCATAATTTCGGAAGTGTACTTTCTGGAAAAAGTTTTACGAACCAGAACCTTGTTTGCACATGTTTTCTAAGGTTTAAAAGTCTTAAACACATCCTTAGAGTTTGCAAAGATCTGAGTTATCATTCTTATATGTTTAAGTGATCTTGCTGCACTAAAGTTGTTTGTTCTACACAGTGAACATCAAACGGTTTTGCGGTGAAGAAGCGACGGACATCGTGTTCGACATTGTAGACGAATCAAAGCCATATCGGTGGACTCTGAGACATACGTGGACGCGTGTGTTGTGGACAGGTATCGTGGAAGATGGACTTTCTACGTGGGCACTATTGAAGAACGGTTGAAGATCAGAAGGAGCGTCAAGACCCGTGGGGATTGAGTTTTAGTGTAAGGCTAATCTGTCTTTGTAAAACCATTGTTCATAGTGATTGTCTGGCTTGGGCCGTCCGAGGTTGTTTTCCCGTTTTGGTTTTTTTCCTCTTGTGAGTATTCTTTACTTTACTTTACTTGCTTTAATCACTAGATGCATGTTTAGGATTAATCAAGATAAAAATGGTTTAAAGTAAAAATTGGGTTTTCACAACTTGGTTTGGTGCATAATTAAAAGTTGGATCTTTTTCGGAGAAAAATTGGTTTTGTTTGAAAAACACATATCGGGCCACTCGCACTCTTTCACATATCCTGGTACATCTTATCCCCACCGGGCTGTACCAAAAATCATGAACTGTGCGACTCTGTCATCACCTCGCATCGCAAGTCTTATCCCTCAGGAACAATCAACCTTCCATTGAAACGTATACCCCCATATGAACCCACGGTATAAGACTCGACCCCCTTTGCTAGAAGTTTCACTATCTGACTCTGGCAGAACGGATCAGCTGCTTGATCCTGTACTACTCTCATAATAATCTGGGGCGTAACTGTTATAACAAACATGAATGATCGAGCCATCGCATCCGGTGTCCTAACTCTTTCCATTTCACTTTCCACACTTCGATCACCTCCCCTATCGGCTTATGGCTCAACTTTTATGCTACCACGTTAGCCTTCCCCGGGTGGTATTGGATATCAAAATGATAATCCTTCATAAACTCAAGCCACCGGTGCTGATGTATATTCATCTCCTTCTGTGTGAAGAGGTACTGTAATGACCTATGATATGTGAACAAGCGAAATTTCTCCCCCATGAGATAATGTCTCCAAATCCGAAGTGCAAACATGACCGCCGCCAATTCCAAGTCATGGGTGGGGTAATTCTTTTCGTGAGGCTTAAGCTTATGGGAGGCATAAGCTATAGCCTGATTCTCCTGTTGGAGCACACCCCCAAATGCTAATAAGGACGCATAAGTGTAGACTAGATGCTCCACTCCCGGCCTAAGCAATGCTAACACTGGTGCTGAGTTTAACTTGTCTTTCAACTCATCAAAGACTAACTGACAGGCGTCACTCCAAATAAACGACACTTGTTATCTTCAAAAATCCTCGAATGAACCTCCTGTAGTATCCGGCTAGGCCAAAGAAACTGCGTATCTTGGTTGGTGTCATGGGTTGTCCCAACTCCCTCATTGCTGACACCTTCCCTGGATCCACAGATATCCCTCTATCAGAGATGATATGTCCTAAAAACTGAACCTCCTTCATCCAAAACCCACATTTCTCGTATTTTGCATACAACTCATGCTGGTGCAGTGTCTGCAAAACCTACCTCAAGTGCTCGACATGCTCCTCCTCGTTTAGTGAGTAAACCAGAATGTCATCTATGAAGAGAATAACGAATTGGTCCATGAACTCTCTTAACACCCTATTCATCAAGTCCATAAACACGGTTGGGGCGTTGGTTAGCCTGAAAGGCATAACCCTGAACTCATAGGAACCGAATCTTGTCAAGAAGGCAATCTTCGATACATCATGCTCCCTGATACGCAACTGATAGTATCCCGATCTCAAGTCAATCTTTGAGAAGAAGGCATCTCCTCTCAATCGGTCGAATAAGTCATCGATTCGAGGCAACAAATATTTGTTTCGTATCGTGACTTTATTCAACTCTCGATAATCGACACATAACCTCAACGATCCATACCTCTTCTTAACAAACAGTACGAGGGAAACCCACGGCGAAGTACTTCTACGAATAAACCCCTGCCCCAATAACTTCTCAATCTGGTCACGTAATTCCCTCATCTCTGCTAGAGCTATACGGTAAGGTGTGCGGGCTATCGATCGAGTGACCAGCGCTAAATCCATGACGAAGTTTAGCTCTCTACTCGGTGGTAACCCCGGAATCTCCTAAAACACATCGATGAACTCACGAACAACAAGAATCTAGTCAAGTGGTACCACCACCTCCATAGATGTCTCCTCATTTATGTAGTATAAATGCGTGGACGATCCTCCTTCAGGGCGAGGCATCACCACCAGGAACATCTCCTGACTAGGTATGGCAAAAACTATACTCCTACTAAAACAATCGATCATGACCTTATACCTGATAAGCCAATCCATACCTATAATCACGTCATACTCGGATATATTCAATACGAGCATGTCAGCGGGTAAGATAAACCTCCCAATCTCTATACCCACTCCCCGAAAAATAAAAGAAATCACATACCCTCTAGTCAATGGAGAATCCACACAAATAACCGTACTCTCTGCTGTAATAAATAATTCCTTAGTACGTGCAAACCCCGTGGCAATAAAAGAGTGTGTGGCCCCCGTGTTAAATAAAATGCGCCCCAAAGTCCCCTGAATAGAAAACATACCCTCAATCGCGGGTGGTCCTGTGGCACTGCGGCCTAGTGAAGATTATAGACTCGTCCATAATGAAGCTGCCCCTGCTAAACTGAGACAGCTGGAATGAGTGGCAGTACTGGCATCTGTGGGGGTACTAGGAGAGCTGCGGGAAATAACGATCTCTGGGGCTCCTAACGAGCACCCTGCTACTGTTGCTGCTACTGCTGGACTTTACCCTTATGAGGGAAGTCCTGACCCTTGTGGCTAGTGTTTTCATAAGTAAAACATCTCCCTAGGAAGGGTCCTTCCCTCTGTCCCTGCTGTCCTCGGCCCTGATGGTCGTTTTTGCCCCTCCCTTGGCCCTGCTTGCCCTGTTGAACCTGCTGCTGGCCCTGATGGTCGTGCTGACCCGCTGGCCATGCCTAAAGCCTCCCTGCCCATATCTAAAACCTCTTAACTTGAACCTCTTAGATCCCCCTACTGGGAACCCTGATCATAATGTCTATATTGACCCTGAACTGTCTGTGCCCCAGTGGCACCATTTCCTCTTGTCCTGCCCTGCTGGCTAGACTCTCCTACTCGCTTAACCTCTGTCAGATGAAAACGGTGGTCCTAGAAGTGGAGTAGTGTTGCATTAACCACGTTCGAATAGGTGGCCAAAGAGAGATTGCCTATCAAATACTGGCGGATCCTCCATGTCAACCCATCCATAAAACGCTGAATCTTCTTTTCCTCAGTCGGGATCTCATTCGATACAATGTTAAGAAGGTTGATAAACTCTGTCTCATATTCCACCACGGTCTTTCCCTTCTGCTTCAAGTTCACTAACTTCTGTCTCATCTCTATTTGGATGACCGAGGGGAAATATTTGCGATCGAACCGCACCAAAAAGTCTCGAACCGTGAGCGTGTCTCTCTCCTCAATGATGGTAATAGACTCCCACCACTGCAATGTTGCTCCAACTAACTTGAACGTGGCCAGCATCTGACTCTTCACCTCCGTGCACTCATGCATCCTCAAAGGCCTCTGGATGTCCTTCTTCCATTGGCTCGCTACCACTGCATCGGAGCTCCCTGTAAACTCCGGAGGATGCACCTTCTAGAAGGCATCCCTAACACGTTCCCAAGTAGACGGGAAGGCCTGGGCCTGAACTGGAGCCACCACCGGTGCCTGAGGTGGTGCCTGTTGCACAACTGTTAATGCCTTATTTACCGCCTGAGCTACAATGGCGGCAACTTCAGTGGCATTCATTATACCCTGAGCTGGTGCAGGCTGAGGCTCAGGATGAACAACCATGGGAACTCTTTGTGCATGTCGAGGAGGCATATGAAAGGAGAGAAAGGTTTCATAAGTATACAGCTATTATGTCAAATTAGCTGAAGAACGTAAAGTGCATAAAGAGTACAACAATCCTAAAATATAGGGCTCTATATCAAAGGACACTACGCGAAAACATAATATGTCATACAGATCCTAAGGACACTAGAGCCTGATGCTCTGATACCACCTATGACACCCCGCCTAATTAATTACCGGGTGATCAGTCCTTAATTAATTAATTTCAGAATATCAAGTTGGTTCAGATAAATGCATCACTGTCGAAGAACTCAAATTTTAATTTAATTGAAAACTAACCACCTAATATTTAAAAGATTGGTGTCAAAATTTTATCTTGTCATTAACCATCATCAAATAAGGAAATAAATTAACTAATACTATTCATCCTAAAAGCATAAGGAAAGAACTAGCTGAATTAAAATAAAGAACTAGAGTAAACACTTCAAATTAAAATCCCATACAAATACAAAGCCATGAAATAAAAGTCTACTAACACAATAAAACATATAAATCTCTGAATATAAAATAGGAAGGGATGACATGTCAAACTGAAGTAAATAACGGATATATAAAGAAGAATGGACTATGAAGCATCTACTAGCAATGTCCTGTAGCTCCCACATCAGCTACAACATAGCAACTGAATGGAATCTCCTAAGTTTGGTGTCCCTGTGGCTGAGCACCTAAAATAAAGGAACAAGAAAAGAGTTTTGTAGAAAAACGGGTCAGAGCCCAAGTAAAAAACAGTTTAAAAGTAGCAAGTGCTTAAATTGGTTGATTAGAACAAATATTATTCATGTTAACTTAGTGTACTCACTTGAAATGCTCACCTCTCATCTAATATGCACGTCTAACGAGCCTAACTACCCATACTAGTCATGATACTCTACTTGACTATACGTAGTATAACCACTATGCCAGATAGAATATCTAAATAACCCGAAGATAATATATTTCTATTATTTAGGAATAGGTTTAAAGATGCTTTAACTCATTCTCATAACATTCTTAATTCTCAATAAAGCGGCCAATATGAAACACAAAATAGGAACTCATCATACATATGTAAAATCTCACTATGTATACATATAAATATATATATCAGTACTGCACCCATGGTTAAGAAACCCCTGGTTCTAGGCATACTCGGCTATCTAGTCCCATTACAATGCTCGTGCATGAAGGACAATAGATTCAATCTCTCAGGAACCAAGAAAGCATATACACATATTGGAGGCGAACATAGTTCCAAGCCGATAGGCTACGCACATACCTACGCACCCATACGACCATCAACACTATCGTTCTCATAGATAGCCCGTGCCTAGGTTCCATGCTCTAGTAGTACGACACAAAATCCCCCGAAGGCACACAAGATATGGTCGTCCATAATGCGCTAACCGACGTTCGATAGTCAGTAGCTAGGTATGTCATACACGTAATATCTCAAATAATAATCATGCACACAACTTATATAACTTAATAAGCGTTCACGCAACCTGATTTCCATAGTACGTAAGTAGTATTATTAATTCTACCACTCACCGTGATTCGATCATATATTTCCTCTCTCGAACCTATATTCCCTCCTAGGTTCTATAAACTTTCTATATCACGAGAACTATTATTATCCTGACACACTAATCATTCGGAATTTAAGTCACCTGTTACTCACGTAGGTCATTACTCTCACTTGGATAACCCTAGGACGATTTTTAACCGACCGGACCCTAAAAAGCCATTCTGGAATCTCGTTAGAAGTCAAGGGAATATCGTTCGAACGAAGTTCTCACTTCAAACTAACTCCATTATTTCATTATAAGGGTCGTTGGAATTCTCGCTCAAACGAGGCCATTCGAACGACCTGGACAGACTTCGAACGAGAAATTCGTGCAGACCCCTATTCTTCTCCAAATTCGATTTTCCCAACTTTCAATCTTCAGTATCAATCCAAAACTCATCCCAACTCTAATTTAATAATCCTAAACTATTCCAAATTACCCAAAGATACTTTCTAATACAAATTAAAGGTCAAATCTTTATATACTCAAATGGAATTCAACAATTTCTTCAATTCCTAAATAATCTCTTAAATATGAACCCGTAATTTTTTTTTTAAACTTTCAAAACTCCCAATTAATTTCGTGATTTCCAATATATAATTACCAAATTTGACAGGTCTAAGACGGTAAGATCCTCTGCATGCAAACCCATCTCCAATTCATAAGGTTTCTTTACAAATTAGTCTAATTAAACGTAAGTTGTCATTGCAACAAATTTATATCATATAATCTAAATCAACAGGAACAATATTTGCTAAAAGAGGAGCAAGATAAACACTTGCCTTGGGATGGATTTTTGATTCTCTGATTGAATATGATATGTGGTTGATCCTCTCGTCGCGATCTACACTTTGGTGTAACTATTTGTGAGAAATCTCCAACTTTTGGCTTTGTTCTCCAATGGGTCTCCTTTCTTCTGGGTTCTCCCTCTATTTCCCTCTCTTTCTCACGTAGGTTGCAACTGACAGACCACTAAACCTCGATGCTCCTATTTTAATCCTATTTTTCTTCCATTTAATTACTCAAAAATCCCAAAGGACTAAAATATCCCTCTGGGGTGTCATTTTGGGCTAAAATGCCCCGGACTCCAAATATAACACCCGAGTAGTATTTTCTGACTATTTCGACCCTTTCGGACATGCTGGCGCACTCAAAATAGTCATTTGAGTTATATAAAAATAATTTACCTTTTTAACCCCCAAATATATAATAGTGACATGACTCGTACACGCGTCCCAAATGATTATATCTTAACTGTCGTGTATCTCGTCCCCGACCATATTATTATTTCCGAAACGATATTATGTTACTCACTACAAAATGTTCAACATAGTTATTACTCAACATGATTTCAACATAATTATTTTCGATAACTACCAACTCTCATCACGCTAGTAATTATTACCCTTAAAATCGGATTAATTATAAATTAAATTTTCTCCCTTTTAATTAATTAATCCCAATTTCCATAATTTCATAATAAAATAAATATGCGTAAAAATACTGGGTATTACACGAACTCCCTATCTCCACTTTAAAGGCAAGAGATAAATATAATTAATTAGGACATGTGTCATAAATCTCATCGTTAATTGTCTTAAGAAGCTTTTAGCTCCGCACGATACGCGGGCGATTTATAAATTATTTATTACAATATTAGCCGAAAATTAAATTTTAAACTTTATGAGTAATGAAAAGCATTATGTTATCATATCTCCACTTCCTGTATTAAACATGTGAACAAAATTTTGAACATGAGGAAAATTTTATTTTTTCATAATCCAAAATAAGTTAATAAATATTATATATTTCATTTAGGGAGGAAAATTCAAGAGGTGAGTGGGGAAATAAGGATAGGTGTAGGTCAATCTTCACAATATAGCAACGGTAATTTTTGTGACCTGAAATTCTTAACAATTGCAATAAAATCAGCAATTTAAGACGATTCGAATGGGAAAAATGAGAAGATAAATTTTGAATAAATAATTGGGTTACAAATGAAGTTACAAACTGATGGCAAACTCCAAAAAAGCATTGTATGGCCAAGGTTGCCAAGTGAGTCATTTTCACAAACGTATAAGAAGCAAGAACGATAGAACATAATAATAAAACTAATCTCCACACCGAATTGGTTGCCTAAAACCAAATGTTTGAAGAGCACTACACCATGCAAAAGGGCTTGTTGTACATCGAATAACTTCAAATAGAACTTGCTATTTAGAATTATAAACTGTGGATGCTCGTGCCCTTCTATCTTTATCCTCCCTTTTTTTTATAGTTAAGAATGTTTATTTCTCCTGTTCAATCATTCCACTTTCAGTATTTTTAGTTAATGGCTGGTTTGGGGTTTGTTAGTATGAGCATGGATTTTGGGAGACGTATTTCAATCTCTCATTTCTTTCTTCTGATTTTTTTAATAGGCTTCTCTCTCTCTCTCTCTCTCTCTCTCTCCCCCCCCCCCAAAAAAAAAAAAAAAACAATGACCGTAGTTCCAAAATCATTACAAAAAATTGTAATATCCAACAATTAATCAACAATCAAAATAACAAATTGATAAGAACCCAAAAGTGTACATTTTATACCCCGAATAGACGTATTTTAATTGCTAATTCTCGATATAATTGGTTCTTATGCGCTTTATTGTTTATTTTGTAGGTCAATTTTCGTTTGTGGAGTTCACGTGCTTAAATCCCGTCAAAATGCGACAAAAAGGAGCTAAACCTATTCCGTAACCATTACCCTAGCCCGCACTGAAGCCGAACATCGAGCGTGTCTAGTTTGTGCTTTTATTATTTTTTAGATTTTTATTTTGAGTCGTTTTTATTTTTAGGATTTATTTTAGATTTATTTAGAATTTTTAGAATTTCTTTTCTATTTTTCTATTTCTTTTTATATTGTGTTGTTTTATTTTTATTTTAATTTTTTAATCTTTATTTAATCTTTAGGATTAGTTTTTAGGAGTTTATTTTTAGTTTTATTATATTTTAATTTTTAGGACTTTAGTTCTTATTTTTATTAGATTTTTTGTTTTTATTTCTTTTATTTTATTTGAGTTTTTTTTATATGTGTATTAGGATTTTATTTTTATATTTATATTTTAAGTTTTTTTAGTTTTATTAATTTAATTAGTGTTAGGTTGTTTTATTTTTAGGTACACACACACACAACTCCTATTCTACGCCCTATTCACACCACACCATTCCATACACCTAAACACACTCAAAACACTCACTCACCCTCACCTAACAACCATACACACTCACACATCCAATGCACTCACCCTCACCTTTAATACCCCGTATTTTTATGCTATATTAATTTGGGGATTTATTAAAGTTAATGTGAGTTAATTATTTAATAAAAATCCGAAAATTAATTATGTTATAATTATTAACGTGACGAGAGTTAGTAATTACGAAAAATTTGTTGAATATTACTAATGAGCAAAGTAATATGTAATATTGGTTATATTGAATGTCACAAGTGAATAAAATGACAATTTTGGAAATTTGAGTCGGGACGCGCCCGTGTCGCGTCGGGACTAATTTTGATAAATAAAAAGTGAATATTTTATAAGTTATTCGTATGGTCGTTTTGAGTGCGTCAACGCTTCCATAAGGGTCGAGATAGTCAGAAAAGTGTACCCGGGGATTTAGTTTGGGTCTCGGGGCGTTTTTAGGCCTAATTAGTACCCCGGGAGGGCATTTTGGTCATTTCACATTTATGGGTAATTAAACCCACGAAAATCAGTAACCTATATCAGCCATTTAGGTTAGTCAGCTAGGGTTAGAAAACTCAAACACAAGTGACGGCCATAGGAGAGGGAAGAAGAAAGCTTCCAAGGCAATCCAAGGCCCCAAAAGCCATCTGTTTGCACCGCCACCACCACCAACGCGTAGATCGCACAACGGACTACGCAACCGCACCAAAATCATCTGCAAACTAGAACGTCGAAAATCCCAAGCAAGTGTTTATCTTGCTTATTTCATTGATGCATCTTTCATATTAGTGTAGGAATGATTAGGATGAGTTTTATGGAAGAAAACCTAAGATTTGAGATAGGAATCGCATGTAGTTATGGGTTAAATGATAATTCTGGAAACCCTTGCCATGTAGAGGAATTTACCCACGAAATTATGATGTTTATAAGAAGAAAATTCTGGAAAAACAGATTTAAACCATGATTTAGAGATTTCTAGGGTTCTTGAATATTTAAATGAATTATGGCATAATTAATCCATGTTTAGTGACGTAAATTGACATGCTTTACGTAAAAAATGTATGATATCATGTTAGGAAGTTAGTAGTACAAATTTTGAGACGTTTGGGATTGTAAAATATGGATTTGGTGTAAGTTAGAAGATGAAACCCGTAACTGAAATTCTGCGAAATCGTTTAAGTTTATCCCAGGCGGACCGGTCCGGGTCTGAGGCGGATCGGTCCGATTTACCGGATCGGTTCTTTTATTCTAAGGCGGATCGATCCGTTGTTGATCGGATCGGTTCTTTTCCAGGCTTCATCGGTTCGCTTTTGGTCCGGGGTCTACTGGCCTTCAGTAGTCGGATCGGTCCGGATATGAGGCGGACCGGTCCGGTTAGCCGGATCGGTTCTTTTATTACAGACGGACCGGTCCAGTGATAGAATCCCTGAGCGTTATGTAGTAAGTGGAAAGGTTCCTCAAAATTAAAGTAAGATGTGAACGGTTATACGTGATAACTAAATAATGTTAAATAAAAGTCGTAACTATGGGATTTGAGAATATACCCATTATTGATATGGTAATATTAGTATAGTTATATGATTGTGTATGCATATACTATCTATGTGTGAAAATCATGCCCACGCTACTTGATATCCCTGAGGTTTTTGCGCTGGGACAGTCTTATCTCGATGGGACCTTTATGGGGGATATTGACTTGTACCCTAAAAGATAGATATCCTTGGTACAGGCTATCGGAATGATAGTTCAGACGGTTCTAAGAGATGCGGGTATGTGGTTTCCTCTTAGAGACTTGGAATCTATGCTTCGCCTCATATTGTTTATGTATAGGTATCCTTGGTACAGGCTATCGCAGTGATAGTTCAGACGGTCCTAAGGATCTTGGAATCTATACTTTTCCTCAATATTATTTGAGTATGTGTTAATACAGTTCGAGAGTGATTCCGAATTTGTATTCCCTTAGTACGAGTGATCGCGGATTGGATAGTAGAGTATGCCCGCACCATAGTTTTTATTTGGGGTGCTGTTATGATATATATATATATTTTATGAGTACTTAATATATATATGAAATTCTGAAATCCGGAACTGCCTACTGTGATGTGATATGTAGGACATGGTTGATGACTCAAATTGTAAATAATTATTTTGAGAAAGTATAATATGACACTGGAAAACTTTATTGATTAATAAAGTTAAAATGAGAACTATGGTTACTAATTGAAATATCTTTTCAAACAATTGAATCGTTAAATTTTGAATCTTACGAGTAATCTAAGATAAGTTAAATCATTGGTAAGACTAGTGCGATAAATGATAAGACAAACCGTTGGGAAGGTTAGTGCGATAGGTGTGCACATTAGAAGAGAGGTGAGAATTTCTCAAGAGAGTGTCGCACTAATATGTTGTTGCATTGGCCTGTATCAATTTAAATACTTGCTAAACATATTTTAAATCAAACACACTATCGGGCTCTGACCCGTTTCTTCTTCTCTTTCTCTCTCTTGTATATATATGTATGTATTACAGGTGCCCAGCCACATGGGCGTCTTGCTTAGGATCCCTTGAAAGGAACGTGTTGCAGCTTAGGTGGGAGTTGTAGGCCACTTGCATAGACGACTTCGTTTACTTGATTCCACATCAATCATACTCATTTATTGGGCATGTGTCGCCCTTTCCACTATTTACCTGTTTTGTTAGGACATTTATATTTCAGTTAGTTCTCGTACTGTGATTTTGGGATTTATTCAGCATGTATGTTTTACATTTAGTTTTAAATGTTGGGATTTTGGATGTTGAATGTTTAAAGTAATTGGATTATGTTCCAGGATAATTGTTGTATGATTCTTACTTATTGAAAATGTTGTTACTAATTAAATAAATAAGTTTTTCTTTAAAAATACTATTTGGTTAAAAAGGTTAAAAATGGTTTTGACACTTAGCTTAATTAATTAGGGTGTTAATTTGAAAAAGTTTATTTTTACGACAGTGATGCTAAGAATGAACCAACTGTTCACCTTGATTTTAATTTAATAAAGGAGTGATCGCCCGGTATTTAATTAGGCGGGGTGTCACATCACCCTTAAGCCATAGACCCTCACACACACTAACCCCACCACATCATCATCTTCCCTATACCCTTTCACTCTCTCTCCTCTTTATCCTCCATTAACAACCCAAAACACAACACCCTCACACCTCTCTCTCCTCTCCCACCATAACCAACCAAAGCTCCACACCCAATAACTCCCATCAACTCACCCAAACCCGAATTTTCAATCCATGAACTACAACCCAGCCACCCTGTTACCCGTCTTCTATCCGGATCTGTCAAACCCATCATACCCGGAGCCCCGTTGTCAAATTGAACCCAAGCTCGTCGGATCCCCCACTTCCGACCCAACCTGCCACATCGCTTGCTCCGACCCCTTAAACTCAGTAACCCAATAACCCGACCAACTCCAACCCATTACCCCTGCTCCTTCACGTCTAACCCGAACCCAATCAACACCAACCACAACTCGACGACCCTCTTCTTTTTTCGCTCAACTGCCAGTCCAAAACCAAGAACCACAAAACCCACCTCTCCAAGCCAAAATCGTGTTTCTTCACCTGCATAAACAAAACCCAAATAAAACCAAATAATAAAACCCAAGTGCTTTAAAACCCATTTTACCCCAACTCATCCTAACTACCACATCTCCCACATGTACAATTAAAGTTCCCCCAAACACCCTCACCCAAATTTGATTTCTACCTCACCCCATGCACATGCATCCCTAGCCCATTTTCCCAATTGTGCCCCCACGGTCCATGTGCCTCCTATATAAGAAGACCATGCTCACTAAGAGAAAAATTCTAGAGTCAAAGAGAGGAAGAGTTACGCTAGAGAGATAATTTGGATAGAGAAACACCATTTTTATTTTTTTTAGTAGTTTAGTTTTTTTTACTTTCTTTTATTTTTTTAGATTAGAAAGAAAAATAATAATAATTGGGTGTTTTTAAACAATTTGAGAGGTTTATTGAAGAAGTGAAGATTATTTGCAATTCAAGTTGAATTTGGTTTGATTACTCTTCTCTAATTTTTCATTATATGCTCTTAATTGCTTATTATTTTTATTGGATGATGATTATGGGGGGCTAATCTCCCATTCAAGGGATGAATTGAAGCCCTCATGAATTCAATTTGATTTAATTTGTCAATTTTAATTTTGTTAGTTTTCTTTGATTAGTAAATCTAATTCCTACTTTATTTTCACATTGAGAAATGGAAAATCATCCTTGAGAAAGGATTGAAAATTGTATTATCATTTATTCATTTGATTCAAACTAGAGATAAGCTTATCACTTGATCTAAATGTTAGTACAATTTTCATCTACTCTTGTTTTATTATTGTCAAGTTAAAATTAGTTGGATGAATCGATCCTAGCGGGTGATTTGTTCGATTAATTTTAATTCAATTAGGGTCGTGTGTGTAGGAATTAAACTTACTTTTCTAAAACAATATTCAATTAATTCATTAGTGTAATGAGAGTTAACTTTTGAATTAAATGAATATTTTGGAAATTGTTCAAATTAAAATAGTGCAAGCTAAATTGATTTGTGTGAATTGAGGGTGGATTTTCCATCCCTTGAATATTTTTCTCTAATTTAGTTACACCTCACTCATTTTTATCACATACTTGTTCTTAGTTTTTCACACTTTCATTCTAGTTCAATTACCACTTTTCTTATTTAGTTCTTAGCTTATATTCACATCACCACAAATTGTTTTAATATTGAAAAAGGTAAAAAAATATAAAAAAAGCAAAAAGTCTAAAAAGAAAATAAATAAACATGAATTACATATGTTTTTATCTCGTTTCACTCCCTTGATTTGGATTGATACCTCGCTTACCACTATTCTCTAGTTTTAGTACATTTTTGTAGGTAGTCGAGGATTTTGATTAGATAGGCTTGCAACAACGATGACAGACCAAAAAGCTTGTCTATCACAAATTTTCAACAATAACTAAAACTAAAAGGAATTTGAAGAGTTGGGATAATGAGTTGCCTTACTTCGTAGCTTCGTATAATATATAAATGCATAAAACCCTCCTATACATTCAGATATGAATACTCGCTTTACTGAAATTTAGTGGTGAAGAACATGAGTCATAAGATGGAAGGTCGGAATAGAAGCGGGATATCATTTTCGGATATTATATTTGGGGATACGAAGTGAGGCGGGAGAGTAAACGTTGAATATTGAAGTGAGGCGGGGGAGAGAGAGAGAGAATACACTGAGTAGATGTTGAACATTAAAACTATACACGTGTTTATTCTATCAAAGGAGACACCAAAATTATATTTAGATATTGGATATTAATTATATCAAAAATACCTTATAATATGACTTATGTAGTTAGGACATTTGTATCTATAAATTTGGAGTCTCTAATGATCAAAGGGGATATAACACAATATTGTATCCACGACCAAAAATCTCAACTAACACCCTCTATCACTCTAGGTCGCCTTCATCTACTTAAAATAATACAAGTTTCCCTTTTCCTTCCTCGTGAATGTAGGCAGGTTGACCTATCGTACCACACATATCTTTGTGTTCATATTGAATTTGCACCTATATTCGTGGGTTAGATTGGTATTTAGTGTTATTGTAGGATCGATATCCCCTATAATTTGGCATCGTATGTGAGAAAACTTGAAATCCCACCACTTTTGAATACCAAATCTCATTCAAAATTAGTGAAAATTAGTCTTATTGTTCCCATGTTAAGAACCACATTTGATCCGAGGCAATAAAATCCTTTGAGTTAAGGTTTTAAAAGGAGACACGAGGTGCGCTTCGAGGCGAGGCGAAGGATAGGAGTCCAGAGGCTTACGCATCTAGAGGACCTTACTGAGGCTTACGCCTTAAATGGGAGAGGCGTGCGCCTTGAGGCGTATGAGGCGTGCGCCTCTTTTTTAGCTGTTGAAAGAAAAAAAAAGTCATGTGGGTTTTTTAGATGCTGATGAAAAAAAAGTCATATGTAATCCTCTTCTTAAACAAAAGGTCGCATGTTGCTCAAAATCAATTACAATTCCAAAACCTTAGCAGCCGAACCACTTTCACAATGAAATACCACCGGACGTCTTCTCTAGTAGAAACCGACCTCCAATCCTCTTCTCCATGAGCTAATTTTTAGGTTTTTTAAGTTTTGTTGATACCCCCCCCCCCCCCTTTTTGTTTTCTCTGCTCTCTCTATATATCGATATATATAGACACATATATGTGTTCTGTTTTTTTGTCTTACATTTCTACCCACTTGTTTTATATATATATATATATATATATGTGTGTGTGTGTGTGTGTGTGTGTGTGTATAAATGTGTGTATATAGCTTTTTTGCTAACACAAAATCTATATTATTGTAGTGAGTTGTCACTATGTCAAATAAGAATGATCCCGCTTGGAAATACGAGAAGGAGGTGGAATTGTCGGATAAGGGTTACAAATATATTGAATGTGGCTTTTGCGAAAAAATTATTAAATGTGGGGTTACGCAAATGAAGGACCATCTTGCGGGTACCAAACAAAATGTGGCTAAATGTGTGAAGGTACCTCCGGAGGCTAGCCAAGAGATGAAAGATTATTTGACGAGGGTGTTGATGTTAAGCAAACAAAAAGAAGAGAAGCTGAGGAAAGGATTAATGATGCCTCTTATTACTATAATCAATCATTTGGAGGGTCAAACATGGGTAGTGATTCTACGAGGGGAGTTCGAGGGTCAATGGATCGTTTTATTGTCAATATTGATGATGATAGTGAAGCAACTACCATAGACAAGGGACACGAAAAAGATCTTCGCAATCAAACTTGTTTAGATGTTGGAAGGTTGTTTTCTGAAAATGGTATTCCTTTCAATGTACCAAGTAGTCCTTCTTTTGTGGACATGTGTCGAGCAATTGGGAAATTTGGTTGTGGTTTCAAGCCTCCTACACCACATGAACTTAGCACGTGAATTTTGAAGAAGGAAGAGGAGACGACAAATGAAATTGTTAGTGAGGTGAAAAAGACACGGGCACACCCGGGGTTTCCATATTATTTGACGGGTGGAAAGATATTCGAGGGAGAAGTTTGATAAATTTTCTTGTCAACAATCCATATGGTACAATTTTTTTAAATCCGTGGATGCATCAGATGCCATCAAAGATACGAATTTATTGTTTAAGCTACTTGATGATGTTGTGGAGGAATTTGGGGAGGATATTGTTATCCAAGTTATGACAGGCAATGCATCGAACTATAAGACAGTAGGAAATAAGTTAATGGAGAAGAAAAAACGGCTTTGGTAGATGCCGCGTGTCGCACATTGCATAGATTTAATGTTAGCGAAGCTTGGAAATTTGCCTCAGCACAAGAATACATTGATTAAAGAAAAAAAGGTAATACATTAATATTTTTTATATTAATTTCTTAATATATTTGCCATAATTTGATTTGTAATTTAAGTATTACAATACTTTTTATGATGGTTAGGTGAGCAATTTTATTTACAATCATGGATGGGTGTTGGCATTGATGAGAAAAAACACCAACAAGGATTCAATTCAAAGATGAAATCCAAGAATTGACAAGTTTCATTGTGAAAGTTTTAAGTTTAACTTGTTCATCCTCCGCTTGTGAGTGTAACTCGAGTACGTTTAATCAGGTAATTAATATTTATGAATTAATCTCCGGTCTATGAATATAGCTGTAAAATTATGAATAAATTTACAAAAATTTATTATAGATACACACAAGGAGGAGAAATAGTTTAGCAACATTGAAGCTCAAAACGCTCGTCTACATCACGTATAACAAAAATTGAAAGATAGGCACTTGATGAAAAAGGCACTTAAGGAAGACCAGGATCCGTTGGTCAGTGACATTGTGCCTTTTGACGATGAGTGGGTTGTCGAGCCAACCAGTGGATGCCTAAGCGATGAATCGAGGTTGACTACTGAGGGGGGCACGAGTACACAAGTACAATAAAAAAAAGGAGAAAGTCGAATAGTTAAAAAACTAAGGAAAACGGTTTAAATTAATATTTATACTTGGCTTTTTTATTTTACTAATTTCAAACAAACAAAAAAATTATTTTTTAACCTTATTATTTATTAGATAAAGGAAAATGATTGTAATTGGTGGACGGAGAAGAGGAGTGGGAGGATCTTAACTCGGACGAGGAGGATGGTGGATTATTCGATATGCAGATGATTCCATAGATGATCCTCTAAGCGATGATTATAGCGATGGAGGTCGAGATAAAGCATATTATCCATTTTCCCGGCCATTGGATACCGATGATCCACTACTTAATATATAGTGATGATACATTGTTTGTTTTGTTTTGGGTTATGGTTTGGTGATACATTATATATTGTTATGATTTGGTTATGGTGATGGTGATTATTGTTTTTGTGGTGACAATTAAGTTCAACACAAATTAATAAAAAAATTCAATCACCAAAGAAAATAAAGAATGTAAAGAACACCAATCACACGACACAATATTTATGTGGTTCAGCAAGAATGCCTACGTCCATGGTGGTGCTCTCGATATAATTTCTCTATACTCCGGGGAGTGTTTTACAGGAAAAATAATACATACCTCTTGCTCCAGGATTAGGGGTTATTATATACATGTTTGTTCTCGGGGAGTGGGGGTGTTGGACTCCCCCACGTCAGTCCATAACCCCTAGAATATCTGCATACGAAATTTTAGGAACTTGACTGAGTCGTAACTGAATTGATTGGGATGCGAGGCTCCCAGACTTTGGGCCGTTTTTATTGGGCTACTCGCCTTGGGCCAAAATGATAAATCGAGGTACCCACAATTGCCCCTAAAGTTGTTGGGCCACAATTTTGGGCTCAATAATTTTAAATAATTTGTCATAATGGTATTTTTGTAAATTGTGCAGCATTTTCCAAGATTGAAGCGCCTCCTCTGAACTGATTTAGGCGAAAGCTCGCTTCGTTTTCTGTGCGCTATTATTAGAAACGTTTAAAAATCCTTCGGAGAAGTGTTTTCTTATTATCGCTTCAGGTTGACCATATTGCTACCCTTTTCCAAGATCCCGCTGTTCCGCTTTTTATTCTCAGGTCTTCGTCTTCCAATTTCACTATTCTTTATCGTCTTTGCTTGTGACTTTGCATCGTCCTAAGCTAATTTTTCACTTCGTAAGTTCCTCTTGCTCTTTCTCTTTGCTTTTTCTGTTGACATTTCTTCGTATCCGTAATTAAGGTTTGTGAATGGCGAAAATAGGCAATAAAGCAATACTCGAATTTAGGAAGTTTTATAACATCCCAGATTGGGTAGATATTGAGTTTGCCCCGGTCCCTCGTAATGTTAGATAGATTGAGGATGCTCACTGGATTCATGTTCTCCTATTGTCCCAAGGGGGTCTTACTTTCCCCCCAAGCAATTTGCTTTTGCATTTCTTTGGTTATTTCAATATTGTCCCTACACAGTGTTCGCCAAACATCTGGAAGATTGTTAATGGTGTCCATAATATAAATCAGCTCTATGGCACCAATATAGGGCTTGCTGAGATCTGTTTTTGTTATTCTTTCTCGCGAACAAGTTCTGGTCTTCTTAACCTCAAGGCCAGGAGTCTTGATAAGGTATTGGTAGTGAATCTACCTGATTCCCATAAGGATTACTGACAAGAGGATTTTCTTGCTAGAAATTGGCAGTTTCCTCCCCATACTGAGGGGTCGAGGCCTGATAGGTTCATGGTCCCCTTTTATGGGGAGGAGTTTATAGGTAGTCTTAGTTTTTGCTCTTCTCATCGATCCTCTTATTAATGTATGATTTCTCTGATATTCTTCTTTCTTTCTTTTCAGTGAGAACAAAGAACTTGGAACCTGCTCTCAGTGAGGTTCGAGCTGCTGAGTTGGTCAAAGTCTGGAATATCAGGGAACTCTTGGCCGACGGTGAACATCCTCGATCAGCGGCTTTTCTCTTGGAGTACAAGTGTAAGTGGGTAGTTTAGATAAGATGGAGGCGTAACCCCTTTTGAGTATAGTAATGATAAGTTAAATATCAACACTATTGATTAACCATAGGACATTCAAACACTACTCAATGAAGATAGACTCAGTTTGAGCTCATAGATCTCTCGTGTATAACTCAAATAATTATAATGAACTTAAAAGTAACTTAGCTAGAGGGAGAGAGAAGTAAGCACCCTAGATACACCTTGGCAGGCAGCCAGACACACCAACCACCCTCAAGAATCTTTGTCAAGTATTAAAAGCTTCGTAATAAATGACAATGGTGGGTGAGTAAACTCTCTGGTTTGTAATAACTCTCTATTAATCACTTTTGAACTCTAAAAAAAGATCATCATCTCCTCAGAGGTGGTTGGGTTCCTTAAATAGACTCCCATACCACCCTTGAGGTAACTCCGCCATTAATGCCCGTGAAAGACATCCCTCATACTTTATGTCACAAAAATTAAATACATGATGCACTAATTGCCTCCACGTCATAAACATTAAATGCCAAGGCATGCATTTTGCCTATCCACTGTGTGTCAGGGGAATGTTATCACAAAGGTAGCTCACTAACTGTCTGACAGCCCCAAATACCACGGTGGTTTACTCAAGTGCAGGTCTGACATTGCCTAGATGGTTAGTGACATCAGATAAAGTGTATGTGACATTAAGTAGAGGATTATTTAGCTCACAACTCAATGCTCGATGGAACTCAAGGTTGCTCCCCCCCGAGGTTCCACGGTCAGGGTTCTTAGGTGTTTTACCAAGTGTATCTAAGATGGTCGGACAAGCCCCAACGGTGCCTCACTTCTCAATCCTCCAAACTAAGTCCCTATAAGGTTCCCACGACGAGGTCATTCAATTAAAATCATGAAAGCTCTCCCAATACCTGCCAAGCCTGGTCTCTCGTGAGTACCGTTTGACCTCACACTAAAACTCATTATTATTCTCGTTACATCATTACAACCGTTATAGCTTGTAGTCAATATAAACAAATATACAATATGGATAAGTAACACAACAAGCTAAAATATGAGTTGCCACGCTAAGCTGCCTCACTGAGTTACCATGCTTGAGCTGCCTTGCTGAGTTGCCATGCTGCCTTAACCCCAGATACTGTTGTAAATAGGGGAATTATCCCTAATCTCAGGATTACCTTCAAGACTTCTTTATAATAAGAACGTTGGGTCTAGCTTTATCGTGCGCCTTATAGACAGTGTCCCTGAGCTAGACATCACTGAAGAAGTTGCTGCAGATCCCATCCAATTGGACGAGAAAGAGAGTAGCTCCGGTGAGGAGAGCGAAGATGATAACGGGGGGCGGTACTGAAGGTGGTTCCAGTGAAGAGAGCACTACTGGTGAAGGATTTTCCAGCTTGGAAGAAGTTTTAGAAGCTCGAGAGTCTTCCAGTAAATCAAGCAGTTACACCGAAGAAGATATGGCTCTTCTCAAGAAGAATCTGATTTGGGATGATGATGATGTGCTTCTTTCTCAGCAGTTGAAGAAGTAGAAGTCTGGTAGTAGGGAAATTGCCACTGGTTCTCAGCCTGTTGTCAATGAGCAAGAAAAGAAGAAGAGGGGGAGAGAAGTTGAGAAAGAAAGAGAGAAGGAGGGAGGAGGAGAAGAAGATGGAGTACAGAAGGAGAGCTGGGAGGGAAAAGAATGAGAGAGAAGAGGAGAGAAGAAGAGAGGAGATAAGGACAAAGGCAGGGCAAGCGTTAGTGCCTGTGTTCGCCTTGCCTGAGGGGGCTTCTGTCGCCATCTCTCCTTAGTTGGCTCCTGCGTTGCTCGATAAAGCAATTTTGCCTACTGATTGTCAGAAGGAAATGGGGACCGACCAGTTAACTCTGCAGGCGAGTCAGAGGCTAGCCTTGGTAAGTCTGTCTTCGCTTTTATATGCTCACAATATTCTGTTTAATGCTTCCCTTTCTTAATGTTTTCTCTTTTTTTATAGTTCGTAACTGACTTTGTCGTCCTTTATCTCACCCGCGACGAGCTGGTGAAGTGGAATGCTGATTTGGAGAAGCAGAATGCTGAGCTGAAGGGGAAGGGTGTCGAGCTGGAGGCCAGTTTAAAGAATGCTAATGAGGCTCAGTGATTTTCCAATCTCGCCCTCACTGAAGACAATCGGGTGAAGTAGGCGGCGGTCAAAGAGCTCAGTGAGCTGCGACAGTCTTACGGCTTGGTCTGCACGAGCAAGTTAGTTATAGTGGAGAAGAACAGGGTGCTGGCAGAGAAGGTGGAGGAGAGCTCATACAATACTGGGTGGGCTACTGCGTAAGAGGATGCTGAGGTTCAGATAGGCTACATTAGTTGAATGAACTTTAAGAAGGGATGGAATAAGGCTCTTTTGGCTGCTAGAGTGGACATCTTGTAATGACGCCATTTTCTTATGCCAATATATAATTGTCTTCTTTCAATTTCGTCACACTTACTATCTAATAATGATATATTATTACATATATGATATTCCGAGTTCTTAATATGACAAAGCCCGTTTTTAAATTTGAAGAATCAATGGTAAAATGGGTCAAACTGAGATTTTATGGCACATCCTAAGCTAAGTGATAAGTTTTGGGATAGAAAATGTAATTTTATGAAACTTTAGGGACTTGGTTTTAATAAAGAAAGTTTTAGCGACCAAAATAAAAAAAAGGACCTTTTTGTAAATAAAATATTTTCAGAGACCTAAAAGAAATATTGAATATATATGGTGTAAAATTACTAAAATACCCTTCAGGTGTAAAATGACCCTTATACCCTTAATAACTTTCCACCTCGTGCTTTCTTTTGAACATATCCACTGCACACGTGTCACCTCTATAGGAAAGGATAAAACTCATGTAAATCCTCTAGAAAAAGGCAAAACACGTGTCGCCGTTTGGTAAACCAAGACTGCAAGGCTGATCCGTTGCACGACACGTGAACGACGACTCACCAAAGTGGAAACTTATCACCCAGACACATGTCAACACCTAAATATCTTTGGAAAGCTATAAATAGGGCCTTTGGGGATCATTTGAAACTCACACCAATTCCTTAAGAATTATAGAAAGAAATAGTGAGAGAAAGTGTGAGAAAGTTTAAGAAGAAGTTCTTAGGGATATTCATCTTAAGGTAATCTTAATGTTATAATGCATCTTTATAGTTTTAATTTATTTTTTTATAACTTACTTAGTAGTTATGCTGGTAAAATACAATAAAGAATTCACTTATCAAAACTTAAAATTTAGAACAAATCCAAGTTGATTTTATAAACTTGTTTGAAATTATACGCTTTTAAAAATGATTCTTTTTAAAGAAATTGCTCGTTATTATGGAATCCCATTTAAGTAATTCCAAAGTCAGGCCCGGTGAAGTTCTCTTTAGATGAGATGGTATTTAAGTGGTGCCCCTGTGACCCTCCATCTCTACTGGGAATGAATCCGGAAATGTTCTGTCTAAATGAGATGGTATTTAAGTGGTGCCCCTGTGACCCTTCATCTCTACTGGGAACCGACTGATGAGGAAAAACTATGAATTGAATTCTTCAATTACGATCAATGAGTTTTAAAAATTAACAAATAGGGATTCAGTAATCCTTTAAAAGAAGAGGTTAGTATAGTATAAATTGGACCTTAGAATGTGTACTTAAATCTTTATCAGATTAACGTGTGATTGAAGACTCAATACCAGTAAATTTGACCTCCATTTTTGGGTGAGTACTCTGACATTCCTTGTGTATTTTGATTTTATGATACTATGCAAACTATATATATTTTGTGAACTGCTTTTATTCTTAAAATTCATGTGATACCGATGACTGATTCAATTGTGATATGTTTATATTTGTCCATATAAACATACCGATTAAAATGATTATTGAAAAGGATATTGAATATTGAAAATCTGATTTGGCCTAAGGGACCTCTTTACTGACTGACCTTCCCAGCTGGGTTATCGCTGGTGTGCCCTAAATAAGGCGTTGTGACGAACATGTTCGATTGACCCTCAACTATCGGGGTATAATACGGTAGAAGAATACGGTATTAGAGTGTACTTGGCCATCAAAATGATATGATTGAAATAAAAAGACATCACATTTGATTTGTTGCATTCGCCTTATTCTGAGCTATCCAATTGTGATATATATACTTTCATTTCAAATATATATCTATTTACTGCAAGTTCCTATCCATATATGTATATGCCTTCTCTTTTGACTTAAATAGGTATCTATTTTCTGAAAACCCTGGAATGTCTGGAGATTGAACCTCATTCGGCTTTTAGCTGATGTTGTATAAATAAACATTTTTCAGGAAACCTTTAGGCTCACGGACGGAACGAAAAATGGACTACTTTGAAGATTTTGCTTTTAGAGGTCTTTTTGTAAAATGTTTATTTAGAGCATGTCTGGCTCTCTTGTAATAAGGTTTAAATTTTCTCTTAAGTTGTGACTCGTTGTTACTTTTAATATATATGAAGTTTCCATTAGAAAGCTCTGATGACGTAATTCCTTTACTTTCAGTATTTTACCATTCATAACCATGTGATAATATTTCCGTTGCATTTATTTAAGGAAACAATTAAATCGAAATATTTGTTGCCTTGGTGGCATGTCAAGACACTCGTTCCCTAATACTATTTTGGGTCGGGGTCGGGACAGAGGTGGTATCAGAGAATAGGTTATGAACCAGTGGACTACTGAACATAAGTTTCGAACGTTATCGATTTTAAGTCTCCATACATAGGTCATAGGATTAAATATCCGACTTTTGTGATAACCCTCCATTTTTCTTATAGTCTACAAATAATTGTTTATATATCATTGTTCTTCTAAATTGCAATCTTGGGATAGGATAATACATCTTACATTTGGCCATGACTGTAGAAAATGACCAAGGTAAGATCAACTGCAGGGACTAGTGGTTCGAGTATGGAAGGACTGGAAGGTGCATCCAAGGCAATTGAAAGTCTAGCAAGAATTGTGGAGCATCAGGTGAATAATGGAGCACCAAGGAATCTTGAACTAAGTAGTTGTACTATTGAACAATTCAAGAAGTTGAATCCTCCGTCTTTTAAAGGAACTCCTAACCCCACTGAAGCAGAAAATTGGGTGATGCAAATGGAAAAGATGTTCGATGTTCTTAAGTGTACAGATGAACAACGGGTTTTATTTGGAACATTCATGTTAGAAGGTGAAGCCGAACATTGGTGGAGAATGACTAAGAGAATGCATGGGGAAAGTAATAATCCCATAGGTTGGAATGACTTCTTAGTGATCTTCTACGAGAAATACTTTCCCGAAACGGTGCAAGACCAAAAAGCAGCTGACTTCATGGGTCTGGTTCAAGGAAATATGACGGTTAGTCATATGAGGCATAGTTTACTGAGTTATCCCATTTTGCACCAGGTTGTGATGACCGATGTTTTAAGAGCCAAGAAGTTTGAACGTGGGTTAAGGTTGAATATTCGTAGATGAATTTCCATCCTAAAGTTGACATCATATAATGACGTGGTGGCTAGGGTAACAATAGCTGAGAAGGATAGTGAAGAATATAATCAGGTTAGAGAGGGGAAGAGGAAGTTTGGAGAACAAAGAGGAAGGAACCCCAATAACAAACCCTTTAGGACTATACCTAATATAGGGCAACCTTTAGTAAACAAACCCTCTAATGTTGATAAATGCCAACGTTGTGGTAATATTCATAGAGGGCGACCGTATTACCTGGAGAGGGGGAGTTGCTTTGGGTGTGGCCAAAAGGGACATAAAATGGGAGATTGACCTAACAAGGGGAAGACGGCAACAAAGACTTCTAATGACAATAAGGATCAGGGAAGACAAGGTAGAGTCTTTAATCTTTCCGATGCAAAGGCTTCTAATGCAGTAGTGTCAGGTACACTTTCTATATGTGCACAACCTTTTCAAGTTTTAATTGATCCTAGTTCTACCCATTCATTTGTGTCTATGCGTTTTGTTAATCATTTTCTTAATATTCCTGAATCCCTGGATCATATCATACAAGTTTCTACTCCTTCGGGTGAGTTATTGACTGGAACATTAGTATATAAGTCTTGCCCTATAAATGTCAGTAGTCATAAACTATTCGCTGATTTGATAGTTTTAGACATAAGAGATTTTGAAGTCATTTTGGGGATGGATTGGTTAGCATCATATCATGCTAGGGTGGATTGTTTTGAGAAGAGAGTTTTTTTTTTAAATTCCTAACCAACCAGAATTCAGTTTTGAAGGAACTATCATCTTATCTCCCATGCGTATTATCTTTGCAATGCAAGCTTGTAATTTTCTTAAGAAGGGATGTCAAGGATTCCTTGCCAGTGTTATTGATTTACAAACAAAAGAGCCTAGTTTAGAAGATATTCCTATAGCTAAGCTTTTTCCAGATGATTTGCCCAGTCTACCTCCTAGTAGAGAAGTAGAATTTACCATTGACCTTGTTCCTGCAACTACACCAATCTCAAAACCACCTTATCGCATGGCACCTTTAGAATTAAGGGAATTAAAAGTTCAATTACAAGATCTGTTAGACAAGAGTTTTATTAGACCTAGTATATCCCCTTGGGGTGCTCCAGTGTTATTTGTTAAAAAGAAGGATGGGACGATGAGGTTATGTATAGATTATCGTGAACTAAATAAGGTGACCATTAAGAATAAATACGCCTTACCTCGTATAGATTATTTGTTTGACCAACTGCAAGGTGCGCGAGTATTTTTTAAGATTGACCTTAGGTCAGGCTATCACCAATTGAAGATTAAGGAAGAGGATATTTCAAAATCAGCTTTTCGTACTAGATATGGTCACTATGAATTTCTTGTGATGCCATTTGGATTAACTAATGCACCAACCACTTTTATGGATATGATGAATAGAGTGTTTAGGAAATATCTAGATCAGTGTGTGGTTGTTTTCATTGATGACATCCTTATTTATTCCAAAGGTATTGAGGAACACGAGAAGCATTTTGAGATAGTATTACAAATCCTTAGGAAAGAGAAATTATATGCGAAATTAAAGAAGTGTGAATTTTGGTTGCCTAGTGTTTCTTTTCTTGGACATGTCATATCCAAGGAGGGAGTGTCGGTTGATCCTCAAAAGATCGAGGCTATACTAGATTGGCCAAGACCAACTAATGCGACGGAGATTCGTAGTTTCCTAGAGTTAGCAGGTTATTATCGAAGATTTGTTGAAGTATTTTCAAGTGTTGCCAAACCTCTCTCTAGGTTAACACAAAAGACGGTGAAATATGAATGGTCTGAGGAAGTTGAGAATAGTTTTTGAGAACTTAAGAATCGATTAGTAACTTCCCCAATTTTGACTATTCCTTCTGGTACAGGAGGATTTGTGATTTATAGTGATGCTTCTAAAAATGGTTTGGGATGTGTGCTAATGCAAAAAGGAAAAGTAGTAGCTTATGCCTCGAGACAGTTAAAACTCCATGAGCAAAATTATCCAACCCATGACTTAGAATTAGCAGCGATAATTTTTGCTCTTAAGATTTGAAGACATTATTTGTATGGTGAGACTTGTGAGATTTATACCGATCATAAGAGTTTGAAATATATCTTTACACAGAAGGAATTGAACATGAGACAAAGGAGGTGGTTAGAATTGATGAAGGATTATGATGCAAATATTCACTATCACCCGGGGAAAGCAAATGTAGTTACCGACGCTTTGAGTAGAAAGTCTACACCACATTTAGCATGCCTTATTACCAGCCAGGAAGCTCTATTGAAAGATTTGAGAAGTATGGAAATACATGTACGTATTTATAGCAAAGGAGGAATAACCGCAAACTTACAAATACAACCCACGTTGATGGAAAGAATTAAAGTTGCACAAGTAAATGACCTACAACTGAAGAAGATTAAATAAGAGGTTATTGAAGGGAAGAGAATTGAATTTGTGATACGAGATGATATATTAAGGTTTGGAAATAGAGTGTGTATACCGAGTGATGCCCAACTAAAGAGGCAGATTTTGGAGGAAGGTCATTACTCGAGATTCACAGTTCATCCCGGAAATACCAAGATGTACAGAGATCTTCGAGAAGTGTTTTGGTGGAGTAACATGAAAAGGGATATAGCAGAGTTTGTATCTCAGTGTTTGATCTGTCAACAAGTAAAAGGTGAACATCAGAAACCATCAGGATTATTACAACCTTTACCAATCCCTGAGTGGAAGTGGGAACATATTACCATGGATTTTGTGGCAGGGCTACCAAGGAGTTCCAATGGTAATGATTCCATTTGGGTAATTATTGATAGGTTAACTAAATCTGCTCATTTTCTTGCCATTAAGATTACCCATTCCTTAGAAAAGCTAGCTAAATTGTATATACAGGAAATTATTAAGCTTTATGGAACCCCAATTTCAATTGTTTCTGATCGTGACCCTAGATTCGTGTCTCGCTTTTGGAAAAGCCTACAAGTAGCCATGGGACCAAAATTGAATTTCAGCACTACTTTTCATCCTCCAACAGACGGACAATAGGAGAGAACCGTCCAAACCTTAGAGGATATGGTTAGGGCATGTGTACTTGATTTGAAGGGGAATTGGGACGATCATTTACCGTTAGTAGAATTTGCATATAATAATAGCTATCAAGCAAGTATTCAAATGGCTCCGTATGAGGCACTCCATGGTAGAAGGTGTCATTCTCATGCATGTTGGGAAGAAGTTGGGGAAAGAAAATTGTTGGGACCAGAATTGATTCAGGTCACAACAGAGAAAGTGAAATTGATACAAGACCGACTTCAAATCGCTCAAAGCCGTCAAAAGAGTTATGTTGACAATCGACGCCGATCGTTAGAATTCCAAAGAGGAGACTATGTTTTCTTACGATTATCACCGACAAAGGGAGTAATCCGATTTGGGAAGAAAGGAAAGTTAAGTTCAAGATACATAGGGCCTTTTGAAATCCTTGAAAGGGTAGGTGTTGTTGCGTATAGAATAGCCTTACCCCCTGAACTCTCGAGTGTGCATAATGTGTTTCATGTTTCAATGATGAAGAAATACATCCCTGATCTAGCACATATCTTAAGTCACGAGCCTCTTCAAGTTAGAGAAGATTTGACATACATTGAGCATCCAGTGGAAATCTTGGACCATAAAGATCAAATATTACGAACCAAGGTTATTCCACTAGTCAAAATGTTATGGAAAAATCATTCTGGTTGAAGAAGCAACATGGGAGTGGGAAGATGAAATAAAGGAGAGATATCCATACCTTTTTGGAAATTAATGTAAGTAATGTTTGGGGACCAAACTTTTTATAAGGAGGGTATGATGTAATGACCCCATTTTCTTATGCCAATATAAATGTCTTCTTTCAATTTCGTCACACTTACTATCTAATAATGATGTATTATTACATATATGATATTCGGAGTTCTTAATATGACAAAGCCCGTTTTTAAATTTGAAGAATCAACGGTAAAATGGGTCAAACTGAGATTTTATGGCACATCCTAAGCTAAGTGATAAGTTTTGGGGTAGAAAATGTAATTTTATGAAACTTTAGGGACTTGGTTTTAATAAAGAAAGTTTTAGGGACCAAAATGAAAAATAAAAAGGAGCCTTTTTGTAAATAAAATATTTTCAGAGACCTAAAAGAAATATTGAATATATATGGTGTAAAATTACTAAAATACCCTTCAGGTGTAAAATGACCCTTGTACCCTTAATAACTTTCCACCTCGTGCTTTCCACCTCGTGCTTTCTTTTGAACATATCCACTGCACACGTGTCACCTCTATAGGAAAGGATAAAACTCATGTAAATCCTCTAGAAAAAGGCAAACCACGTGTCGCCGTTTGGTAAACCAAGACTGCAAGGCTGATCTGTTGCACGACACGTGAACGACGACTCACCAAAGTGGAACCTTATCACCCAGACACGTGTCAACACCTAAATATCTTTGGAAAACTATAAATAGGGCCTTTGGGGATCATTTGAAACTCACACCAATTCCTTGAGAATTATAGAAAAAAATAGTGAGAGAAAGTGTGAGAAAGTTTAAGAAGAAGTTCTTAGGGATATTCATCTTAAGGTAATCTTAATGTTATAATGTATCTTTATAGTTTTAATTTATTGTTTTATAGCTTACTTAGTAGTTATGCTGGTAAAATACAATAAAGAATTCACTGATCAAAACTTAAAATTTAGAACAAATCCAAGTTGATTTTATAAACTTGTTTGAAATTATACGCTTTTAAAAATGATTCTTTTTAAAGAAATTGCTCGTTATTATGGAATCCCGTTTAAGTAATTCCAAAGTCAGGCCCGGTGAAGTTCTCTCTAGATGAGATGGTATTTAAGTGGTGCCCCTGTGACCCTCCATCTCTACTGGGAAGAATCCGGAAATGTTCTGTCTAGATGAGATGGTATTTAAGTGGTGCCCTTGTGACCCTCCATCTCTACTGGGAACCTACTAATGAGGAAAGACTATGAATTAAATTCTTCAATTACGATCAATGAGTTTTAAAAATTAACAAATAGGGATTCAGTAATCCTTTAAAAGAAGAGGTTAGTATAGTATAAATTGGACCTTAGAGTGTGTACTTAAATCTTTATCAGATTGACGTGTGATCGAAGACTCAATACCAGTAAATTTTACCTCCATTTTGGGTGAGTACTCTGACATTCCTTGTGTATTTTGATTTTATGATATTATGCAAACTATATATATTTTGTGAACTGCTTTTATTCTCAAAATTCATGTGATACCGATGACTGATTCAATTGTGATATGTTTATATTTGTCCATATAAACATACCGATTAAAATGATTATTGAAAAGGATATTGAATATTGAAAATCTGATTCGGCCTAAGGGACCTCTTTACTGACTGACCTTCCCAACTGGGTTATCGCTGGTGTGCCCTAAATATGGCGTTGTGACGAGCATTTTCGATTGACCCTCAACTACCGGGGTATAATACGGTAGAAGAATACGGTATTAGAGTGTACTTGGCCATCAAAATGATATGATTGAAATAAAAAGATATGACATTTGATTTGTTGCATTCGTCTTATTGTGAGCTATCCAATTGTGATATATATACTTTCATTTCAAAATATATATCTATTTACTGCAAGTTCCTATCCATATATGTATATGCCTTCTCTTTTGACTTGAATAGGTATCTATTTTCTGAAAATCCTGGAATGTCTGGAGATTGAACCTCATTCGGCTTTTAGCTGATGTTGTATAAATAAACATTTTTCAGGAAACGTTTAGGCTCACGGACGGAACGAAAATGGACTATTTTGAAGATTTAGATTTTAGATCTCTTTTTGTAAAATGTTTATTTAGAGCATGTCTGGCTCTCTTGTAATAAGGTTTAAATTTTCTCTTAAGTTGTGACTCGTTGTTACTTTTATTATATATGAAGTTTCCTTTAGAAAACTCTGATGATGTAATTCCTTTACTTTCAGTATTTTACGATTCATAACCATGTGATAATATTTCCGTTTCATTTATTTAAGGAAACAATTAAATCGGAATTTTTGTTGCCTTGGTGGCATGTCAAGACACTCGTTCCCTAATACTATTTTGGGTCGGGGTCGTGACACATCTATTATCCACTATTTGATGAGCATAATCCAGGCCCGAAGCTAGTTTTGGATGAGGCTCCTGCCCCAGCCAATAATGGTGGTGTCTCTACTTCTCAAACTGTTCTTGTTAGTGCTCCTTCTACCCAGGGAGTAGCAGTTGCTCTATCTGAAGGAGGTGTTCTTGCTGCTGTAGACAAGGGAAAGCAATCGACGACCTCAGAGCAAACTGAAGTTTCTAGCTAGCCTGTTCTGAGGAACCTCTTTGTATTTTTCTTTGTTTGTACTGCCTTTCTAATTACTGATGTACTTGGAATGTTCCATTTTAATGAAATGAAAACACTTTCCTTTCTTCATACTGATTCTTCTGCTTTTTCATGCTTTTTATGGCTTGTAGTTGATTGATGTGGATGATTATATACCTGCTACCTCTCAACTGGGAAGGATCCTCGGTCCTAATATGAGTAATCAAGTTCGCTAATCCTTTGTAAGGATTTGTAAGTCCCTTAGGTTGAGGAACAAGAGCTTTAAAGATCAGTCCGAGCACGTTGCCAAACTAAAGGATAAACTTCAGGAGATGGATGAGGTTGGTGCTTCTGTTCAAGAAGAAGTGAACCTTCTGAGGGATAAACTTCTGGATGCTTTCGAGATCAATCAAGTCGGAGATATTCTTCAATAGGAGAATGAAACTCTGAGGAGGGAGGTGTAGCGACTCAGGGAGCATGCGCCGAGCGTTGCACCTCAAGTTTTGTGAGGTTCCTCTTCATCGCCTGGTCCGCGAGCTGGTACAGCGCCGAGAACTAATCCTCAAGTTTTATAAGGTTCCACTTCATCAACTGGTTCGCGATCTGGTACAGATGTCAAGGGTCCAGCTAGGGAGATGGACGAGCTTCGAGGAGATGTTCGTCGAGCTTATGTAATAGCTGCTAGGCTTCAAAGAGATGTCACGCGACTGAGGCATCTGTTCAAGAAAGTACCTCGGTGAGTGTGGGCTGATGGTTATGACCAGGGTTGGACAAATGTTCCGATGAGGTTGGCAGAGGTCGAAGAGCTATCCTTTATTAGTGGATGGTTGAGTGCCCTCAGGGAGCTGCAGGTCCCTAGAAACTCAGTGCTCTGGTATCGTCATGAGATCTCTCCTTCAACTCCGAGGCCTAATCCTTTCAGGAGGGACGACCAGTGGGTTCCTATAGATGCTATCCACAGGCATCTATTGGAGCCAGATGCGAATGAAGTTGAGGAAGAAGTAGCTCCTCATCCGGACGACGGTCAAAGAGCGTAAGTGGCTGATTATCTTTCTTAGAGGCCTAATCCTCATTAAGATTTACTTAATTCATTTAATGTAACTCTGTTGTAAATGCAGTGAAGTAATAAAATATTTATGTTTTGGGCGATTCACCGACTAAACATGCGTTGTGTATTTTTTACTTCATTGATTTTTGTTTGATTATCTTGGGCTCTTCGTAGCCGACTAGATTTGATGTGTGTAGAGTTATTTTATTGCGTGAGTATCCTCCCAGTCCAGTATGCTTATGAGATACCATTCTGCCCTACTTTACCTTTTAGGTCGTGTCGTCACACTCCCTTAGGCCTAAGTATGGCAATGGCGAGGACACACCTGGTATTGGATGTTCTATCCGATCAAGGTTTCTGAGCCAAACATTTGGCGACCAATTCAATTTGACCGAGCTGCCTAAGGGTCTCCTATAGGGCTTCATATATTGCCAGGAGCAATGTTAAGAGGTTTTTCGTGTTTCATAATGAAAACCTGAGGAGGGAGGCTCCCTGCTTTTATATATTGAGTAATGTGCCTGTCGCTTGGAAAAAGATGTGCAAGTTATAAAGTTCATAATACACAACTAACACTTTATGGAACGCTACTGCCAAACAATCTTTTATTAATAAAACACAATAAAAATGAGTTTCCAATTACAGTAATGTGATAAAAGATTAATGAAGAGAAACTACAAAAAAAAATTCTTCAGGTTGGTCACGTTCCAAGATCGGAGTATCTCTCTGCCCTCCATCGTTTCTAAGTGAGATAGTGTCACGACCCTGACCCAAAAATAGTAGGGAACGAGTGTCTTGACATGCCACTAAGGCATACAATATTCTGTCCTTAAAATTTTTCTTTTAAAATATATGTAGCGGAAGTATAATCACATGGTTATGAATCATAAAATATTGAAAGTGAAGGAATTACATCACCAGAGCTTTCTAAATGGAACTTCATTTGTATTAAAATATCAACGAGTTACAACTTGACACAAAGAGCTAAACATGCTCTATCTAATTAAACAAACTTCTACTTAAGGTAATAAAAAGAGCTTTAAAGCTAAATCTTCAACATAGTACTTATTTGTTCCATCCATGAGCTTAATTATTTTCTGAAAAATGATTATTTATACAACGTCAGCTAAAAGCCGAATGAGATTCAATCTCCAGACATTCCAGGGTTTTTCAGAAAATTGATACCTATTCAATTTAGAACAGTAGGTATATACATAGAGATAGAAATTTTAAGTAATATATATATAAAGTAAATGATAATATATATATTCAGAATAAACAGTTCAAAACAAAGTAGATAAAACAATTGAGCATATGTCAATTATTCAGTTTTAGTGGCCATGTACGCTCTAATACCCAGACAGATAGTGTTACCAAATGTTTCCACCCGGTAACATCACAGACAGATAATCATGATTTCTGGAACAACGCCTTGTTTAGGGCACACCCTCGATAAACCAGCTGGGAAGGTACCACCCAAATATTTCCAACCGGTAGTCAAGGCCAATATAGTAAAAGAGTTTCCATAGGCCGAATCACTAATTTCAGAATTCAAATCAGATGTTTATATGGAGAGATATAAACATATAACAAACGACGGAATCATCGGTATCAGATGCATTTTGAGAATAAAAGCATTTCACAAAATATACATAGTTTGCATAATATAATATAATCAAAATGTGCAAGAAATTGCATAGAGTACTCACCTAAAATAGAGGTCGAAATTATAGATAATGAGTCTTCGATCGCACGTTAATCTAACAAATACGAAAACGGTTTAAGTATACGTCCTAAACAAGGTCCAGTCTATATATTGTATTTTAATAATAATTGGTTTCAAAGGATTACTAAAAACCATTTTCTTAACTTTTAAAACTCATTGATCGTAATTAAAGGATTCAATTCATAGTTCTTCCTAATCAGTCGATTTCTAGTAGAGATGGAGGGTCACAGGGGCACCGCTTAAATATCATCTCCTCTAGACAGAACATTTTCGGATTCATTCCCAGTAGAGATGGAGGGTCACAGGGGCACCACTTAAATACCATCTCATCTAGACAGAATTTCACCGGGCCTGACTTTGGAATTACTTAAATGGGATTCCATAATAACGAGTAATTACTTTTAAAAAATTATTTTTTTTGAAAGCGTATATATAATTTCAAACAAGTTTACATGAAAATATAATCAACTTGGATTTCTTCTAAAGTTTAAGTTTTGATTAGTGAAGTCCTTAGCGTATTTTACTAGCATAACTACTAAGTAAAGCTATAAAACACAAAATTAAAACTATAAAAATACATTATAACATTTAAATAAAATCATACCTACAAAATGAATTCTTTCTTCGAAATTATAGAACTCCTTCTTAAGATATTTCCCAAGCTTTCTATCACTCTTTCTTACTATAATTCTCAAGGAATTAGTGTGAGTTTCAAATGAACCCTAAGGCCCTATTTATAGGTTTCCAAAAGTATTACGGTGTTGACACGTGTCTAATGACCAGGCTTTTTGGAGTGGTGATTCAACACCAAGGTGTCACGATCCGGAGTGGTCTTGCAGTGTTAATATCACCAAATGATGGCAAGTGTTTTAGATTTCTCTCTAAAGACGACATGTGTAAGGTGGAAGTGACCAGCACGTAGTGCAAAGGTGATAAGGGTCATTTTACACATGAAGGGTATTTTGGTAATTTCACACTATATATTTTTAATATTTCTTAGAGGTCCTTAAAAATATATTTTTACAAAATGGCCCATTTTGTATTTTTAATTTAGTCCTTAAATTTTCATAAAATTATGTTTTCTACCCTAAAACTTATTATTTACCTTAAGATATGTCATAAGACTTCGATTTGATCCAATTTACAGTTGATTCTTCATATTTAAAAAATGGGGTTTGTTATATTGATAGCCAATAATACCACATATCTAATAATACAACATCTATAAGATAATAAGTAACACGTGAGTGTAAAAACAAACTATATACATAGGAGCATATAAAAGTGGGGTCATTACATCCTTCTCTCCTTATAAAAAGTTTGATTCCAAACTTGACTCATATTAATTTACAAACAAGTATGGATATCTCTCCTTTATTTCATCTTCCCGCTCCCATGTTGCTTCTTTAACTGAATGATTATGCCATAATACTTTGACTAGTGAAATTATCTTGGTTCGTAATATTTGATCTTTACGGTCCAAAATTTCTACTGGATGCTCAATGTATGACAAATCTTCTCTAACTTGAAGAGGTTCGTGACTTAAGATATGTGTTGGATCTGGGACATATTTCTTTTTCATGGATACATAAAACAGATTATGTACACTAGAGATTTGAGGTGGTAAGGTTATTTTATACGCAACAGCTCCTATCCTTTCAAGGATTTCAAAAGGTCCTATGTATCTTGGGCTCAACTTCCCTTTCTTCCCAAATTGTATTACTCCCTTTGCAGGCGATACTCGCAAGAACACATAATCTCCTCTTCGGAATTCTATCTATCGATGTCGATTGTCAACATAACTCTTTTGACGACTTTGAGCAGTTCGAACTCAGTCTTGTATTAATTTCACCTTCTCTGTTGTTATCTGAATCAATTCTGGCCCCAATAATTTTCTTTCCCTAACTTCTACCCAACATGTAGGGGAACAACACCTTTTACCATAGAGTGCCTCATACAGAGCCATTTGAATACTTGCTTGATAACTATTATTATACGCGAATTCCACTAACGGTAAATGATCATCCCAATTCCCTTTCAGATCAAGTACACATGCCCTAAGCATATCCTCTAAGGTTTATATGGTTCTCTCAGATTGTCCATCTGTTTGAGGATGAAAAGCGGTGCTGAAATTTAATTGTGTTCCCATGGCTACTTGTAGTCTTTTCCAAAAACGAGATACAAATCTGGGGTCACGATCAGAAATAATTGAAATTGAGGTTCCATGAAGCCTAATAATTTCCCGCACATACAACTTAGCTAACTTTTCTAAAGAATGGGTAATCTTAATGGCAAGAAAATGAGAAGATTTAGTTAGCCTTTCAATAATTACCCAAATATAATCATTACCATTTGAACTCCTTGGTAAACCTGTCACAAAATCTATAGTGATATGTTCCCATTTTCACTCCGGGATAGGTAAGGGTTGTAGTAATCCTGATGGTTTTTTATGTTCAGCTTTTACTTGTTGACAGACCAAACACTGAGATACAAATTCTTCTATCTCCCTTTTCATGTTATTCCACCAAAACACTTCTCGAATATCTCTATACATCTTGGTATTTTTGGGATGAAACATGAATCTCGAGTAATGACTTTCCTCCAAAATTTGCCTCTTTAGTTGGGCATCACGTGGAACACACACTCTATTTCCAAACCTCAATATATCATCCCGTATCGTAAATTCCATTCTCTTCCCTTTAATAACCTCTTCTCTAATCTTTTTCAGTTGTGGGTCATTTACTTGTGCAATTTTGATCATTTCCATCAATATGGGTTGTACTTGTAAGTTTGCAATCATTTCACCTTTACTATAAATATGAATATCTATTTCCATATTTCTTAAATCCTTCAATAGAGCCTCTTGGTTTGTAATAAGACATGTTAAATTTGGTGTAGGCTTCCTACTTAAAACGTCAGTTACTACATTAGCTTTCCCTAGGTGATAATGAATATTTAAATCATAATCCTTCATCAATTCTAACCACCTTCTTTGTCTCTTGTTCAATTCTTTTTGAGTAAATATATATTTCAAACTCTTATGATTGGTATAAATCTCACAAGACTCACCATATAAATAGTGTCTCCAAATCGTAAGAGCAAAAATTACAGCTGCTAATTCTAGGTCATGGGTTGGATAATTTTGTTCATATGGTTTTAATTGTCTTGAGGCATAAGCAATTACTTTTACATTTTGCATTAACACACATCCTAAACCATTTTTTGAATCATCACTATAAATCACCAATCCTTTCGTACCTGAAGGACTAGTCAAAATTGGGGCAGTCACTAATCGATTCTTAAGTTTTTAAAAACTTTTCTCGGCTTCCTCAGACCATTCATATTTTACCTTCTTTTGTGTTAACCTAGATAGAGGTTTGGCAATGCTAGAAAATCCTCCAACAAATCTTCGATAATAACCTACTAATCAAGGGAAACTACGAATCTCACTCACATTAGTTGGTCTTGGCCAATCTAGTATAGCCTCAATCTTTTGAGCGTCAACTGAAACTCCCTCTTTGGATATGACATGTCCTAGAAAAGAAACACTAGGCATCCAAAACTCACACTTCTTTAATTTTTCATATAATTTCTCTTTCCTAAGGATTTGTAATATTGTCTCTAAATGCTTCTCGTGTTCTTCAATACTCTTAGAATAAATGAGAATGTCATCAATGAAAACAACAACACATCGATCCAAATATTTCCTAAAGACTCTATTCATCATATCCATAAAAGAGGATGGTGCATTAGTTAGTCCAAATGGCATTACAAGAAATTCATAGTGACCATATCTAGTACGAAAAGATGATTTTGAAATATCATCATCCTTAATCTTTAATTGATGATAACCTGACCTAAGGTCAATCTTGGAGAATACTTATGCATCTTCTAATTGATCAAACAAATCATCTATACGAGGTAAGGGGTATTTATTCTTAATGGTTACCTTATTCAGTTCACAATAATCTATACACAGTCTCATTGTCCCATCCTTCTTTTTCACAAATAACACTGGAGCACCCCAAGGCGATATACTTGGTCTGATAAAACCCTTGTCTAAAAGGTCTTCTAATTGAACTTTTAACTCTCTTAATTCTAAAGGTGACATACGATATGGTGGTTTTGATATTGGTATAGTTCCAGGAATAAGGTCAATGGTAAATTGTATTTCTCTATTAGGAGGTAGGCCTGGTAAATCATCTGGAAAAACATCCGTAAATTTCTTAGCGATAGGAATATCTTCTAATCTAGGCTCTATTGTCTGCAAACTGGTAACAGTTGCAAGAAATCCTTGACATCCCTTCTTAAAAAAACAATAGGCTTACATTGCAGAAATAATACACATCGGAGATATGATGCCAGTTCCTTCAAAACTAAATTTTGGTTGGTGAGGGATTTGAAAAGTAACACTCTTCTCAAAATAATCCACCTTAACATGATATGATGCTAACCAGTTCATCCCCAAAATGACTTCAAAATCTTTAATGTCTAAAACTATCAAATCAATAAATAGTTTATGACTATCAATGTCTATGGGGTAAGCTTTGTATACTAATTTACCCAACAATAACTCACCCCAAGGAGTAGAAACGTGTATGTTATGATTCAAGGGTTCAGGTAATTTATGAAAGCGGTTGAATATATGTATAGATACAAACGAATGGGTAGAACCAGGATCTATCAAAGCTTTAAAAGGTTGTGCACATATAGAAAGTGTACATGACACTACCGCATTGGAAGCTTGGGTATCAGAAAGTGCAAAAACTCTACCCTGTCTGCCTTGATCCTTGTTTGCACTTGAAGGCTTTATCGGAACCCCTCCTGGGTTTGGGAAGTCTTTTATCTGATGTCCTTTCTGCCCACATCTAAAATAAGCTCCTGAATCCTTATAACAAGGTCGTCCTCCATGCATCTTTCCACATTATTGGCATATCTGGTTATTATACTGTTTGTTATCACTAGATCCCCCAACATTAGATGTGTTCCTAAATAAATTTCTATTATTCAGGTTCTTTCCTTTTTGTTCCCCAAACTTCCTCTTGCCATCTCTAATTCGATTGTACTCCTCACCATCCTTCTCAGCTATTGTAGCCCTAGTCAGGACATCAATATATGATGTTAATTTCAGGATGGAAATTCAACTAAGAATATTCAACCTTAACCCACGCTCAAACTTCTTCGCTCTTAAAACATCAGTTGCTACAACATGACGTTCAAACCGGGATAACTCAGTAAACTTTGCCTCATATTTACTAATCGTCATATTCCCTTGCATTAGACTCATGAAGTCAGCTGCCATTTCATCTTTCACCGTTTTCGAAAAATATTTCTCATAAAATATTACTAAGAAATTATTCCAACCTATGTAAGTATTCCTTTACCCGTGTATTCTCTTAGTCATTCTCCACTAATGTTTGGCCTCCCCTTATAACATAAATGTTGCAAATGACACCCTTTGCTCATCGGTACACTTAAGAACATCGAGTATCTTTTCCATCTGCATCACCCAACTTTCTGTCGTGGTGGGGTTAAGAGTACCTTTAAAAGATGGAGGATTCAACTTCTTGAACTGTTCAATAGTGCATCTACTTAGTTCAAGATTCTTTGGTACTTCATTGTTCACCTGCTGCTCCACAGTCTTTGCTAGACTTTCAATTGCCTTGTATGCACCTTCCAGACCTTTTATACTCGAATCACTAGTTCCCATTGATGATCTTCTCTTGGTCATTTTCTACAGTCATGGCCAAACGTAAGATCTACTATACTATATCAATATTAAAAACTAAAAGACCAATTATAAATAATATAACACAAAGGGAGGGTTATCACATAAATTAGATTTTTAATACTATCTCCTAAGGATGGAAATCAAAAATCTATAACATTCGAAACCTATGCTCAGTAGTCTACGGGTTCATAACCTATGCTCTGATACCACCTCTGTCACGACCCCGACCCGAAAATAGTAGGGAACGAGTGTCTTGACATGCCACCAAGGCATACAATATTCTAGCCTTAAAATTTTTCTTTTAAAATATATGCAGCGAAAGTATAATCACATGGTTATGAATCATAAAATACTGAAAGTGAAGGAATTACATCATCAGAGCTTTCTAAAGGGAACTTCATTTGTATTAAAATATCAACGAGTTACAACTTGACACAAAGAGCTAAACATGCTCTATCTGATTAAACAAACTTCTACTTAATGTAATAAAAAGATCTTTAAAAGGTAAATCTTCAACATAGTCCTTTTTCGTTCCATCCATGAGCTTAATTATTTCCTGAAAAATAGTTATTTATACAACGTCAGCTAAAAGCCGAATGAGATTCAATCTCCAGACATTCTAGGACTTTTCAGAAAATTGATACCTATTCAATTTAGAACAAAAGGTATATACATAGAGATAGGAATTTAAGTAATATATATAAAGTAAATTACAATATATATATATATATATTCAGAATAAACAGTTTAGAACAGAGTAGATAAAACAATTGAGCATATGCCAATTATTCAGTTTTACTGGCCATGTACACTCTAATACCCAGACAGATAGTGTTACCAAATGTTTCCACCCGGTAACATCACAGACAGATAATCATGATTTCTGGAACAACGCCTTGTTTAGGGCACACCAGCGATAAACCATCTGGGAAGGTACCACCCAAATATTTCCACTCGGTAGTCAAGGCTAATATAGTAAAAGAGGTTCCATAGGCCAAATCAATAATTTCAGAATTCAAATCACATATTTAAATGGAGAGATATAAACATATAACAAACGACAGAATCATCGGTATCAGCTGCATTTTGAGAATAAAAACATTTCACAAAATTTACATAGTTTGCATAATATAGTATAATCAAAATGCGCAAGAAATTGCATAGAGTACTCACCTAAAATAGAGGTCGAAATATTAGATAATGAGTCTTCGTTCGCACGTTAATCTAACAAATACGATAAAGGTTTAAGTATACATTCTAAACAAGGTCCAGTCTACGTATTGTATTTTAATAATAACTAGTTTCAAAGGATTACTAAAAACCATTTTCTTAACTTTTAAAACTCATTGATCGTAATTAAAGGATTCAATTCATAGTTCTTCCTAATCAGTCGGTTTCCAGTAGAGATGGAGGGTCACAGGGGCACCGCTTAAATACCATCTCCTCTAGACAGAACATTTTCGGATTCATTCCCAGTAGAGATGGAGGGTCATAGGGGCACCACTTAAATACCATCTCATCTAGACAGAATTTCACCGGGCCTGGCGTTGGAATTACTTAAATGGGATTCCATAATAACGAGTAATTACTTTTAAAAAATCATTTTTTTAAAAGCGTATATATAATTTCATACAAGTTTACATGAAAATAAAATCAACTTGGATTTCTTCTAAACTTTAAGTTTTGATTAGTGAAGTCCTTAGTGTATTTTACCACCATAACTACTAAGTAAAGCTATAAAACACAAAATTAAAACTATAAAAATACATTATAACATTTAAATAAAATCATACCTACGAAATGAATTCTTTCTTCGAAATTATAGAACTCCTTCTTAAGATATTTCCCAAGTTTTCTATCACTCTTTCTTACTATAATTCTCAAGGAATTGGTGTGAGTTTCAAATGAACCCTAAGGCCCTATTTATAGGTTTCCAAAAGTATTACGGTGTTGACACGTGTCTAATGACTAGGATTTTTGGAATGGTGATTCAACACCGAGGTGTCACGATCCAGAGTCGTCTTGCAGTGTTAATATCACCAAATGATGGCAAGTGTTTTAGATTTCTCTCTAAAGACGACATGTGTAAGGTGGAAGTGACCAGCACGTATTGGAAAGGTGATAAGGGTATAAGGGTCATTTTACACATGAAGGGTATTTTGGTAATTTCACACTATATATTTTGAATATTTCTTAGAGGTCCTTGAAAATATTTTATTTACAAAATGGCCCATTTTATATTTTTATTTTAGTCCTTAAAGTTTCATAAAATTATATTTTCTACCCCAAAACTTATTATTTACCTTAAGATATGTCATAAGACTTCGATTTGATCCAATTTACAATTTATTCTTCATATTTAAAAAAATGGAGTTTGTTATATTGATAGCCAATAATACCACATATCTAATAATACAACATCTATAAGATAATAAGTAACACATGAGTGTAAAAACAAACTATATACATATGGGCATATAAAAGTGGGGTTATTACAGATAGGCTCCTTGTACGTCGTCTCTTATCACCTTGAATGGTCCCTCCCAGTTTGGACCTAGCTTGCCATCAGATGGTTTTACTGCGCTGCCAAGAACTTTCTTTAGGACGTAGTCCCCAACGTGGAATGTTATTAAATTGACCTTATTGTTATAGTGCTTTGCTAGCTGTTGTTGATAGCTCACTAGTTTCACTACAACTAATTCCCTGCGTTCGTCAGCTAGGTCAAGTTCAGCGAGTAATGCTGCATCATTCTGGCCTTGGTCGACCAAGGTGGACCTCATGGTTGGGAGGCCAGCTTCTAAAGGGATTATTGCCTCCATTCCATATGTTAGTGCGGAGGGGGTTTCTCCAGTTGCTCACCGTGGTGTAGTGTGATAAGCCCATGAAATATGGGGCAACTCGCTCGCTCATTCCCCTTTGGATCGCTCTAATAACTTCTTTAGTCCATCGATCACTATTTTATTAGAAGCTTCAGCTTAGCCGTTGCTCTGAGGGTATGTTACCGAGCTGAAATGGTGCCTGATTCCGTGGTCGTTGTAGAAACCCTGGAATAGTTCGCTTTTGAACTGGGCTTCGTTGTCAGTGATGATCATTTTGGGGATCCCTAAATGGGTAATTATATTTTTTCATATGAATCTCATCATATCTGCGTCCCTGATGTTCGTCAGGGGCTCTGACTCAATCCATTTGGTGAAGTAGTCTATGGTGACCAAGAAGATACTTACGATTACTGGCAGGGGTAGGAAGAGGGACGACGATGTCCATTCCCCACTGGGCGAAGGGCCAGGGGCTGGTAAGTGATTTTAGGTCGCTGGCAGGTTGGTTGACCATAGGAGCATAAAGTTGATATTTCTCGCACTTGCGAGAATATACTCCAGAATCTCTCTGCATGTATGGCGACCAGTAGCCTTCCTTCATTGCTCGGAAAGCTAGCGATCTCCCTCTAATATGGCTCCCACAGATTCTTTCATGAAGTTCACGCAGAACTTGCTCGATGTCCTTTGGGTGAACACATTGGAGGTAAGGGTCGGTGAATGATCTCTTATACAGCTTGCCCTCAAGAGATAAGTGAAAGCGGGCATCTTTGACTTTTATCTGATGAGTAGCCTTCTTATTGTCTGGTAGTGCACCATCCTTCAAATAGTCCCTCAGGGGGTCTATCCAACTGGGTGCTAATTCAATCTGGAGAACATGGCCCATGTTTGGCAGCTCTTTGCTCTGGTTGATGCTCGGCTGGGTGAGGAAGTCTATATGGATTGTTCTTTTTAAGTCGAAGTCGATTGCTCAACTCAAGGCTGCTAGCGCGTCGGTATGACTGTTTTGTCCTCTGGGAAATTATTGGACGCTGACTTCCTCAAAGTTGGACATTAACTTTTTTACTAAGGCGAGGTAGGCGACCATTCTTTCGTTCCTCGCGTTGAAGTCCCCACTTATCTGATTGGAGACCAATTGTGAGTCGCCGAACACCTATAGCTATTTTGTACCCAGCGCTTGTGCCTTCTACAGGCCTGCTATCAAAGTCTCGTATTTTGCCTCGTTGTTGGAGGCTTTAAATCTAAGTCTGATCCCCTGCTCGAGAATTGTATCTTTTGGGGTAACGAGCACAATGCCTACTCTTGCCCCTTTGAGTTGGAGGCTCTATCAACAAATATTTGCGAAACGACTCATGTTGAGTGATCTTCCCTTTGATCCATGGATTGTAGTTGGTCTCAAGGTTGTTCGCCTGTGAACTCCGCGATGAAGTCGGCGAGGACCTACCCCTTGATTTCATTCCTTAGTTGAAATTGGATGTCAAATCGTCCGAGCTCGACTGACCACTTCGATAGTCTATCGAACAGATTCTCTTTCCGCATGACTGCTTTAAGGGGGGTGACGTGAGGACGATGATAGAGTGATCTTCGAAGTAGTGCTTCAGTTTCCTCGAGGCTACCACTAGTGAAAATGAAAGCTTTTCCAGTGGTAGGTATCGCTACTCGGCGTCCAATAGGGTCTTGCTCGCATAGTAGACTGGGTAATGGATTCCTGTTCTTTCGCATACTAGTGCAGAACTGACGACGTGGCTGAAGGCGGCATGGTACAAGTACAGGGAATCATTCTCGTGAGGTATTACGAGCAATGGTGGTGTGCTGAGATAAGCTTTGAGCTCTTCCAATGCTCTTGGTCAATCTTGATTCCACTCCACTATTTTGCTTCTCTTCAATAGCTCGAAGAATGGCTAGCACTTTTCGGAGGACTTCGAGATTAACCGATTCAAGGCGACGAGCATGCTCGCGAGCTTCTGTACGTCTCGTATCGTGTGGGGAGGCTGTACCTTATTGATTGCATCAATCTGGTACGAGTTCCCTTTAATGCCTCTCTCGCTAACCAAGTACTCAAGAAATTTTCCTGACTGGACACCGAAGGAATATTTGCTCGCATTGAGTTTCATTCGATATTTCCTAAGGATTTCGAAGGTCCTTGATAGGTCTGAGAGGTGGTCTTCTTTGTACATGCTCTTGACGAGCATATCATCAATGTAGACTTCCATGGTATCTCCTATTTGGTCTTTAAACATCTTGGTGACCATCCGCTAGTAGGTTTCTCCTGCATTTTTTAGCCCAAAAGGCATAACTTTGTAACAGTATAACCCGACAGTGGTGATGAACGATGTCTTGTCTTGGTCTGGTGCATATAGAGGAATCTGGTGATACCCCGAGTATGCGTTGGGGAAACTCATTCTTTCATGAGCTGCTGTGGCATTCACTAACTGATCGATCTTTGGGAGGGGGAACTGTCCTTAGGGCATGCCCTATTAAGGTCAGTGAAGTCGATACAAACTCTCCATTTTCCATTGTTCTTTGGAACCACTACTGGGTTGGACAACCATTTAGGGAATTGAACTTCCCCTATGGATCCTGCATCTAGCAGCTTCTCTACTTCCTTTTCCACAGCCTTGGCCTTCTCGGGCACAGTTCGTCGTGCCTTTTGCGCGATAGGCCTAAAGGTGGGGTCGACGTGCAACCGATGGCAAACCACACTGGGGTCAATTCCAGGCATCTCGTATGGTTCCTACACGAAAACATTTAGATTTATCCTTAATAGTACCGTCAATTCCTTCTTTTCTCGATATGTGAGAGAAGCTCCAATCAAGAACGTTCTATCTTTTTTGCTACCACCGACTGCGACCTCATCCAGGTTCTCAACAACCAACTCAGAGGGGAAGAGCCTGGTCTCCTCCACTCCGGGTCTTTCATACTTTAGCTGCTATTTTGAAGGTATCAAACCTTCCCATTCCTCAAGCTTCTCTTTGGCCTTCTCGGCCTTCTTATATGGTTTTGGGCAGATGGCTATTATAAAGCACCTTCTTGCCATCGCTTGATCTCCGTGGATCTCCATCACTCCTCGCACAGTCACGTACTTGAGCTTCTGATGGTAGGTCGAGGGGACAACCCTCATCACATGTAGCCATCCTATACCGAGGATAGCTTGGTAGGATGAGTCAACGTCGACTACCAAAAACTCGATCATCTTGGAGACACTTCCTGCCCTCACTGGCAGCACGATCTTTTCCAAAGGGATAGTTACTTCCCTAATGAATCCAACTAGAGGGATAGTGGCTTCCCTCAAGTCGGAAACGCTTAAGTTCAGTTTTCTAAATACGTCGAGATACATTACTTCAGATGAGCTTCCCTAGTCGATGAGCAACTTGTCGACATCATAGTTGGCTATTCTGAGGGTAATGATCAAAGCGTCATGATGTGGAGTTATTACCCCCACTAGGTCTTCATCCGTGAACATAACGTGTTTATTGTAGTCAATGTCATCTGCTCACCGCTGCTTCCCTGACTGTATCTTTATTGGATCGATCTGAAAAGCTTGTATTACTGCTGTAAGATTTTTCACTTCCATTTGAGTTACATTTCCCTAAATGTGATTTAGATCAGATGCCCCATGAATCAATGCGAGCTCATGGCCAACATCGTCCTCGAGCACGTTGTAGGGCCTTGTGTCTCTGTTGGCAGCAACTTTCTCTACCTTTTTTTCCACGAACTCGTTTAGGTGCCCAGTCTGGGCCAACTCTTCAAGGTGGGACTTAAGAGTCTTGCAGTGCTCAGTCTTATGTCCTCCTTCCTTGTGAAAAGCGCATCTCAGCGCGTTATTCCTATTTGAGGGATCTTCTCCCATCTTTTTGGGCCACTTAACAAATGGCTCATCCTTGATCTTCGCTAGGATCTTGTAAATTGGTTCTTTGAAGATAGTGTTTACTGTATGAAATGCTTTTGAAACATCATTCCTGTTTCCATTCTTGGAGCTACCCTTGCCCCCATTTTTGTCCCCTTTCTTCTGGTTTTTAGCCTTATCGTTGCCCTTGGTAGCGAGCTTAGCTCGACCATTTTCCCCTACACTGAGGTGGGTCACATCTTCAACTTTACCCTACTTCTCCATGCGAGTTATCGAGTCATCAATGGTCATGGCCTCCTTCTTAGTGAGAGATTGGTGCAAGAGATAAGAGCTGGGTAGGCCAATCTTGAAAGATGCTACTGCTACCTCCTACGAGCAATCCTTGACCTCATTGAACAACTCCCAGTACCTTTTTGCGTAGTACCGGAGGCTCTCCTGGGGTGTCTTTTTCATTATTAGCAAGGAATCCATCCTCTTTGAATGGGAGCTGCTAGTAATGAAGCTAGTCGTGAAGAGCTCTGCCAAGGACTCAAAGATCCTGATAGATCTGTAAGGGAGTCTCTCAAACCACTTCTGGGCTACATCATGCAAACTCTAGGGAAAGATCCGGCACATTAGGGCATCCCTGTGGTTCCAGAGAGTCATGGCCTGCCTGTACTGCATAACGTGATTGATAGGGTCAGTCTTTCCGTCATAGATCTTGAATCTCGGAATCGTGAACTTCTTAGGGATTTTTCTTTTTTTATCTCCCTTGAGAAAGGGGATTTCATTTGGATCCTAAGAGCTTATAGGGCTAGCTCTCTAGTCGATCTTGCACTCCGATGTACTGGATGCTGGTCCATTTCTCTTCATACCAAATTTCGTATGTCATCATTTCCTTGAGCCATGCTCCTACAATGACGAGCTGGTCACTGTTGCTCGAGCAAGTCATCATCTGACGAGTGATCCTCGATCCTCTGGGATTCGTTTTAGGGCTCCTTCCTCGGTTGCGAGACTTTCTCACCTGAGGGCTAAGAGTGCGATATTGACGTCGCCTAGTGCTACGATGGAGCTCTTTCTGCATCCTTTCCAATCTCCTTTTGAGGCGACCATTCTCAGCCTCTTGCTTGTGAGCGACCTCTCCTTGCTCTTGGAGCCTTGCCTCATAGGCATCGATCAACCTAGAGATTTATGTGGACCTCACTGGTCCCTGGCTTTCTTCTGAGGCTTGTCGCTCTGGGCGAGCCCTTTGATCTGAACATCAAACCTCAGACCTGATTCTGCAAGGGGCAGGCTGCTCTTGGATATCCCCTGCTTGAGGGGCATTGCTACTGTGACCAGACATTCTAAATTCTTTACTGGTGAGGGATTTCTTAAAGGAAGACAAACGTTTCCCACAGACGACGCCAATTATGGTGACAATTAAGTTCAACACCAATTAATAAGAAAAGGCAATCACCAAAGCAAATAAAGAATGTAAAGAATGCTAATCATATGACACAATATTTACATGGTTCAACAAGAATGCCTACGTCCACGGTGGTGCTCTCGATATTATTTCTCTATACTCCGGGGAGTGTTTTACAGGAAAAATAATACATACCTCTTGGCCCAGGCTTAGGGTTTGTTATATACACATTTTTTCTCGGTGATTGGGGGTGTTGGACTCCCCCACGTCAGTCCATAACCCCTAGAATATCTGCACACAAGATTTTAGGAACTTGATTGAGTCGTAACTGAATTGATTGGGATGCGAGGCTCCCAGACTTTGGACCGTTTTTATTGGGCTACTCGTCTTGGGCCAGAATGATAAATCGAGGTACCCACAGTTTTAATTATGGATTTCTTGTGTCTTGATGGTATATTATGTATTGTGATGATGACAGCATGGTGTTATTTTATGTATTGTGTTGTGGAATCAAGTTTATATCGTTTGTTTTTATGATAGATGTGATACATAATTTGTTCCTCATTTAATTACTATTTTTATATCAATTTTTAGTGACTTTTGTGAAAAAAAGTTGAGGCTTATGCCTCGGACCGCCTCGAGGCTTACGCCTCGTCTCACGAAGGCAAAACGCCTTAACTACGCCTCGCGCCTTTTAAAACCTTGCTTCCAGGTGTTATCCACCTCCCATTGCTCTCCTCATAGATCGGGTCCTAGTAGTTAACGTAACATTCCATTTGTGGATTCCCTTATTAAGAATGCCACATCACACCTCATCAACCTTTATGAAGCCTCGTTATTATTTACGAGGATCACTTGAATGTATGCGGTGAATAAATTCCTGATTGAAGAGGAAGTTGAACTTACAGTCTGAATGGCATAAGTTTAGCTCCCACAACATCAAGCGTCGTAAAATAAGGACGGTTCAGTCTCCTAGAATCTTTCTAGCCAATTATAATGGCAGAGCATCTAGATTAAGATTTCCACAAGTGTTGCGCTCTAATTAGCTTCCATCGGGGCATTCCTTTATTCACATGTTAGCTAATCATGGAAGAGGATCAATTCGGTCAGTTGAATCTAGTCATAACAATAGTTTAGTTAAATCTCAACCTCATGATAAGCGCCGATGATGATGATCTTCATGAGTTTATCTAGTAAAAGTTGGAGGGACACTTTAATTCTAATTCGGCACGAATGCTAAAAAATCTTATCACGAGGGCTTTGGGTCATAAAGTTCTTTGTGCTAAAGATCATTAAATATGATGGCAGGAGTGACCCAACACATCATATTAGACACTACGGGGAGTCCATGTCTTTATGGAGCCATTACGATGCATTAATGTGAGGGTTATGCAAGTGTTTCCACTCAAATAAACCTAGAGAGTCTGAATAGGTTTCTTATTCGAATTAGCCCAAATTTTATCAACTTTAAAATTATCTTTAATTTTAGCATTCTTTATTAAACATACAACTAGGTGAGATAATGATGAGGCAAGTACAATTATAATTTAACTAATTTAATCAAATAGGAAATCTAAATTAACTGTGATAAAATTAACTAGATACAATTACCACATTAAATTCCAATATATCTTTATAGGTACAATCTAGATCTATGTGTTGTGTGTGTTGACAATATGATAATCAAAATAAATAACACACAAACAATCCATGAGGCAGATTTATGAGGAAAAAAACCCTCATAAGGGTAAAAAAATCTTGATGCAACATAATCTCTCATTCAACTTGAAAATCTTTTATACATTTCATGAATATATAATTATATATTACTCTTTAAAAAGAAATTATTCGATAAATATTGAACTCTCCCCCATTGATAATGAGTGATTCATCTGAAATTCCATCAAACGAATGAGGAATTCATATTCACATCCTTAGTATCGCACCGTGATTGAACATTTCAATAGCTCAAACACATTTTTGTTATCTGAGTTTTGATCTTAAATTCTGATTTGGATCAATTAAATTAAATATAGGCTAAGTGAATCTGATCACAAAACACTCTCAATTTCTCATAAAAACTAGATAAGGTATATATATATATATATATATATGTTTTCTCTTAATTTTGAAAGGAACGAGTTACTTTGTTTAAAGAGATGCATTTGATATGCTCTTAAACTCGAAAATACTCTCATGGTATAGGATAAGCATAGAGGAATTCATATTTTGAACTGGAAGGAAAAGGCTTTATTCATAGAAAAAATTTACAAATCTGGCAAGGTCGTGTGCACGGATAAAAACATGTCCATGCACACAATTTTTAACAGTGATCAAGTCACGCCGAAAATGTGTAGTTGTACGCATGGATATAAAATTTAGTCGTGCACATGATTTTAGAGAGAAGCCTAAAACTTCATGTCGTGTGCACGACCATGAAACAAATTCGTGTGAATGGTTTAGGGTAGAAACTATGTTTCTTCTTAAACAAACTGCATTTTTCAAATGAAGCCTTTCCCTTAAGTTAAATAACATATGTCAATATATAAATTCACTTGTTAATTTCAAAATAACATTTTATCAAAGTTGAAATAAAAACGTATATGTGTGTGTGCATAGCCTTAGACTTTCAATCACTAGTCAGTAAAAAGGACACATATTCAAATGAGCGACAACAGAAGTCTTTGATGTGAAGAAATCGTGTATGATCTTCAATATTCAATGTTCAGTTGTGTCTAATGAACAAGGCTTTCTCTGCCAAATGTTTATATGAAATCAATCATTTTGGCTTAATAATGCACGACTCAAATTCTTTAAGATGGAATTTAGCCAGCTATGTTATAAAAAATAAATACATACATTTTCAATATCCCCATTTGGCTATTCTGTGGTAAAACCCAAAAATACTTGATTACGATAAACAAAAATCACTCCACATTAACCATATATAAGATAAGCATGTCGCAATCCACATGAAATCCAATAGACCAACAATATAACTAAAGTCGAGTATGGGCTGGGTTAAGTCATAATCTCACGATGATACCTATAAAGGCATGAATAACACACAAAGATCATGCAGGTACAAGATGCACAAAGAGTAACTTCCCTTGCTTATGAATCCTCTGAAACTATATCAATATGAAGCATAAAGTGAGAAATATACATATAAATAATGTAAACAAATGTGAAATCTCTTTCTAAATCATATAAATATTTCCTCAATCAAAAGTTTCTCCCCCATAAGCAACATTTCTCCCTTAGTTACAAACAAAATCATCCATATATGAAAAATTATGAAAGCAAATGTTCAAAATAGATCTTGAAAGTGCTTGAAGGTCCAAAATCCTTATACATTTGCTATTCTCATAAATTCCTTTTTGCATATTTTTGTGTTCTTGTTATCTTTATAGTTGTTATATTCTACCATTTTAATATCACATATACTCCCAAATCTATTTTCATAAACAAAAACAAAAAGGGGTTTAAGCCATAATTCTTATATTTAGAGTTTTCTCACATATTTTTCACACTTTCACTACATTTCACCTTCTTTTCATAAATCAAAAGAGACAACTCGAATTCTGATTATGATTTAGTCCCACCCTTATTCATTATGCTAACTATGTGGACTTTGATGCCTTTTCTACTACGTAAGCATCCTGAAGCTACTTTTGGGATCTAAGTCCGTTTTTACTCATTTTATTTAGTTTATTATATATTTTATCATTCACTCATATAGTTAGTACATTTTATTTATGTAGTTAGTTCTCTTACCTCTATTACTTCTTTAGCGATCCCATATACGTGCACACATTCCCGTAGTGAGATTATGATTTTGATGTGTTACTCATATCTACAATCATTTTATACATTTCTTTTATCATATTAATCATATTTAGTTAGTTTACTCTTCTTCTAGCGGTCTCATTCATGTGTACTCACTCTTTTTATATTGAGGTTACGATTTCAGGACTTCACTCATATTTCTATCTCTTTAGGAGGATTCATACCCATATTTCATATGATGTGGATATGTAGACTTCGCTTTTCACATATACATATTTGCGCGCATCCATGTATATATTCATCTTTACTCCATATTTGTCACAAACAAACACACGCACGACACATTTGTCACACACACACACACACACACACTCATTCATTAAGGAGAATAAGAACATATTTTAGTTCTTATGAGAGATCGAAAGGGCAGAGTGGGTACCTAACAACTTCTTACTCTGTAACATAGTCTCCAAGCCTAAATCTCATTTGGTTTCGTATGCATTAGCTGTCTTTTCGCTATCTCTTTTGAGGTGGATATTTATTTTTCCTATTTTGAGCAAAATAGGCTGGCGACTTCGATTTCTACACATTCACAAACCTCGCATTGCCGATAACGACTGCTTATGTCCCTTGCCACCTCTTGAGCGTTGCTCTCTGCGTGCACTTTTGAGTTTGAGATGACCATAGTGGCGACTCTGCTAGGCAAATTCCGAAGACTAGACTTTGTTTACATGGGTTTTGTTTTTCTTCTCCTATGTTATTTTCTCTTATGTATGTATATATATCTTTTCACTTTTACACGTATACCTCTCATCTGCTCTTGTATATGCTTACATATTCCATGTGTCATAATCATATCATTCATACTATATCACCAATGCACCTCTCTCTTCATTTCATGTGTATACTTGTCTCTTTACCACTTGTATATATTCACATCTCTATTTTTCCAGTTACACATGTTTTATCACGTGTATATTCCACTTATCACATGCTTCACCTCACTTCTACACATTCACACGTTTCATTATACTTGTATACTCACATTTTTTACCCCACTTGTATAGTAGTAATATATCATATGCCACTAATTATGCATATTTCTCCTTATACTTCATGTTTAGTAGTTGTATATCTGTCTCTTAGCATACATAATATTTTGCATAAAAAGACTAATAAGACTCATGCAATTTCACACTACATTACACAAGTATTGAGTTTGACCCTATCTTTGTCATTTACTAGGGAGCCTCTTTGTAATGGATTATCAGTTCTACGGAGCATAGTTAACCTGAGCAACATTCTCCTGCCTTCTATTATCCAAGTACCCTCAACATATATCTAACGGTTCCCCCACATCATACCACTTCTCTGAACTCACGATGTGAGGTATATAGTAGGAACTCGTTTACGTATGTTGAGTATATCAAATTCACCCTCACACATATCGTCACTACGAGGTATATAGTGAGGTAATTCACGTTCACTCAGGTATACCAAATGGCATTTTCACATGTACCAATGAATATTTCCCTAATATACAAGATTTATATCGTGAAAGTCACGCCAAATGAGGGAACCCATACCATAACATGCCACGCATAACCAATATATAGATGTTTGTCCTAGGACACTCGTATCTAGATTGCCGGTTCTAACACTAAACTCTGCCAAAATTTTGGGTTGCCTTGCTGCCCAATTTGTGTTCTTTCTCCCGTTAAACAAGGCCTTGTTAGTGAGTCTGGAAACAAGTTTAAACCACATCTTGCATTACAACCCTTTTTTCTCCCAAACTCGGGTTATGTTTGATATTTCACTTTCATCCTCATCGGAACTTAATAATAACAATTACATTGAGGAACTTGTTTCTTCCCTTCCCATTTCCTTTATATTCCAAGAATACTAAAAACATGATAAAAGAGAAGAAATTTTAAAAAAATAATAAACAATTCTTTAATGAAAATAAACAGTTTCCCTCTCAAGAGTGATCACATCCCCTCAAGATTGGCTTGGCACCCTACTAGTTACAATATACTATCCGATCGCCTCAAAGTACTGCTTTATCCTCTCTATTTCATGCTTCAGAAGAGACATAAAGTTCATGGAAAGCCTAAATCAGGATGCCAATATTCAACCAGATTTGATGATTGTGCTAGCTTAGCTGAGTGCTAAGATCGACAATCTGTAATCAAATGTCAATGATTTATAGAGGACTAAGGCTCAAATTCTAGGGGTTCCCAAGCTATAAATTATATCGAACCAGAATGTCGCATTCCATCCTATTTTAGGTTAAGGAATGTCTAAACCTATGTTGGCTCCTAAATAATTTCATCATGCCTTGGGAAATCATGCTTAACCTATCGAAATGTCTCCATGTGTTCCACTTGTCAATGAGCCTCCATATTCTCATTTGTATATTCCCAATCTTGCTCAACTAAGGACAAACTTGCCTGTGCTTCTTCCAACGAAACTTTAAGAGGAAGAACTCAGTAGGATGAATGAAGACCTCAAGATGCCCTCTCGTAAATTTGATCAAGTGAAAGTTTTTTAAAACTATATGGACTGATAAGCACCCAAAAATATTTAATTCATGCCCTAAATACGTGCATTTTAGTCTCTCATTCTCAACAAAATTGGTCTTATGTTCGGATTTATATATTTTGCAGGTCAATCGATAGTCGCGGCATTAAATAATGCTAAATCAAATCAATTGCGACAAAGTAGCGGTCAAATGAAGAAAATAAGACCGACCGCGAAGTCAGAAGTCTTGTTTAAGCTTGCCTCGATCATTATTGATGCCCCAAACCCAGTCCCGTATCAAATTTAAGCCTAAACCGAGCCCAAGCTATCACCCGACCCTTGTGTGTGTTTGTACTTTAAGACTTTTTTTAGATTTTTATTTGAGTCGTGTATATTTTTAGAATTTATTTTATATTTTAATTATGTGCGTATAGTTGTAAATATTATGGTCCGTTAGTTTGCGTCGAGTGTTTTTTTATAGGCGTGTCTATTTTACTATGTTGTTCTTTATTTTATTTTATTAGGTCAATTTGATTTTATTATTATTTTATTTGAGTCTTTTATTTCTAGGTTAGGATTTTAATTTTTATAAATTTATATATATATATTATTTTTTTTATAGACTTGTAAATATTTAATTTTTTTAGAGTTTAGGAATTAAATTTTTTAATAAATTTTAATTTTTAGTCTTAGATTTTATTTTAGATTGTAAACATTATATTTATTTTCATTATATTTTATTTTATTTTTTATTTTTTTTTACAATCAAAACACACACATATACCTAACACTACCCCTTACCACTCTCTCCTACATCTCACCTTTTCTCTCTCCTCGGCCACCATTTTCAGTCAACCCGACCCCCAAAACCGGTGACTATGCCGGCGCCCATAACCCAACCTCCATGGCCGTAACCCGCACCTGCTACGACCCATACCATTTCCGGCCAAGCCCAAAATCCCTCACTAATCCACCTGTCAAACTCGCGACCCACTGCCTATTTCCAATCCCAGTCAGCTCCGGCCAACACCAAAACGCTGGCGACAAACCTTACTTCAAAACCCATGGCCGATTCATCCCACAACCCGGAACAAAAACACAGACCAACCTGGAGCTACTAAACCCGACATCACTGCCATGGCCAACAACCGAGATCCCAAACCCGGATTCACTTGAACCTTTGAAACCCAGTTTCCACCCACATACCCATTAAAGCACCTGCCAACCCCCCCCCCCCCCATCCCCCCCCCTCCCCCCCCCCCCCAAAATAGGAACCGACCCTGCCCAAGCCTTAAACCAAAAGACCTATGTGCCTACTTAAAACGCCACCAAATAATGTCTTTGACCTTTTCAAATCTCTCCCAATAAACCCGTTTCGTGAGTTATAAAAATAGAAGGAAACATTGTATTTCTATGTACGTGTCTTATTTATATTAGTTTGTATCTTGGGATTCAACCAGGGGCGATGGACATAGTTCAAATTTAATATATATATATATATATATATATATATATATATATATATATATATATATAGGATTTTTTTGATAAATTTCAAACTTTAAGATAGATCTTTAATTATTTATAAAATTGAGGGTGTAAAAAAATTGTAATTAATTAAAATAATAAACATAATGTTGATACCAAATTTAGTCTGCTGACATGGATCAATAAAGTGAAGACACATGGCAGTCTACGTGGCAACAACAAACACTTACGAGGAACTCACACGCTCTGAGGAACCATACTACAACGAGGAACATTGTTTCCCCGAGGAACTCATACGCTCCGAGGAACGAGAACTCTCCGAGGAACTCTTGAGCACCGAGAAGCTTAGGCGGTCCAAGCAACTCAGGCGGTCCGAGCTGCACCTCGAACAAAGCATTAATAGCGGGATAACCAACAGTTTGATTGTTCATTAAATGCTTATCATTCAGACGTACACGCTTAAGGAGCATTGAATGTATCACCCTTTAATATGTACATCATTTAATGTATTACCCTTTCACATTACAGCCCCAGGGCTATAAATACATTGTACAATCCTCATTGTAAGGGGACCGGAATTTCTTGATAGAATTTGTAATCGATAATTCCCAAACACTCAGCAATAACATAACAGTGGACGTAGGCCATTCTTATAAGGCTGAACCACTTTAAAAATTCTCTGTATCATTTATTTATCTGTGATTGAATAATTAGATATGATCTAATTTTTTACATCAACAGATTGGCGCCGTCTGTGGGAACGACTGGTAATATCGTTTTCCATAAAAAAAAATCCATCACCAATGGCTGATATTCCAGAATCTAGCAATCGAAACGCTGGAAGCCCTCCAAATCCATCTGTTCCGCCAAATATTCTAGATCTGGCTGTAATAATGATAAATTTGGCTCAGGGCCAAACCGTCATGCAAGAAACTATGCGTCAACTCATACAAACCCTCCATGGCGGTGCACCAACCCATTCAAGACCACGAAGTATTCAAAGAAATACCCATGCATCTTCTTCGCCTACTAGGCATACCAATTCATATCGCAATGAGGAGTCTGAAGATTTTTCTTATCAACCTGGACGAACTTCGTCAGTGCGAGCCACAGATACTGAACAACATATCACTCTCTCCCCAGAAAGGGCCAGTGCGCTAGAAAGATTAAGCAGAGTATCTCCTTTCGATCGATTAGGTCCTAGGAGGAGCAAAAGTCCTCCTAGAGCCCCATCGAGGAGTTTTCGACGACCATCAGATTTAAGGGAAGGATCTTCCCAGTCGCGACCAGCTGCTCGTCAAGAGAGATCCCAGGAAGCCACATCAACGCGATCAGTTTCTCGGACCAATAGGACCGAGGAAGGAAATGATGCATGGAAAGGCTCTATTCAAAGGCTGGAGGATATATTGGGGGAAATGGTTAAAGCTAAGAACCCCTACAACGAACCTTTGTTCGAGGAACACCTTTTGTCCAGTTCATTGTAGATTTTCCAACACCATCAAAGTTCAAAGCACCTGTTGTGACTCCCAAATATGATGGAAAGACTGACCCTGTCCTTTATATAGAACAATATCAGGCTGCAGCCGACATCTATGCTGTCCCAGATGAGATGAGATGCAGGGGGTTCTCGGGAACTCTTACTGGATCTGCTCAAATATGGTATAATAATCTTCCTTGGGGTAAGATTTCAACTTTTCTTCAACTGGCCGAGTTATTTATTGGGAATTTCTATTTTGGGGCAAAGCCAGTTAAACGAGTAGCACATTTGTTAAGTGTTAGACAAAAGGCTGGTGAGAGTACCAGAGATTATATAACTCGTTTTAATAACGAGAAACTTGAAGTCATTGATTATGAGGAGAAGACAACTATTACGGCTTTGATGAGTGGACTACTGCCCAACAAGTTGTACTACACTTTGGCCAAAGATCCACCTAGAACCATGTCAGACCTGATGGGAAAAGCATCCAAAATTATGAATGCCGAGGTGGCTATGGCTGCGAAGAAGAACATGGTTGCCAAAGAAACCAAGGTGGAAGGTGATAAAGCTAAGAAGAAAGAGTATAAAAACAATGGTAATGACAAACATTCAAAAAACAGGTCGGTATGGGACGTGATGAAGAAATATGATAATTATACTCCTTTGAAGAAGGATATCAACCATGTTCTAGAGGAAATCAAGAACAACGAGGAACTAAACTGGCCAGAGAAAATGAAGGCAGACCCTGACAAGAGGAATAAGGCGAAGTATTGTGAGTTTCATAAAGATCATGGCCATATGACCAAAAATTGCATAGCTCTTCAGAATGAGATTGAAACACTCATCAGATGAGGAAAGCTATCAAAGTATGTTGATCGTGGAAACGAAAGAAGGAACAATGACCGAGCAAGAGATAAGTCTAGATCTCCTCGTCTATCAGAGGAGAACAAGAAAAGAAACCATGAAGTTGATCCCGAGGATGACCCCGATCTTCCCAAGAGACCAAGGCAGCCAGAACGAGAGGTATTTTCCATATGCTTTGGGTCATTTGACTGTAATGTTATAACAGGTGGAGATGCAGGAGGAGGAGACCTTACTGGCGAGAGAAAAGCTTACCTCGGTGAGGCTCAAGCTTGCTCGTACATTCAACGAATAAATCCAGCTGAGGAGGATCACCCGAGAAAGGTGAACAAAGAGAAGTTGGTTATTGGGTTCTCAAAGAATGACCTTGCAGGTGTTCTATATCCTCATGATGACCCACTGGTGATCAAGATGAGAATGAAGAAGGTTATAATTTCAAGAGTACTGGTCGACAATGGTAGCTCGGCAGACATCATGTTCTACTCGTGCTTCGATAGTTTAAATCTAAAGCTATCTCAATTGGAGCCTTATCATAGACCCCTCCTCGGTTTTGCTGGCGAGAAAATTTTTCCACTTGGGATGATCAAGTTGGATATATTCATTGGTACGTGGCCTGCTTATCGAACAGAAAGAATACACTTCTTCGTGATGGATAAGAATGTTCAGTCATCATACAATATCATCATGGGAAGAGTAGGATTAAAGAATTTCGAGGCTGTACCATCTACGGTGCATCAATGCCTGAAATTTATAACAAATTTTGGAGTAGGAGTTGTTAAAGGTGATCAGAAAGTAGCCCGGGAATTCTATTATTCATCCGCCGAGAAAGAAGAAATGGAGGAATCAAGGAAAAATACTACTACCTATCAAGTGGATGAAGGTGCCGAAATTGAAACATTGGATCCTAGAGATGAGTCACAACTCGTGAAGGGTCAAGTGGTGGAAGCTACTAAAAACATCATTCTGGACGACGAGCACCCTGAGCGAATTACTCAAGTAGGTTCATCGTTGGAAGCATCACTAAAGCAGGAATTGATAACTTTCCTTAGAAGCAGAAAGCAAACTTTTGCGTGGAGTCATGAAGATATGCCAGGGATAGATCCAAATTTCTTATGTCACGAGCTCAATGTGAATAAGGATATCAAGTCTGTGAAGCAGAGAATAAGAGTATTCAGACCCGAGAAGAATCAAGCTACACAGGAGGAAGTCGAGAAGCTCCAGAAAGCTTGCTTCATTGAAGATGTTAAATATTCAGACTGGTTAGCAAATGTAGTGATGGTGAAAAAGAAGAACAACAAATGGAGGATGTGTGTAGACTTCACCGACCTCAATAAAGCATGCCCAAAGGATCACTTTCTACTGCCTCGAATTGATCAACTAGTCGATGCTACCTCGGGACACGAGCTGCTAAGCTTCATGGATGCTTATTCTGGCTATAATCAGATTAAAATGAAACCTGAAGACAAGGAGAGTACTTCTTTCATTACCCCTAGGGGAACTATTGTTATAATGTTATGCCTTTTGGTTTGAAAAATGCAGGTGCGACATATCAGAGGCTGATGAACAAAGTCTTTGCTAAATAAATTAGTTGCAATATGGAAGTCTATGTTGACGATAAGCTGACGAAGAGCAAAAAAGTTGTTGATCATCTAGTTGACTTAAGTCAGACTTTTGATCAACTAGATAAATACCAAATGAAGCTGAACCCGACGCAGTGCATATTTGGAGTACGAGAAGGCATGTTTCTCGGATACATTGTCAACCAACGAGGCATTGAGGCGAATCCTGAAAAGATCAAAGCTCTGCTAGGGCTGCGATCTCCAACAATGAAGAAAGAGGTGAAAAGTCTTACAGGACGAGTAGCAGCACTCAACATATTTGTATCATGAGAAAATGATCGATGTCTCCCATTCTTCAAGACACTCCGAAAGACTTTTGAGTGGAATGATGAATGTGAGAATGCTTTTCAAGACTTAAAGAAATACTTGGGAGCACCTCCACTGTTGTCCAGGCCGGTGATGGGAGAAAAATTGTACTTGTACCTAGCAGTATCGGAGAATGCAGTTAGCTCGGCGTTAATAAGAGTGGAGAATGGAGTACAAAAACCAATCTATTACACAAGTAAGGCCTTCCAAGGAGCAGAGATCAAATATCCAAGGCTGGAAAAGTTAGCACTGGCGCTGATTGAGGCGAGTAGAAGAATGAGGCCATATTTTCGGGCTCATACTATAGTCATATATACTGATATGCCGTTGAGGCAAGCCCTTCATAAACCAGAAAAATCAGGGAGATTGATGTACTGGGCAATAGAGATCGGAGAATACGATATAGTCTATGAACACAGATCATCGCTAAAAGGGCAGGCTGTCGCAGATTTCATAGCGGAGTTCACTTATCCTGATACCCCGAGGAGCAAAAGTTACTCGCTGATAAACCTGTGGATGTTACAGGATCAACAAACACAAGCTCAGACCAACTCCGGTTGGTAAAAGGGCAAGTGGATGTTACAGGATCATTAAATTCGAGCTCAAACCAACTCTGGTTGGTAAAAGGGCAAGAAAAGATGGTCGACGAAGAGCGAGAAACATCAGGGGAAGATGAAAGGAAGCAACAAATATTTCACCGAGGAACTCTGTCAGATCAGAAGTTTGAAGACGAGTTACTTATATGGAGGCTATATGTAGATGGCTCATCTTGCATAACAGGCAGTGGGACAGGGATAGTTTTGAGCACTCCGGACGAGGTCGACATGGAGTACGCCCTACGTTTCCAATTCAAAGCTTCCAATAATGAAGTTGAATATGAGGCCATAATTGCAGGCCTTAATTTGGCAAAAATTATGGAGGCGCAACAAATAATTATTTTCAGTGATTCTCAATTAATTGTAAATCAAATGTTGGGAATATATGCAGCCAAAGGAGAATTAATGATCAAATACCATGCAAAGGTGATGGAGTTGGTATCAGAATTTGCTGCTATTCAGCTGGTTAGAATACCAAGAATGGAGAATGCAAGAGTAGATGCCTTAGCTCGATTAGCATCAGCTACTTGTACCGAGCTACGAAGAACAATCCCAATTGAAGTTTTGGCTGGTCGGAGTATAGATGAAGATTTGGCGATGAACTTTATCACCCTTGACTTAGGACCATCTTGGATGGATCCTATCAGGGCATATATTGAGGAGGGAGAATTACCAATTGATAAGCTCGCAGCCAAGAAATTGAAGTTTAAAGCTGCTCGGTACGTATTAACTAACGATATTTTATATAGACGAGGAATTATGGCAGGTTTGCAGAGATGTGTACATCCCTCCGAGGTGAAAGAATTGATTGAAGAGATCCATGAAGGGTCCTGTGGAGCCCATGTAGCAAGTCATACGCTTTTGCAAAGGATGATGACGCAGGGATATTACTGGCCGACGATGAGGGATGATTGTGTAGCCTATGCCAAGAAATGTGACAAGTGCCAACGCTTTTCCTCCATCTGAAGAACTCCACAAGCATTATTGACACCCATCACTTCCCCTTGGACATTTGCCATGTGGGGAATAGATTTGGTTGGACCACTGCCAACGACTAGAGGAAGGTTTAAATACCTCGTCGTTGCAGTAGATTATTTTACTAAGTGGGTGGAAGCTGAACCTCTCATTGATATGACGTACGAGATGGTGTACCAATTTATTTGAAAGAACATCATTTGTCGATATGGTCTTCCTCGTGCTTTCATCACAGACCATGGAACACAATTTGATAACGAGGAGTTCACTGCCTATTGCCATCAGTCAAACATTTTGAAGGTCCACTCAGCACCAGGCCATCCTCAAAGAAATGGGAAAAATGAAGTGACAAACAGAACACAGCTGAATGGTTTGAAGAAAAGATTGGACGATGCGAAAGTAAATTGGATACACGAGTTACAGTCAGTACTGTGGGCTTACCGAACTACTCCCCGAGTAGCGACTGGATAATCTCCCTATATGCTAGCGTTTGGAAGTGAAGCTGTTATAACTACCGAGTTGGGCCTCCCAACACACAGGGTACTAAATTTCAACTCCCCTGTCAGCGACTTAATGAGAATATTGGATTTAAACATGCTCGAGGAAGTTAGAGAAGAAGCAGCCATTAGAAATGCTGCTTACCAGCAGCGAACAACTTTGTTTTACAACAAGAGGGTGAAGAAGTGCGACCTGAAAGAAGGAGACTATGTGCTGAAGAAAGTAATTCAAAAGCACAATAAGCTGGAGGCAAACTGGCATGGACCATACCGAGTTACAGAAGTTGTTCGACCAGGAACTTACCGAATAGCAACTCTAGAAGGGGAGGAGTTTAAGAATGCATGGAACGCAGAGCACCTGCGCAAATATTATCAGTGATGAATAAAATGAAGATATTCCGCAGAATTCTTTCTTTTTATTAAAAGTTTTTCGGGGAATACTAGTGCTACACACTACTCGGCAAAGCTCAGGCTACACAAATTTTTTCTCGAAAATGCCAACTAAGGTTGGTCGAGAAACCTATATTCCTCCGGGAAGTAAGGCTACCAATATTCCTCCGGGAAGTAAAGCTACCAATATTCCTCCGGGAAGTAAGGCTACCAATATTCCTCCGGGAAGTAAAGCTACCAATATTCCTCCGGGAAGTAAAGCTACTTGTATTCCTCCGGGAAGTAAAATTTGTATTCCTAAGGGAAATTAAACTATATGTTTCTCGGGAAATAAAAGTATTCCTAAAAATGCCAACTTATGTCGGTTAGGAAGTAAATATATTCTCGAAAATGCCAACTTGAGTTGGTCGGGAGGTAAAATTATTTCAAAAAGACTAACTATAGCTGGTCGGGGATAGAAACCCACCAACTGTAGTTGGTCGACAAGCAAAATTTACCGACCTTGGTTGGTCGGAAACATATAAGAGAAAAATCCACCAATTATGGCTGGTCGGGGATAAAAATCCACTAACTATAGTTGGTCGACAAGTAAAATTTAAAGTGATCGAGCAACATTTTTGATACTCGTAACTTTTTAATTATTACTAAGTTGGTCTAGAAACAAAATATTATTTTTGCCAAATGACTACCACAAGTTCAAACTACTCGATAATAAGTTGATCGACAAACTACACAATATTGTTATCTTTTTATCAGATACACATGCATAAATATAAAGTGTTTTACAAGACAATAGCAATTAAGGTTGCGAACAGAAATGAAAGTCTTTCATTAAAACCAAAAACAAATTACATTGATAATGAAATGAAAGTTACATTGATATTGAAATGTATACTAACTATTACATCAAATTTCCTACTCTACTGGTCTTTTCCCCTCTGCTTTTGACACAGGTTCCTCGCCAGCAGGCGGATCATTTAAAGCCAGGCAAGAATTTATGAAGTTGAGATCCTTTAACATCCTGATATTCATCACGGATGGTCGATCTAGAAGGTGCTCGGGACGAGATACTTCAACAATTGAATGGATATTGTAGTCGCCGAGATACTTGGAAATTAAGCATCGAGGAATGGCTCGAGCAGGGATCCAACTCATATCCAGTTTGAATGAAGGCACGGGTAGGTCGAGAAGCCCAGGATCGTGGTAGTCCCACAGGTAATGACCCTGTTCGAGTTGCAGCACACCTAAGGCATTCAACCAACCTTGCTTGTAGCCCTCATTATTGGCATTCTGGATACGATTGTCCAAGTGAAAGAGACCTTCGTTGTATCCATCCATCCACAACTCCCTGGGATATTTCGTGGAGATTTTTGATGAAGATCTCTTTATTCTCTAAGGTAGACTTCTGAGTGGAGAGATGCTCTTCCAGGTCCCTGATCTTCTTTGACATTTCAGCCAAAGCCTGGTTCTTCGCCATTAATTAGAAGGCCGAGTTTTCTAAGGCAGACTGAGTCCTCTGTTCCTCGACAGGAATTCGAGCTGCTCTTGCTCGTCCCCGAGGAGCTCTTGCTCGACCACGAGAAGATGTAGATGGGACAGACCTCTTCAAGGTTTCCAACTCGTCCCTCAAGTTGGCGTTCTCGACTTCCAAGAACGAAAATCCCTCATCATTCACTGGGATCAAGGCATTTGAAGTGGAAGCTGCAGACTTCAACTGTGACAGCTCCCTTTGCAGGTTGCTGTTTTCTTGCTCCAGCAACTCGGCTATCTGTCTGCACTCCTCGACTTCGCCCTTCAGAGTTCTCTCCCTCACCTCGTAACCAGCAAAGCGCTTCTCGTACCCCTTGTCAGCATTGAGCTGCTGGTACTTCTTCTCATACCCCTTATGCAGAAGGGCAGTGGATTCTTTGTATTGTAGCTGAAGGTCTTCGAGGGTGCCTTGGAGATCCTCGATCATATCATAATGTGACACCCCGACTAATTAAATAGCGGGTAGCTACTCCTTTATTAAATCAATACAAAATGCCAAGTTGGTTCAGTTACTAGCATCACTGTCAAAAATATTTTTAGAATTACTAACCACCTAGTATTTAAAAAGTAAGTTGCCAAATTTTAACTTAAGTCTGATTAACATGCAATAAAATAATAATGGAATAACAACATAATCCATTCACCATAACGAAGTAATGAAATAACCAACAAATAAATATAAGAGTCCGGAGGAAAACTCCTCACAACAATCCAACAACTGGAAATAATAACATAAGCCTGAATCCTGAATTAATTACAGGCCCGAAGTCTGAATAACTGAAATAAATAAAAAGTCTCTAAAGAAATGGGCGACATGCCCTACAACTGATAAATGCTGAATAGAGAGTCAATATAGAAGAGGCGTCTACAAGCAAAGTCCTGTAACTTCCACAAACAGCTACAGCTCGTCACCTGAATGAGGATCCTAAGCATGGTGTCCTTGTGGATGGGCACCTAAAATGGTTTTTACAAAAATAGATTTGAAAGCAAATGGGTCAGAGCCCGAAAGTGGAAATCATTTTAAAAACGCAAGTGTTTTAATAACATTAAAACATTAAATGCAAAATACATGTTAGGACGTGCACTCACATGAAATTCTCACCTCTCGACTACATGTGCACTCCTAACGTACCGTACCCATCTAAGTGATCGTACATATCTAACCAAACCGTAATAAGTTCTATCCCTTACTACTCGATTCCCTTATTACATTGTAACGTTATCAAATAAATAGAGGGCTTTACATACACTTGGATTCTCAATTTGTAGTATAATTCACTATCAATTAACCCGTTATGTTTTCTCAAAACCTTACCATAATTATATTCACAATATTAACATGAAAGTTCCCATTAATTATGTGTATATTATTCACGTCATAAATATACAATACAAGCACCCCGAGACTAAGCTGCGGTGCACACATACTCTGCTATCCATCCCGGTACATCACGTACATAAGGATCACGTATTCCGAATCTCTCAGGAATCGTTCTCAGATAAAAACATCACAAATAATGGAGGCGAACACAGTCACATCACATGGGTCACGTACATACCTACGCTCCCACGATCAGTAGACTTATTAATATCCCAATAAGTCCTTCTCTGACCTATGTTCATCGAGGTAACCAATCTAAATCCAGGAAACACAAGGATTAGAAGGCCCTAAGCGAACGTAAACCTCCCGTGATAGCAAGTATGGTAGGTATGTCATACACATAAAATCAATACATATACTAAGTATGTACACCTCTTAGTAATTACCATAATATATTGGAGGTACACTTCTCATTCTCGTACCGACATATAATACTACACAATTTATATGTTCCCGGTTAATATAATAAATTAGGTCGTCAATAGTTCTCGCAACGTAATAGACACTCACATCCTACTTCATATTTTCCCTTAGGTTCAAACTACACTTCTAGGTTTGACTCCTCATTATATCCCAAACATCCCAAATGTAACAATTAATTATCAAGGGAAGGTTATCTCTACATATACACAAGGTTGGGGGACACTCAGGATCAAACAGGCTAAAAAGCCAAAACTGTCAACTCGTTCGAAGTCTCGTTCGAACGAGGCTGTTCAAACGAGAGTTCGTTCGAACGAACTGGGCCTTCTAACGAGATCTCGTTCGAACGAAAGTCTTCGAACGAACATCCCTCTCGTTAGAACCCAAACTCTCAACTCGTTAGAAGCTCATTCGAACGAGCTTGTTCGAACGACCTGGGCAGGTCTTCTAACGAGTGGCCAGATTCGAGCCCAGAAATTCCTATCTCGTTTTTCCAATTTTCTTCACTCCTAATCCCACATAAAAATCGTTCCAACATCATTTTAAGGTTCCTAATTCATACTAAACATTCATAGGTCATAATCAAACGTTTATATAGGGCCAACTCATATTAAACATCATCAAATCTTCAAATCCCTTTATTTATCCCCAAATTATATGAACATGAACCCTAACATTTATAAATCATCAATGAGCCTAATAAAATCCGTTTTTGTTTCATCCAAGATATAATATCATCAGAATAAACATCTAAATACCAATCTACATGCGATTCCTCATCAAAAATGAAATTTCTACTTCCAATTTAAATGGGTTTTTCATTAACTCCCAAGAACAATACAATTTAATTGAATTTCCTACGCATGGAAGAAGCATTCTCTATAAAAACGAAATTAAATCACTTGCCGTATTTGAATATCTGATTTGATGACGAATTTCTGAAGTGTTCTCTCTCTCTCTGCAGAATTCCTTTTCTCTCTCTCAACAAGCTTTTCTTCTCCAAAGTCAATGGTGGCTAGGGTTTGTGCTTTAGAAACTCTTTGGAACAAATTTCAATAACCTCCGTAGTCTATTTGGTTATTAGTGGGCTTAGTGGGTTATTGCCAAATCAGATATTAATTCCCAATTTTCGTAGGTTTTAATTCCCGAAAATCCAAAATTACCAAACTACCCTTATACGTTGCCAGTATGGCCTAAAAATGCCCCGAAACCCAAACTAAACCCTCGGCTAGTGTTTTATGACTTTTTTTACCCTTCCGGATGCGTTGGCGGACTCAAAACGACCATACGGTTAATAGAACTAAAATTCACTTTTTAATTAAAATAAATATTTCCCAGACGCGACTGTCACACGCGTCTCAATAAAATTTCCAAATTTCCGTATTTCAATCTCACGACAGATTTCATACTTCAATATTCATATATAATCATATATGCACATTATATTCAAATACCAACTCGCATCTCGCTAGTATTTTAATCCGGATTAATTTCCAATTAATACACATATAATTCAATTAATTCCATAAATAAATATCACAAAAATACGAGGTATTACACATAATAGGCCACATTATTGGCCACTGCTCGATCAAGTAGACACTTCAGATATTGATATGCTTCAACTACCTGTTCTGAAGCTTCTTGGCAGAGGATGTCGATGACTTGTGCTGCACTCAGGTCTGTGTGACCAGCCTTAAAGTATTCATTACATTGTCGCAGCAACTTTGTATCATGGGCAGATAGTAATTCCATCCTGGCCAGAAACTAGCAGAGAAAGAAAAAGCAACAATCAATAAGAATCAAAGCATAGTATGAATAGAAAATAGACAACAGTAGGCAAAAAGTCCAAGTTTTATTAGATCATAGTTCAGAGTTACAAGTTCTGGGTTACATTTGATAAAAGAAAAATAAAATGTAAAGATAAACCCGAACAACTCTACACCTTTTCCTTGTCTCCCAAAACCTTCTCGGGAGGCTGGGACGAGGAAGTAGGTTGCTCGGAAGGAATGGATAGTTGCTCGGGGAGCACTGGCAATTGCTCGGAGGAAGAAACAATTTGATGAAGTTCCTCGGTAGCAGGCTGAATGACTGAGGGATGATCTCCCATCACTATAGAAGACTCTTCGAAGGAAGCTTCATCCTCTTCTAAGTCTTCAGGAGTTAGAGGGGAACCAGGGATGTGTTGCTGAAAGAGTTCGAAATTTTCATCCACTTTCATCTCCTGAAGGGCAGCAACCCATCCATCCCTAAAGTATTTGAGGTTGCCATAGTCCACTTGCGACACCATGGCAGCCAATCCCTTGTCCCAGCCAGCGCTGAAGGACTTCTTCACAGCCATCTTTCTCTTCAGTTTCTCCGAGGAAAGTTTCTCGGATAAAAGGTTCTCACCAGTCTTCAGTTTGGTCTCAACCTCCTCCTTTTGCCGAATTACTTCCTGAAGTTGGCCCAACTTTTCCTCAGCAACCTTAAGCTTATCCTCAAACTCTCCAGCAGTTTTGAGCTTCTCTTCAAGCTCTTTATTTTTCCCCTCCATGTCCTTTATTCTATTCTCCAACTCCTTGGAGATCTCAACGACCTGAGCTTTTTCCTGCTCAGTAGAGGCAAGCTTATTCTCCTAGATTGCCTTGTCAGTAGCATATTTCTGGCTAGAATCTTCCAAAGACCTCGTCAGGCCCACCAGAGCCTCCTCCACACCAGATGAGGAGCTCGAAGCTTTAATTGATTCATCCTTCTTTAAAATTATATTGAAGCAGCTCGTCAACTATGAAAATAAAAAGAAAGCAAGTCAGAAACAGAAATGACAAGGGAAATATGAAAAGTTCAAAGTAAGAAGACTTACAGAAGCAAGGTGGCGAGCAGCTAACGAAGTGACCATATCCCGAGTAAGGTTTTCTTTAGTACCTTGGACCTAGGGAATGATCCAGGACTTTATCGAGCTCATGGCAGAGCTCGCGGGAAAAAAAGTAGGAACCCCAGTTCCAATGGTTGGGGGCTGAGTGATGGTGTCAGTTAAATTGATTGAGGAGCTCTTCTTCAGTATCCTCGAGGGAACATGAAAAGATTCAACCAAGGAAGAACCCTTGGTCGGTGATATTACAATCACCTCTCCAGGAGCAGCAGACTTGCTCGGAGCCACTGCGGGCTTCTCGGCCACCTTCACAACAGAAACCGAGGAAGGTGCATCATTCTTCTTTGTCCCCTCCCCTGGGACATTAACTTTACCTCTTTTTGCCTCTCCAGAACCAGAGGCAAGCTTCTCGAAGAGAGTGGGAGGTCTTCTCTTCTTCATTCTTTCACTCAAAGGGATGTGAGATTCAGGCGAGGAGCTGGTGGAAGCTGGTACTTGCTCTAATTCACTTATTACTGGACGAGCAGTAAAAGAGGTGGTGTAGCTCTTGTATTGCAGCAGATATGAAGCTGACCTAATATGCTCGTCAGCAACAGATTGATGCAGACTCCAGATAAGTTTCAAATGTCTTATATTAACATCTGCTTCCTTTGGACACTTTCTTTTACTGTCAACTGCAAATAAATAAAAATTACAATATCAGTGGCACGTTTTGTCAAACACAGAAGAAGCATGATTTCAAAATAAATAAAATAAAATAAAAATAACCTATCCCATTGCCATATGGAGGGCATCTGGGACCCTGATACAGTTCATCTCCTGATAAAGGAGCATGTTGCCAATTTTTTATTACAACCCCATGCTCAAAATAGTCCCTATTGGCATCCGGGAGATTGACTACTAAGCTCCTCTTCAAAAATCTAGTTTTTAAATAAAAGGTGTTATCACCAACTGTCCATCTATAACAAAACATGATTTCTGGAATCCCTATGCGAGTTTCATGGATTTGATTTAACCTATGCACCCCATTAACTATTCTCCATGTATTGGGGGCTATTCTTGTAGGAATAATGTCAAAGTATTGACAAAATTCCAGACATAAGGGATTGGGTGGAAAAGAAAATCCACACTCAGCAATAAAGAGACTGGGAACCAATGTCCCTCAGCCAAGCGGAAATAATCAGAAGGCTCAAAAAGCTCTTCCAGAACAACCCAGGAGGGAATAGAAAAATCAGAACGAAACTTATCAAGAGATGCAACAGGGTAAACCATGATGAATAAAAGAAATGAAGAAGAAGGAAGAAAATCTTACAGAAAAAGAGTGGATCTGATGACAACGGACGATGGAAGAGATGAATACACAGGAGAGAAAGAGACAATGGAAAACTCGAAAATACAAATTTGAAAAGGTAAAAGACGATGGGAGTGTCTGTGAAGTTTAAATACCTTGCCTTGGGAAATGGTAAAGTAATGATTACAAAAAGAAACAATTATGCTACCGGCGGCTAGGGAAACAAAAAGGGCGTGGCAATCGAAGCGAGAAGGAACGATTACGCTACCGGCGGCTAAAAGGAAAAAAAGTACGCAGAGATCGAGGCGGTTGTGAAAATTCAAAAAGCTTGATTCTACAATTTGGAAAGAGAAATAAATACAAGGGAAACACTCCTAAAAATCAGGAGGACTATTTAAAGCTATCATATTCCGAGAAAGAATGTTCCATACTCCTCAAAATTCGAACTATGAAACATTGGGGGCTTCTGTTGATACCAAATTTAGTCTGCTGACATGGATCAATAAAGTGAAGACACGTGGCAGTCTACGTGGCAACAACAAACACTTCCGAGGAACTCACACGCTTCGAGGAACCATACTACAACGAGGAACATTGTTTTCCCGAGGAACTCATACGCTCCGAGGAACGAGAACTCTCTGAGGAACTCTTGAGCACCGAGAAGCTTAGGCGGTCCAAGAAACTCAGGCGGTCCGAGCTGCACCTCGAACAAAGCATTAATAGCGGGATAACCAACAGTTTAACTGTTCATTAATGCTTATCATTCAGACGCACACGCTTAAGGAGCATTGAATGTATCACCCTTTCATATGTACATCATTTAATGTATTACCCTTTCACATTACAGCACCAGGGCTATAAATACATTGTACAATCCTCATTGTAAGGGGACCAAAATTTCTTGATAGAATTTGTAATCGAGAATTCCCAAACACTCAGCAATAACATAACAGTGGAAGTAGGCCATTCTTATAAGGCTGAACCACTTTAAAAATTCTTTGTCTCATTTATTTATCTGTGATTGAATAATTAGATATGATCTAATTTTTTACATCAACACATAAAAATAAGGTCTGCTATCTCTTTGTAGTTGTAATTGTTTGAACATTATAAAGTTATAATTTGTAGTTGTAGTTGTTTGGGAATTAAAATAATAAACATAAAAATAAGGTCTGCTATAATTTGTAGTTGTTTGAAGTTTGAAATAACCCCCCAAAAAATCGCTTCGGGGGCTCCCGCCCCTGAATCCCTGACACCACTCGTAACTTTCGCCCCGGTTGAACAAAAATCTTGGATCCGCTGCTAGATACGATACGTCAGTCTGTACAAGAGGATTCTGTACGTGTAGAATTACTCAAATAAACGAAGGCCTCTCATTAAAAAAGAAGGACGCTCACGAATGGAACAGAGGGAGACACTTTTCAGTGTCATTTTTTGTCTGTAGAAAAAAAAATAGGCTTAGAAAAATACAAAAAAACTTAGTTTAGTTTAGAATAATTGTTAAGTTTAGTTTCTATTTATTTTTGTATTGTAATCAAGTGCTGATATTGTGAAGAAATTGGGATGCAATACAAGATCGCTATTCGAAAAAGAGACTTGTCGTATCGTATTCTTTCTCTATTTCAATGTTTATTGATGGTACTGTGATTGTGCATGCTTATTTAATATATGTTCGACTAATCACCCCGTTCAAAGAGTGGAATGAAACCGTCTAGGATGTTAATTTAATTAATTAATCGAATTGATTGTCATATTTCCAGAAGAATTAACTATGAATTGTCACAAGTTAATTTACGTATTGAGAGCTAGTAAATTAATCTAGTTTTAATATTTGATTTTGGGAATCGAACTCGAGATAGATTTTTCTCAAATTTTAAATATTAATTCAGTGTTAAAATTTGGGGATTTATATAATTTGTATTAAATTGATCGTAGCGGGTAATTTATTAAAAAGAGTAGAAATCTTAGTTTTTTAAAGTGTGATATTTTTAAATTACTTTTATGAAAAAGATATTATTCAATTTCTAATTGTAACGAGAGTTAGATTATGAATTTAATATTATCTCAAAATATTTCAATTCAATAAATTAAAATATTAAAAAATATTGAACACGCGGTGCAATCCCATCTCTTGAATCTTCTCACATTTATCATGCTCGGTTACGTGTCATTTTTAATTATTTAGTCACTTAAGATTTTAGCATTAATTAGTTAATTCTCACTTGAAGTTGTTTTTTTAAAAAAAAGAAGGTTTTAATGAAAAATTGAAATTGCAAGCATTCACGGTATTTGTTTTCCACTTGAAAGTTGGATTGATACTCGTACTTACCACGATACGAGTTATTTAACAAGTTTTGTCAGTATTCAAAGGATTTTAAGACTAGGCTTTTGATGACAATGATGACCATACACAAAAAACCCTGTCATCAAATGGCGCTATTGTCGGGGAGATAAAAATCAAGTTATCATAGACTACATTTACATGTCCCCTTATCCCAAAGCTTATCTCCTCGAGAAGTTCAAGAGGCTAGACATTAAGAAATTCAGCTTATCTCCTCGATAAGTTCAAGAGGCCAGAAATTAAGAAATTTATAGGAAATGGACCTCTCATCGTGCATTGCGTAACTATTATGGAACCATGCACTTGTTAGGCGCTATTGAAGAACTCATGGCTTAAATGTTTCAATAAACCCTCAAATAAAGTGACCTTTAATGATTTTTATTCCTTGATGAATCCTGCATTCAAAGTTGGGAAGATGTCACTCGAGAATTCTTAGCTCAATACGATTACAATGATGAATTAAAGGTAACCCACCGTGACCTCGAATTACTCACCCGCGCGCCTCGTCTGCTAATGGGTTGCTGCCAGTGTAGCTCCCTATCCCAAACCTTACCCAACCAGGGGTTAACCTGCTAGTGCCCACGGAGGAACTGAACAAGGTTAAGGAAGACCTTAAGCTGTTATAAAAAAAGTTTGACTAAGTCAAAATATCTAGGAACTACATGGACTACACCCATATGTCTCCCGATACCAAAACCATACTGTTGGAGAAGTTCAAGATGCTAGACATTGAGAAGTTTAAGGGAAACGAACCCCCAATTGTTCACCTTCGAAACTATCACCGAGCCATGATCCTCCATGGTGCCTCTGAAAAAATAATGGCGAGAGACCCTGAAAGAAAGCACCATCCGTTAGTTTCTATCCCTCAAAGAATCCAGAATCCAGAATCCGTAATTGGGAGGATGTCGCTAGGGAGCCAGGCCAAAATTGAGTATGCGATTGACCTGAGAAAGAAAACGGTTCAAATTTATTTTTGAAGGAAGGAAGGATATTTTTTTTAGTATTTTTGAGAAAATGAGGAAAAATATTTTTGGTATTTTTGGTTTTTTTGAAAAGGAGAATAATCTCAACATGATTAATGTTATTATTAGGTTTTAATTTATATTAGGTTTGCCTAAATGCAAAAAAAATACCGGACATGACCCGAGCCTAGGAAAATAGGGTTCGAAATATGTAAGCTACGGTTTGACTTGTTTCCAAGCTCACGGGCGGGGGCTGTTTTGAAAAAAGGAGAAATAGCGCGAATATTCGGACCAAAATTTTGACAGAGTTTCATATGATAACCGGAAAACTAAAAATGAGTTCCCTAGGTTTGACTCCTATATGACATTTACGCACTTTTTGGGTTAGTGGAAGGGTTCCCCCCTTTGGCATGACTTCCACGATATACCTCTTGCCTATAATAGCAATCATTAATCGGTATGTGTGGACAAGCCATTTGATATACCTGAGTGTACGTGAATTTCTTCATGATATACCTCGTAGGGATGGTACGTGTGAGAGAAAATTCAATATACTCGACGTACGTGAACGAGTTCCCTGTTAAATAACTCCCTTTATGAATTCGGTAAAGTGGTACGATACAAGGGGAATTGTTCGATATACATCAAAGGTACGAGACCAATGGAAGGAAAGAGTCATATCGCTTAGGCTAACTGTGCCCCGCAGGACCAACACCCATCACTAAATAACCCCCTAGTATGGGATAAAATTTTGGTCAATATTGTCATGCTCATGGTGATATAGTGTGCAAAAATGCACGAGTCTTAATTAGTATATTATGGAAAGAGAGTATTTTAGTTTTTATTTGCATGATGAGTAAAGGGAGTACTACACTAATGATGGAGTATATACAAGTATTGTGGAAAGTAAATCTAGCATGGAGCATGAAGACTACACTACGCATGGTGATGGGGGATATATACATGTGAGTGAGTGACATGTGAATATTTACAAGTGCATGTGTATGGTAGTGAGCCTATACATGGATCAACTACAAGTGGCGTGTGATATGTGTAGGTGAGCATGAAGACATATACAAGTGTGAGAAGTGTGGGTTCTAAATCGCTTGTGAAGCATGTGAGTAGAAGTGAATCTATATACAAGTGTAAGTGAGTGAAGTGTACATAGAGAGTATATACAAGTGTGTGAAGTGTATAAAAGACTGAAAAATGATATATACATGAGGTAGATGTACACTAAAAGTAAATAGAGGAGTAAAGGGAGCATACAGGTACATAACACACATGCAGAAAATAATAAAACCCATGTCAAATTAGAGTCTAGTCCTCTTAAAATAAAATTACCAACGGAGTCACCACTATGGCCATCTCGGGGGCCTCCCCCTTTCTTTCTCCTTTTCGGGGGTTCCCTTCGGCGTGTATGCAGGATTATGTTTTTTCACAGGGCACTCGATCGTCATCAATGTGGGATAATGTGTGAAGAAAGAGTCACCAGCGTATTTTTCACAAAATAAGAATGTTGTCATCTCGAGAGAACGACATCAAGGACAATACTGATGCTTGCGAAATCCAGTAGTTCAAAGGTCCGGGGACTAGGTTACGGAATGAGAAGGTGTTAGGCACCCATCCCACCCTGTCGATCTCTCATGGGCATGTATTAATCTTCTCATGTTAGACTCCGTGAAGTGTGTGCTTATGTGAATAATATAGATGAAGAATGGAATCATTCAACTCGCATCATGGAAAAGGACGGAGTAAATTCATCCTTAGGAGTGTTCCCGAAAATAATAATTAAAAATATAATATGATTGTTTGCTAAATCACAAGTCGTTATGGAAGAACGAATGTATATATCAGAAGACATAAGCATGCAAAAATATGACATCCATTATATATATATATATATATATATGAAAACAATATTATATGAAGACAATATTATAAACGCGCATAAAGGAGGAGCCAAATCTCAGGATTTACCCAAGATGCCTACGTAGTGCAAAGGTTATTGAAGTCCACGCAGTTCGAAGATAACATGGGGTGGGGTTCAATCCATAAATCCAAATGGGGGATTTTTCTTACGTGCGTGTGTAGAGAAAATATGTTTTAAAAGTGAGAATGTGAGATGAGAATCCCTCTTTTGGAATTTATAAATACCCCCCCCCCCCCCCTTTTTTTTAATGAAAATAGAGTATGTGAAACTACTACTAATAAAGGTTTGAGATTAATATATGTGATGTAATGATATAAAATGCTAAAGTAGGAATAAAGAAACTAATAATAAAACAAGAGAATTAGAGAAAAGGATGGAGAATTGGATCTCCTTATGAATGCTTGATGTTGATCTTGATATAAATACGCTGATCTTGTAATGAGATAAAGGTGGTATGAAGAGATAGTAGGAAATTTACGAAATGAAGTAAGAAAGTGATGGAATGGAATGCGGGAAATGAGTTTTTAGGAAGGGAACACCTATGAATTTGAGAGAATGTTCTCTGAATTGTTGAGAGGGATGTTTGGGGGTCTTCAGAGGTACTTTTCAAAGTGAGGTTATGGCCTCTATTTATAGGTCTAAGGGGATGCCGATCGGCATGGAACCTCAGGCCCACTACCGATAGGAAGGGTCCTAAGGGTGCCATTCGGAAGTTTGGCATAAGTTTTTCAAAAAAACTATCATAAAACGCAATTCATAAGTCAAAATAGCATACGGGGTAGACCATTGGAAAGGGTATTCATATCCCTTTTAACAATCCATTGAGCCGCTCCCAGGTTTGAGAGTTGACTAAGGTCAAATGGGGCCCGAAAGGGCTCGTTGGTCACTGGATAAGAAATACTTGGAGGAAAACACATCATTCGTCTGAATCATAATGCTGATTTATGCATGGGATAGACCTTTGGAAAGGATATTCAAAGCCCTTCAAAATTTCATTCAATTTCGTTTGGTTCGAAGAGTCGACGAGGGTCAAACGGGGCCCGAAAGCACCCGGTGACCCTTCAGAGTAAAATGGGTTATTCGTTCATACTATAAGGCTGATTCGCACATGGGTTGGACCGTTTAAAAGGGGATTCATATCCCTTAGAATATTCATGAGCTTATCTTAAGCTGAAGAGTTGATCGGGGTCAAACGGGCCTGGGAGTGCCTAGTGGCCTTTAGATAAGTTTTTAGAGTAAAATGAATCATTCGTCCAAACCGTAGGGTCTATTTCATGCACGGGTTATACCATTGAAAGGGGATTCAGATCCCTTCAAAGATTCATTGAGCCTCTGCTTAGGCGAGAAAGTTGACTGGGGTCAAATGGGGCTAAAAAACGCCCGATAATATCCTAATCAATTTTTAATAGTGATATGAACCGTTTATTTGAAACATAAGGCCAATTTATGCATGGGGTGGGCCGTTGGAAAAGGGATTCAGATCCTTTTGAATATTCATTGAGCTTTCGCTCAAGTGAGAAAGTTGACAGAAGTTAAAAGGGGCTCGAGAGCACCCGATGTCCTTTAGATCGGTACTCGGAGTATGACTTGAAGTTTACAGTGAATAAGTGAGTGCTAGGTACCTAAGGAGGTTCTTAGGGGGATCCTAGGATGAGGTGTTGATTAGGCACATATTCTTCACATTTATCCCCTTAATTTCGGTATTTTTATGATCTCGTGCAGTGTATTTAGCTTGGATTTGTCTCTTATTTATGCTACTAACCTTTTTTGGCAAGTATTTTGTGTTTTGTGTATTTCTCATGTGTTTTACAGGTATTTCACGCAAGTTAGTACGAAGGAGAGCTCAAAACAGTGAAAGAAACCAAGAAATGGGGAGTTCAAGGGCATTTTCGTAATTTTTCAGCCTTATTCCAAAGGTGGGGCCAACTATAAAGTTAAAGAGATCTAAATTACAAGAATACTGGAAAAAACGGCACCTCAATCCGAGCTACGGTGAAGAAGTTACGATGTTTTGAAGTTGTGCGATAATAAAGAGTCTGGATGTGCGGATTTCTGTAATTAATTACGCATTTAATGCAGTGCAACTCTTGGAAAACTTGTTCCACAAGAGAAATTTGATGTTAAATTCATGCAACATGGTGCTATAAAAGACCAAGCCCTACCTCATTTTCAAAGAATGGAGTTGCTAGAGAGAGGCTAGGTTAGGAGTAGGTTAGAAGTGCTAGATTAAATTTTAGAGTTAGATTTTGAGAGCAAATTTTCTATTCCTACAACAGTTTTCATGAAGATTCCAATTCCATTTTTTGTTGCTGAATTCAAGTAATATCTTTCCATTCTGTAGTTTTATTATTTGCAAATTATTTCCCATGTCTTGTAGATCCATAATTTTGTGTGTGAATTTATTCTTGAACCAAATCATGAGTAGCTAAATTCCCAAGGGTTGGGGTACATGAACTCAATCCAAGGCAAATTATTTATGTAGAAAATAGAGGTTAAATTAAAATATTGATTGAATCGTGAAAGCACCACTTTATATTTATCTTTGATTTCGTATGGTGCGGGCTTGAACCTCATATACGTAATGCTTAGAATATATAAAGACTGGATTCATTCACCGCTTTATATCTATCTTTGATTTCATATGATGCGGGCTAGATCCCTCATATATGTAATGCTTAGAATGTATAAAGACCGGATCTAGTCAATAATTTTAATTTACAATTCTAATATTATATACGGTAATTCGTTAAGGATTGAGGGATTGTACCCTACCCTATTTTCTCCCATTTGTCAGATCTAATTTCTTTTGCACTTTTCAGTTTGTTTTGCTAAGTAATTTTTTAATAGAAAATTTCCCAATTTTTAATCATCTTTTCGTTTCTTTTAAGAAATCATTTCAAGATTTAATAATTTTTCTTATTACTATTTGGCAATCTCGATCCCTGTGGATACGATTCCGACTTATCGGGTTTATTACTTGAGCGACAGGCTTGCACTTGAGCCTAGAGTGAACGCATTTCTGAGACAAATTCTTAGTCGCGTCAAGTTTTTGGCGCCGTTGCCGGGGATTGGAATTGTTAAATTTTTAAGAAAGTTATTTTTATCTACAAGTGATTTCGAAAAAAAAAAAATATATATATATATATGTATTTAACAAAAATTGAAAAAAAAAATGGGTGTCACGTTCTTGAATTGCCCAATTTGAAATGTCTTATTTTAACTCTTTTGGTGGCTTTAATTGTTATGCTAATAGTGAGGAAGAGGAGGCACTCAAGACTTATGACCATTGGATCAATATCACTAAAGATGATTATATTAAATACAAGCCTAGTGCTGAGAAACTCCAAATTTATCAAAATCAATTGCTTGAAGAAGAAAGACTTGAAAAAGAATATCGCGAACAAAATCGTTATTGGGAGCAAGAGTTAGATGCATTATTTGAACCCAATGAGGATTTTTTTTCCGATAGTTTTGAAGATGAAGTAAGTTTTCAACCAAATGAGGAATTCGAGGTGCTAGAACCAAGAAAGCCTACTTTGGAAGAACTCTTACATGATCTAAAAAAGCAATCTGATGACCGTGCTGTTCTCGAGTCGAAAATTATAGCAACTTGCAAGGAGTTGATTGATTATTTGGACAACTTAGAAAAGGTCGAGACTTGCGCTTCACCTAATACTTTTGAGAATGAAATCATTGAAATTGATCCAAGTTCTTTTGAATCTCAACCTATTATAAATATTGGAAAATCTACTGAGGTTGAGGATCATTTGTCTCCTTGTGTCCCCACTATTATCGAACCATTAAATCCATCACAAGAATTGGATGAATGTCTTAAGGATGTTGATCCGCTTCTTGTATGGGAATGTTATTTTGAGATGCTTCATCTTACGGGCCACACACTTAGACGTGTCACTTCACCAGATCCAATTGAAAATTTTGAGGGAAAAAATTTTGAGTACACCAAGCAAGAGAGAGAGCTAGAGGAGTTGAGCCTAGCATAGTTTGAACGCGAGTTCGGACCGGTAGATGCAAGCCTTAATGATGAAGTCCAATCTTTCTGGGCCTCAATTTGTCATTTAGACGAAAGCGAGTGGGACAATAGAATTGATGAATTTCTCCTTCCTAAACCTTCACCCATACCATTTGAGTCTTCGGAGGTACTTGAAGATACGACTCAAATATCGTCCGACTTAGAGACCAACACACGTGCTACGCAACAAGAGGATCATTTTCCGGTTTATGAGGACAAGCACTCTATGCTTAAATTGTTTTCTAATATGGATTGTTCCTTTATGTGTGCCCCTCTCCCCATACTACTTGAAAAATCTTTGGAACGTGATTCTATATTTCTTGGATCCCAATGGGACTTGTCCTCTTATGCACCAAAATCCTTCATTATCCCCCTAAATTTTGTAATTGGTGATGTTTCATTTTTTAAACTTTTCACATGCCTTCCGTTTTTCAAACGGAATTCTTACTTTTCGGGAGGCATGCATCCTAATGAGGGTACACCATTAATCCCTCAAAGTCAAATTGTATTTTGGGTGGACCCTCAAATTTTTCGACTTTTAGTGTATGATTTATTAGCTGTTCAAATGTTAGGTTGTAAATAGTTAGTTTTTTTTTCTTTTTCTTTTTCTCTTTTATTATAGTCTAGTTTTGAGAGTTAGAGTTTTTGTTATTCTTTTTGCTATGCTTGGTTCTAATATGTTTTGTAGATTCAATGGACTCGCACTCATCGGGGATCGCTCCATTTGGGTAATATCTTTCTTTTCCTCTCTTTATGTTGTGTTCTTGATTTGCATTGAGGACAATTCAACATTTAAGTTAGGGCGTGTGGGATATTCTTCCCATTTATTGTTTAGATTCATTGATTTGATCACATGTTCTTTCCAAGTGTGTGTTTTTTTACAAAAAATCAAAAAATTTTAAAAAAGTTGAAAAAAGCCAAAAATATTTTTGTTCAAAATAAATAAAAATTGGAATTTAAAATTTTTCAAAAATATCACCTTTATTCTATTTAAAGTCTCAAATTGTTAACAATCAAAATGCACTAAGCCAAAATTGACCGAACATGGAAATTGAAAGAAAATTGACGACTTTACGAATAAGTGTGGAGATTAATAAAACCCAGTGAGATTTCGAGCCTTTCAATTTTTTTTTGTGTTTTTAAATCAATCCGAGTTTATGATTAACTCAAAGTTGTTTTCAGCGTTTTAATAAGTCGTTGATGATCTCAATCCTTTATTTTGATCGGTTATGGGAAATGTGTGAAATTATTGTCTCGAAATTTGTGCTAAATATATCTCTAAACTTAATTAATCTCGAGATGCATATGGTAATATGATTAGCAATTTGGACAATGAAGTAGGCCCTCATTTGTTACCCAAAAATATTAGCCATAAAAAGTTGTGAAAAATTATCCCTTTGCAACCCAAGTTGAGCCTAATAAAATATTTTCCTTTCGTTTGATAACGCGAAAAACCCAATTAGCCCGGAATTGTGAAAATTGAGAAAATTCATCAAGTAAGTCCAAATTGTGCAATAAAAAGGGGCAAGAAAAAAAAATGATAAAAAAAAATAGTGAAAAAAAAATGAAAATTGAAAAAGAAAGAGAAAAATGAGCAAATGCCCGAAAAAGCACAAATGGACATCATAAGGACATTTTCCAATTCCGAACATTCCGTTTATTCCCATTTTTACCCTTTACACCTTTTAACCCAAAAAGTCCTAACTGAGTCCGAATGACGAAATTAATTACCGCATGGAGAACTAGAGGTGATGTTCCCGTTTCCTAATAACTGTAATCTGATGATGAGATATTTTCACCATAAATTTATTTCTTTTCAATTTTGTATGCATGAATTTGTGTCCATTATATTTACTCTTTATATCATGCATACCGAGAGAAAATAACCACAATCCGAGTGATTCGTTTGTGAGTGCATCCGTAAGAATTTGAATCAAAACGAATTTTCGGAAAGTAACGTAATGCTCAATCGGTGGAAATTTAAGGTTTAATTTTTGGCTTCGCACACACACACTATGGTTTGAGACATTTGAATATGAATTTATGGTGATTATTTTTCAAAAAGTTTAAATTGTACAATTTTTAAGTATTTTGATCTTTATTTGAGTCAATAAAGAATTTTGTGGGTGTATTCACTGCAAACCCTCACGAGACAAAACTCGTCCTACTAGGGTAACCTAGGGGTTTAAAGGCTTGTTGCATACGCTAAATGCAATCGCTTGCCTGCGAAAATGGAATTTTATTTTAATAAAAGAATTTTCAAGTGTAGAATTTTGGCTAATTTCATTTACATTGCTCGGGACGCGCAAAGTTCTAAGTTAGGGGGTGTGATTAGGCACATATTCTTCACATTTATCCCCTTAATTTCGGTATTTTTATGATCCCGTGCAGTGTATTTAGCTTGGATTTGTCTCTTATTTATGCTACTAACCTTTTTTGGCAAGTATTTCGTGTTTTGTGTATTTCTCATGTGTTTACAGGTATTTCATGCAAGTTAGTGCGAAGGAGAGCTCAAAACAGTGAAAGAAACCAAGAAATGGAGAGTTGAAGGGCATTTTTGTAATTTTTCAGCCTTAGTCCGAAGGTGGGGCCAACTAGAAATTTTAAGAGCACTAAATTACAAGAATACTGGAAAAAACGCCACCTCAATCCGAGCTACGGTGAAGAAGTTACGATGTTTTGAAGTTGCGCGATAATGAAGAGTCTGGATGTGCGGATTTCTGTAATTAATTATGCATTTAATGCAGTGCAACTCTTGGAAAACTTGTGCCACAAGCGAAATTTGATGCCAAATTCATGCAACTTGGTGCTATAAAATACCAAGCCCTACCTCATTTTCAAAAGAGGAGTTGAATTCTAGAGAGAGGGAGTCAAATTCTAGAGGGTAGGAGTAGGATTAGAGAGAGAAAGTTAGATTGTAGTTTTCTTTGGTAGAAGTTTTCATAAACTCTAGTTGTAAGTTTGAAGAAGAAGTTTTGCTAGATTCAAATTCATCTCTTTCTCCTCTTGCTAAATACAAGTATCAATTTCTATTCTCTATTTTATTTTTCCATTCAATTCTCAATTGTTTTACAAATTGTTAACAATGTTTGTTAGAGTTTTCTTTTGTTTTCATCATGTTTAGCTAATTTTTAAGGGTTGGGATGCATGAACCCATCCCGATGTAATTTATCTACGTAGGAAATAGAATTTAAATTTAAATTTGAAAGAATCGTGTAAGATAAGTTCATAATCATCCTAGATCTTTTAATCTCTCTTACCCTAGGTACTTGGGATATTTAAGAATATGATGTGCGTGTAATTATTTAGCACCGCTTTATATTTATCTTTGATTTCATATGATGCGGGCTTGAACCTCATATATGTAATGCTTAGGATCTATAAAGACTGGATTCATTCAAATTTATAATTTACAATTCTAGTATTCTAATGGGTAATTACTAGGGATTGGGGGATTGTATTCCAACCTATTTCCTCATTCATTTTAATTAGTTTTATAAATTTGTTCCAACTAAGTGAGTGCTAGGTACCTAAGGAGGTTCTTAGGGGGATCCTAGGATGAGGTGTCTACACAAACTACATCATATCTTGCGCTCAGAGTTCCAGCACAAAAGGACTAATAATCATAACTTTTATTAGGTGTTTATATTTTGACGGCCTTTCGGTTATCCAAAGATCGCCCATTGAGGGGCTCTATAAGCACTATATCATACCACCTACACTCCTATATTGGGTCCAAAAAAAATTCCTTCAATATTGAAACCTGAGTTATTCTTCAAACCCTAACCAAAAAAGGATAAAGCTCTCCCTCGGCCCATTTGACTTTGGTAAGTTCGCGAACCCAAGAGTGTTTCCTTATAAAATAATAAAGATATTAATCCTCTTTCCAACAATCTTAATTTTGCGCGAATCAGACTTTCGAATAAAAAGTTAAAGCCCAAAAACACAATTTTGCAAGGCTTACTAATAGCCAGCTGATTAGGCATAAATTCTTTGTATTTATCCCCGTAATTTAGGGTCTTTTAACATTTCATGCGATTTAATTCTAGTTGATTCATCTCATATCATTGCTACTGACATTTTCAAATGAGTACGCCGAGTTTCGTGTATTTCTCATCGTTCTTACAGGTATTTAGTGCACGCAAAGAAAGAAAGAAACCAGAAGAAAGAAAGAAGAGAAAAGAAGAAAAGTTAAAGGGAAAAAAGTAAATTATATCTGGAATTTGGATGAGAAGCCTAAGAAAAGTTAAACCCTCAAGTCTACGAGAACATAGGAAGAAACGACATCCAAATTCGAGTTCCAGACCACAAGCTATGAAGCTTCGAAGATGAGAGAAAATCACAAGGAAGAAAAATGTTCTGCATAAACCAAACCAAACCCATAAAGAAGAAAATGAACCGGTCTGGTGCTTGGTGAACTTTCTATAAATATAGAACCGAACCGATGATGTTGAAAAATGAGCCGGTCTGGTAGTGCAAAATATTTCTGTAAAAGGTAAACCGAACCGATATATTTGGATCGAATCGGTTCGATTATTGAAATTCCAAATTATTTTCTTTCTAAATTAGAGTTGTCCATGGATCAAACCCTTGTAAAAAATGTATTCTTTTTATTTTAAAGTGTTCCCAGAGTTCTGGGATAGTTCCTTTTTAGCATAGTTTTAGAGAGAGAAAGTAGTCAAGAACCTTAGGAGCTCAAGGTTACAACTTATTTTCAATTTTAGATTTCTGTAGAAAAGTTTGTTTCTTCTTCTTCTTTAGTGTTTGAATTCATTAATTAGTGCATCATTTGTATATCTCCAGTAGTTCATATATTCTCTTTTTCTTATAAGTTTGATTTCATGATGGTATTAATTTCATACACAGTAGAAAACATTATTTTAATTAATTGCACCATGTTAGGCTATATTTTTAAGGGTTGGAATGCATGAACTCAATCCAATGCGATTTGCACGAATAGAAAATTAGTTCTTCAAATTAAATAATGATTGAATCATGTTGTGTAGTGATCATTACTGTCGTAGGACTTTTAACCTCGTTTTCCCTAGGTAATCGGAATGTTTAATACTACGACACACGTGTTAGCTATTTCGACACCGCTTTAATCTTGCTCCTGATTACGTATGATGAGGGCTAGTACCCTCAAATATGTAATGATTGAGATTAATAAAAACTGTGTTTAATCAATTATCTAATTCACAACTAGTTTTGTATCCGATAAACATACTAGGGTTTGGGGGAGTGTATTCCAACCTGTGTTTCATCATTCATATTTAATCAATTCCAGTAGTTTTAATTCTGCTCAAGTAAATTAGTTAGTAAATTTAATTTATTTTACATTTAGTTAGTAAAAATCAATCTCCAAATCATCATCTTTTTCGTCTTTCTCCGAGTCAATTTAGGGTTAACCGTCTTACCTATCGTCGTCATAAGCATTCATCCTATTTCCCTGAGGATTCGACCCCGTCTTACCGGGTTTATTACTTACGCGACTGGTTTGCACTTGAACCGTAATAGCACGCACTAGAGACACATTTTCAGTCGCATCAAGTTTTTGGCACCGTTTCTGGGAAATTAGGTAGACTGTTAGGTTAGGTCGATTTGATCTGAAAATTGATTCCAATATTTTTAAAAAATAAATCCAAAATCCAAAAAAAATTCAGAAAAGAAGAAAAATAATTTTTTTTTATAACCTTCTCTCATAGCCCTTTCATGCTAAATCCGCATCAAGCCCCTCAATTTACTCCCACACGCATTCTTGAGAATTCAATAGTTGAGTACGACCCCAATAGCCCACACACTCCTAACATACCTCAGTTTTGGGTTCCATCTCCTACACTGCCTAACTCTATCGCAAGTCACACTCCGAGCGTGTCGAGTGAGGATTTCGAGTCATTGGGAGAGAGAGACATGTCTGATAACGCTAGTTTTAGTACGGGGGAGGGAGATCTACCGTATCGTCCCATGAAATAACTCTTATATCCTGAGCGAACTGTCACCCCTAGATGCATTCTACTTCCATACAATGCAGGACAATCCCACTTTCGTAATGGGATGGTACGAATTCTCCCCACGTTTCACGACATGGATTTGGAGAAACCATACTTTCAAATCCGTGAGTTTGAAGAGTCATGCGACACGTTTAGTGATCAAGCTTGGACATGATGTCGTTTTCCTAAAAATTTTTCATTTTTCCTTAAAGGATAAAGCTAAAGATCCGACTTTGATCTTTATCTCCGAACTCAATTACATCGTAAAAGGATATGCAATTCAAGTTTCTTTTGAAATTTTTCCCCCAACATAGAACCAACTCCGTCAAGACTCAAATTCAAGTCTTTCGACAACAAGATAACGAGTAGTTTGATCGTTGTTGGGAACACTTCTAAGAGTTAGTTAACGCTTGCCCACATCAAGCATCACCTTATCTCTTTCTTTCATCAAGGGGTAACTATAACGTCTAAACAACTCATTCAAACTATGTGTGAAAGACCATTTTGGGAGTTAGATGAGAATGATGCCGATGCCCATCTCAAGTATTTCGCCGAGAGTACTCAAGCATGGGATACATCTGATCCTAACACCCAAAATTGGGTTCGACAAACGCCCACTGCTCCTTTCGCGTTCGAAGTTTACCACGTGGGTAAGGACGCTACATGGAACCTTTGATTTAGTTAACTTGAGCAAAAATTAGAAGACGTACTCGAATCATAGTCAAGAGAAACCATGGATTCAATCAAGAGATAAGGTGTGTGCTATTTATGAGGTGGGACATTCAACCGAGGAATTCCTGATGATGCCTGCCTACAAGGTCATGCTTCAAGAGCAAGTGAATGCGGTAGGAGATTTTAAGGATAACTTTAATGCCCTCACGAGAATTCACACAACTCTTTCGTGGAGGAGCCATATTGGGTTCAGTTATGGGCAACAACACGCTGTTATGAATCCTAATTCACACGTTTCCCCACCTCCACCTTCTCATTTTTAACAAGCACCACCTATGCAAGTACCACCTCCCCCACTGTATGTCACCCCACCGCAGAGAAATCTCGAGGATGCTTTAAATAAATTCATCCAATCCCAAAATGCAACTAATGATAAATATGACCGCATGTTCTCCGAGATAAATGTGAATATCTCTAAGTTGCAAGCATCCATGAGTATCCACGAAAAGGTTAAGTCTCCAGTCCAAAGACAAATACCTCCCTAAGGTCAATCTAGTGTTAGCGCTACATCCCACGAACATCCTGAGCAATGATGTGAAATTACCACTCTACGTAGTGAGAGAGTCATTGATTTATCACTTCCCCCACACGACAAACCCAAAGCTAAGCAGGTTTCGCCCGGCACGAAAGAGGCCGAAGATTCCCCCATAAATAAGAGTGACAATAAGGACAACACTAGTGGGCCCAAATTCATAGTAAAACCACCCACTGCTGCGTCGTTCCCTCAACGATTGGTTCCATCTAAAAAAGGGAACTCCCATGACAATGTTCTAGACTTTTTTAAGCAAGTTAAGATCAATTTACCTTTTCTCGAGACTATCAAGCAAATTTTCGCGTACGCGAAGTTTCTTAAGGATTTACTCATAGTGAAACGTAGACTAAAGGTAAAAAAGAATGTGATTTTGACCCAGAACATCAGCTCGGTACTGTTGATTGACCTTCTATTAAATTATAAAGATCCGAGTGCACTTACCATTTCGTGCATCATAGGGAAGAACCGAATCAAATCGAAAGAGTGCTAATAGATTTAGGGTCAAGTGTTAACATTCTCCTTTATTCCATCCATAAGATGCTAGACTTGGGGGCTCTTAAGCCCACGAATATGACTCTCCAACTCATGGATCGCTATGTGAAGATGCCTCGAGGAATCGTTGAAGATGTGATCGTCCAAATTGACAATTTCTACTTCCCAGTGGATTTGTCATTTGGGATGAGGAACTATCTATTCTCCCGAGCAATCATGTTCCCGTCATCCTTGTTCGCCCATTCTTAGCTACGGCTAATGTGATTATTAATACTCGAAATGGGCGAATGCAACTAACATTCGAAAAAATGACCCTTGAGATAAATATCTTTAACAACACTAAGAATGAGGGTAATGAGTACGAATTATGGGAGACGGATCTTATAGAGGAAGTACACGCACACGAGAGGACTCACATGAGAGAGCCGTTAGGGTTATGCCAGGTTAAAGCAAGTGAGAATGATAATTTGGGCATTGAGCTAGAGGCTAAGAAAGATGAGTGTGTAGTAACGAAGGTAGAGTGCGAGAGATATCACGTTATTATGTATGAGAGAGAGGAGTTGGAGATTAAGAAAGTGAGAGATGACATGAACCTAGAAAAGGTTGAGAGAAAAATCGGGCCTGTGGATCGAAACCTCACTATTGACATCCAATCTCAATTAGAATCATGTAATAACGTCGAGGAAATTGAAAAGAAAAATCAAATAATGAGATTCCTCTTTGTGACCATCCACCCATGCCATTGGAGCTTTCATATGCAATAGAGGAGAAATCGCAAGTCTCTTCCGACTTAGAGCCCGAACCAAGCATTACCAAAGTCGAGAGAGATCAAAGTTTAACAAGTCCCTCCAAGTTCGACCGAGTGGAGCACTCCAAGTCGAGACAAGTAAGTTGTAATTCTATTGGGCACCTTGAGAATCCCATTCAAGACACAAATCATGAATCTCAAGGTGACTCCTTTACCTTTGGGAAGGGTCCAACTTGTTACGATTGCTAGTTTACGATCATAGGATGGGAGAAATAAGGAGAGATCGAACCCAGTAAGTGCGGCTAGATGAGTTTTTAAGATCGTGAGAGGTCGTCACACCCCCGATGCGTATGGGGTGATTCTTGTGTATATTAGTTAGAGTTAGGTTAGGATCACTAGGAGTCCATAGGTGCAAGTTGTGAGAGGATAAAAGTTCAAACACACGGTTCGAGAGGACATAGAGACCTTTGAGGGAGTTCATTTGTAGGAATAATTGCGAGAGTGTCCGAAAAATTGAGAGCGAAAGAGTCCACGTTTATAAGAGGAGAGGAGAGTCTACAGCACAAACGGATCGGTTCTCCCCTTTTACGGGCCGGATCGATTCGGTTTGGAAAAATACAAAATAAAAAAGGGGAATCGGACCCGTTCACCCCTGGAACCCGGACCAGTTCGCCCTATGCAGAAATGTACCCCTTCCCTAGGTGCTTCCCCCTTCCCCCAATCTCTCCATTTCCCTCATATTCCAATTTTTCCCTCCACTCTTCCCCCTTTTCCCCTCCAAATACCTCCCCCCCTCCACACACACCACCTACAAAATCACACCCTATTCCACCCCTTTCTCCACACTCTAGCCACTTCTCTCCCATACATACTCTCTCTCTCTCTCTCTCTCTCTCATCTTCCAGCAGAACCAATATTTCCCATAGAAAATAGGGCTCTCCCTGCCAAATATAACTCCATCGAAGTCCTCCTCGATGGTAACGGGGAGTTCCGTTCTCGAATTGAGCGCATATGGTGCGAACATTTTTTAACCCCTCCTGCAAACTCCATATTGAGCGAAAAGTTAACTGGACTGAACTACCCCCTCCGTCACGAGACTTTTTCTTTCGGGGGTGGTGCCAGTTTTTCAATGAGCCCCATGATGTGGTGTGGGTGGATGAAGTCCGGTCTTTTTATGGCTCTCTCGTCCACACTGGCGAGTTTGAAGCCCAAGCTTTTGTCGATGGCACTTACATCCCCTTCTCTATGAAAATTTTGTCCTGAAATCTTGCTGCCAAAAAGGATTCTGAACCCGGACCGATTTGACTACCCAACTAACGCTGCCCCCCTCCCAAAAGCACTTGCATCGCTCGCCTTGCACCCGACAAAAATTGGGTTCGGGAGACTTTTTCGGTGGGGAGCCTAAATGATAAAGCCCGCACCACCTTCCACATCGTCTGCGCCAACATCCTCCAAACTTCTAATGATTTGGAGATGCGTCCTCGATAAGCCACCCTTGTCTACCACCATTTCGATGCCGACACCACGATCCATCTTTCCCGCACATTCTACACGGATATCCTTTATATGGTATTGGATCAAAAGGGTAAAGATCCTCTCCCATATCCTTTCCTCACACCTCAATCCTCGCCAATGCCAGTATTGAGCCTCCCCAAGCGTTTCCCCGTTTCCCAAAGCCCATTGGGAAGTAATCCCGTACTAGGAGTGCAAAACAAAGGGAGGTTATACGAGAAGCGAGGGTGGAGGATGATGATGGGGACGAGGATGATGATGACTACGATGAGGAGGATGAGGGGGAGGAGGAGGAGGAGGAGGAAGAGGCCAAGGATATTGAGATGGCCGAGGGCGCGGACGGGGAATATGATGAAAAGGCTGAATTAGATTATGGGCCGGTGGGTGCAGAGCTCAATCATCGCATTTCTGCACTGGAAACACGCTTTGATGGGTTGATCAATGAATATCGTGTTGACCTCCAAGCGGACCATCAAACGTACCAGCACAATACCAGCATGATGCACTGCCTCCAAAATCAACTTTATCTCCTTCATATGGGTGTGCCACCGCCGACATACTTTTATGACCCATATGACCCCAATGCCCTCGGCTCGTCAAACCCAACCCCTTAGTACCCCGATGCTTGTGTGATTATTTTTAATATGTAGTTCTTCAACTTTTGGGTACTTAATTACTTGCAATTATTTTTGCTTATGAAGAATTATGTTCTTTCTATTCTTTCATTTCTTGTACTTGGTTGTTATTAATACAATGTTGCATTTTGTACTTTGTTCGTTTTTTATGCATTCTCTATTTATTTTAGATTTTAGTCCTTTTGCATAGGGACTTTGCAAAAGTCTAAGTTAGGGGGGGTACGCATGCGCTTCAAAATTTCACAAAGTTCAAAATGCCCAAAAGACCCCCAAAAAATAGAAAAGTTCAAAAATTTCAGAAAAAAATTAAAAATCCGAAAAGCCAAAAATTTGTTTGGAGTCTCAAATTTGTAAAATTTCAAATGCACAAAGTCGAAATTGACCAAAGATGGAAATTGAAATAAAATTGACTACTTTACGAATAAGTGTGGACATTAATCAACCCGGTGAGATTTTGAGCTTATCACTTTTTGTGAGTTTTTAAATCAATCCGAGTTAATGGTTAACTCAAAGTTCAATTCAATGTTTAAAACGTCGTTGAAGATATCTATTCCTTTGTTTTGATCGGTTATGGGAAACGTGTGAGATGTTATCTCGAAAAGCGCGCTAACATATCTCTAAACTAAATTAATCTCAAGACGCATATTGATTAGTAATTCAGACAATAAAGTAGGCCCTCGTTTGTTATCCAAAAATTTTAGCCATAAAAAGATGTGGAATTTTTTCACTTTGCAACCCAATTTGAGCCCAATAAAATTTGTCCTTTTCGTTTGATAACCTGAAAAACCGAAATAGCCCCGAATTGTGAAATAGGAAATTTCATCAATTAAGTCCAAAAAGTGCACAAAAAGGGGCAAGAAAAATAAGAAAAAAATGCTCAGCAAAAATAGCAAGAAAAATGTGAAAAATAGAAAAAAATAGAAAAAAGAAAAGAAAAATGAGCAAAAGCCCGAAAAAGCACTAATGAACATCCTAAGTAAATTTTCCTATTCCGACTTTCCTAACAAATCCCAATTTTACCCCATACACCTTACAACCCGTAAAATTCCTAACCGAGTTCGAATTTCGAAATTAACGACCATGTGGAGATCTAAGACATGAAAAGATAGTAAGAGAGATTAATATGTGTGAATAAGAGGTAATGTTTCCGTTTTCCAATTACCATATTCTGATGATGAGATCTTTTCATCATAAGATTTTTTCTTTCAAATTTGTATGTGTGAATTTGTGCTCCTTTACATCTACTCTTTAAATCATGCACACCGCGAGAAAATAGCCACATTTCGAGTGATTTGTTTGTGAGAGTATCCCATGAGAAATTGAATCAAAGCGAATTTTTGGAAAGTTACGTAATAATCAATCGGTGCAAATTATCGATTATTTTTTTTGCTTCACACGTGTAATAACCCTCGCTTATGAGAACGTATTTTATATTAATTACTAGGTATGGTAATTAGATATAAGTTTTGGATTATGAATTGAGTGCTAATTTAATGAAGAAAAGTTAATATTCACTATGAGTTTGCATATATACCATAACTATGGGTGAATATTGCTATGTTATGCTTATTAATATCATATGAATTAAAATGATATTGGACTTAATAATGAGACAGGAACTTAAATTGAATTATAAAATGTCCAAATGATAATTTAGAGGCCGCAGTTGAATCCGGAACGTGCGAGATAGTCAGATATTGTGTCATCATGTGTTTTGAGATTTTGGGCATTTTTTACTGATTATGCCTTAAATATGTAATTGCGTATTATTTTATCGCAATATCGATTAATTGAGATGGGATTTTGGCTAAAGACACGATTTATGTCTTGAGTAACTCACTATTCAGCTAGTTGTATTTCCTAAACCTAGAGAACTAAAGAGAAAGAGAAAGAGTAGAGAGAAGAAGGGATATTGAAGATCTAAGAAGGATTCTTGATCCCACACCAAGAAAATCTGTATTTTCTACATTGAGGCAAGTTTACTACTTGCTATTTATGGTTTAAGATAAATGATTTGTGTGAGAATGATGTATTTGATTATGGTTTACTAGTTTAGGGTTTGGATGTTGGTTGGTTTTGAATCATTAAAGGATGGTTGAATGCTTGTTGATGTTGATGGTAGTGGTAGTGGCATTTATGTTGTGTGGGTGAGAATAAATGAGTTGGCTTTGGGGTTGCTTGAAAATTGGAAGTTGTGGTCTAGGTCTGCTCAGACCGGTCGACCGCGGTTCGCAGACCGGTCGACCGGGTCTACGGGAGAGGGTTCACTGCATTTCCTTCAAAGGCCTAAAATTATGACGCGGTCGACCGCGGTCCCCTGACAGGTCGACCGGTCCTGCCGAAATAAACTTTATGCTTTTCTTCTTAGGCCAAATCTTGAGACGCGGTCAACCGCGGTATTAGGACCGGTCGACCGGTCCCCTGTTTTCTTCCCAAACATTTTATTTTCAGTCCTTAACTTCTTCTTTTCATAGGAACATAGGGACCTTCTTAAATGAAGTAAAAATAGGGTCTTAGAGTATTAGTTGAGTTTGGTCGACTCCCTAGACTCGAAGGGGTTCATCTAGGGTTCCTGTTAAGGGGGGGGGAGATTTAAAGTAATGCTTAGGCATTTCTTCTGTCAGGTAGTTTTATAAGAGTCTAGGAAATCTTAAGGTCGAATTTGGAGACTTTTGGAGTAAATGTGAACTAGATCTCATTTGATAGGTTATTATAAAGTTCAAACAAGGACATTTGGGAGAGATAACTTGGGAGTTTAATTATTCTTTGAGGTTATTATGATGATGTGAAGTATACCCTAATGCATTTAATAAAAATGTAAAAAGGGATAAGGTAAAACATAATTTACTGAATCATAAAATGGAAATTAATAAAATGGATGTTACACACCTCTCTAAATACCATCTTAAGGGAAGTCCGTGCGTGAGGTTAAGCTCCCTGGCTAATGAATGCAGGGTGGATATAGTCCTAGGCCATATGAGAGCTTGTTTTATATTTTTCTGCGATGGGTAGGAGATTCTGGGTGTGGTCTTGACTACACCGCAGGAATATGGCCGCTTCCCGACGTTTGCGATAGGATCCCAGGTTGTCTTAGGTTAGGCCCTGGAAGATGATGGTTATTTAGGGGCGCGCACAGTGGGGAAACACGGACGTGCGGTCTTATAATCGTTATACGTAATTATAACTATTCTAGTATTGAGTTGGACTCGATGGAACATTAATGCCATAAAGAGCAAAGTATATGCCACAAAGAGAATACTATTGAGATAAGTGCCATAAAGTGCACACAGTAATAATTGCATTCCTGATAAGGAATGGAAAGAAGATGGGAATGAAAATGATGAAAGATGAAAGATGAAAAAGGCTCATAAGTACTTTTATTTCTTTGTATAACTGAATTTCATTTTAATAATCATTTAACCGTCTTAGTTCTTTATATGATGTTACCATGCTAGAATATCATCCATGCTTACCTGTCCATTATTGTCATACCTGTCATTTATCTAGTGATCATATTAAATCGGCCTCTGACCGGTTCTTCGTTTTCTTGTTATGTATGTACCTTCTATTTTTTGTTCAGGTGTTCCGCCGCAAGGTCGTCTGTAATAACTTTCTTTTCTCTGAGTCTTTTGAGGAGCCGTGACATTTTGCGGGTATCACGGAATATTTTGTGTAGACGCCTCTATTATTGTTCTCTAGCTAAGATCAGTCTTTATTCGGGCGTGTGGCCCAAGTGGTTGTAATTCTATAGATGATGTATTATGTAAAACATGGAACTTACTGTGTATTGTATGGATTGTATCGACCTATGCTTTATTCGGTCCTTTCTTATCTATTGGACTATATTATATACGTTTGTGGGAGTTTCCACCCTCGTTTTCTATTATGGGTTGTTGAAAGTGTTTTCTTTAAATTACAAACTAAAATTTTGATAACCCGTTTTCAGGAATATTGTGTGGTTATTCCTGGTACCCTGTATGATTGTTGTGATGCTGAGAATGATATCTATCCATGATTCCTGTTTCATCGGGGTATCGGGCTGGCCACCCTTTATTTCGGATAGCGGGTTGTCATAACACGCACACTACGAATTGAGACTTGTGGATATGAATTTATGGTGACTATTTTTAGAAAGGTTTAAATTGTACAATTTCTAAGTATTCTGAATTTTTCTTTGAGTCAAAACTAAGTTTTGTGGGTGTATTCACTGCAAACCCTCACAAGACACCACTCGTCCTACTAGGGTAACCTAGGGGTTTAAAGGCTTGTTGCATACGCGAAATGCAATCAGTTTCCCGTGAAAGTGGTATTCTATCCCAATAAGACATTTGATAAGAGTTTGACCTTGCTTAGATTCTTTTACATTACTCAGGATAATCAAAGTTCTATGTTTAGGGGGATTTGATTAGGAATAAATTCTTTGTATTTATCCCCGTAATTTAGAGTCCTTGAACATTTTGTGCGATGTAATTCGAGTTAATTTATCTCATATCATTACTATTGATATTTTTTAACGAGTACGCCGAGTTTTGTGTACTTATCATCATTCTTCCAGGTATTTAGTGCACGCAAAGAAAGAAAGAAACCGAAAGAAAGAAGAGAAAATAAGAAAAGTCAAAGGGAAAAAGATTAAATTGCATTTGGAATTCGGATGAGAAGCCTAAGAAAATTTGAATACCTCGAGTCTACGAGCACATAGGAAGAAACAACATCCAAATCCAAGTCCCGGACCATAAGTTATGAAGCTTTGAAGATGAGAGAAAATCACAAGGAAGAAAAATGTTCTGCATAAACCAAACCGAACCCATAAGGAAGAAAACGAACTAGTCCGGTGCTTGGTGAACTTTCTGTAAATGTAGAACCGAACCGATGATGTTGAAAAATGAACCGGTCCGGTAGTGCAAAATCTTTATGTAAAAGGCAAACCAAACTGATATATCTGGATCGGATCGGTTCGGCTGTCGAAATTCAGAATTATTTTCTTTTCTAAATTAGATTTTTGCATGGATCAAACTCTTGTAAAAAATGTATATTTTTATTCCAAAGTGTTCCCAAAATTCTGGTAGAGTTCCTTTTTAGCATAATTTTAGAGAGATAAAGTAGTCAAGAACCCTAGGAGCTCAAAGTTACAACTTATTTTCAATTTTATATTTCTGCAGAAAAGTTTATTTCTTCTTCTTCTTCTTCTTCTTCTTCTTCTTCTTCTTCTTTTTTATTATTTGAATTCATTAATTAATGCATGGTTTGTTTATCTCCAATAGTTCATAGATTATCTTTTTCTTATAAGTTTGATTTCATGATGGTTTTAATTTTATGCATAGTAAAAAACATCATTTTAATTAATTGCACCATGTTAGGCTATATTTTTAAGGGTTGGAATGCATGAACCCAATCCGATGTGGTTTTCACGAATAGAAAATTAGTTCTTTGAATTAAATAATGATTGAATTGTGTTATCTTGTGATCATAACTGTCGTAGAACTTTTAACCTCGTTTGCCCTAGGTAACTGGGGTGTTTAAGAGTGCGACGCAGTGTTAGATATTTCGACACCGCTTTATTCTTGCTCTTGATTACGTATGATGCGGGCTAGTACCCTCATACATGTAATGCTTGAGATTAATAAAGATTGGGTTTAATAAATGATCTAATTCATAACTAGTTTTGTATCCGGTAAACAAACACCTATTTTTTATTATTCATATTTAATCAATTCCCGTAGTTTTAATTATGCTCACGTAAATTAGTTAGTAAGTTTAATTTAGTTAGTAGAAATCAATCTCCAAATCATTATCTTTTTCTTTCTTTCACTGAGTCAGTTTAGGGTTAACCGTCTTACCTATCGTCATCACGAGCATTCGTCCTATTTCCCTGAGGATTGGACCCCGTCTTACCGAGTTTATTACTTACGCGATCGATTTGCACTTGAATCGTAATAGCACGCACTAGTGACACATTTTTAGTCGCGTCACTAGCTTAAATTGCTTGTGTATGTAAGATATGTTGTTGGGTGTTTACGCCTTTACACAAACAAATACCAAGATTTGGCTCGCTAACAATAGAGTCTAGTGGCAAGTAGGGATAGAATGAACAGAGACTAGTTGTTAGAATTCTATTATTTATTACACTTCAAATAAAAGTGTAAAAGATGATGGGTGAGCAAATCATTAAACTAGGCATGTATTTAAACTTAGATTAATAAAATGAGTAAAACAATAGGTTGAGAATCTTTTCCCTCACACGGGTTAAATAACATAAATGGTTACATGGAAAGAAAAGCATTAGTAAGATTAATCCCATTTAGACAATTAATAAAACCTAGACTTATCACCCTCTAAATTCTCATAAAATCTTAATTTGAGTTCGGTGTCAACAAATATTCCCGGAATTACACATGAAAGGTCGTAAATACGGCACATACGTAATATACACCGTTAAATATCCTAAGTATGATACGAAGAACAATCAACCCATTAAAACTACCCTAAACTTATCATATTGTAGCATAGCAACTAATTAACCCATGTGAGTTTAACAATCTCAACCTAGATTAAATTAGCTACAAAGCATAATATATAACATATATGTAATGAAAGCAATTAAGTAAGAGAACATAGCTTAAATGAAGAAACAAAAACTAATATAAATGAAGGAGATGATGAATAGTGACTTACAAACCCTTGGAATCAAACCATAGGAGAGAGAATCTCCCACCCAAAATATCGCTCCTAAACTAACCTAAAAATACAAGATGTCGTACAAAATAAACCAAAACCAACTTATATAGTAAGTTGATAAAAGAAAAAAGGAAAAAGAAAATAAAAGAAACAATTGCCTGAAAAGCTGAAGGATCGATCGATGAAGCTTACCCACTGCTTCCCTTTGTATGCATATATTGGATGGCCGGTCAAACGGAGCTCTGTTTTGAGGGGCTTTTGGTTCATAAAAAGGAAGAAAACTTTAATTATGGAAATGGCCATTACTCCATCATTCGGACTCGAAATGACGCGTCATTTACGGCCACGCGAAGCTAACTCAACAAATTACACTTTCATAGAATTCCACTGAGCAGGAGATTAAGTATGAACTGACTAATATACCCTTGAAGTTGCGTTAGATGACAAAACGTTTCCAAAATTCAACCACTTGCTCCATTAAGAGATCCAATACCTACAAAAGCTCACACAAACCATGCAAATTATATATATATATATATATATATATATATAGTCTATGAGCATAAATATAGGCAATAAGAGAGACAAATGTGCTAGAATGCATAAACATAACGAGTGCAAATATGCAATATTTGTGACGTATCACCTGCCTATAGGCAGGTATGGTGTACTTGGCAGGCAAGTTTGGCCAGCTCATCTATAAGCAGGCCAAATGCCCCACCAATTGGCAGGATCATGAGGGTAGACTTGCCCTTTAGCATACATCATTTTCCCATATACAATCTCTTACATCACCCTATCCTACCTTAACCAACACTCCACTAAATTCATCCATACATATAAAATTCAGCAAACCAAGTGTTCAAGATATATTTTGAAAGTGTTTTTTTGTTTAATTTCTCTTTATAGTTGCTATATTCTATAATTTTCTTAAATAATTCTACCCTTTTAGTATCATATATACTCTTAAATCTATTTTCATAAACAAAAACCCAAAAAGGGCGTTTTAAGCCACAATTCCCCATTTAGAATAGTCACATAATTTCCATACTTTCACCACATATTACCTTATTTTCATAATTCAAAAGATACACTCCAAATTCGAATTATGATTTAGACCCATCCCTATTCATTACATGAACTAGTGGACTTTGATACCTTTTTTGGCTAGCGGGCCTCCCAAAAATACTTTTGGGATTTAAGTATGTTTGTACTCATTTCATTTAGTTCATTACATATTTTATCATTCACTCATATAGTTAGTACATTTTATTAATGTAATGAGTTCTCTTGCCTTTATTACTTCTTTAGCCATCCCACATATACATACTCACTTCCCGTAGTGAGATTACAATTTTGGGGCGACACTCACGTTTATAGTCATTTTATACACTTACTTTATCATATTATTCATGCTTAGTTAGTTTACGATGTTTTTACAAATCCCATTCATGTGTACTCACTCTTTATATAGAGAGGTTACGATTTTGGGACTTCTCTCACATATTTATCTCTTTAGTAGAATTTATACCCATGTTTCCCATGATGTGGAAATGTAGACTCCGCTCTTCACATACACACATTTTCACATCCATGTATTCATCTTTACTCCACGTTTGCCCACTCTACACACATGACACATTTGTTACACACACACACACACACACTCACACTCATGTATTAAGAAGAATGGGAACATATTATAAATCTCATGAGAGACCGAAAAGGCAGTGTGGGTGCCTAACACCTTTCCACTTCGTAACATAGTCTATAATTCCATATTTTATTTAGTTTCACATGCAGTAGGTTTCTTTTACCTCTCTCTTTTGAGGTGGCTCTTTTTTTAAAGTGAAGTAGTTTGTCGAATTTGATCTCTACGTATTCACGCACCTGTCAAGTGCAACTCTCCACACGTGTTGCCAGGGTTGAGATAACAACACTAAGCTCGTGAAAAGGCAATATAATATCCATAAGTCTATTTAAAATGATGTCACAACAAGTAGAGCAACAATATACATATATATATATATATATATATATATATATATATATATATATATATATATATATATAACAATGATCGTAAAAGATCTAAATAGAAGTGTATCAACTCCAAAATATAATAGGAGTACCTAATCCACAATCAGTCACAAAATTGTATCAATAAAATACATACATGAATACTCCTCCACTTTCCTCCAAACAAAACAATATATCAAAACATAAAATCCTATCTCTAATTAGAAAATGAACTCTCGGATTGTGTAACCTTAATGCTGACGTCCTCATCAGAGTCTGAAATATAAACTCTCATGGCCTGTGCAGAAGCGGGAGGTGCAACAACCTTTGGAGCAGGAACAGAAGTAGAATAAAGAGCAGTCAAGCCATAATGATTAATCACAAGAAACCATATGATAAAAAATCAAGGTCGAAGCGAACCATATTATAGTGGTCATTTACACGATCCTTCAAACGATCAATACGGTTCATAATATGATCATGTGTGGCTATAATAAAAGTAATTTGTGTCTCCATGTATATTGTGGTAGACTAATGGACTCTCAGACTCGTTGGATCTGGAATCGGGGTCGATGTTAGTGCTAATGCCGGTGACAGTGGCAGTGCCGGGGCATGCTAAGTGATAGCATGTACTGTGATATTATCTTCTTGATCAATAATTAGCACTGCAAGTGGTCTCCTTATTTTTGACCTTTAGAACGAGATATAAATGTGCTCGTAATAGCACTAATGATGTGAGTAGGTACATCACCTATGAACTTGAAACCCCAAGTGAATAGAGATACTGAGTAATCATAAGCCCAAAGGCAAAGCCTCTTGAGATGCATCAAACACACCTTGGCGGATAAGTTATAGTATCAATGAAGGGAAATCAATCGTATGCTACATGATAATGGCATGCATCATACTAGCAATCTCAACTGGAAATTCTTGTGTCCTACGTCTCGAGAAAAGACAACGGGTCATAATAAAATAAATAACAAAGTATCAAGGACTGAGATCGATTTAATAAAATAATAACCCTAGACACTAAGCATTCCTACCCGTTAAGAAAGTGGCTAAGATAACCTCGTCTATAAAAGGAATGAACTGAGGATCTTCGAATCGCGGTTGCCAAAAATAAGATGCAAGGACATCGTTAGTTAACACAACCTATACACCACGGACAAAAGAAACGAGAGTCAATGGTGCATTAGAAGAAAATAGAATATCCGCATAGAAATTGTGAGATATTGACTCATTTGATATGGGATGTAACAAAATGAGGCAAAAAGTTAATAGTTATCTAATGCGCATGACGCAATTCAAACCATGGTGAATCCGCTTAAGATGTGTAAGATCCACATCTCTTTTGGTATGTATGGGTCGAGTAGCAAAACTCGCCGCTAATGTAATACCATCCCTGATAATATTAAAAAATGAGGGATAAAAAGCCAAGTCGATGATAGGATCGGTGACACTATTAATATGATGACTCATATATTTATTAGAAGTGTTAGTGGGGTCACTAGGCTTATCACGAGACCTAAATGTGCTACCAGGACTGCCCATGGGTCTCTTAGTTGCTAACTTCTTGAGTCTCATCATGAGAATTCAAGAATAATAAAAAATAACATCCTATAAGGTAATAAATAACCCGAAACAACGACAAATTATCACCAAAGATACTCACACAAGTTTCAAAAAGATGAAATTCAGAAGCAAAGTATATAAAATATGCACTTGAGTATAATAACGAATCAAAAGGTGTTAAATATGCTAAGAGTGGCAACTCAAAGAAACAACTTAGAATGATTACCTGAAGCCAAATCTCAAAAAACTTTGTAACCTCAACGTACTTGTTTTATTTTAGCATATGCCTTCACCACTTTAAAAGGGCGTTTCGCCATCTTTTTTATTATAAAGAGTAGGGTTTTACTTATATAGGGGGCATGAAAGAAAAACCCAAATCCATGAAAACTGAGCTTTGAAACCTTAAATCCTTAAATAAACACCAAAAATTTGTTTAAATCCATAAATCAGCAAAGAAATCCCAAAGGAAATGTAAAAAAAGCTTCGAAGACAAGCTGTAACAACACGAAAATTTTCAATCGCCACTATACCTAAGATTGGACTAAAAATATCAACGATCATAAACAAAGCATATAATTTCACCCAATTTAAAAAAACTAGTCACCAAAATAAATAAAGTTCAATTAATAATCCAAAATTCCAAATGTACATACCAAATATAAAATGTCTCTTAATACATATAATTTACACCCCCAACAAATTACACTTTTTTCCACTAATAAATAACACTAAGATACCAAATATTTACAATGCTTGTTTTTACAAAAATAATATACTCAACATGATGTGTGTGTATAAATTCTTCCTAAACCAATACGTCCATATTCATGCTTATCTTCCACTAAAAATTAAAAAAAAAAAAGGACAGTACACATTATGACGAGAATATAATGCTCAGTATGATAATGAGCAAACAAAAGTGCAAAAGTATGAACACCGTATATGAGTCCAAAGACACCCAAATATTGTTCCAATTTATTTCTCAATAACACATCAATGAGTCATCGATCTCACCTTACCTCATCCAGCCATCTCAAGGTCTTACAAATGATATTAGACTTTTAGACTTTTGGCAGGTACCCATTCTCAATGTTATATCAATATCCATGGCACATTACTCAAATAAACACACACATAATATTTCAACCAAATAAAAATATTAGATTCCAATCATTATCACAATATAAACAATAAGAGTACAATTAAAGGAGGAACAAAAAGACTACTCTCAAGATATTTCAAGGAACAATATTGTGTAAATGCCCCACCTCAAATATAATCCTAAATCATTGGTGTAATAGCCTCAATATTGGACAAACTAGAATGAGACTCTTTGTCTTTATTTTTTTAAAAATGCCCTTATGAACATAAAGTGAACCTTCTGCATGAAACAACTCTATGCGGCTTGTGTGGAAAGAGAGCTAAGGCCCTTAATTATTTGTTTCTCCTTTGAAGAATGCTAGTTATATATAATATGCTATAAGACTCCCAAGCCCTAAGAACTTGTAACTAACTAAGAACCCACCTAACACCATCTAACCACAAGGATAGGATCTCATGATATTTTTTTAATCCACACACACACACACACACACACACACACACATATATATATATATATATATATATATATATATATATATATATATATATATATATATATATATATATAGGAGAATTATCAAATACATCATGCTCTATACATCATCCATACATCATACCTAGTTGTAGGTCCTAAAAAACTTTTTATTCATTATTTTTGTTTTTCTCTTGAAATTAACCTTCCAATAAACCCATGTTAAAAAAATTAGGTTAAAATATATTTTGTAGCTATTTTTAAAAAATCCACAAAAAACTGTGAATTTTTTAAAAATAGAGACAGAATGTATTTTGACCTAAATTTTTGAATATGTGTTGATTAATATGTTAATTTCAAGAGAAAAATAAAAAAAATGGAATTTTTGTTTCTTAGGGACTAAAACTAGGTGTGGTGTGTGGTGTGATGTATAGATCGTGATGTAAGTGAGCCTCTCTCTCTCTCTCTCTCTCTCTCTCTCTCTCTCTCTATCTATATATATATATATATATATATATATATATATATATAAGGTTGTAGCTAAATAAATTAATCAACCTGGTCCTAATATATAACTAAAGATAATCTCACGATAAGTAGCTAGTGGCAAACTACCATTCACCCACGACTCCGCTCACAAACACATTATGAGAATATGTGTAAAGAATGTGAGTAAATCACCTAAACCAATCCTAAAGGGGTGTGAATAGGTTTGAAAGCTTCATAAGGTAAAATTTCCAAATTCAAGAAAATTATTGAGATTCCAAATATCTTAAGACAAATTTTATCAGAGTACTTTACTAGTTGTCTTTATTAACTTACAAAATAATGAATATAGAGGTGAAAAGAAAGATCTAACACGTTAATTCAATTTTAGCAAAATTCACTAGATTCAAAATTGATTAAAGTGATGTGTGTGATCGAAGGCGTGTATATGAATTCAAATCAAACACAAATAATCATAAGACAATGTTTATGAGGAAAAAGCCATTCCTAGAGTAAAAAACCTCGATGCCCTCCAATTTTGATTTTTGATTGAAAATATGTATTACACAAGGAAATAAGATACTTCTCACACAAGCTCTCTCGTGTAGTAACCTATGTACCTTGTACCTTTCTCCCATAAATAATGAAAATCCATAACAAAATTCACGTCGTGAATGAAGAAGCCCACTCTCTTCTTTAAAGTCAATGCCACACTCCAATTTTTCCAATAAATTGGAATGCTTCTAATTTTAGATCAAGAATTATGATATCATAGAAAATTAGAGGCAGAATAATGAATTGACATAGACTACTAAAGATCTGATCAAAACACTCTCAAATTCACTCACAAACTCTAGGATCAAGCCATAAATCTAAATTTTTAATTTTTTTGTGAGGAACAAGTGAAAATATATTTAGAGGGAAGTAAAATGATATCTCATATTTCAAAATGTGTTTAGAGATGTATCTAACTTGTGTAAAATCCAGATCATAAGAAATGGGAAGGAAAATGGCCTAATTATAGAGAATTTTCAAAATCTGTCGCTTCCACGTGCATGGTGCACTTTTTCTATGCGCACGATTTTATCTAGTATGGAATCATGATAAAGGTCATGTACACGGGCTCAATATGGAGCCGTGTGAACGCTTAAAGCAAATATAATTTAAAAAAATCCTTAACAAGTTCAAAACAAAAATGTAACTCCTATTTTTTTTTTCAAAAGCTCCGGGACAGATTTAAAACACTTGATGCATCAAAGTTTAAAATCCTCACACATTAAAAAAACCTTTATGCATATATGTGTGCGTTTAGCCATACTTAATTGACCATATCTATTAAAAAGATATAGTATTGAATCTTCAATGGGAATGAATGGCAATAGAAGTCTTCAATGAGTACTATACAAGATCATAAATATTCAAAGGTCCAATCTAAGACACAAAAATCAAGTATACATGACTTGAATGACTCAAATGTTGTAACAAAGGAGATGACCAATATAAACTATATACAGTTGTATTACATTTCTGTGACACACCGCCTAATTAAACACCGGGTGATCAGTCCTTTATTAAATTATAATCAAGGTGAACGGTTGGTTCATTCTTAGCATCACTGTCGTAAAAATAACTTTTCCAATTAAACACCCTAAATAATTAAGCTAAGTGTTAAAACCGTTTTTTTTTACATTGCTTTCCAAATTTTATTTTAAAAACCAACATTTAAAACTTTACATATTTCAAAATTTAAGAATCACACAATAATAACAAGGATATAAATGATCATTCAAGAATGTCACTATCAATAGTAAATCCCAACTTCAAACTACCAAAGAAAAACATTCTGACAGTAATAAGTCCCAAAGTAAAACTAATGAAAGTAAATGAAATACAATCCATCACAAAACCAACTGAATAATGAAAAGGGCGACACATGCCCAACTAGATAAACTAGAACTAGAAGTGGAATCAACAAATGAGGTCGTCTAAGCAAGCGGCCTGCAACTCTCACCTAAGCTGCAGCGCGTTCCTTCCAAAGGATCCTATGCAAGACGCCCCTGTGACTGGGCACCTGTAATATATATATATATATATATACACAAGAGAGGAGAGATAACAGTAAACGGGTCAGAGCCCGATGGTAAAACAGTTTAAAATTTTAGTTTAGCAAGTATTTAAAATGTTTACTGGATAATGCAACAACATATTAGTAACGACACTCTCTTGAGAACGTCTCACCTCTCTTCTAAAGTGCACAACTATCGCACTAATCTCCCCAACAGTTTAACTTCTTTTATCTTAAGTTACTCGTAAGGTTTCAAGTTGATGATTTCAAATGTTAAGGAGGTTAATCTTATTTAATAGTACAATTCTTACATAAGCCTGATATGATAATAAAGTTCCTCATAAATATAACATATTCTTCAAATACTTATTCCCAAGTTGAAATAATTATTATTTTCTTACATACCATAATCACAACAGGTAGTTTCAAATTTCCAGATTTTAAATATATATATATAATACTCATATAATATATATATATATATATATATATATTCTCACAGCACCCCACATAAATCTATGGTGCGGGCATACTCTGCTATCCAGTCCCCGTATCACTCGTACTAAGGGAAATACTAGTTCGGAATCACTCTCGAACTGTATTAACACAAAACACATATAAAATGAAGCGAAACATAGTTTCCAATTCCTAAGAGGATAGCACATACCCTCACGTTTCTTAGGACCGTCTGAATATCGATCTGATAACCTGTACCAAGGATTCCTATCTTCTAGGGTACGAGTCAATATCCCCATAAAGGTCCCATCGAGATAAGACTGTCCCAGCGCGGTAACCTCAGGGATAGCAAGTAGCGCGGGCATGATTTTTACACACATATAAAATATATGATCAATCATAGAGTCATATAGATATATAGCTATTCACATTCATAATTTAGGTATGCCCACGGCCCAACATTATATTATTCCATTCTTTGTACATTTTTATTCGATTACTTCTTATATCGAACTTATTCATTTTTATTTTCGAGATTTAATTTATTCCAACTCACTTCTCATCTCTCGAAGTAATTTCCTTAGCTAAGTACAAATTCAATAGGCCTTCTCTTAATTCCTAATCCAACTCCTAGACACTTCGATTATTAAGTCCACCCATATTAAATTTCTTAGGTATGAACCTTTCCCGTTTACTCTTCATTTTCCCATTTCATTAAAGTTACACTAAACGGGGTTTACCTTGACCCTACTACTCCTTTTTATGTTTCATTATGTTCTAATAACATTAGTCATGAGTTATTACGCATTTAATCGGATTAAGTCAACGTAAGGAAAAATCTAGTATTTCCCAGGAGGGGTCGATCGATCGATAGAAAGGGGTCAATCGATCGAACCATCGATCGATCGAAGCTCTTAGCTCGATCGATCGATCAAGCAGGTATGGCGAAAATTGCAGAATACCAGTTACGGGAATTATCATCCAAAATCATCCAAATCCAAGTTTTTAACTCCCAAACTCCAGGAATTTATACCACAGTCATTATAAACCCAAATGAACAATATTCTACGTAAGGCATGCGAATTTTCATCAAGTTTCATGGATTAAAAGGGGCAAAATTCATATAATTCTCATGAACCCTAAAAACTTCTTTAACTTAATTCTTCTCATTCTTTTTCCAGAATTTCAACTTCTAATCCAATGTAAATTCGTGGTTCAACCTCTACATGTGAAGGAAATTTCTAGAATGATTTTTATATCTCTACAACATGCGATTTCTAACCTTAATCATGGGTTTTCTTTCATAAAAACTCATCCTAATCAACCCTAAACTAATATGAATGAGGCATTAACTAAATTAAGCAAGATAAATACTTGCCTAGGAATTTTTGGTTCAGATTTGTGGATGAAATCAGTGTGGTGGTGATCCTCGTTGCGCGATCTAACTTTTGGCGGTGACGGCGGTGCAAACGGAGGGGTTCTTGGCCTAGAACTCCTTGGTAAGCGCTTCCCTTCCTTCTCCAATGGACGTCTTTTGGTTTTTGGTTGTGTTCACCCTAGAAGACAAACCTAAGTATCTGATATAACCTAGAAAATTCGTAGGTTTCCAAGGCCAAAAATACAAAATGCCTAAAACGTCGTCCCAGGGTGTTAATTAAGCCTAAAAACGCCCCAAGACCCAAAATAAACCCCCGGGTACATTATTTTGACTATCTCGACCCTTCCGTGCACTTTGGCGCACTCGAAATGACCATACGGGTGACTTATAATTTATTCACTTTTATTAATCAAAATTTAGTCCCAACACGACACGGGCGCGTCCCGACTTAAATTTCCAAAATTGTCATTTTATTCACTCGTGACATTTAATAGAATCAATTTTTATATATTACTTTGCTCATTAGTAATTGTTGATGTAAAAAACTAGATTACTCTAATAATTCAATCACAGATAAATATAAATGAGACAAAGAATTTTAAAGTGGTTCAGCCTTATATGAATGGCCTACGTCCACTGTTATGTTATTGCTGAGTGTTTGGGAATTCTCGATTACAAGTACTATCAAGAAATTTCGGTCCCTTTGAATGAGGGTCATACAAGGTATTTATAGCCCTTAGGCTGTACATGAAAGGGTGATACATTAAATGATATACATATGAAAGGGTAACTCATTTAATGCTCTTCAAGCGTGTGCGTCAAGATGATAAGCATTCAATGAATAGTTGAACTGTTGATTATCTGGCAATCAATGCTGTGTCGAGATGCAGCTCGAACCGCCTTAGTTGCTCATCGTTCAAGAGTTCCTCGGAGAGCTGGAGTTCCTCGGAGAGCTAGTGTTCCTCAGAGAGCTGGAGTTCCTCGGAGTATACTTGTTGCTCGGAGTGAGTCTGACTTGGTCGGGGAAATAGACTTCCTCATTGCTATTATGCCACATAGATCGACACGTGTCTTCTTGTGATTCGTCTATATCAGCATACTAATTTTGGTATCAACAGAAGCCCCCAATGTTTCATATTTCGAACTTTGAGGAGTATGGAACATTCTTTCTCGGTATATGGAAATATTAAATGACCTTCCTGGGTTTTAGGAGCATTTTCTTCGTATTTGAATTTCCTTTCAAATTCGCAGAATCCGCCTTTTTGCATTTTTATAAGCGCTTCGATCTTCGTGCACTTTTTGTCCTTTTAGCCGCCGGTAGCGTAATAGTTTCCTTTTTATAATCATTTCTTTCGTCGTTTCCCAAGGCAAAGTATTTAAGCTTCAGAGGCAATCCCATCGTCTTCTACCTTTTTCAATTTCTGCTTTTGAGTTTTCTATAGCTTTTCTCTCTCTTGTGCGTTCATCCCTTTTTTCGTTTGTTTGTCAACAGATCTCCTTTTTACTGTAAGATTTTCTTCCTTCTTCTTCATTTCTTTTTATTCACCATGGTTTATATTATCGAATCTCTTGAGAAATTCCGTTCTGACTTTTATATTCCTTCTTGGGTAACTTTGGAGAATCTTTCTGAGCCTTCAAATTATTTTAATTTGGCTGAGGGACATTGGTTCCCTAGCCTCTTTATTACTGAATGTGGATTTTATTTTCCACCAAACCCTTTGTGTTTAGAGTTATGTCAGTATTTCGATGTTGTCCCTGCAAAAATAGCCCCCAACACATGGAGAATAGTTAATGGGGTGTATAGGTTAAATCAAACTCATGGAACTCGTATAGGAATTCCTGAGATTATGTACTGTTATAGATGGGCTGTTTTAGACAATATTTTTTTATTTAAAAACTAGATTTTTAAATAGGGCCTTAGTAGTCAACCTCCCTGATGCAAATAGGGATTATTTTGAACACGGGGTAGTTATCAAAAATTGGCAACATACCCCTTTGGTTGGAGATGAAGTATATCAAGGTCCCAGATGCCCCCCATATGGCAATAGGATAGGTTATTTTCATCTTATTTTATTTTTGAAATTATGATTTCATTGTGTTTGATAAAATGTATGACTGATATTTCACTATGTATTTGTTTGCAGTTGACAGTAAGAGAAAAACTCCAAAAGAATCAGAAGTAATTATTAAACATTTGAAACATATCTGGAATTTGCATCGAAGAGTTGCAGACGAGCACATCAGGTCTGCTTCATATTTATTGCTGTATAGGAGTTATACTACATCCTTTACTGCTCGCCCTGTGGTCAGTACTAGTGAACCAACATCAACTCCTGAGGACTCTTCTCTAGAATCTCACATTCCTTTAAGTCAGAAGATGGGCAAAAGAAGAGTTCCTGCTATCTTCGAAGAGACTTCCTCTGCTGGAGATGGAAAAAGAAACAAGAATGATGTCCCAAAGGGGACAAAGAAAGTAGATGCTGCCCCTTCTGTTGCTCCTCAGAAGGCTGTCGAGAAGCCCCCAGTGGCTCCGAGCAAGAAAAGTGCTTCTGTGGAAGTGGTCACCATCTCCCCCACCAAAAGTTCTTTGGTTGAAACTGCTTAAGTGCCACTGAGGAGATTGAAGAAATCCTCCTCGGTCAGTTTTTCTGAAACCATTCCCCAGCTCCAAGCTAGTGGAGCTGGTGTTCCAACCATTATTCCCCCGAGTTCTGCAATGAGCTCGGTAAAGACTTGGACTATTCCTGAAGTCCAAGGAATTGAAGAAAACCTGTCTAGGGACATGCTGACATCCCTAGCTACTCGTCACATCGCTTCAGTAAGTTTCTCTTATCCTGAATTTTTCTTTCTTTCAGTCAATATATGTATCTCGGCACTGACTTATCATTACCTTCTTTTTCAGCTGGTGAGTTATTTTAACACCATAGTGAAGAAAGATGAAGCACTCAAGGCTTCTAGCTCCTCATCTGGAGTGGAGGATGCTTTTATGGGTTTGGCCCAGTCTTTGAAAGATTCCCGTCAAAAATATGACGAGGATAGGGGTGAATGGGAGAAGAAGTCGGCTGCATCTGAGGCGGAGAAGGTTCAGTTGGGAAACAAAATAAAAGACTTGGAGAGAGAGAATAAGAAATATGCCGAGAAGCTCACAAACTTTGGGGAGCTTGAAAATAAGTTGAAATCGGCTGAGGAAGAGCTAACCCTTCTGCGAGAAGTAAATCGCCAGAAGGAGGAGGTGGAGGCCAAGTTGAAAGCCTCCCAGGATCTTCTATCCGAGAAGCTCTCCTTGGAGAAAATGAAGAGAAAAGTGGTTGTGAAAAAATCTTTTCGTACTGGTTGGGATAAAGGATGGGACAGGGGGGTAGCAGCAATGATGACCCAGGTGCAGTATGGGAGTTTGAAATACTTCCGAGATGGTTGAGTTGCTACCCTGCAAGAATTGAAGGTGAGCGAGGACTCTGAGATATTTCAACAACATCTTCCTAGTCCTCCCCCAGCTATTGAGGATGAAGAAGAGGATGAAGATGCCTCCGAAGAATCTTCAATGGTAGTGGGTGATCTCATACTTACCCAGCCTGCTGACGAGGAGCTTTCATTTCGGCCTGCTCCTCCTAAACAAGTTCCAGTTCCTGCCGACCAACTCGTTGTTCCCACCGAGCAACCGAGCTCCTCATCCCAGCCTCCCGAGAAAGTCTTGGGAGACAAGGAAAAGGTGTGAAGTTGTTCGGTATTCTCTTTCTATTTTTCTTCTTTTTTAAGTGTAACCCAGATCTTTATAACTTTGCCTTATGATCTAATAAAATTTGAGTTCTTTTCTTCCATATGACTATCTCTTTTCTATCTGCATTCTGCCTGGATCTTCTTTTTGATGATTACTTTTTCTTTCTCTGCTAGTTTCTGGCCAGGATGAATATGTTATCTGCTAATGATACAAAGCTGATGCAGCAATGTCATGAATATTATAAGGCTGGTCACACAGAATTGAGTGTATCAGAAGTTGCTGACATCCTCGGTCATAATGCTTCAGAGTAAGCAGTAGAAGCTTATCAGTACTTGAAAGACTTACTTGATCGAGCTGTGGACAATAACGTGGCTTACTATGAAATGATCGAGGATCTTCAATATACTTTAGAAGATCTTCAAACTCAGTACAAGGAATCAACTGCCCTTTTGCATGAGGGGTATGAAAAGAGGTATCAACAGCTTTCTGCTGAGACAGGCCACAAAAAGATCCTTGCTGGGTACGATGTCAGGGAGAAAACCCTAAGGGGTGAAGTTGAAGCATGTAGACAGATTGTCGAGCTGCTAGAGCAAGAGAATAATAATTTGCAGAAAGAGCTAGCATAGTATAAGTCTGCAGCTTCTTCTTCAACAGCTGTAATCCCAGTGACTGACGAGGGATTTTCATTTTTAGAGGTTGAGAATGCCAAATTAAGGCAAGAGTTGGATACCTGGAGAAGGTCGGGTGCCTCAACTGCTACTCGGGGACGAGGAAGAGGTTCTCGTGTACGAGGAAGAGCTACTCAGAATGTTATCGAGGAACCAAGTTCTCGACCTGCTCGGGGAGGATCCAGAGCTCTTAGTCGTAATATTGAAGAAGCTCATACTCGATCAACGTTGGAAAATCAAGCATTCCAATTAATGGCAAAGAACCAAGCCTTGTCTGAGCTGTCCAAGAAAGTTAGAGAATTGGAACAACAACTCTCTTCAAAGGAATCAGTTTTGAAGACTAATGAACTTTTCATCCAGAGTCTTAACGAGAAGATTGCAAGGTTGACATTTTAATTTAATAAACAGCCCAGGGAGTTTTGGATGGCTGGATACAACGAAGCTTTATTCCATTTAGATGATCGTATCCAGAATGCCAATAATGAGGGCTACAAGCAAGGTTGGCTAAATGCCTTGGGCATGCTGAAGCTGGAAAAAGGGCACTACCTGTGGGACTATTATGATCCTGGGGTATTAGCCTTGCCTGTGCCACCTTATAAATTGGACATGGAATGGATCTCAGCTCGTGCCATTCCTCGGAACTTAATTTCAAAATACCTCGGTGACTACAATCTTCATTCTCAGATCGAGGTATCTCGTCCCGAGCATCTACTGGACACCCCTTCAATAATGAACGTCAAAATGCTCCGAGATATTAACTTCATTAATTCTCCCCTTTTCTTGGAAGATCCTCCTGCTGGCGAGGAGCCTATATCGAAAGCTGAAGGAAAAAAGCCAATAGAATAGGAAATTCTGATGTAATAATTAGTACACAATTTAATATCAATGTAATAAACTTGTGTAATTCATTTCGACTTTAATGAAAGAATTTCATTTTTGTTTGCAAATTTGTATTGCTCTTGTATTTGTCAAATACTTTATATTCGTGCTTGCATAACAATATTGTGTGGTTCATCGACCAACTTAGTAATAAAAAGTTACAAGTATCAGAAATGTTGCTCGATCACTTAATAATAAAGTAATGAGTATAAAAATGTTGAAAATTATTCCAACCAACCAAGGTTGTTAAATTGTGCTCGTCGACCAATTATAGTTAGTGAGAGTTTTTATCCCCGACTAATTATACTTGGTAAATTTTTGTCTTTTTCATAAAATGTGCCCGACCAACCAAGGTCGATGATTTTTCCTCGTCGACCAACTACAGTTAGTGGGTTTTTATCCCCGACCAACTATACTTGGTTCAGTTTGGAATATTTGTTCTTCGAGGAACTTTTATGTAATAAACTTACTTCTCGACCAACATAAGTTGGCATTTGAGAGCATATCTTGTTTCCTAACCAACCGAGATTGGCCTTTCGTCGATCATCTTGTGTTCTCGCTCTTTTACCAACCGGAGTTGGTCTGAGTTCGAACTATCGTGTTCTCGCTCTTTTACCAACCGGAGTTGGTCTGAGTTCGAAGTATCATGTCCACTAACTCTTTTACCAACCGGAGTTGGTCTGAGCTAATGTACTCCTCCTAACCAAAGGAGTATGGGGTGTTCTCGCCCTTTTACTAACTCGGTAAGGTCCATGCCAGTTTGCTTCCAACTTATTGTGCTTCTGAATGACCTTCTTTAGCACGTAATCTCCTTCTTTTAAGTCTCATTTTTTCACCCTCTTGTTGTAGAACAGGGTTGTTCGCTGTTGATAAGAAGCATTCCTAATGGCTGCCTCTTCTCTAACTTCCTCGAGCATGTCCAAATCTAATCTCCTCATCAAGTCGATGACTGGGGAATTGAAATTCAGCACTCTGAGTGTTGGAAGACCCAGCTCGGCAGGTATTACAGCCTCACTTCCAAATGCCAGCATATATGGTGATTCTCCAGTTGCTGCTCGGGGAGTTATTCGGTAAGCCCACAATACTGACTGTAGCTCATTAATCCAATTAGCTTTATCCTCACTTAGCCTCTTCTTCAAACCATTTAGTATTGTTTTGTTCGTCACTTCAGTCTGTCCATTACTTTGAGGATGGCCTGGTACTGAATGAACCTTCAAAATGTTTGACTGATGACAATAGGTGGCAAACTCCTCGTTATCAAATTATGTTCTATGGTCTGTGATGAAGGCATGAGGGAGACCATATCGGCAGATGATGTTCTTCCAAATGAATTGGTACACCTTCTCGTATGTCATATCAATCAGAGGCTCAGCATCTACCCACTTAGTAAAATAATCCACTGCGACGACGAGGTACTTGAATCTTCCTCGGGTCGTTGGCAGTGGTCCAACCAAATCCATTCCCCACATGGAAAAAGGCCAAGGGGAAGTTATGGGTGTCAAAAATGCTTGTGGAGCTCGTCGGATGGAGGAAAAACGTTGGCATTTATCATATCTCTTAGCATAGGCTATATAATCAGTCCTCATCGTTGGCCATTAGTATCCCTGCGTCATCACCCTTTGTAAAAGTGTCCGACCTGCTACATGGGCTCCACAGGACCCTTCATGGATTTCTTCAATCAATTCCTTCACCTCGGAGGGATGTACACATCTTTGCAAACCTGCCATAATTCCTCATCTATACAAAACACCATTAGTTAGTACATACCGAGCAACTTTAAACTTCAATTTCTTGGCAGTGATCTTATCCTCCGGTAATTCTCCTTCCTCAATATATGCCCTGATGGGATCCATCGAAGATGGTCCTAAATCAAGAGTAATAATATTCATCGTCAGGTCTTCATCTATGCTTCGACTTTCTAACACCTCAATTGGTATCGTTCTTCGCAGCTCGGTACGAGTAGCTGATGCTAGTCGGGCCAGTGCGTCTGCTTGTGCATTCTCCATTCTTGGTATTCTGATCAACTGAATGGCATCAAATTCTGCCAATAACTCCATCGCCTTTGCATGATACTTGACCATTAATTCTCCTTTAACTGCATATGTTCCCATCATCTGATTCACAATTAATTGAGAATCACTGAATACCATCACTTGTTGCGCTTCCATAATCTTTGCTAAATTAAGACCTGCTATCAAGGCTTCATACTCAGCCTCATTATTGGAAGCTTTGAATTGGAATCGCAAGGCATATTCTACGTTAATCTCGTCTGGGGTGTTCAAAACAATCCCTGCTCCACAACCCGTTGTGCAAGATGATCCATCTACATATAATCTCCATGTAGGTAACTCGTCTTCAAATTTCTTATCTGACAGAGTTCCTTGGTGAAATATCTGCTATTTCCTTTCATCCTCCCCTGGTATTTTTCGCTCTTCGTCGACCATCTCTTCTCGCCCTTTTACCAATCGGAGTTGGTCTGGGTTTGAATTTGATGATCGTTCTACATCCACAAGCCCTTTTACCAACCGTAGTTGATCTGGACTTATGTATGTTGATCCTGTAACATCCACAGGTTAGTCAGCAAGCAACTTTTGTTCCTCGAGGGTATCAGGATATGTAAATTCTGCTATAAAGTCTGCTACAGCCTGCCCTTTTAGTGATGATCTGGGTTCATACACAATATCATATTCACCAAGCTCTATTGCCCAATACATCAGTCTCCCTGATTTTTCTGGCTTATGAAGGGCTTGTCTCAATGGCATGTCGGTATACACGACGATGGTATGGGCCTGGAAATATGGCCTCATTCTTCTACTTGCCTCGATTAATGCCAATGCCAATTTTTCCAGCTTTGGGTACCTGATCTCTGCACCTCGGAAAGCCTTACTTGTGTAATAAATTGGCTTCTGGACTCCATTCTCCATTCTGATCAATGCCGAGATGACTGCATTCTCTGATACTATCAGTTACAAGTATAACTTTTCTCCCATTACTGGCCTGGACAACAGTGGAGGTGCTCCCAAATATTTCTTCAAGTCTTGAAAGGCTTTCTCACATTCATCATTCCACTCGAAAGTTTTTCGAAGCGTTTTGAAGAATGGGAGGCATCTATCAGTTGCTCGGGATACAAATCTGTTGAGCGCTGCAACTCGTCCTGTAAGACTCTGCACCTCTTTCTTCGTCGTTGGAGATTGCAACCCTAAAAGAGCTTTGATCTTTGCTGGATTTGCCTCAATGCCTCGCTGGTTGACGATGTACCCGAGGAACATTCCTTCTTGTACTCTAAAGGTGCACTTCGTCGGGTTAAGCTTCATTTGGTATTTATCCAGTTGATCAAAGGTCTGACCTAAGTCAACTAGATGATCAGCAACTTTCTTTCTCTTTGTCAGCATATCATCGACATAGACTTCCATATTGCAACTAATTTGTTCGGCGAAAACCTTGTTCATCAGCCGCTGGTATGTCGCTCCTGCATTTTTCAAACCAAAAGGCATAACATTATAACAATAAGTTCCCCTAGGGGTAATATAAAAAGTGCTTTCCCTGTCTTCAGGTTTCATTTCGATCTGGTTGTATCCAGAGTAAGCATCCATGAAGCTAAGCAGCTCGTGTCCCGAGGTAGCATCCACTAGTTGGTCAATTCTGGGCAATGGAAAGTGATCCTTTTGGCAGGCCTTGTTGAGATCAGTGAAATCAACACACATTCTCCATTTATTGTTTTTCTTCTTTACCATCACCACATTTGCTAACCAGTCTGGATATTTCACATCTTCAATGAATTGGGCCTTCTGGAGCTTCTCGACCTCCTCTTGTATGGCTTGATTCTTCTCGGGACTAAACACTCTTCTTCTCTGCTTTACAGGCTTGATCTCCTTATTCGCATTGAGTTCATGGCATAAGAAGTTTGGATCTATTCCTGGCATGTCTTCATGACTCCATGCAAAAGTTTTCTTTCTGTCTCTCAAGAAAGTAATCAACTCCTGTTTTATTGAAGCATCCAACGTCGAACCTATCTGGGTTATTCGTTCAGGGTGCTCGTCGTCCAGAATAACATTTTCTGTAGATTCCACCACCTGTCCTTTTACATGTTGGGATTCATCTCTAGGATCCAGTGCTTTAATTTTTGTACCTTCATCCACCTGGTAGGTAGTAGTATTTTTCCTTGATTCTTCAAGCTCCTCTTGCTCGGCAGACGAATAATAGCATTCCCGAGCTACTTTCTGATCACCTTTCACAACTCCTACTCTAAAATTTGTAGGGAATTTCAAACACTGATGTACTGTAGATGGAACTGCTTCGAACTTCTTCAAACCAACTTTTCCCATGATGATATTATAAGCTGATTGCACATTTTTATCCATCACGAAGAACCGTATTCTTTCTGTTCGACAAGCAGGCCAAGTTCCAGTGAATATATCCAACTTGATCGTCCCAAGTGGAAAAACCTTCTCGCCAGCAAAACCCAGGAGAGGTCTGTGATAAGGCTCCAATTGAGATAATTTCAAATTCAAACTGTCAAAGCATGAATAGTACATGATGTCTGCCGAACTACCATTATCTACCAGCACCCTTGAAATCACTACTTCTTTCATCCTCATTTTGATCACCAAAGGGTCGTTGTGAGGGTAAAGAACACCTGCAAGGTCGTTTTTTGAAAAACCGATGACCAGCTTCTCTTTGTTTACCTTCCTTGGGCGATCCTCTTTAGCCAAATTTATCCGTTGAATGTATGAGCAAGCCTGAGCCTCAGCGAGGTAAGTTTTTCTTTCTACAGTAAGGTCTCCTCCTCCTGCATCTCCTCCTGTAATGACATTACAATCAAATGACCCAAAGCGTATTGAAAATACCTCTCGTTCTAGATGCCTTGGTTTCTTGGGAAGATCGGGGTCATCCTCTGTATCATCTTCATGATCCCTTTTCTTTTTCTCCTCTGCTCGACGAGGAGATCTAGACCTTTCTCTAGTTCGGTCATTATTTCTTCTTTCGCCTCCCCGATCAACATACTTCGCTAGCTTCCCTTTTCGGATGAGTGTTTCAATCTCGTTCTGAAGAGCTATGCAATTTTTGGTCATATGGTCATGATCCTTATGGAACTCATAATATTTCTCCCTATTACTCATGTCAGGGTCTGACCTCAGTTTCTTTGGCCACTTTACTTCCTCGTTATTCTTGATTTCTTCCAAGACATGATTAATACCCATTTTCAAAGGAGTATAATTATCGAATTTCTTCAGGACTTCCCACGATGACTTATTATTCTTGGAATGCTTGTCACCGCCATTGCCCTTAAGCTCTTTCTTCTTAGATTTGTCGTCTTCCACCTTGGTCTCTTTATCCATATTCTTCTTCGCAGCCATAGCCTCCTCGGCATTCATGATTTTGGCCGCTTTTGCCATCAACTCTGACATAGTTATAGGTGGATCTTTGGCCAAAGTGTAATACAACTTGTTAGGCAACAACCCACTCATCAAGGCGGTGATTGCTGTCTTTTATTCATAATCTATGACTTCCAGCTTCTCGTTATTGAAACGAGTTATGTAATCTCTAGTACTCTCACCAGATTTTTGTCTAACACTTAACAAGTGTGCTACTCTTTTTACTGGCTTTGCTCCAAAATAGAAATTGGCGATGAACAACTCGGCCAATTAAAAGAAAGTTGAAATCTTACCCCGAGGAAGATTGTTGTACCATATCTGGGCAGATCCAGTAAGAGTTCCCGAGAATGCCCTGCATCTCATCTCGTCGGGGACCGCATAGATGTCGGCGGCAGCTTGATATTGCTCTATGTGTAGAACAGAATCTGTCTTTCCATCATATTTGGGGGTCACCACTGGTGCTTTAAACTTTGACGGGGTAGGAAAACCCACAATGGCTTGGACAAAAGGTGTCCCTTGAAAAAAAGTTAGTTGTAAGGGATTCTTCGCCTTAGCTATTTCTCCCAATCTATCCTCCAATCGCTGAATGGAACCTTTCCACGCATCATTTCTCTCCTCGGGCTTGTTAGTTCGAGCAATTGATTGCTCTGAAGTGGCCTCCTGAGATCTATCTTGATGAGCAACTGGTCGTGATTGTGCTGATCCTTCTCTGAGATCTGATGGTTATCGAAAACTCCTCAACATGGTCTTAGGTGGACTCCTATTCCTCCTAGGACCTAATCGACTGAAAGGAGACACCCTACTCAGTCTTTCTAAGGCACTGGGTCTTTCTGGAGAGAGAGTGTATGTTGATCAGTATCTGTAGCCCTTATTGACGAAGTCCACCCAGGTTGATAAGAGAAATCATCAGATTCCTTATTACAATATGACTCAGTACGCCTGGATCGTGAAGAAAGTAAATAGGTTTGCCTCTGACCACTTCGCTGTCCCGAATGTATAGGTTCACCGCCATGAAGGGTCTGTATGAGTTGCCGCATTGTTTCTTGCATGGAAGTTTGTCCTTCATCCAGATTCGTCATAATTCCAGCCAGATCTGGAGGTGCAGAAGGATTTGGAGGATTTCCAGCATTTCAATTGCTGGATTCCGAATTATCTGCCATTGATGATGAATGATTTTTGGTGAGAAACGACAACAACAGTCGTTTCCCACAGACGGCGCCAATCTGTTGATGTAAAAAACTAGATTACTCTAATAATTCAATCACAGATAAATATAAACGAGATAAAGAATTTTAAAGTGGTTCAGCCTTATATGAATGGCCTACGTCCACTATTATGTTATTGCTGAGTGTTTGGGAATTCTCGATTACAAGTACTATCAAGAAATTATGGTCCCTTTGAATGAGGGTCATACAAGGTATTTATAGCCCTTAGGCTGTACATGAAAGGGTGATATATTAAATGATATACATATGAAAGGGTAACTCATTTAATGCTCTTCAAGCGTGTGCGTCAAGATGATAAGCATTCAATGAATAGTTAAACTGTTGATCATCTGGCAATCAATGTTGTGGTCGAGTTGCAGCTCGAACCGCCTTAGTTGCTCGTCGTTCAAGAGTTCCTCGGAGAGCTGGAGTTCCTCAGAGAGCTAGTATTCCTCGGAGAGCTGGAGTTCCTCGGAGTATACTTGTTGCTCGGAGTGAGTCTGACTTGGTCGGGAAAATAGACTTCCTCGTTGCTATTGTGCCACGTAGATCGACACGTGTCTTCTTGTGATTCGTCTATATCGGCATACTAATTTTGGTATCAACAGTAATATTCAACAAGTTTCCAATAATTACTAACTCTCTTCATGTTAGTAATTAAAAATAATTAATTTCCGAATTTATATTAAATTAATAATTCACATCAAATTTAATAAATCCCCAAATTTATAAAGCATAAAAATACGGGGTATTACATACTTCCCCCTAATAATGGAATTTCGTCCTGAAATTCAAAAAATAAGGCATACCTGGTAAGAATAAATCTGGGTATTTCTCGCGCATATCTTCCTCGCGCTCCCAGGTGGATTCCTCCACATTATGATGCTCCCACTGGACCCGTACAAGTGGAACTACCTTCTACCTCAATCTCCTTTCGCTATGATCTAGGATAGCCACTGGTCTTTCCTCGTAAGAGCTGTCGGGCTGTAAGTCAATCTCCTTAATCGCGATATGGGTATGGGCCATGTCATCCCGAAGGTATCGTCTCAACGACGAGATGTGGAATACATCGTGAATGCGATGTAAATCCTCTGGCAGCCCCAATCTGTATGCTACCGACCCAATCCTCTCGATGATGGGAAATGGTCCCGCGTACCTCGAGGCCAATTTCCCTTTCTTCCTAAATCACATCACTCCTTTCATAGGAGATACACATAGTAATACTTGGTCCCCCATGCTAAACTCTCGGAAGAACCGTTTTGCATCGGTGTAGCTTTTCTGCCTAACCTGGGCTACCCGAATGCGACTCCTGATAATCTCAATCCTCGCGAAGGTCTCCTGAATCACCTCTGGTCTGAGAAACTTGTTATCCCCCACTTCTAGCCAACACGTTGGGGAACAATAAGGCCTGCCATACAAAGCCTCGAATGGAGCCATGCCAATCGTGAACTGATAAGAGTTATTATAAGCGAACTCTACTAGTGGAAGATGTGGATCCCAACCTCCCCCAAAATTAAGGACACACGTGCGTAGAATATCCTCCAACATCTGATTAATACGCTTTGTTTGTCCATCTGTCTGTGGGTGATAAGCTGAACTCAATCTTAACTCTGTACCCATGGCCTCCTGAAATCTCTCCCAGAAATGCGATACGAAAATCTTGTCTCTATCTGACACAATATTCAGGGGCACCCTATGTAATCTAACAATCTCAGCAATGAACAACTGAGCATACTGACCCGTGGTATAGTCTGTCCGTACCGACGGAAAATGAGCCACCTTGGTCAAATGGTCCACAATCGCCCAGATGGAGTCGTGGCCCCGCTGTGATGTAGGCAACCCAGTAATAAAATTCATAGAAATACTCTCCCACTTCCACGCGGGTATTTCCAATGGCTGAAGCAACCCTGATGGTTTCTGGTGGTCCACCTTTACCAGCTGGCAGGTAGAACACTTGGACACAAAATTAACAATGTCCTTTTTTATCCCACTCCACCAGTATTACCGCCTCATATCCAAGTACATCTTATCTCCCCTAGGATGCACCACAAATTGGGACCCGTGAGACTGGGTCATCACTGCATGACGTAAATCTGCTCCTTCTGGGACCACTAATCTCCCATTAAATCTCAAGCCCCCATCAGAACTAACAGAATAGGACTCAGCACCCTCAGCTAAAAGTCATACTATCTGCTCCTGGCAAAATGGGTCTGCGGTCTGTGCCTGTATTACCCTTGTAACAATCTCGGGTGTCACTGTCATGACAGATATAAAGGTACGGGCTACTGCATCCTGGTGACCCAACTCCCTCCACTTTGCTTTCCAGACATCCTCTACATCATCCATCGATTTACGACTCAACGCATCGACAACTATGTTAGCCTTCCTCGGATGGTACTGTATGTCGAACTGATAGTCCTTCACAAACTCTAACCACCTGCATTGACGCATATTCAGCTCTCGCTGAATGAACATGTACTCCAGCCACTTGTGGTCTGTGAATAAGCAAAATTTCTCCCCCAATAAATAGTGTCTCCATATCCTCAATGCAAAAATGACCGCGGCTAACTCTAGGTCATGTGTGGGGTAATTCTTTTCGTGCGACTTAAGCTTGCGGGAGGCAAAAGCTATAGCCCTCTCCTCCTACTGAAGTACTCCCCTAAGTCCCCGTAAAGAGGCGTCAGTGTAAACCAGATACTCCACGCCCGGCTTAGGTAAAGCAAGGACCGGTGCCGAAGTAAGCTTATCTTTTAGCTCGTCGAAAGCCAATTGACAAGCGTCATCCCAAACATACGGTACCCCTTTGCGAGTCAGGTTCGTCAATGGACCCGCTTTTTTGGAGAACCACCAAATGAAATTCTTGTAGTATTTGGCTGATCCCAAGAAACTACGCACTTTCGTCGGTGTCATGGGTTGTCCCCACTCCCTCACCGCTGACACTTTACTCGGGTCAACTGCTATCCCCTGTTTAGAAACAACATGCCCCAAGAACTGTACTTCCCGTAACTAAAACCCACACTTCTCGTACTTAGCATACAACTGATGCTCTCGTAGTGTCTGAAGAGCCCGTCTCAAGTGATCGACATGCTCTTCCTCGGTGTGTGAATATATTAAGATGTCATCTATGAAGACGATGACAAACTGATCCAAAAACTCTCTGAACACTCGGTTCATCAAGTCCATGAATACGGCTGGAGCATTTGTGAGTCCAAATGGCATCACTCTGAATTCATAGGACCCATATCTCGTCAAGAAAGTAGTCTTTGAAACATCCTGCTCCCTAATACGTAGATGATGGTACCCTGACCTCAGATCTATCTTCGAAAAGAAAGTTGCTCCCCTTAGCTGGTCGAACAGATCATCGATTCGAGGCAACGGATACTTGTTCCGTATCGTGACCTTGTTCAGTTCCCGGTAGTCCACACATAGCCTCAGTGAACCATCTCTCTTTTTCACAAACAACACTAGAGCGCCCCAAGGTGAGGTATTACTACGAATGAAACCCTAACCTAACAGCTGCTCTATCTGATCCCGTAACTCTCGCATTTCCACCGGAGCCATACGGTATGGAGCACGTGATATCGATCGAGTATTCGGTAATAAATCTATGACAAAATCTATCTCTTGATTGGGGGGTAGGCCTGGTATCCCCTGAAATACATCAGAATACTCACGAACAACTGGGATTGAGTCTAAGGGAATCACGACCTCCTTAAAGGTATCCTCCTCTATGTAATATAAATGAGCGGTCGAGCCTCTCTCTAGGCGAGGCATCGCCACTACAAACATCTCTTGCCCCGGAATGGCAAAGATAATACTGCCACTGAGACAATCTATCATGGCTCTGTAAGCCGCGAGCCAATCCATACCAATAATAATGTTGTGCTCATGCATATCTAAGACTAACATGTCTGCTGGTAATACCAAGCTACCAATCTCTACTCCCACACCCCGGCATATAAAGAAAATTAACGATCCATTTCCCAGTGGTGAGTCTACACACATTATAGTGCTCTCTGCTGTGGCTAACAACCTAAAGCCTTCGTAAAATGGGTAGCTATAAAACAGTGTGTCGCCCACGTATAAAATAAAACCCGACCCATAGTACCATGGATAGGAAACATACCCTCAATCGCGAGTGGTACCTACAGAGCTGCTGCCTGGTGGACATTATAAACACGTCCGTACTATAACTGCCCCTGCTGCACTGGAGCGACTGGAATGGCTGGTAGGGTTGGTACCTGAGCTGGTGCTGGGAGGGCGACTGGAAAAAGTGGCCTTTGTGGTTCATTACGGGCACCTTGCTGCTGTGGGACCCTATCACCCTCTAGACAATCCTGGCGCTTGTGGCCATTTTTACCACACTTGAAGCATCGACCCTTAAAATTTCCTCCCCTCTGTCCCCGCTGATTACGGCCCTACTGGCCGTTACCAACCCGTAATTGGCCCGGCTGGCCCTGCAAAAATTGTTGTTGGCCCTGCTGCCACCCCTGCGGCTGACGATGTTGGCCCTGCTGGCCCTGCTGGTTAGGCTGGCCCTACTAACCCTACCTAAATCCCCTAAATCCCTGCCTGGAATCACCCGATCAGAACCGCTTAGCAAGGTCCCTGATGGGAACTCTGCTCATGCTGGCGAGTCTGCCCCTGAGATCTCGGTGCTCCACTAGCACCATTACCCCCTGTCCTGCCCTGTTGGATGGACTCTCCTACTCGCTTGCTTCCCTGCAGATGGAAGCGGTGATCCTGACAGTGTAGTAAGGCAGCATTAAGTACGTCTGTATAGGTACTCAGAGACAGATTTCCTATAAGGTGCTGACGGATCCTCCAAGCTAACCCGTCCACAAACAATAGTATCTTCTTACTCTCAGTGGGTGCCTCATATGGCACTATAGTGAGAAGTCTTGTGAACTCCTCTTCATACTCAGTAACAGTAGAATTTTCCTGCTTCAAGCTCAGTAACTTCCGCCTCATCTCAGTTTGCACGGCGGTTGGAAAATATTTGCGGTCAAACCGCTCCCAGAATGACTGAATCGGAATAACATCCCTTTCCTCCAAGGTGGTGGTGGACTCCCACCATTGCAAAGCGGCCCCCACTAGCTTAAAGGAAGCCAACAACTGTTTCTATACGTCTGTGCACTTATACATACGCAGATGCCTCTGTATATCTTTCTTCCACTGGCTGACAATGACGATATCTGAACTACCCGAGAACTCAAGGGGATGCGCCTTCTGAAAGGCGTCCCTAACTCGCTCCCATGCAGATGGAAGCTATGCCGGTACTGGCTCCACTGCCTGAACTTGGGGTGGAGCCTGCTGTACTAACGCTAGCGCGGCATTCACCACCTGAGCAATGATGGCAGCTACCTCATTTGCGTTCATCATTCCCTGAGCCGGAGCTACTGGTTGCTCGGCTTGGGCATGCCTATCCCTTGGTGCACGTCTGAAAGGCATCTGAAATGTGAAGAGATTTATTAGTCTATAGTTATTATCAAATCTTTAATAGCTGAAGATGTATGCTTAAATATAAGAATACAACAGTCCTAAAAATAGGGCTCTATAACAAGAATGCTAAGTTGAAAGCGAAAAATAGGTCGTACAGATCCTAAGGACACTAGAACCTGATGCTCTGATACCACCTGTGACACCCCGCCTAATTAAACACCGGGTGATCAGTCCTTTATTACATTATAATCAAGGTGAACGGTTGGTTCATTCTTAGCATCACTGTCGTAAAAATAACTATTCCAATTAAACACCCTAAATAATTAAGCTAAGTGCCAAAATCGTTTTTTTTTTACATTGCTTTCCATATTTTATTTTAAAAACCAACATTTAAAACTTTACATATTTCACAATTTAAGAATCACACAATAATAACAAGGATATAAATTATCATTCAAGAATGTCACTATCAATAGTAAATCCCAACTTCAAACCACCAAAGAAAAACATTCTGACAATAATAAGTCCCAAAGTAAAACCACTGAAAGTAAATGAAATACAATCCATCACAAAACCAACTGAATAATGAAAAGGACGACACATGCCTAACTAGATAAAGTAGAACTAGAAGTGGAATCAACAAATGAGGTCGTCTAAGCAAGAAGCCTACAACTCCCACCTAAGCTACAGCGCGTTCCTTCCAAAGGATCCTAGGCAAGATGCCCCTGTGGCTGGGCACCTGTAATATATATATATACACACACACACACAAGAGAGGAGAGATAACAGTAAACGGGTCAGAGTCCGATGGTAAAACAGTTTAAAATTTTAGTTTAGCAAGTATTTAAAATGTTTACTGGCTAATGCAGCAACATATCAGTAACGACACTCTCTTGAGAACGTCTCACCTCTCTTCTAATGTGCACAACTATCGCACTAATCTCCCCAACAGTTTAACTTCTATTATCTTAAGTTACTCGTAAGGTTTCAAGTTGACGATTTCAAATGTTAAGGAGGTTAATCTTATTTAACAGTACAATTCTTACATAAGCCTGATATGATAATAAAGTTCCTCATAAATATAACATACTCTTCAAATACTTATTCCCAAGTTGAAATAATTATTATTTTCTCACATACCATAATCACAACAGGTAGTTTCAAATTTCCAGATTTTAAATATATATATATAATACTCATATAATATATATATATTCTCACAGCACCCCACATAAATCTATGGTGCGGGCATACTATGCTATCCAGTCCCCGTATCACTCGCACTAAGGGAAATACTAGTTCGGAATCACTCTCGAACTGTATTAACACAAAACACATATAAAATGAGGCGAAACATAGTTTCCAAGTCCTAAGAGGATAGCACATACCCTCACGTTTCTTAGGACCGTCTGAATATCGATCTGATAACCTGTACCAAGGATTCCTATCTTCTAGGGTACGAGTCAATATCCCCCATAAAGGTCCCATCGAGATAAGACTGTCCCAGCGCGGTAACCTCAGGGATAGCAAGTAGCGCGGGCATGATTTTTACACACATATAAAATATATGATCAATCATAGAGTCATATAGATATATAGCTATTCACATTCATAATTTAGGTACGCCCACGACCCAACATTATATTATTCCATTCTTAGTACATTTTTATTCGATTACTTCCTATATCGAACTTATTCATTTTTATTTTCAAGATTTAATTTATTCCAACTCACTTCTCATCTCTCGAAGTAATTTCCTTAGCTAAGTACAAATTCAGTAGGCCCTCTCTTACTTCCTAATCCAACTCCTAGACACTTAGATTATTAAGTCCACCCATATTAAATTTCTTAGGTATGAACCTTTCCCGTTTACTATTCATTTTCCCATTTCATTAAAGTTCCACTAAACGGGGTTTACCTTGACCCTACTGGTCCTTTTTATGTTTCAGTATGTTCTAATAACATTAGTCATGACTTATTACGCATTTAATCGGATTAAGTCAACGTAAGGAAAAATCTAGTCTTTCCCAGGAGGGGTCGATCGATCGATAGAAAGGGGTCGATCGATCGATCAAGCGGGTATGGGAAAACTGCAGAATGCCAGTTACGGGAATTATCATCCAAAATCGTCCAAATCCAAGTTTTTAACACCCAAACTCCCAGAAATTTATACCACAATCATTATAAACCCAAATGAACAATATTCTACATAAGGCATGCGAATTTTCATCAAGTTTCATGGATTAAAAGGGGCAAAATTCATATAATTCTCATGAACCCTAAAAACTTCTTTTACTTAATTCTTCTCATTCTTTTTCCAGAATTTCTACTTCTAATCCAATGTAAATTCTTGGTTCAACCTCTATATGTGAAGGAAATTTCCAGAATGATGTTTATATCTCTACAACATGCGATTTCTAACCTCAATCATGGGTTTTCTTTCATAATAACTCATCCTAATCAACCCTAAACTAATATGAATGAGGCATTAACTAAATTAAGCAAGATAGATACTTGCCTGGGAATTTTTGGTTCAGATTTGTGGATGAAATCAGTGTGGTGGTGATCCTCGTTGCGCGATCTAACTTTTGGCAGTGATGGCGGTGCAAACGGAGGGGTTCTTGGCCTAGAACTCCTTGGTAAGATCTTCCCTTCCTTCTCCAACGGCCGTCTTTTGTTTTTTTGTTGTGTTAACCCTAGAAGACAAACCTAAGCATCTGATATAACCTAGAAAATTCGTAGGTTTCCAAGGCCAAAAATATAAAATGCCTAAAACGCCCTCCCGGGTTATTAATTAAGCCTAAAAATGCCCCGAGACCCAAACTAAACCCCTGGGTACATTATTTTGACTATCATGACCCTTGCGGACACTTTGGCGCACTCAAAATGACCATACGGGTAACTTATTATTTATTCACTTTTATTAATCAAAATTTAGTCCCGACACGACACGGCGCATCCTGACTTAAATTTCCAAAATTTTCATTTTATTCACTCGTGACATTTAATAGAACCAATTTTTATATATTACTTTGCTCATTAGTAATATTCAACAAGTTTCCAATAATTACTAACTCTCTTCACGTTAGTAATTAAAAATAATTAATTTTTGAATTTATATTAAATTAATAATTCACATCAAATTTAATAAATTCTGAAATTTATAAAGCATAAAAATACGGGGTATTACAATTTCTAAAAACCTCTAAAACCCAAAATAAGCTTGATTACCCCTATAAGACTTATACCTCACTGGCCATATAGTGAGACTAGTAGGAATGTAATATAAAAATAATCCATAAGACCAACTACACATCAAAAATTGAGTCTAAACAAAAGGTTAGAGTCAGAAGCATCAATGTTGTAGGAGGGTAGTGGTACTGGGGTCTATAAAAATCTGTAAATGGATGATGCGTGACCCACTCTAATGGAAATTTCCTATAAGGTAACAATATTTCAAGAATAAGAGCAAAGCTGAAAACTAACTTTTTCAATATTATAATGATGTTTCTGATTACAGTTATGAATAACTAATGATTGAACACAACTTTTGACAATAAAGTAAAGAAATGAACTCTTGATAGCAGTGATTCTCTTAGAGCAGAGAGGTAAGCACCTTAATATCTAGGAGAGAGCGGGAAGAGAATATTTTAGTGAGAGACTATGTGCAACATAATAGTGCTCGAATGTTCATACATCAGAAATGAGCACCTAGTGCTCTATTTTTAGTAAAACTTTTAGGGCACATATGGCACCTGAGGAGCCTGGGAATATTTATATGTGACAAGATATCTAAAAATATCTTGTCGTTATTACTTTCACCCACAATTTGTCCGTGGTCATGTGACACCAGGTATAATAGTGGATAAAAAGATGATTTTGTTGGCCATGATGCCAAAAAGTGCTATTTTGTTTGTTTGTGGAAAATTACTTATTGAGTAAGTTTGAAAACTTTGCGAGTGTCCTTAATGGTCACTCTCCATTTATAATATAAAAACCTGACTGCTTGTTATTTTTTTAATGTGAATTGTGTAGTGTCTAAGTGAGTGCAAGTGTCCTCTTAGGTCCCTTGCCACAATATTCTCTCATTCCCAAGATATTAAAGTGGTTGAGCATTAGATTTCTCAACAAGACTTATCTCTTAGCCTCCAAACTAAAACTCTCAAGAAGTCTCAACTAACCATCTGCTTGAGTAGTGCTTACTCGGCCAAGGCTTCTTGCTAAGTAAACCTATGTAACACAATAAGACTAAGTGTTAGTGAAGGAACTGCTCATCCATGCATTTTTGTATTTCTTCTGTGGCTACTCGCAATTTTACTTCACTAGGCAACCATGGGTTTGTCATGTACTTGCTCTTATTTTGACTTGAGCTTACTCACGCAGCTCCATTACTGGTATTACTTGCATGATTTTTGGAGCGGTGAGGGTTGATCATGCATTTATCATTCTTTCCTTTATTCTACTTCACTAGGAAACCATGGGTTTGTCATGTACTTGCTCTTATTCTGACTTGAGGTTGCTCACGCAGCTCCCTTAGTGAAACTACTCGCATGACTTTTGGAGTGGTGAGGATTGCTCATTCACTCATCATTCTTTCCTTTATTCTACTTGTGGCTTTGGGGGTTTCTCGTGCATTTCCTTTTTCAGGGTACTGTTTGTAAAATCTTTTAATAATTGTGGGGTTGCTCATGTACCCCTCTACATTATCCCCCTCATGAAAAAGTCTCTCATTCATTTGAATAGATAGGGTTGTGCACGAAAAGTCTTTTGGGGTTTTTTAAAGGAATTTTTTACACCATTACTTGATTTGTGTTTCATTTAATGATTTGAAATGACTGACTGTGAAAGACACGATGCTCAGTACTCTGAGGGGCCACGTGTCAAATTAAGGAGGTTTTTAATAATTTGGGTAATCATTAATACCCTTTTGAACTGATGACGCCTCTTTAGTTTATCAAAAAATATATATCCTTATTCCTTCTTTTTAAACTCTTTAGCATCACTTTCAAGGGTTTTCTGAGATATAAATTTTTTTAGATCTTATTATTTTTGCCATTATCGTTGAACTTTTTTTTTCTCTTTTTCTTCAATGATCAATTGATTTCTATGGATTCTTCTTCTTCAAATGTTCCCTCTACAAATTATACTACGACCACCAGGATGGTAATGGGTTCTTTCCCCATTCAAATCACTATCGCCACTTCCACCGTTACAAGGATTTCCATCATCACTTTAGTAATGCTTGTTGCTCCTTCCACTACTTCCACCACTAGTGGTGGTACTTCTCAAGTGGATTTTTTGGTTACTCATCTGTTACAAAGTCCCATAAGAGGTATTTGGAGTCACACATAAAAAGAGATTTCACGGCCTACCGATGTGCTTCTTTCTTTAGAGACGATAATAACTTCAAGTTTACACTGGATCATTTTGAAGTTGGGTTTGTTTCTATGGTGGTCGAGCATCCACTTTTAGGATTTCCAGATTCTAGAGATGCCCATGTTATCTTGCCCGATAGTATTCTAAGGAACCGAGTGGATGGGGGTGATTTACCCTACTCTAATATTAATTTTAATATTTGTGGTCGAGCTCCAGAGGAGTGGGAACTCTGGGTTGAATATGTTATGTTTATATAAAGTTATTACAAAAACATCGAGGGGTTTGGTCTGGTGAGGACCCTCAATATCTTAAAGAATTAAATAATTAGCAAGAGCATGAGATTGAAAAAATACCACTTAAGACGTTTAATACAAAGTTAAACTGTCTAAATGGCTCCGAGCTGTTTGTTGAAGAAATTCTTTTAATCAAAACAAAACTTAACACAAGATGTGTTTAAAAACTTATCAAAATAATTTGAATGAGTGTGAACGAGTTATTTCTGATCTAGTAAACTAGTTTTGAAAAACAAAACTTAAACTATTAAATCAGCACAGCTAAGAAGAAGGTGTTGAGAAAATAAAGAAGAACAGAAGTAGTTTTTAAGGTGGTAAAACCCCACCCAATTGGGGAAACATCCACAGTGACCTCTACGTCACAAAACAAAAAAATCACTAAAATCAAAGTAACAAATTACAAGCTATTTAACAATCAAACCAAATAAACACACCTAAACTAAGTTCAGAATCGTTACCAACTCCTCTGGATTATATCTCACTTCTCTGAAGGTTGCTGTTGTTGATGTTCTCTCGAGATTTCGCAACTTTACTTGATTCCAGTCTTTACATCGACTCAAACAAGTTCAAGATATATAACCAACACTTTAAGTGTGGTAGAGTGTAAGTGTAGTGGTGATGTGCTTTCTATATATGCATGCAACACACTCACACTTAATACAGACATAATGATTTAACAAATTACAAGATCACTAGATATGCAGGAAATTCCAAAATCAATTTAGTCAAAACTAAAACAGACTTTTAGACGTTTCAAAATATTTGCAGATCAAGAGGTAATCTTGTTGTGAAATATTTAAGATCCTAACTTTCTGGTTTTGAAATTGTTATATAGAAAGTGTTCCCCCAATAAAGATATCAAAAATAGATCTTAGTTTTATAGCGTTGAGTAAAATAAAATCAGAATGAAAATTGTTGGTTTAGGGTTTAAAAATATGAAATCAGTTTTAAAAATAACCAACAAATAAGATTTCTCGAAAAGAGAAATCAAAACAGTAATCTATCTAAGTGAGGTGTATCACAGAGACGAGATCTCAAGTTTCTATAAAAAGAAACTGAAAAACTCAACGTGATTAAGTTGGAAATATGATCAAGAACAAGAGAGGATAACTTCACAACACACGATCTAAACACTTGGGTTTAAAATCACAGAAAAGTGTTTCTGGATTTAGGGTTTGACGAAGTTAGGTTAGGGTTTCTTTTCTATCTTTTTTTTTTCTTTTCTCTCTCTTTTATCTTTTTTCTCTCAAACGAGGAACTTTCAAAAGCCTCTAAATGCCTCACATAAGGCTCTTATTTATACTGGCATTCGAAGGATCTCGAACCAAGCCACATACCAAGGGATGAGATTAAAAGGTTTTAAATCGATGCAAATATAAGGGTTTACAGATAGCGGTGCAAAGCTCTCATCTGATTGGTTAAAACCATCGCACTTGGATTAGTTCCAAACGCATACATAACGTTGATTAAGGCAATCCAATGGTCTAGATCAACTCACGGGTTTTTGAGTGAGAAGAAACACAAATCGCATCGTTGCCGGAGCAACACGTGCAGGCTTAAGATCAAGTCTAAAATGCGTGTTTTTTATTTAAAAAAATCCAAGTTTCACCCACAAATATTTCTTTCGCTTTTGGATTCTACCCAAGACAGTTTTAAGGTAAAAGAATTATTTGCAAATCAACCCCAAAGATTTATAAAGTTCCAAATTTTAATTTCCAAAAATTATTTAAAATGTTTAGAAAATATTTATTAAATCCCCAAAAATATTTAAAAATAATATTAGGGGATTTACCTCATACAAGGTCATAATGAGAATGAAATACAACATGTATGAAGTCCTAGTGTGTGGTGTATGTGAAATACTATCAAGAACTTGTAGAGGAATATCAAAGTTGATAAGATCAAGTCTGAGGCTTTTTGGTTCAACTAGGGATGGACACAATCTTTCACTATTTCTAAACTAGATAAGCTCCTATATAATGCAGACTCAAATGAGTCAACGATATAGGGTTCTTCAATCTTCCCCTTTGGAAATATGAGACAAAATATCCTTTGAGTCAATAAGGACTCGTAGGGATACCAAAAAGAAATAAGAGAATCTATTCCTATAAAAATCTATCTACCCAATCTCCTAGAAATAAAAATTACATAACTCAACTATGTACAAAGCATTACCCTATCAAAATCTGATGCGATAAGGAGGTATTGAAGTCTGTAAAAAGATACCTAAGATCAAGTTCAGTAGATAAGAATGTATAATAGTGTCCAAGTGGACTCAAACTTTCTCCCCCATTTTGTCTCAAATGGACAAAGGGCAACAAGAATAACATAAGAGAGTAATAATCAGGTAGATATACAAATTATTCAGCTAAAACCATGCCAATTGATTTGCGTAAAGATTCAAAACGCTTAAAGTCCAAAGGTTTTGTAAACAAATCAGCCAATTGTAGATCAGTAGGTAGGTAATTAATATCTAGTTCTTTTGATTCAAATAATTCTCGTATGAAGTGATATCGAATTTTAATGTTTTTAGTGCGAGAATGTTAAACTGGGTTCTTAGAGATGTTGATCGCACTCTGGTTATCGCAATAGAGATGGAGTTTTTCTTCATTTATACCATAATCTCTCAGCATTAGTTGCAGCCATAATAACCGGGAACAACAACTTGCAGCTGCAATATATTCAGATTCTGCAGTGGATAAAGAGGTGCAGTTATATTTTTTGCTGTTCCAACCAACCTAGTTGTTACCGATGTAGTAACATGCGCCTGATGGACTTTTACTATCATCAGAACACCCAGCCCAATCAGCGTTAATGTAACCTACTATAGTGCTCGATGTGTCATTAGTGTACCACAACCCTAAATTGTGAGTGCCTTTTATTTATTTAATTATTCTTTTTACACATAACAAATGGCTCTCTTTGGGATTATTCTGATACCGGGCGCACACACACACAATGAACATGATATCTCGGCGCGAGGCAGTTAGGTAGAGCAAACTTCCTATCATACTACGGTATAAGGTAGAGCCGATGGATTTACCATTTTCATCTTTGGAAAGTTTGACTGAGGTACTCATAGGCATTCTAGCTTCCTTAGTCATATCTAAGACAAACTTTTTTACAATCTCTAAAGCATATTTTAATTGTGAAATAAATAAACCTTCTGAGTTTTGTTTTACTTGAAGACCTAAGAAAAATTACAACTCCCCCATAAGCGACATTTGGAATTCTCTTTGCATAATGTCTGAGAAAGACTTAGCTTCTGAAGGGGAAGTGGGTCCAAAAATGATATCGTCAACATATACTTGAGCAATAGTATTATTGTTATCAAAATGTTTGACAAATAAGGTTTGGTCATTCCCCCATCTCCTAAATCCATTATCTAAAAGAAAGGTGGATAGACGCTCATACCAAGCTCTAGGAGCTTGTTTTAACCCGTAAAGAGCTTTCTTAAGACGATAAACACGATTAGGATGATGTGGGTCAATAAACCCTTTGGGTTGTTCTACATAGGTCTCCTCAGTTAGGATACCATTTAGAAAGGCTGACTTTACGCCCATTTGGTAAAGTGTGAAATGTAAATGACAAGCTATAGCAAAAAATAAACGAATAGATTCAAGTCAAGTAACAGGAAAAAATGTTTCCTCAAAATCTATTCCTTCAATCTGAGAGTAGCCCTGGGAAACTAATCTAGCTTTATTTCTAATGATTATCCTAGACTCACAAGTCTTGTTTTTAAAAATCCAACGTGTGCTAATAACCTTTTTATTTTCAGGTCTGGGCACAAGATACCAAACATCATGAATGACCAATTAAAGGAGATCTTCTTACATTACGGTAATCTATAATGGGTCATTCAAGGCCTTATTTATATTTTTGGGCTCAATTAGAGACACAAAACATGCAAAATGAGCAATGTTATGAAGTTAGGATCTTGTACGAACAAGTTCTATAAGATTACCAACAACGTTATCTATGAGATGGCCTTTAGAAACCCAGTTAGGTATTTCAGAGGTCTCTGTTGGTAAAGACTAAATTATTTCAGGAGAGTCATAATTTAAAAAGCTTTCACTCTTGTATAATGGTTGGTCTTGTAGTTTTACTTTCTACAGAAGTGTCATTCACAATCACATTAATAAACTCCATCATGGTCTTAGTACACAAGTTGTAAATACGGTAGGCTCAACTGTCAGGTGAATATCCTAGAAATATATCTTTATCTCCTCTTGTTTTAAACTTAGATAAGTGTTCTCTGTGTTTACAGACATAACACGTACTGCTAAATGTCTTAAGATATTTAAGATTTGGCTTCTTGCCATACCAAAGTTCATAGGGGGTCTGTCTAGAATTCTTCCTAAGGTAGACTCTATTAATAATGTGACATGAAGTACGCACTGACTCAACCCAAAAGTATTTAGGTAAGTCTTTGGCATGTATTAGAACTCTTGCCAATTCCTGAATAGTCCTATTTTTTTCGCTTGGCTATCCCATTTTGTTGGGGTATCTTGGGAGCACTAGACTTGTGTTTGTAACCATTATAGTCACAATATTCGATGACACCTGAATCTATTAATTCTCCTCCTTTATCACACTGGATTCTATCTGCTTGGGAGTCCTTTTCATTTTCTATACGAACTAAGATTTTTAAAAATGCTCTAAAGTTTTCAGACTTCTGTTTTGAAAAAGCAACCCAAGTGAATCTCGTGTACTCGTCAACCATAACTAGAATGTAACTATTACCACAAAGACTAATAGTACGAGAAGGACCCATTAGGTCCATATGGATTAGTTCTAATGGTTTAGAGGACAGCATATTTTTAACCCTTTTGTGAGATGCCTTAACTATTTTGCCTTCTTGACAGGGACCACAAACTATGTTTGAAATGGGTTTTATTTTAGGAATACCACTAAGAATTTCCTGAGAGGATAATTTACTAAGGCTGTCATAATTTATGTGACCCAATCTGTCATGCCATAACTCATTGTCATCCATTCTGGCAATGTTACAGACCTCTCTACTAGGATTAACTGTGTAACAGTTATCTGGAGTACGGAGTCCTGTAATTATGCACTCACCATTTTTATTTAAAATTTTGCAATTATTTTTCGAAAAGGTGACAGTATGATTGGAGTCAAAAAATTATGAAATACTTATGAATTAGTCTCAAGACCTTTTACTAATAAAACATCTTAAATAATAGGTAATCCTACTTCTTGGAGTGTTCCTTTGCCAATGATCTGGGATGTGAAACACCATCTCCAAACAAGACTCTGCCTCCTGAGAAGTTAGTTTTGTTTGAGAGTTTAGATTCATCCTCGGTCATATGCTTAGAATATTCAGAGTCTAGGTACCATCCAGACATGGTGTGTTCAGTTTTCAAAGCACTGATCACTATGTTACATTTAATCTGGGGTACTAGATCATCCTTTCTTACCCAAATAGCTCTGTTTGTCAGCTTGCGCTTATTAGCTCGTATTTGATAAAACTTGCGAGCTCCAACTTTTTGTTTATACAAATTTTTTGTAATTTTATTATTGTTATAAACATTTTGAGCATTTGGTTGAGAAAAGACTCTAGGATTATTTCTTGAGGATTGTCTTTTAGTAATAGATCTTGTCTTTCTCTTTCGATAGTTAGAGTTTCTGTCTGGTGGTTTAGGAAGAACATAACTGTTACGGCCTCTCCTAAAATAGTTAAAGTTCTGATAGGTAAAGGAGGGATAAGTATTTTGGTATAGGCGTTTGGAGTAGCAACCATCTAAGGAATGTCTGTACACATCACAGTATGAACAATAAAGATTGCTCGTAGTAGTTAAGTCTTTAGGAAGGTTGTTGAACATAGGTTTCCCTAAAATATGACTTTTGGCATTAGTTCTAGAGGGAACCGTTTGAAAATAAGTCTCACTCTTTCTAATAGGAGGATAAACATACTTGGCTTTAAGTTGAACATTATGGTTAAAGGTACTTGTCTCATCAAAGTTTAACTGTTGCTGATTTTTATCAAAATCAGTTTTCAAAGATTGAAAGTCAGGACAAATTTCCATAGGTCTTTTTTATCCAGTAACAAAATTTATGGGTTCAAAGGGTTTAGTTTGTTTAATATTTTTGGTGCAAAATACTATTCCAGATCGATCATCATAATTGATCTTGCTATCAGCAACACAGTCCTTAAAACAATTAGAATTTCTTTCAAATTTTGAGAATTTTTTGAAGACTGTTGATGCCTTTTCTTTTGTTTGTTCCAATTCAAATAATGATCCTTTATACTTCTTTTCCAAAACATTATTGGGTTCAGTAAAGTCTTTCACTCTTTATTCAAAAGATTTTATTTCCTCATTATGAGTTAAACTTCGAGACGTATACTTTTCTGCTTTTTATTTACCTATATGGTTTAAGGACTCTAATTTCATAGAAAGATCTTTGACAAGCTTCTCTAGTCTAGCGCTTTTCTTGAAAGTTTTAGTGTAAAGTGTGTGAATGTCAGGAAGATCCTCATTATCGGAGTCACTAAGTGAACTGTGTGTTGTGTCCCCTATCTATTCAATTTTAGGACTTACACACCCATTGGTATCTACAATAAAACGATCACTTTGACTCACACACACGATTTTCAGTACTATAATCATTTTCAAGCAGTAAGGCAGACATATCAATAAAAACAACATCAATCATGGTATAATCAATTTCCTCATCATCATTGTAGATTATCTTAGCAAAGAATTACTTGCAAGGGTCATAAGAGTAGGATAACTTAGGTTCTTCATTTTCATAGTCACTTGAGTCATTCTATGTCTTGCATAGATGAGCCCTATTCTATTTGGGATGTTTGTCTAAGTTAACCCTACAGTCACTAGCCATATGTCCTAATTTTCCACATCTATAACATTCAATATTTTTAAGGTATTTTTAAGGTCTCTTGTGGTCATCAGTATTTTATTTGTCAGGTCTTCTCTCATGAGGCCTATTGTTAGAAGTGTTGGAGTAATTAGGTTTCCTTTAGCTAGAAGCAACTTTGTTTTGAAAGTTTACAATTTTTTTGAATTGCTTAGACATGAGAGCAATCCGATTGTCCAAGTTATCCAAGTCACAGTCCTCATCAGAGTCAAGGTCAAGGTCAGGTTTGATCAACTTAGATGAAAAAATAAGATTGTGCCCTATTTTTTACTGGTCCGGATCAATTGTTTCTTGAATTCTAGTTTCATTTCCACAGTTCTTAATTTACTACTGAGGAGTTCTGGAGTTAGGTTTTGATCATCCATTTCCTCAACAGAATATCTTTTGTTATCAAACTTCTGTGGAAGTGATATTAGAATTTTTGAAACAATTTCTTTTCTATCATAGGTTATACCATTCGCATGGAATTTAGTCACAATGTCAGTTAGCCTAATGTAAAAATCATCAAAGGTTTCAGTCTCAGACATGACAAGAGAGTTATACTATTGGATAAGCATTTGAGTTTTAGCAGCTTTAATTCTCGTATCACCCTCATGAGCAGTTATAAGAGTATCCCATGCTTCCTTAGAAGTTGTGCATGATGATATCCTATTGAACTCATGTTTATTTATAGACATAAATATGACATTCTTGCCTTTATTGTTACATAGTGAAATTTGTTTCTCATCTTTAGTGAATTCACTAGGTAACTTCTTGATTCTCACATCACTTCCTTCAGCTGCTGGTTTAGTAGGAAAAGTGTAGCCATTTTCTATAACTTCCCAGATTTCATCTCCCAAAGTTCCTTGCATGAAAGCAATCATCCTTACCTTCCAATAAGGAAAATTAGTTCCATTAAAGAGAGGGGGTCTGGACAGGTTACCTAGTCTCTCATATTTCTCATCCATACTTTTGTTTTGAAAATAATAATTTCATAAACACAAGATTTAAAAGATTTTAAAATAGCAAAGCTCTGATACCAATTGAAAATTGAAAAAATGCCACTTAAGACGTTTAATACAAATTTAAGCTGTTAAAATGGCTCTGAGCTATTTGTTGAAGAAACTCTTTTAATCAAAACAAAACTTAACACAATATGTGTTTTAAAACTTATCAAAATAATTTGAATAAGTATGAACGAGTAATTTCTGATCTAGTAAACCTGTTTTGAAAAATAAAACTTAAACTATTAAATCAGCACAACTAAGAAAAAGGTGATGAGAAAATGAAGAAGAACATAAGTAGTTTTTAACGTGGTAAAACCCCAGCCAATTGGGGAAAAATCCACGGTGACCACTACGTCACAAAACAAAAAAATCACTAAAATCAAAGTAACAAATTACAAGCTATTTAACAATCAAACCAAACAAACACACCTAAACTAATTTCAGAATCGTTACAAACTCCTCTGGATTAGATCTGACTTCTATGAAGGTTGTTGTTATTGATGTTCTCTCGATCTTTCATAACTTTACTTGATTCCAGTCTTTACGTCGACTAAAACAAGTTCAAGATCATACAACCAAAACTTTAAGCGTGGTAGAGTGTAAGTGTAGTGGTGATGTCCTTTCTACATATGCATGCAACACACTCACACTTAATACAAACATAATGATTTAACAAATTACAAGATCACTAGATATGCAGGAAATTCCAAAATCAATTTAGTCAAAACTAAAATAGACTTTTAGACCTTTCAAAATATCTGCATATCAAGAGGGAATCTTGTTGTGGAATATCCAAGATCCTAACACTTTTTGGTTTTGAAAATGTTATATAGAAAGTGTTCCCCCAATTAAGATCTCAAAACTAGATTTTAGTTTGATAGCATTGAGTAAAATGAAATCAGAATGAAGATTGTCAATTTAGGGTTTAAAGACATAAAATCAGTTTTAAAAATAACCAACAAATAAGATTTCTCGAAAAGAGAAATCAAAACAGTAATCTATCTAAGTGATATGTATCTCAGATACGAGATCTCAAGTTTCTATAAAAGAAACTGAAAAACTCAACGTGATTAAGATGGAAAATGATCAAGAACAAGAGAGGATAACTTCTCAACACACGATCTAAATAGTCAAGTTTAAAATCACAAAAAAGTGTTTCTGGATTTAGGGTTTGACGAAGTTAGGTTAGGGTTTCTTTTCTCTCTCTTTTATCTTTTTTCTCTCAAACGAGGAACTTTCAAAAGCCTCTAAATGCCTCACAGAAGGCTCTTATTTATACTGGCATTCGAAGGATCTTGAACCAAGCCACAAACCAAGGGCTGAGATTAAAAGGTTTTATATCGATGCAAATCCAAGGGTTTACAGATAGCGGTGCAAATCTCTCATCTAATTGGTTAAAACCACCACACTTGGATTAGTTCCAAACGCATGCAGAACGTTGATTAAGGCAATCCAATGGTTTAGATTAAGTCAGAGGTTTGTGAGTGAGAAGAAACACAAATCGCATTGTTTCCAGAGCAACACGTGTAAGCTTAAGATTAAGTCTAAAATGCGTGTTTTTTATTTCAAAAAAATCCAAGTTTCACCCACAAATGTTTCTGTCGCTTTTGGATTCTACCCAAGACAGCTTTAAGGTAAAAGAATTATTTGCAAATCAACCCCAAAGCTTTATAAAGTTCCAAATTTTAATTTCCAAAAATTATTTAAGATGTTTAGAAAATATTTATTAAATCCCAAAAAATATTTAAAAACCATGTTAGGGGATTTAACTCACACAAGGTCATAATGAGAATGAAATACAACATGTATGCAGTCCTAATGTGTGGTGTATGTGAAATACCGTAAAGAACTTGTAGGGGAATATCAAACTTGATAAGATCAAGTCTGAGGCTTTTTGTTTCAACTTTGGATGGAGATAATTTTATCACTATTTCCAAACTAGATAAGCTCCCATATAATGCAGACTCAAACGAGTCAAAGATATAGGGTGCTTCAAAGATCTCCCAACATCTTGGTGTCTCACCAGGGTGTAAATAGCCATACTTTTGTTAGTAGCCGGAGAGAGTTCTCCATAACTTTGGAGGATATCTACAAACTCACATGTTTTCCTGTTTTAGGGTACCTTGTATTTATTGATGGCTATGATGATTTTGAGGAGAAAGAAATGTGCGAGGAGTTACACAAGGCACTAGTCTCGTGCATCCATTATGCGAGGCTTACTCGCTTTGGTGCGAGCAAGCACTCCTTTGCCAAATGGCGAAGATATTACTTCAGAGACCTCAATACGCTGTCTAAGGATGAGGCCAAAACCAAGGTACCAAGGAGTTAAGATGGACCAAAGTTAAAGGCCAAAATTCATCATACTACCTTTTTTATTACCTTTTATCAAGTTTTTTATTCCAGAGGAGACCCAATGACTCCCTTGGTGAGTTGTTGTTTCGCCTTGCTATTAGACTTGATCGTTGAAAAGTGTTCCACTTGTTGCTTTAGCCCTCAAGTCCATGTATAATTATTTAAAACAAACACATGTTCATATGGAGAGAGATCATATATACATTATGATTTATTCAATTTTTCCAATTCTTTTATTTTGATGGGATTTTTATTTGAGCAGTTCCCAAATTTGTCCCTAGAGCTTCAATCATTGTCAGGTAGTACTTCTCGAATAGCTAGGTGGCTTAGTAAAACTCCTAAGCATTCACTTAGCCCATTTTTGGATAATATTGAAGAGTTTCCTTTTAACCTTACTCGAGGAGAATGGGAGACATATTTTCTTAGAGTTTCTTTCCTCCTACCTCTTAAGTTTTTAATACTCCCACGATCACTCAGTCAGTGAGTGGCTGGCCACATATTCTTGCTATGGCTTTTATTTTTCCTTTCATTATTCCATCTTTTACTGAGGTAGTTAGGTAATATAATTTTATCACTCCGAGCGAATGAGGATACATCATGGATATAATCAGGTTACTTTTTCTCTAGACTTACCCACTAACCTCTCCGTCGATCAGCTATATTGGGGTCCTTACTCAAATTTTACTCCCGAGGGCGTGGTTCTCATAACTACCCACTTTAAGTATTTCCCTACATCTAATCGTGACTACCTAATATCCATCATCTACTCCTGGTTTACGCTTTGGCAGTGCCATATTCAATTCGTTAGGGATTGTATCTAAGACGTGCCTCACGGGCTTTTTATTAATGTCATTCCTACTTCTGATAAATACTTAACTGAACGTACTCCTAAAGAGGCATGGCATTATAGTCAGGTTGCTAGAGCTCCCATTATATGGTTACTCTAGTCTTAATGAACGCTATTTATGAGGAGACTATCTACTCAAAGTACCATAAAGTAGAAGTTAGACAAGGAAAGTCAAAAGGGAAAGCTAAGGCTACTCAAAAAAGAAAGCATCCTGATACAAATATTTCCAACTTCATTTTAGCTATAATTGGTGGGTCTCCCTCGCCCATGTCTCTTTTTCGGACTCAAATAGCCAGGGAAAAGACTCGAGAAACTAAACCTGTTGGTGCTGTTGTCATAGAGGATCAAGAAAATGATACTTACATTTTTAGTATTGAGGAGACTTTCCAGACCATTCGCGAGCAGGGTTATGAGGCTGTTGAATCCACTTTCCCTAAATTTTATATTTTACTTACTTCTCCACTGGTGGAAGGTACCGTCATTATTTCTCACTTACTTTATAAAATAAAAGTAATGGAGATGAGAGTGCTCACTCAACATCATGATTATTTAAAGAAGAACTTGTTGACTATGGAAGTACACCTTCCTATGACTATCATAGCTCATCTTCAAATGATATTGAGTCACTCACTGTTGATACCAAAATTAGTATGCTGATATAGACGAATAATAAGAAGACACGTGGAAGAATATTCCCCGACCAAGTTATGTTCACTCCGAGGAACTCACAGGCTCCGAAGAACAGACCTCTCCGAGGAACTCACAGGCTCCGAGGAATAGACCTCTCCGAGGAACTCTTGAATACCAGGAAGACCAACAGACCCGAACTACTCAGACGGTCCGAGCTGCATCTCGGCCACAGCATTAATTGCCAGATAACGAACAGTCCAACTGGTTCATTAAATGATTATCCTTGACGCACAAGCCTAAGGGCACTAAATGTATTACCCTTTCATATGTATATCATTTAATGTACCACCCTTTCATATGTAAGCCTCAGGGCTATAAATACATTGTATCTCCCTCATTCAAAGGGACCGGAATTTCTTGAGAGAACTTGTAATCAAGAATTCCACAAACACTCAGCAATAACATAACAGTGGACGTAGGCTTTATTCCTAGCCGAACCACTTTAAAAATCTTTGTCTCTTATGTGTTTGATGTGAATGTTTATCTTCATCTTCAATCTCATCCTCATCATTTATCTGCTGTTGACGCCACTAAAATGGCAGTGGCCATTTTCTGTCTTCAACAGATTGGCGCCGTCTGTGGGAACGTGTTACAAGCATTGTTCTCCATCAAAAGCTAAGTTTTTATTTTCTCTACGTATAATCAATTATACATACATCTTTTGATTCAATCATGATTTTTATGTTTATATACATAAATTAATTGTCCAATTTTTATCTGCAAAATGTTGCATATCATGATTTTTAAATCATAACTATTAGATTAATTCTTATTTAGAAATCTGAAAAATAATGGATTTCATAAATCATAAATTTTTGCTTGATTCTCAAGTTTTAATTTTATATCATGGAATAAATATTTTAAATGATTACATATGCCAATATATACGACGATGATAAGATTTGATCATTTTCATTGTTGATTTTGAAATAAATTTTGTAAGATCTTTGATGTCTATTCAAATTCCCATAATATTTTTAATAAAAGAATGGGAAAAGGTTAAAGACAATAAAAAGTCTTCTCATGGAAATCATGACCCAGATCTATTTTCTCTCTCTTCAAGTTTAAGTCTCTTTGTATTCATTTTTATGAACTATATACTTAATTTGGTTCATCTTCCATCTATGTCAATAAAGTCAAATTGATTGATTTTTTATTTTTGGTCCAAATTGGGAATAGGAAGGGATCAATATAAAAAAAATAATTTTCTCTCACCTGAAAAATCATTACTCACCTCTTGTAAAAGAGGATCAGTAAAACAATCATGACCATATCAAGACTCTGGGCACAAATTTGATATGTTAGCCCCTCGTTCATCACATCACATGGTTTCTTTATCGGAATCACACGATATAGTGGATTAGATAATTATTCATTTAATCAACATTATTAATGCTTAAATTTTACATCGAATGCTATTTTTTTTATCTAAGGATTCGAGATATTCTGGTCAGCCATCTATATTGTTGGTCGGCATCATCCAACCATATATTCTATAATTTGAGTTATCCTTAAATGTTGGTCGGCAACATCCATGTCGTTTGTCGGCAGCGGTAGAATATTGGGGTATAAAAAAAAATGCGAAGCACCCCAGATATTTCTTTAAACACGAGTTCAGCTTGGGGACAGACAGGGGGGCTTAAGTCTTTTTAACTTGTGATCACCCCAAAAATATTTTTAAAACCAAGTGATAAATAATTTTCAAACAGCAACTTATACCTGATTAGTTGTTGGAGATTAAATAAATTTACAAAAAAACTTTACATCTTATTTATGATGCATATCTGATAAAAATTTGTACATCTCACACATGTGTGGCACAAACATATTATTTCATATTTTGAAATTTTTATGCTGATACATATCATATATTGATTGGATGAGTAAATTATTCTCATGACTAATCAATTCAGCCTACACATATGGTAGAGCAAATTATTAATTTTTACAGGCACAAGATTCAATGCCGACGAATGCTGAAGCATAAATTATTCTATATCCGTTCAGATTCATATTTTATATTTATCTCAGCATGGAGCTCGAAAAATTTCTTCTCTATATATATATTCGGCTCCGAGGAAAAGCTACAACAGTTATTATATTTCACCCCCAACGGATAGTTGGTCGGGGTAATTCTTATTTATATGCAGGCCCAGCAAAGTTCTCGGCCATATTCTTATATTCTGGAAAATATTATTCTTATTCGGCATTCTGCAATTATGCCTCGACAGGATACTTATTCAGCTTTAAGGAGAATTACAACATTCGTTCGGATAATTCTTATTTATATTCAGGCCTGACAACATTCTCGGCCATATTATTATGTTCTGAAAGATCTTATTCTTGTTCGGCATTATATGATTCTACCTCGAATGATCGGCGAGGCACTTTATTATTTTTAATTATTCTTTATATCTATTTGGATGCATATTCTATTCTCATTTCAGCATGGAGCTCGACAACATTTATTATATCTTATTCAGCTCCAAGGATGTCTCCAACATTTATTATATCTTATTCAGCTCCAAGGATGTCTCCAGCATTTATTATATCTTATTCCCAACAATCTGTTGGTCATCACCAAGGAGGTATCCTGCATTTATCTTATTCCCAACAATCTGTTGGAGGTATCCTGCATTTATATTATTCCCAACAATCTGTTGGTCATCGCCGAGGAGGTATCCTGCAATTATTATATCTTATTTCCAACAATCTGTTGGTCATCGCCGAGGAGGTATCCTGCATTTATTATATCTTATTCCCAACGAATCTGTTGGTCAGCGCTGAGGAGATTTCCAGCCTTTATATTATCTTATTCCCAACGAATCTGTTGGTTAGCACCGAGGAGGTCTTCAGCATTTATATTATCTTATTCCCAACGAATCTGTTGGTCAGCGCCGAGGAGATCTCTAGCATTTGTATTATCTTATTCCCAACAAATCTGTTGGTCAGCGCTGAGGAGGTCTCCAGTATTTATATTATCTTATTCCCAACAATCTGTTGGTCAGCTCCGAGGAAGTCTTCATCATTTATTATCAATTACCACCAACTCTGATCGGTAGATAAAATCCAACTCCGGTTGGTAGACAAAATCCAACTCCGGTTGGTAGATAAAATCCAACTTCGGTTGGTAGAAAAAATCCAACTCCGGTTGGTAGACAAAATCCAACTTCGGTTGGTAGAAAAAATCCAACTCCGGTTGGTAGATAAAATCCAACTCCGGTTGGTATTGGTCGATAAATCTCATTCAAAGTTCACATTCCACAGTTGGGGGCTTATATTACAGATATATTTGTTCATTTGGTGGCACATTCTTATATCATCATGCAGTCGAGCATCAAATTCAACCCCGACTAATCAGGAGATATATTGAAGTTCAGGAGGAATATTGAAGTTCAGGAGGTATATTGAAGTTCAAGAGGAATATTGAAGTTCAGGAGATATATTGAAGTTCAGGAGGAATATTGAAGTTCAGGAGGTGTATTGAAGTTCAGGAGGAATATTGAAGTTCAGGAGATATATTGAAGTTCAGGAGGAATATTGAAGTTCAGGAGGTATATTGAAATTCAAGAGGTGTATTCAGAAGTATCACGACATGATGAAAGAAAGCGACAAGTATTCCACCGAGGAACTCTGTCAGACCAGAAATTTGAAGACGAGGTACCTACATGGAGATTATATGTAGATGAATCATCTTGCACAGCTGGTTGTGGAGCAGGGATTGTTTTAAACACCCCAGATGATATTGACATGGAGTATGCCTTGAGATTCCAATTCAAAGCTTCCAATAAAGAGGCTGAGTATGAGGCTATGATAGCAGGTTTTCATTTGGCGAAAGTCATGGAGGCACGGCAAGTAATTGTTTTCAGTGATTCTCAATTAATTGAATCAAATGATGGGAATATATGCAGTGAATGAGAGTCGATGGTCAAGTACCATGCAAAGGTGATGGAGTTATTGACAGAATTTGATGCTATTCAATTGGTGAGGACACCGAGGATGGAGAATGCTAGAGCAGACGCATTGGCCCGATTAGCATCAGCTACTTGTACCGAGCTGCGAAGAACGATACCAATTGAAGTATTAGAAAGTCGGAGCATATATTGAGGAGGAACAATTACCGGAGGATAATCTCGCTGCCTAGAAATGGAAGTTTAAAGCTGCTCGGTATGTATTAATTAATGGTATTTTGTATAGACGAGGAATTATGGCAGGTTTGCAAAGATGTGTACATTCCTCCGAGGTGAAAGAATTGGTTAAAGAGATCCATGAAGGGTCCTGTGGAGCCCATGTAGCAGGTCGGACACTTTTGCAAAAGGTGATGACGCAGAGATACTACTGGCCGACGATGAGAGCTAACTATATAAGCCTATGCCAAGAAATGTGACAAGTGCCAACGCTTTTCCTCCATCCGAAGAATTCCACAAGCATTGTTGACACCCATAACTCCCTTTGGCCATTTGCCATATGGGGATTGATTTGGTTGGACCATTGCCGATGACTCGAGGAAGATTCAAATACCTCGTCATCACAGTAGATTATTTTACTAAGTGGATAGAAGCTGAGCCACTTATTGACATGACATACGAGAAGAAGAGCATCCAGCCCCGAGAAGAATCAAGCTACACAAGAGGAAATGAAGACCGAGCCAGAGAGAGATCTAGATCTCCTTGCCGGGTAGAAGAAAAACAATAAATGGAGAATGTGTGTTGATTTCACCGATCTCAACAAAGCAGTGGATGCTACCTCGGGACACGAGTTGCTCATGGATACTTACTCTGGCTAACACCAGATCAAAATGAAACCTGAAGACAGGGAACGACATAACAGCGGCTAATGAACAAGGTTTTTGCCGAGCAAATCGGTTGCAGTATGGAAGTCTATGTTGACGACATGCAAGAAAGCTGCTGATCATTTGGTTGACTTGAGTCAAACTTTTGATCAACTGGATAAATACCAAATGAAACTCAACCCGACGAAGTGCACATTTGGAGTACGGGAAGGAATGTTCCTCGGGTACATCATCAACCAGCGAGACGTTGAAGCAAATCCAGACAAGATCAAAGCCCTTTTAGGGTTGCGATCCCCAAAAACGAAAGAAGAGGTGCAGAGATCAGATACCCAAAGCTGGAAAAATTGGCAGTGGCATTAATTAAAGCAAGTAGAAGAAGGAGGCTGTGTTTCCAGGCTCATACCATGCATACCGACATGCCATTAATACAAGCTGTAGCAGAGTTTACTGATCCTAATACTCCCGAGGAACAAAAGTTGCTCGCTGATCAACCTGTGGATGTTACAGGATGCAATGCAGAAATGGTTGGGAGGATTTCTAATACTCCCGAGAAACAAAAATTGCTCGCTGATCAACCTGTGGATGTTACAGGATCAACCAAGAAGACTGCTCTACGGAGCCATGCTCTACGGAGCCATGCTCTACGGAGCCAAGCTCTACGGAGCAAAAGTGCTATAAGTAGCCAACCTCCTTTGGTTAGGAGGACAAGCTCTACGGAGCGCTCTACGGAGCAAAAGTGCTATAAGTAGCCAACCTCCTTTGGTTAGGAGGATAAGCTCTACGGAGCGCTCTACGGAGCAAAAGTGCTATAAGTAGCCAACCTCCTTTGGTTAGGAGGACAAGCTCTACGGAGCGCTCTACGGAGCAAAAGTGCTATAAGTAGCCAACCTCCTTTGGTTAGGAGGACATGCTCTAAGGAGCCAAAAAGTTCTAAAGAACCCTACTACTCCTTTGGCTAGGAGGTATACACCAGCATGATCAACTACGGTTGGTAAGACTTTATATATTCTCGCATTACAACTTATGTTGGTCGGGAGGTAACATTATTACAAAAAGTTCTTTAAAGAACAAAATATTCCAAACTATACCAAGTATGGTTGGTCGGGGATAAAAACCCACTAACTGTAGCTGGTCGACAAGCATAATTTAACAACCTTGATTGGTTGGAAAAATTCTAAACATTTTTTCATTACTTTATTATTAAATGATCAAGCAACATTGATACTTGTAACCTTTTTGGTCGATGAACCATACAATATTGTTATGCAAGCACAAATAATAAAGTGTTTGATATTTACAAAACAATAGCAAATTCAAATTTGCGAACAAAAATGAAATTTTTTCACTGAATTCAAAATGAATTATGCAAATTTATTACATTGATATTAAATTGTGTACTAACTATTACATTGAGATTCCTACTCTATTGGTTTCTCTCTCTCTGATTTTGAAACAGGTTCCTCGCCAGAAAGAAAATCATCCAAAGCATAATGGGAATTTTATGAAGTTAAGATATTTCGGCATTCTGATGTTCATCACAGATGGTCTGTCCGAGCAACTCTTGCTCGTCCCCGAGCAGCTCTTGCTCGTCCCCGAGAACCTCTTGCTCACCCCCGAGTAGAGGTAGAAGTTAAAATCAGCATCTACATCACTGAGATCTTTGCTACTACTGTCTCGACCAACATCGAAGAAGAAGTTGCAAGAAAATGTTTCAAAGTCCACCACTAGCTCACAGAATGCAGTAGGTCGGCTAGCAAACCAATCAACATACTTGAAGATTATGATAAGCTACAAGCGGCATCATATGTCGTCCAGGAGATAATGCCCTTTATGTCCAAAAAATCAAGAAGGTAGATCAAGAATTTCACGAGCACCGAGCATCACTGCAGAATAAATACTCCATCCTTTCAAGTAAACCATCAAGCATGAAGCATTGGGGGCTTCTGTTGATACCAAAATTAGTATGCTGATATAGACGAATAATAAGAAGACACGTGGAAGAATATTCCCCGACCAAGTTATGTTCACTCCGAGGAACTCACAGGCTCCGAAGAACAGACCTCTCCGAGGAACTCTTGAATACCAGGAAGACCAACAGACCCGAACTACTCAGACGGTCCGAGCTGCATCTCGGCCACAGCATTGATTGCCAGATAACGAACAGTCCAACTGGTTCATTAAATGATTATCCTTGACGCACAAGCCTAAGGGCACTAAATGTATTACCCTTTCATATGTATATCATTTAATGTACCACCCTTTCATATGTAAGCCTCAGGGCTATAAATACATTGTATCTCCCTCATTCAAAGGGACCGGAATTTCTTGAGAGAACTTGTAATCAAGAATTCCACAAACACTCAGCAATAACATAACAGTGGACGTAGGCTTTATTCCTAGCCGAACCACTTTAAAAATCTTTGTCTCTTATGTGTTTGATGTGAATGTTTATCTTCATCTTCAATCTCATCCTCATCATTTATCTGCTGTTGACGCCATATCATTTAATGAACCACCCTTTCATATGTAAGCCTCAGGGCTATAAATACATTGTATCTCCCTCATTCAAAGGGACCGGAATTTCTTGAGAGAACTTGTAATCAAGAATTCCACAAACACTCAGCAATAACATAACAGTGGACGTAGGCTTTATTCCTAGCCGAACCACTTTAAAAATCTTTGTCTCTTATGTGTTTGATGTGAATGTTTATCTTCATCTTCAATCTCATCCTCATCATTTATCTGCTGTTGACGCCACTAAAATGGCAGTGGCCATTTTCTGTCCATTTTAGTGGCGTCAACACTCACTATCAATGAAGATCACTTGACTAATACTTCATGTTTTGCATCAGCTTCGAGCAATGTGCCACTAGACTTAAAGCATTCCACAAGTTATCACGATAAGTCGATGATATCTTCTCCTCATTCAATTAGTCCCACTACTGGACTGCCACCTTATGGTCAAATTCCTCGTCGTGAGCCTGTAAGCTTTGTCACACTTGCTCATTTAATTTTCATTTACTATATTAGATAATTTTGCGATTAACATTATTTCTATTGTCTTCGAGCATGTTTTATTTGTGGGGGCGAGTGAGGCTCTAAGAGTGAGCACTATATTTTATTCTTCTCATTCACCTACTTGTCCTTTTCGCCCCCCTTTGCAAAGGGAGATGAACTCCATGTTGGTGTCATCTTTAGGCTTAGCATAAGAGGTATGTTTATAATTTTGTGAATTTTATAGAAGAGAATTCGTATAAGTGTTCATAATTTAACATCACGATTTTTTTTAAAGCTTTCAACAATATTCCCCACAATTACTGGGAGCTCTTCAATAATTTCTCACACTATAAGTTACGTGATGAGCATTTTATCTCAGGTTTCTATAAATAAAAATCTCATACTTTTTCACCGTTGATATTTATTCAAATATTTGCATTTATTTGTCTTGGTTGGAATCTATATATTCCACTATCTCATTCTGCGCATGGCCCTATCATTCCCTTAAGGGCGAGCAACTCATCAATCCAACCCCTGCCAGTGTTGCCACTAGTTTGGCTAGGGTATTTTATTTTCCTTCGAGCATTTCCTTTTATTTAAAAAAAAATGAAATAGCTTACGAGTTTTTTTCATCTTAGAGGGATCTATAGCGAGCAACCCCCTTTCATCTTGTGAAATTATTTTTCCCACGAGAGTAACTATCCCTGAGTTGTCATTTTATGGTAGGATATCTATGCCACTAGTGCATCTGCCTTTGGATAGAAAGCCCTAAATCCAAGCTCTATCTACTCAACCTATTTTAGCGTGGCCTCGAGTGGACCCGCATTACCTATTACTATTTTAGAGTAAGTAACTTACTATGTTTAGTATTCAAAATGGACTTCATAGCATTCGTTTACATTAATTATTATTTGACACATTTTGTTCTTCCAACTTTTATTGTCAAGTTAACACGAGTGTTCCTTCTGATCCTTCCACTAAAACTATCGAGTCTTAGGCAAGTTCCATGATTGATTCGAGAACTTCTTCCCCGTGGGGACTCAGGTACATATTCTTGGGTATTTTCTCATTCTTTTTAAACTTGTGCATTCTTGCTCAGTCTCTTATTTTTATTTTCATATTGAGGCTTCACCCATTTCGAGCACTCCTGTTTTTGAGGGAGTTTAGGTACTTGGTGTTATTTTCTTTCACCTGTACTCATACTTGATAAATTTTTCCTTATATGATTAACCTATTTATTTATTTATTAGGTTACACATAAGCTACATGTGAGTTCTCCCATGTTAGTGGAGCCTCAGGTATTTATACCGTCATACCTTTGTGTTTGTTTGCTCATACTATGTAAAGGATTGAGCAGTCACTCATCCCATTTCTTTATTTTTAGGTGATTACTATGAGCTCTCTTATGCTTGTGTAGCCTTAGGTATTAAACTGGCATACCGTTTGTTTATTTTCTTATTCTTTGCAAACACTTTCTTGGTTTCTTACTCTTGTTTCCTTGTTTTCATGTGAACACTACGAGCGCTCCTATGCCTTTGGAGCCTCATGTACTTAACTATTACACCTTTTATGTTTTATTTGCCCATACTTTGCAAATATTTGCTCACTTTGGTCGACATGTTTCTTTGTTTCTAGGTGAGCATTTCGAGCGCTATGCCTGAGTAGCCTTAAATACTAAACTGTTGTAACTTTTGTTTATTTGCTTATATTGTGCGAATATTTAAATGATCTTCTTAACTTGCTTATTTGTTTTCAGATTGAAGCTGTGAGTGTTATCTTATATATGGAGCCACAGGTTGAGTATGGAATGATCATTTGCCTGTTTCCACTGTAGATCTTTCTTCTAAGCAACAAATAAGGTTATTTATATCTTGATCATATCCCTTCTTTGTATTATTTTTGAGTATTTCTTTAATTATGTACTTTAATTTCTTGTAGGAGAGACATCAGAGTAGGATTTTAAGTAGTATACTTACTCCCATTGGAGTGCGAGTAGATCTTTTTCTTCAAACTATTGATTATTTTATCTTTTACTTGGTGTATTTATCATTTGCCTCTTTTGCTTCCAGTAGGAAGAAAGAGGGGGAGGAGAAGCATCTGATGAGGACAAGCAAGATTCTGAAGCTACTTATTGTGATAGAGATGATGATGAGCAACTTAAAGAGGAGCCTTCTACTGATTATGATGTGAGTTCAATCAATACAGGTTTTGACCCGACGGAGATGGATGCTCCAAACGATTATATGAAGGATTTATGGTTTATGAGTTATGTGCACAAATTTTGCAAGGAATATCGATTCATATTAGATTTTGTCTTTGAGAACCACCATGATATGTTCAGTAGTCGCTCAGTTTGAAATATTGAAGGCATCTCTGTTACTAACTTAAAGGCCCTTACCAGCCATGTTTGTCGGTTCATAGCCACTCTTTCGAGAGAAATCAATCCTGTAAATTCTCATACTTTTCTTGCTTATATTAAAGACTTGGAGGATTGCTACCACTTCAAGTTGGACTAGTTGGATGTTTTCACTCATAACATTATTCATCCTACTATGAGGAAGCTGATGAAGGCTCATTTATTGGAAAATATTATAGTCGAGCAATGCCGTCAGCGAGTGGATGCCTTGAGGGAGAAGACGAGTTACCTTAAATATTATTTAAGCAAGGTTATGGTTGGTGAGGAGGTAAATATGAAGAAGATGTGAAGTGAGAAGTGGGTGCTTTTTGGGAGACTTTTTATTAGAGGGAAAACCTCTTTTTCCTTGTAACACGTGATTAGCCTCTTTATTTATTTTCTTGCATTTTTGGACATTTGTAATATCTTTGCCTCTATTTCAAGTAGGCTATTTTGTGAAATGAAATGTCAATTCTCTTTACTTAACTTGTTCGTGTACTTTTCACTCTTCCATTACCTTAGAGCAAATGATGTTGTTTTGTAAGATAACTTGTGTATTTACTTTTCACTCTTTGCTTTCCCCTCATACGTGGGACTATCTGCTTGCAAAACTTTATATTTGTACAAAATATTTTGAAAGTAAACACTGCTATTTTTTTATCGTCTTTCCCTTATATCTTGGGATCATCTTCTTGCGAAAGGCTATATATTATTTTTTTACAGAGAATTTTATGATCAAGTTATCACTAATGATATGTAATATTCACCCTTATACCGCGGATTTCTATGCTTACTATATTTTGCTTTTAAACTTATGCAATTATAACTGTGCGTGTGACAACCCGAATATAATTATGATAAATCATGTTTAAATCATGATTAGATTATGTGATATGAATAATATGTTATTAGTATATATATAATGTTAAGTAATTATGTTTAGTTTAATCCTATCTTCATAAAGCTTGAAATATCGAATTATTTACAAATGTGAAATTTTAAAGTTTTCGGTAGGAATGTTCCTGTTGGAGGCTAGTTTTGACCTTTATGACATAACAATGAACTTGAGGTGTATATTTGTAGATATATGAGTTAATTTTATAACAAAACAAACGGTTCATCGAATGGACATCCGAGTGGGAAGATATTGTCTTTTTACGAACAGGGGGTAAAGTAGTCATTTAGCCTTAAATGATATTTTGTTTTATATAATGCCACATGTTATATTTTGATTGGTTGGGAAGGGTGGTGGCTTTGGCCGACTTCAAACCCTTATAATTACTTCCTTATTCATCTAAATTCATCCATGAGAGATTTGAAGCTTAAAGAAAGAGAGTTTTGAAGTTTAAGAAGAAACTGTGAGGAGAAATTGAAGAAAAATTCATAGAAAAATTACGTAAAAGCCCCTAAGGTATTTCCATCCATAAATCTTGTTTATTTTTTTGTAATACTTATTTAAATGATTGAAATAATCATTTTTTTACTTAAATTACATGTCTTGATATGTACTTATGGATAGATGCAAGTTTAAGCAAACTTGAATGTGTAAACCCTTGAGATTGTTTTGTTTAGGAACCTTGTTTATTCAAACTTCCATATATTTCTCTATACTTATTGGAATTGATTTATTCCAATTTGAGATTAACATAGACTCATATATGTATGACATATCCAAAAATTATGTGAAAATACCAATAAATGAGTCTTTGGTGAGAGTTTTAAGTTCGGTTATGAAATCTGCCCTAAGGGTGAAATTATGCCCACCATGTGTTAGATGTTTTGCTTGACATAACAAATAAACTCTGAAAATTATGAAATTTTAATATTGTATTGTAAAATATGTTTACTGATGTTGTATGAAATATCATATAAATTTATGATGTAGAAAAATTATGAAAATTCCTGGAAGTTGAATGAACGATAAAAGAGCCGATAGGGAAGATTTGCTATGTGGTAAAGAAATGGACATATCTTACTCTAGGAGACTTGAAATGATGTACCGTCTTTTGTATTGTAATACTAATAAGATAAGGATTTAATTACCAAGAATAAATGAATTTATATTTGGCCTATTATTTGGATATGTTAAATATATTAACATGGATTTGGATGGAACTTCACTTGTGATAAATGATTTGAATGGAATCATGTGATGCTTATGGATTGAATTATGTTTAAATAATTCTTTGGATTATTGATATTCTTGTGATGATACTAATATTTTAAGAATTATCGGAAGGGAAGAAGAGCTGATTGAACAAATACCGGATAAAGGCAAGGAAAAATCCAGTTAAACTATCGAGGTGAGTGTACTTATGATTTGTTTCATATATAAATATGAATATAGCTCTAAGAGCGGAGTTGTTTGAATACTTCGGTATTCAGGATTTGTTTGGATATTAAAATATCCAGGATTGGTTGGGTCTTATGACCCAATATTGGAATTGGACAAAGATTCAATGATTTGTTGGAACTTATGTTCCAAGATTTGTTATTGCTAATGGGCAGAATTATTTGGATCTTATGATTCAGGATTTGTTATTTCCAATGGGCAGGGTTGTTCGGATTTTATATCCACATATTCGATATAGAATTATTTTTTCATTGAATGGAAGGAGTACCTCACTAAGCTTAATGCTTACGATTTATATTTTAACAATTTCAGGTTTGTATGCTGCCAGCTAGAATACCATATGACCGGTAACTTTGAGAGTTGCACCGTTGGAAAGAGCTGGGGTTTAAGTATGGGAATTTTATCATTGTCACACTGAAGATTTTAATATACTCACACATTGTATATATTGCGTTAGTATGGATTGAGTTGATTATTGTGAAATTTTATCATAGTTAATCATAGTATTATATGTCCGGTTAATTATGACTCTGATATTGATTTCAATATGGTATAATAATAATATTATGTCCATTATACACAGTGTGTAGAGAAATATTGATAAATGAATTATATTTCCAATGGGCTCAAGACCATGATCCAATTATTCTAATAACAAATGATTAGTATGGATATTGGGTTTGGGGTGTGACAGTGCGAGTATATCCCCTCTAAGTATTGTGAGTAGAAATAACTCATACTTTTGAAATTTTTTCTATATTGCTCATTATATTTTGTTATGAAGGCATCGACCTGAAAGTATATCCCCTCAAGATATTACAATCAATGATAAACTTGTTAAATAAAGAAATTTTATGTCCTCATACTTTGAAAATTATGTAATGCTTTGATTGCTAAATTTTGTTATTTGATTATTGACTTGAAAGTATATCCCCTCGAAATTTTATGAGCAAATGTAATCTTGTTAAACAAAGAAAATTTATTTCCTTATACTTTGGAAATTATGAGGTATCTTGCTCATCACATTTTTCAACAATTTTTTTAAGCGAAAATTAATTTGAAAATATATCCTCTCAAAATGTGGAGAGCAATACGCTTTTCACTCTTTTTTTTTTAAAGAAAATCTTTTCCCTTATACAGTGGGAATCCTGAGGCTAGTTTGCTCATTTTATTCTATGAACAAAAGCAATATAATCATAACTTTAAAATGTATCCCCTCGTACAATTTTGCGAGCAAATACATAAAAACTTATTGATTATACAATGTAACACATATAAGTAATATAATCATCATTATAAACTTTGAAAAAAATTTATATAACTAAGCATGAGCTATTCTATTAATTCTATCAGACTTGATATTTTTAGCTATAACTTGTACAAAAGAGTTTATTTTCATACAAGTAACTTATAATTTCATAAAGGAAAAAGATGAAGAAAATACTGGGATACCTCAAGCATAGTACTTCTTGATCCACTTGCAGTTGTGAATGCATTCATTCTCAGGCTCTAAAATATGGAAGTGACCTGATTTTCCCACTCCTTTAACTACAAAAGGCCCTTTCCAATTGGGTATGAACTTAGAGGCATACATACTTCTCAAGTGACGAGTGGATGCTCAAAGAACTAAGTCTCCAACCTGGAAGTTCTATAAACCCAGTTGGGCTACTCTTTGAAGTTCTGTATGCCCACAAAACCAGTGGTAGTTTGTCAACCCATGTACCTAGGAGATCCTCTACTCTTTGAAGTTCTGTATGCCCACAAAACCATTGGTAGTTTATCAACCCATGTACCTGGGAGATCCATTAACATCTTTAAAATGTTGATCAAGGTTTTATTAGTTATGTTTGCCTATCCATTCCTATTTGGATAAGAAATGGAGAGTTATTGTGAATGATCTTATACTTATCTTTGAACAATCCCATTTTTTTGCACACGAATTGCTTTCCATTGTCTGTGAGGATGGTCTTACGGATGCCAAACCTATAGATAATGTAATTACGAATGAATTGAGTAACTACTTGAGCAGTTATCCTCCTCAGAGGGATTGATTCTTTCCATTTGGTGTACAAATATGTGATAACGAGGATAAAAGCTTTTCCATAAGAGGCTAGGGTAATCATTCCTAGCAGTGCAAATGCCCAAGTGTGGAATGGAAAAGGAGCAACAAAACTCAGTAGGCTCATTGATGGGACATCAACCATGTTCCCATGCACTTGACGTTCTCTGCACCTATTCATAAAGTTAATGGAATATTCTTCCATCGTGGGATATAGGTACCCCAATGTCATCAAATGATCATAATACTTTGCTCCACCCATACGCGAGGGATCATGATCTTCTTACAATAATTTTTCCATCTCTTCTTTAGCAAATCATTTCAAAGATTTCTCATTATACCATTTCCTATACAATTTCCTTTTGACTAAGTAAATTGAGTGACCCTTTTCTTCATGTAGATCTCACATGCTCGCTAAATGGTCAACTTTCCATCCTTGAGGTAAGTTATGTAAGTCTTCTTCTAATCATATAATTTCTCAACAAAATTAGCTTATGTTGGTTAGCCAAATTAGGTCTGGCACTTAAAATAAGCTTTCTACAGTCGAGATGCATCCGTGCTCATGCTGGGCTAGTAGTAACCTCCTTGTTGGAAATGCCTATAAAGTGGGACATCTGTGTCCCCATAAATGCGTCTCGTGCATTTCGTGTAACTTGTCATGGTGTTTTTATTCTCCCATGTGCCTCGGATCATGTAACAGCTCGCTAACTCTAATAGCTTCATCTTTTCTTCATATGTTTTTAGAATCTTGAGTACATAAGCTCTCCAGTTTGTGGGCTCCTTACTTAGAAATAGGGACTTCACCATTGTGGGTATTGCTCTTCTTCGGACTATAATTGTAGCTTCTTATTCACCATTTTTAAACTTTTAATCAATTTTTACGAGAGCATTAGGATGTTTGTATATCATTTTGGGATGCCTCTCCACTTTGAAAGCCAAAAACTGATTTAATAAGCATTGAATAATTCCTCGTTATAGAGTAAGGTTGGCATGCTTGAGAGAAAAGTCTTCGTTAACTTGTTTAACTATGAGGTTAAAAATCCCTCATATGCACAACACTCTAACCCCTATTCTTAAAGCCTCTAATAGTCCAAGGATGTGTGCTTCATATTCTATTTCATTATTTGAGTACTTTAAATCCAACTTATAAGAAATAGTGATTTTCTCCTTTTTATTAGAGAGTACGATTCATGCTCCCCCGATACCCTGTACACACGAACCATCAGATTCCATTTTCAATTCTTCCATCTCTTCCACTAAGCAGGCTTGAAAAACATCCCCTGGTAGTTCCTCACTCAGTGGTTTAAAATTCTGGCTTGGGAAATTGGCTAGAAGATCTGCCAAAGCTTAACTTTTTATAGCCTTGGGTGCAAGATAGTTCAAATCATTTCTGAGAGTTTAAGTAACCACCTAGCTGCTTACCCGATCAGAATGGTTCTTGCGAGAAAGTAATTGATCACACTTGATGTTGATATGCACCATAAATATGAGCAGGTAATGCCTTAATTTCCGAGCCACAAACAGCAAGGCCAAATAATTCCTTTCTATATTGTGTCTAGACTCAATCCTAAATATCACTCGGGACAGATAATACACAGGTTGTTCCCTCCCTTTTTCCTCTTGGGTAAGAAAAGCCTCAGTAGACTTCTCGATAGAAGTTATATACAATAATAAAAGCTTTCCTTCTTCAGGGGGATCATTGTTGAAGGAGAGGTCAAAACCACCTTAATCCTCTCGAATGCTTTCTACTGCTCATCCCCCATACCAACTTCACCCTATCTTTCATAAGTGGTGAGAATGGATGGTTAATTTTGCCAAAGTTAGCAAAAACCTTCTCAGATAATAAATTTTGCCAAAGAAATTTTGAGTTGTCTTTGACTTCTTGGTGGCATCATCATCAAAATAGCCTTTTTCTTCTTGGCATCAACTTGCACACCTTGCCTATTGACGATATACCCAAGAAATTTTCCTGCAGTGACTCCGAGGGCACACTTAGAGGGGTTCATCCGCATCTTATACTTTTAGCAACATTCAAAAACTCTTTTTAAATCTAAAATATGAATTTTCTCCATTTTTGATTTCACCACCAAGTCATCCATATGGAATTCTAATATATAATGAAATAAATCATAAAATATTGTCATCAGAGTTCGATGTTATGTCGGTATGGTATTCTTATAGCCAAATGGCATAACCATGTAGTGGAAATTGCCAAGAGAAGTCCGAAAACATGTCTTATCCTCATCTACAAAATTCATCTTGATCTAATTGTAACCAACATATTGTGATACCCCGCCTACTAAAATACCGGGTGGCCTACCCGCTATCAAAATAAAACGTTGGTCTCATATGGCTCATTCTTAGCATCACTGTCAAATTTTTTTAAAGTTACTAACCACCTAGTAATTTAATTAGACTGGTGCCAATTTTTATCTTTTATTAATTAACAACAGGCGGAAAATAAATAATAATAAAACCATGAACACAAATAATAACTGAATCCCACACAGATGAATAACATAAATCAAGATAACCGAATCAATGAACGGTTCAATAGTAGAATACGACAGTAACTGAAACAATAACCGGGATACATAAAGTCCGATAAGTAAACCAAGTACAAAATCTAAGGGCGACATGCCCAAATGAGTACTGAAAAGTTCCTACACTAGGAATAAATGAGAGAAATGTCTATAGCAAAGTCCTGCAACTTCCACATGAGTTGCAGCTATGCATCCCTGAATAGAATCCACAAACTGGGCGTCCCTGTGGCTGGACGCCTAAAATGTTTTGGAAAAGATTTTGACACGGGTCAGACCCCAAGTAAAATATTTTGAAAATATTTAGCAAGCACTTAAATTGCAATAATTAAATATGCATGCACACTTTTCATATTTAAGATAGTGTCGCACCCTCTTGACACATAGCTCACCCCTCATCTAATGTGCACACTTAACGCCTGCCTTCTACCTTTCCTAGTTAAGCTACCCCACCTAACTAGCCATACCAAGACTCCTTCTACATACTAACTTATTGTACCCACCCGTATTACCCATACAATATATTACCGAATTTCCATGTCTTTTATCCCATTATAAATTTCGCAGTATATGTTTATTTCTCTCCATAATATAGTTATTTTTAATGTCACTATCTTTCTCTCCTACTAAACTCACACAGTAGAATAAAATCACACGTATACATATATCACTTTTTTATACATATACCAACACTGCACCCCTAAGTTGAGTTGCGGTGCGAGTATATAATGGTACAATGTCCTGGTACATCATCTACCAAACACACGTAGTAGAATAAGTCACAAGTATATATATTTATCACACTAATGATATATATACAATACATCACCCCTAGGCTGGGACCTGCGGTTCATGCATACTATGTTATCAAGTCCCGATACATCACACACTGTATAAAGGACTACGGATTCCGAATCACTCTGGAACCGTATCAACACAAATCACACATATTGGAGGCGAACATAGTTCACATACCCATGGGTCACGCACATACCTACGCTCCCATTGTCAGATGACTTATCAACTCACAAATAAGTCATTCACAGTCCTATGTCCTTAAGGTACCAATCTAAATCCCCCCGAAGGCACACAAAGATAAGATCGTCCTTTTCGAAAATCAATCTCCCGTGATAGCAAGTATGGTAGGTATGTCATACAAATAATAAATCATACAAATCAGTATAGGTATAGACATAACATATATCATATATTCCATATAAAGCATATAAATATCTCCCGAATATCCTACGTATTATTAATTCCAATTACACCTCTTATCGTATACTCACGAGTACCCCTCACTACTCGAAGTGTGCCAATTATCCTTTAAAATATTTGAGTAGATAATTCACTCATATCCTACTGATCTAAGTCATAGGTTCGCTCATCCCTCGAATCCGTTGCATTTCAAATTACACCAATTAATCTAATATATTTCACATTAATTAATTTATTAAAGTAGTGTCACCCAACTACAATACTCCGACTCACTCATATGGTCCGTATCTTTACCCTTTAGAATTTATTACACAAAAATCCACTATTAAGGTTAACACCTCTCGTTAAATTCACTATTCGATAATTTATTATATATCTCTATAATAAATTAAACCGGCTAATCTATGACTAGCTCCCATAGCACTAGCCTGAGAAATATCAGAGTCAAAACCCCGATCCTCGATTTAATTACTATTACCTCAATTAATTTTATCCAAGTGGTGTCACTCAACCAAAATACCAGAACTCCCTTTATTGGTTCGTATTTTAATCTTTTACAATTCATTTCACTAAATTCGATTAATAAGTTTGACACCCTTATTAAATTTAATAGTCCTTAATACTCATCCCATAAGACTCTAAGTATTAGGATCCATTTAATTTCTATCAATGAAATTTCACCTTAAGATACCAGCCCGTATGCTAAACTCATCTAAAATTCCCATTCGAATATGTTCGTATATTTTTGACATATATTATCGAGTGTTGTTCATTATAAATACTCCTAAATTCATACCCCGGATTCATCCCTATCTAATCTAAGGATAAAATAATGTTCCTTTATATTTTTCCAAAGTCCTTCACTCATCTACGAACATCTCCAAATAACCCAAATTTATTTCTTCCTAAAGTTATCGGTCTCGCGCACCCTATCGTAGAAAAAATATATTAAATAAAAAAAATCAGAAAAATACGAGGTCGGCGTCCCACACGACCGTGACGAAAATATCTAAAATCTCATGTTTTAAAATAACTAAAGGGCTCGATCGATCGACGAATTGGGTCGATCGATCAACCAGATATTAGTCATCTTCCCCTAGTGAGTTTTCCACCATTTTTAAACTCCGAAGCTTTCCAACTTCAACCCAGACCTCGATTAATTTATCTCCCATATTTATTTAATCTATAAACATGTTCAAAAACTAATATATGACATTAATCCTCAATGATTTTCTTTAAAATTCTAGGGTTCATAAATTGAATTTTTCTCAATACCCCTTAAATAACAATTCTCAATTCGATTCAATAATCCGAATTCAACAACAATTTCTACAGGTCTTCGATTCTAAATCATATTCTAGCCTCATGTGATATTATTCTCACATCAGTTAAACATCAATTTAACCATTAATGCTTAAATCCCCCAAACCCAAATTTAATTTGTGATACCCTCCAAAAACGAATTTTGCTATAATAATTCATCCTAAAATGAATATGTCTTACACCTACCATGATATGAATCGCAATACTGCAATTTAAATGAAAGCAAGTTTAACTACTTGCCTGGATAATTTCGTAGGGTCTGATCCTTTGATGCAGACAGAGATTTTGACGAAGAACACATTAATCTCCTCTTCTTTACTTGGCTCCCAAAATATTCCCAATTTTCTCTCCCAAACTTCCTCTGCATATTTAGGTTTTCTCCCATTGAGTTATCGCTGCCCCCAACTCCCTTAATTGACTGTTATTGGGATAATATCGTTTTTAGACTAATGGGCTTAATTAAAATAGCCTAAACATTCACGTGTGGGCCCGATTATGTCTAAAAATTCCCCGAGATTCAAATACTACTCCCGGGTACTCTATTTTGACTATCTCGACCCTTCCGGACTCAACCATAAACTCAGAATCATCATCTGAGTTAGTTAACTAAAACCTCGAGTTCCAACCCCAGATTGTGACACATGTATTCTTAAAAGAAATAACCCGAATTAATTTAAATCTCAATTCTCCAGATAAATTGAATCTTCCAATTTAAATAAATTCTCTAAATTAAACAGTTTCTTCAAATTATCAATTTAGTTTAAATTCTAATTCTCCAAATTAAATAAATTATTTATCCTAAAAAATACGGGGTGTTACATACTTCCCCCCTTACAAAGAAATTTCGTCCTCGAAATTAAGATAAGTCTAGTACTCCAAGCCTCGAATACTTCCTTACTCACATGTCTCTAAGATCGTTATACACATTCATACCTCTTCTAAACGTGAGTTGTATTTAAAATTAAATTAATTTTCCAGTGCGCCCATACACCCTATACTCGTGCATAACTGCACAAAGGTTACCCGGCTCCACTAGCCTTACATTGTAATACAATTTTTAACTTATAGTGATAACTACCTGAATGCATAATAGCCAAGGTATCAAAACGATGTGCTAGTGACCAAAAATCTCCCCACTTCCAACGTTGCGCTAAGTTTCATGCGTGGGATATCTCACAAAGAAAAATTCAAACACCTCCCCGATACACTACTACCTACCATTATCGGTCGATGAGATCTATTTGGCCTTCAGTCCATAACACGTACCCCTAAATCCCATCTCCTGGCATAAGCATATATTCGACCATTTTCATGTTACCAAAGATATCATACAATATAGCACCCCTTACTATCACTATTATCTTAGCGCAAGTCAATCACAAGCTATATATCCTCGCTCGTCACTAAACATATCCACTCCGAATCTCATCAGTAAATATCCCTACTCACCGGGATCAAATATAATAATACAAACACTTTTTGATAAGTATATTATGCAACACACGATAACATATATACACGAATATATATAGACTAAACCCTCTTTCATGTTATAACTAGCACAAATAAATCATATCTCGAAACAACAAACACAAAGTCCAACCATTCGATACAATATAGCCCAAACATTTCAGTATAATTATCAGTAACGTCTCGTACGTAATATATTTATCTCAAGCTCAGCTCCGCACTCTCGGTGTGGCTATGTTATACGGGTATTCTCGATTACCCCAATTTTCAAATGAAGTCCTTCGCGACCCTGCCCCACCCATTAACTTATGGTGCAAAGAAATTTCTCAGTGCATCCTTCGTAGCACTACCTGGCTCCTCCACTGACCATATATCGTATTAGCCCTCAGCTTAAAGGGTTTCCTCTACACATTTAATAATTTAACATTTAAAACCGATGCACTAGCATCCAACAACGACTCACTATTCCCAATATTTATTACGATCCATGTGTGTAACCTCCCATAACGAAGTTCAAAATAACTTTCCCCTATGCACTATCCCCTAGCATTGTCGATCATCGAAATCTGTGCATTCCAAGCACATAACCAAGATATCACAAAATTTGTCTCCCAAAACATAAATAAAATAATCTATGCCCATATCTCTCAAGGCGTCACACGGTACTATGCTCTCACTATGACTAAGTTCTCAGCACTTACACAACAATGAGTTAAATCTCTCCATTCAATGGTAAACTCGACATACCCTAAATCATATTAGTAAAAGTCCCTATGCACAACGATCCAGTATAACTAGAACTATGTACTCTCTGAAGTCAACTTTATAAAACTATCGGCGCGATCGTGACCCTCTTTTAAGTGAGACATCATAAAAATACCCACCCTACTCCGGAACAACGAACATGATAGGCTTGCTGTAACCGCTCACCATCGCTTAATAGTCCGTACTTAGGATAGAACCAGAACGTCGCCCGCGCACACCATTACAAATGGTAGTTAACCTTGCCACTGGGAAAAATCACTTTCTTGAAAGCCTAAGCAAGTATTTCACCTTCTTCCAATTTTTTTTCCTTTGTCCTTTCTTTCCGGGGGTACTACTAATGGACCCAATCTATTATGCTCATATTTATTTGCTTGTCTCCCTTCTTAAACTGCTCGGTGCTCATTAATTTATTTGATTAAATATGTCTTTCTTTCTACATCAAGCTATGTATAGAATTTTGAGAGTCATACAAGTGGGATTCTAATATGGACAGGGTAAAAGCAAGCAAACCATTATTTTAAATTTTATCAAATTTGAGTTCAATTAAAATAAATTAACCTAATTAAACTTAGCACATTTTAAACAATTATTGGGTTAAAATGATTAATCAAGTTTATATTATCTTAAAATATTTATCTAGGTGATAGCAAGATAAAATAAAATCAATCACACAACACACCATTGTACGAGGATAACCCATAACGAGAAAAATCTCGGACGACCCAGCCACATAAATTTTACAACGTACGGAATTATAAAGAACACGATCATAGAATTACATAATGACTTTGACGCCCTTGCAAGCCTTGATGCTCTTCGTTCCTTAACATTCACCATAGTGACATGCAGGAGTCCGCCCGTGAAACTGCTACAACGTGTCAGTCCACACACACCTCGGTATCCGCCGAACATGCTCAACAACCATCTACGGATCTGGACACAAAGTCCACTGTTTTCTCACCACAACACGGAGTCCACTGTGTATAAACAGTGGTAAGTACCGATTCCACCGCATGAAACGAATACTCGAATGTGAAGAGTATTAAATTAAGGTTCCCAAATAAAGATCTCAAAGTATATATGAATTGAAACTTGGATCTAAACAAGATGGGTGAAACTAGCGTTTTGGCAGACTTTGGATATGTAAAAGAATTCAGTCTCACTAAAAACTCTTGAAGAAAATTGATGCCAACATTCCTTTATACATAAACCATGCTTTTTGAAGCAATATATTTTTTAGGGGCTCATTCGAATGATAACAAGAGTTCGTTCGAACGAAAATGTAATATTGTTCAAACTAAATATAAACTTGTTCGAAAAAACATGCCTATCTCGTTCAAACATACTTCGAACGAGATTCAAACGATATTTTTCTGGGAATCAAAACTTTCTTATTCGATGTTGGTTTGAACGCTATGAGCATCTCGTTTGAAAAAACACAGTGAAGTCATTCAAGTAACTTTAAACAAAATATATTTTTCTTTTAAAAACTATTCAAAACAACCCTCAAACAATATTTTATAAAGCACTATAAAAATAACACCCAAATACAAATATCCAAGGATAAAAAATATACGCATTTATAACTGAGAGATCCTTAAATGTTGAAGACGAAACGTGGCATGGAATACGACAAGATATTGTAAGAGCTTTAATTTTATGGCTAAGGTCTTCAATCAATCACATCAAAGGCTTGAAAAGTAAACATACTCAGGTCCTAACCTCTGACTCGAAGGTTTTGTCCAAATATGGAATAAGTCAAAACATACAAATTGACTCGATTTGGAAATTTTTCCTTTCAAATCTCCCCCTTTAGACATTCCGGACAAAACAAAAAATAAATACCTATGGACCATCAAGCTCTCTAAAAGACTCAATCCCCAACCCCAAAAGGAAAAAAAGGTACAGAGACTTGACAGACTCACATTGAGTAGCTTTTCTCTTGTGTAAACTTTATCGCATCGTTGCAAACCTTCACACTTAAATAGACATTCGAATGCAAAGATAATATATGACAATATAAATCTTCATACGAATAAACCATCACCCCTTATCTAACAATCTCCACCTACGTTGAGGCATCTCCCCTTGAGGTAAAAATATCCCCTGGACAATAAAGATTGAGATACTATTTCTCCCCATTTTTGTTCAAAAATAATCAAAGATAAAGATGCATAATAAAACCACTTCTCCCAAATATAACCATTTCTCCCCCCAAATGAAAAAAGGTTAAATCATAAAGGAAACACAAGTATATCATCTAGTGGTGTAAAGCGTAACAAGCAACAACAAACACAATGTGGTAACACAAGCACAAATAATTCAAGAACGAACAAATGATACCAATTTTAACGCAAAAATAGAAGCATAAGATATACTGATGATCATCAAGCAACCCAACTTGAAAATACTTGAAACTTAAGAAGAATATTTGGTATACATGGCCTAAATGATAACGTAAAGACTCAAAATAAAAGATACCACATATATAAATATGCAAAAAATTACCAAAGGCACAAAGGTATAGATATATAGGTATAAGCACCACAAACAAGACACAAAACACAAAACACATACGTTTTCCACACTGTCATAATATTAATGTGTCTAAGCAAAGGTGGTACGAAATGAAGGGGCATGAAATAGTAACTCATAAAATAACCAATCACTCAATATATGTCCAAGGAGTTATATTTGACTACATTAACTTTAACATACAAAGATTTAGCCTCATAGTGACAGATAAAGTAAACTCATAAATGGACAAACAACCACAACGTACACTAGCCTTGAAAATATTAGTGATCCTCAAATCAATAGTGACAAGAATCAATTAACTAGGACTCATTGTGTAAACCCATTGATCTTTAACTTATAACACTCTCAAAACTATAGATATTCAATCTTTTTTTTTCTTTCACATTTTTAAGATACCAATTTATTCAAAGAATTAATGAAACACTTTTGGCATTGATAATATTTTCTTTTCTTTTTCCTCTTAATTTTTAGGCTCTTGCCAACGGTGGCCTTTCATGCAAGGAAGATTTCTCCCTTCGTAGCCCTTTCCCATGCACACTCATATTTTCAATAGAGCAACGAACTCACGAGCAGTGGTTCTTACATTCACAAATACCCCATAGTAAAAAATATATGTATAATGACAAGATTGATGGGAGAACACCTCACTTAGCTTATGTAACATATGAAGTTAAATCCAAAAGTTCTTGTGCATGTCTGTGCGTAGGCATATGCAAAATGAATCCAATGAGCAAATATATAATACCCCGTATTTTATGTGAATTTATAAATTTAATAAAAAGTAATTATGTATGCTTGTAGTTACTGAAGATGTAGCTATTTATATCTTTATGTGTTATTTATTTCAAATTTAAAATTGGATTTAAGACACGATGCTTAATTAATTAATCTCAATAAATATTTGGACTTGTACCGATTAATTATTCAACTATTGAGTTGTTAGTTAATTATTTTGGGTATATTCAATAATTAGCTTTTGGGATGCTTAGAATGTTTGTTTTTAGTTTAAAATGATGGTTTAAAGGGCTATTGTGTTAGTATAAGGCTTGAATAAGGTTTTAAGCTATTTGGAGTTGAATTCGGTCCCTTTTAGGTAGGGCTCATTTGGAACTCAAGTGTAATTTCGCGGGTTAAGGGTTTTAAGAGGCCACTAGGAATCTCGTTTAGCACAAAACACATAAGCACTAGGGGTTAGAGAGAAGAAGCATGGAGATAAGAGAATATATTAGGAGGTCTAGCTTGGTTTTCTCCATAAATAATTATACAAGTTTAAATAGAATATGATTATGATTACGTGTGTGTCAAAATCAAATAATGAGACAAGTTTATATATAATATGATTATGATTGTATGTGTGTCAAAATTGTATCTATTCATTGTAAATCTAAATCAAATTTAAAACATAATTTGATTTTAGATAGTTAAATAATTAATTTTCTTAATTAAATTGACCTAGATAGTAATTAGATTGATTTTCCCTTTATTTTGGTTGATTCCTTCATGAACTTAGATTAAAATTAATAAAGAATGACTTGGATCTATTTTATAGTGTAAATCATCTAAAAGCCCTATATTTAATTGAACCAATTCATCAAAATACTATTTTTTTGTACAAATTGATAGACCTAGGGTTCTTGAGCGAATATTGAGTCTTCACTTTGAATCTTGATGTAGATTTGAGATTTGATTTTCGAAATAGGTTCTAATTGGTCATATGATGTGGTTGTATTGATTTGATGTTGGTTGGGGGCTTAGATGAAGGTTTATTGTTCATTAATGGAGGACGGAGAGAGAAAGATGGGGATTAAAAATGATAAATCTCGTAACAAGGGAAATTTTGGAGTATCTATGTTGATCGATTGATTGGCCCTAGATCACCTACCGATTAGTGGTATCAAATATGGCCAAGTTTGGGATTTTAGTTAAATGGTTGGGGTTAGAATTATTTCAACTATAACTTTTATATACTCATAGAATAGAGTTAAATTCTTGTGATTTGAAATGTTAGATAGTGGTGTTCGGGTTATTTTAATCTTCGATGGAATCGTTTGTTTAAAAGGGTTTATTTTAAGTGTAGGGATTTAAGTTGCGAACCTAAAATTAAGATGGTTTGTTATTGAGATTTGGGAAGTTGTAGTGGTATGGGCTTGTTATCCAGGATTTGTTTGAGCTATGATTACGGACTAATGGGTTGTAGGGTCTTTGGGTGAGATTAGGAATGGGCTAAGAACTCTTGAATACGGTTGTTAGCATATTTGATGTTTTTTTATAAATTAGGAATGGATTTATTACCGAGGAGCGAAGCCTTGGGAGATTTGACAAGGGTTATTTGAGGTGGAATATAATAATTGTATGGGTTTGAGTGCACGATAGGGTGATATTATACCTAGATTCGAGAACCCGAACTGTTAGGGTTACTTTTATAGGGGATGTATATAAGGTTAAAGGTGTTTTGCATGCTTTTAAATAATAGTGATGCTAGTGTGACCCGATAGTGTTAGGTTGGTATGTATATATGATTTAACTTAACTCGTTAGTGAGGGTTGTGTATGTGTTTGTTTAATATAAGTTTCTACTATAGTCCGTTAGTGAGGGTTGAAATTTCTTACGTGTTTTATGTCAAATACATATCATCTAAAAATGCTCATGGATACCATACTAGGGAGGGATTCTACAACGAGGCACGATCGATGAAGACCGTGGCGGTGCCTTAGTGAGTAGACGAGTTTTTGATTCACAATGGTATTTTTACCCCAAGGTTTTACATTAAGGTATTTATGGAACTGAGAGACGTCATAAAGAGATTTGTATCATAAGTTTTAAAGATATCATCTGTTCGACCATGAGGGAGCCATTATGTGGAGGAGTTTGACTATTATTCTCTTTTCGCACCTGGAAAAAATAGTACGAGATCAAAAATGGACATTCATGTTGTCAGTTACAAGTGCGAGAAGACTTTTGGCATTGATATAAACCTTATATGAAAGGTTTGACATGTTTTACTAGGTAATTCATTCTTCACCACTTGTGCCCAGGTGGTTGAAGTTGCTCACCTAAATTAGTAGAAGCATTATAACTATTATGGGGATATAATCCCTAAGATTTGGAAGACTGAGGCCAAAGTAGGCCTAATAAATGGAAACAGTGTAGCATTGACCCAACTAGAGGGGCGCCTTACCAACCGAAGGGACTATATGGGGGTATCATACCCCCAAGAGGTTTCTAAGAGTGGACGATGTAATCTGTTTTGGCCAGTAGGGTTAGGGAAATACTGGTCAGTGGAGCCATGACCTATGAGATCAAGGCAAATAAGGCGAATTTTAGAGAAATTAACTAAAGAAGTAAGGTCAGTAGGGAAGCCAGTGGGGCCATCATTTCAATAGTTCCTTTAGAGGAAGATGTTATTCACGTGGTAAGTGAAACCAACTGGTTATTGTATGTCTTAGTGGCAACCAACTTTGGGGTACCTTCAGGGGATAATCGTGGGTACGTTTAAGAACCGCACACATGAGTCTAGTTTAGACATCAAAGACATGTCATTCATTATTAGTAGGTTGTGTACTACGATTATGATGTATATATATATTATTGTCGAACTAACTTTATTTATATGCGGATATCCCAGCGGTTAAGGGTTATGTTAAGTCGTGATTTAGAGAAGTGGTAGTTGGTTTGGACGTCTTGGATTTCGAACGCTATGATGATCTTAGATGGGAGATCATTGTGTTATTAGTAGCTTGTGTACAGATAAATTTATGCTTATAGCGACTACCGAGGGGATACTTCACTAAGAAGATGTGTGGACCCCCAGGAGCAGGATAAGGTCACGATACGAACGTGTGTTATTGTTACATGTCAACGACCTTTGGAGTTTGTCTAAGAGAGTGTTTTCTCCTGATAATTGAGACATGAGTGAGTTTGTATCAGTAGGCAAAATCAAGAGGAGAGTATCCCAAAGTTAGTATTTATAGCACAACATGGATTGGGCATGTCATTAGTGAGTTCTGACCGCACAAATGAGAAGTTCATTGTGAGGGGCAATGACGTCTTATAAATGAAGGGGTAGTAACAGTGTTCTTTAAACCTGAATCTGTGTTGGGGAAGGTTCAAGCTAATTGTTGAAGTTATACTGAGAGGCGGTATACAAATGATACTGGGGAGGACGTACCCTTCTCTGATTGAAGACGAGAGAACGTTATATTTTTAGGGAATTTTTTTATTGAGGAGGTTACCAAACTAAGAGAGGTGGTGTTGAACAGGGACGTAATTTATAATTCACTTTACATCCCAAAAATTAATAGAGGTATTGAGATAGGAGGGTACATTCAATTTATTGTGATAGGGTTTAGGGGTTCTAGGGGGGACAAAGGACCTCAAACTCATTTGATCATGATAGGGTTAAGGGATTCCAAAGTGGACGAGGGACCATTTGAGGTGATTGGATTTAGATTGACCAAGTTTATTAGATCTGCGAGTTTAGCAAGATATTTGTGTAGGGCTGTTGATTGGGACACCTTGAAGAATAAAGTGTACAGAGCAGAACATGTGAAGATTTGTCGGAGCAGGAAAAAAAATTGGAGATGAGCGAAAGTTTGATTCGTAGGCTCAGGAGGGTGTGTCGGTAATGATCTCTCTGATGAGGGAAATTATAGAGTTCAGGTTCCTGTAGGGAGTAAGAAACCAGATGAGAAGCTCCTTTCATGAGGTTTAGATATGGCGAGACTGGTGCTATTTGACCTTACATTATCACTATCAGTGTGCATGATGTTTTCCAAGAGTATAGAATGGACATAGTCCTTGAGTGATAAGTCAATGTTTTAACTCTTAGACTAGTTTCATTGAGAGTATAGCCTGACGCGATTTACGATAGGAGAGACCCTAGGTCATGAGATTCTGAAGTTTATTTTTCGTTAATGTGAGGACACTACGGGTGAGAGATTCCAAGACTTGCGATTAGGAATATATTGAATTCAAATTTCGAGGATGAAATTCCTTATTTAAGGGGAGAATAATGTAATACTCCGAAATTTTTTGTGAATTAATAAATTGAATAAAATTAATTATGTGTGCTTATTTTTACTAGAGATGTCATTATTTATATCTTTATGTGTTATTTAATTCGAATTTGAAATTGAGTTTAAGATACGACGCTTAATTAATTAAATTAAATAAATATTTAGACTCGTACCTATTAATTATTAAATAATCGAGTTGTTAATTATTTGTTTTGGGTATATTTGGTAATTGGATTTCTGGATGCGTAGAATATCCGTTTTTAGTTTCAAACGATTGTTTAAAGGCCTAGTCAGTTAATATAAGGCGTGGGCAAGGTTTTAGTTATCTGAAGTTGAATTTGGTCCCTTTTAGGTGAGATCCATTTGGGGCCCAAGTGTAATTTCATGGGTTAGGGGTTTTAAGGGGTCATTAGGGATCTCATTTAGCACAAATCACATTTGGAAAGAACTATGGGTATAGAGAGAAAGAGCATGGAGAGAAGATAAGAAATTTGGAGATTTGGCTTGGTTTTCTCCACAAATCATGAGGCAATGATTGTATGTGTGTCAAAATTGTACTTATTCATTGTAAATCTAAATCAAATCATGTTGTAAATCTAATTTTATATAATTAGATATTTAATTTTTGTAATTAAATTAACTTAGATAGTATTAGGTTGATTTCCCCTTTATTTTGGTTAACCCCTTCACAAACTTGGATTGAAACTAACAAAGAATGATTTGGATTTGTTTTATAGTGTAAATCATCTAAGACCCTATGTTTAATTGAATTAATTCATGAAAATACTATTTTTTTTGTTGAAATTGATAAACCTAGGGTTCTTGAGTGAATTTTGCGTATATACTTTAAATCTTGATGTCAATTTAAGATTTGATGTTCGAAATAGGTTCTAATTGGTTATATGATGTGGTTTTATTGATTTGATATTGGATGAGGGATTATATTAAGGTTTACGATTCATTTAGGAGGATGGAGAGGGGGAAGTGGGGGTTAAAGATGAAGAATCCCATAACAAGGAAAATTTTGGAATTTCTTTATTGATCCATCGATCGGCCCTAGGTCATCGATTAATCAATGGTATCAAATATGGTTAAGTTTGGGATTTTGGTCAAATGGTTGGGTTTTTGTTTTTTGAGACTAAGGTTATAATTATTTCACCTATAATTTTTACATTCTTATTGAATATAGTTAGATTCATGTGATTTGAAATGTTGGAAAATGATGTTTGGGTTGTTTTTATATTTGTTCAAATCGTTGATTTAAAAGGGTTTGTTTTAAGTGTAGGAAATTAACTTGCGAACCTAAAAGAATATTTAGGGAGTTGTAGTGGTATGGGCTTATTAACCGGGATTTGTTTGAGGCACGCAGATGGACTAATGGGGTGTATAGCCTTCGGGCGAGATTAGAAATGGGTTAAAAACTCTAGAATATGTTGCTAACATATTTTATGTTTTATATAAATTAGGTACGGGTTTAATACCTAGGAGAGAAGACTTAGGAGATTAGACTAGAGCTTTTTGAGGTGGAATATAATTAATGTATGTGTTTTAGTGCACGGTATGGTGAGATCATACCAAGATTGGGGAACCCAGAGTGTTAGGGTTACTTATATTCGAGGATGTATATAAGGTTAATGGTGTATTTCATGATTTTATATTATAACGATGCTAGTGTGACCCGATGGTGTTCAATTAGTATGTATATACGATTTAGCTTAAACCGTTAGTGAGGGTTGTGTATGTATGTGAGGGTTGTGTAGAAATGCTCATGAATACAATACTAGGTGAGGGATTCTGCAATGGGGCACGTTTGACCGCAATGGTACCTCAATGAGTAGATGATTTTGCCATTCGCTATGGTCTTTTTTCCCCAGGATCCCATGTCTAGGTATCCGTGAAACCGAGAGGATGCACAATGAGATTTCTATTATATGGTCTTGGGTATGGTAGGATATATGAATGATGGGTATACAAAGTGATTTATTTCTTGTAGTGATGAGGTTTTAGGTTTTGGATGACCTAAGACTATACCTAGTATATGCGAGCGATTCTCGCAAGTAGTGTAAGCCTTCGTTATATGTGGGCGTGGGAGATGCCCATTTATACGTGAAAGTAAAAAATTATGTTTAGGAATGGATGTTATATGTAGAGTTTGTCTTCCTCTTACCTCATGTGATTATGTATGGTGGTACTAGAGATAGTTGCACTAGTTTTTGTACTATCATAGATATGTATATGCTTTATAGATACTTACCTACCTACTTTTGACTTGGAATTAATGTATCAGTTATACTAGGAACTTGTATATTATATTAGTGGCATAAAATGTACCTTAGGTGTGAGACCTTAGTCCAAGACATGATTCCTATTTAAAGGGATTAGCCTAGAATAGTTAACAGTGAATATTAAGGAGTGATATTGTAAGAGTTTAATCACATGGGATATATATGGGTTCGAAATTTAGAATCGCATGATATTTTAGGTTAGTGGGTTGGGAAACTATAAAATATATTAAAACATGAGAGGAAGATGAGTAGTTATAATGTGGCCTATATTAAATTATAATCCCATTTTATATAGACGACTTGTTTACGTTTTCTTATAAAACTTATTTTTGTAGGTCTTTGTTGTAGTATTTCTTGTAGACACATGCTTGTTGGAGGAGAATCTCTAGTAATGTACCATTTCTTTCACCTAGGATTATAGGAGCCGATCAATTGAAGATCATTCTTTTATAATACTCTTTATATACAGTCTGGTGGTACATTTATACTTATTTTCAGAGTTGGACATTTGTATGGTTACATTTTATATTCCAAAATTGATTTATGTTATAATGGGAGTGATTGCTATCAGAGTTGGATTTATGTTATTCAATATTTTATTCTCTTGTCATTGCTCTTTCCGTTTTTGTTATTTCTTATGCTGAACATGTTACCAAAAGTTTTGATTCATTGCAATTTCTATATTAGACCTGATCAGTCTATTTATGAATTTTACAGGGTGTCACAAAATCAAAGTCGAACTACTCCATGGAAGCATGATTAAAGCATTTAAAATCATAATCAAAAGTCCTAGCCACATGGATATATGGAATGAAGTGCATTCAACCACACGAATATGGCACACCGAATGTGTAAAACTGAAATGCAAAACAAAAATCTTTTTAAGTTCATAAGCTTTTTTTCAAACATAACACCACTTGAAAATTAAATTCAAAATACAAACAAAAATCTTTTTTATATTTTTCTCAGCAAGACCTAAAAAAGAAAATCAAAATAAAAAAGAATTGAACATCGTATATCTTGCAAACACATATAATATGAAGTACAAAAGCTAACGTATGAAACCATGCAAATATAATTAACCATTAGATTTAGCATGAGAAGTGTCATGTGAAAGCATTCGAGAATCAACAAGTCTAATATTTAAAGCCTCCAAATCTAATTTCCTAACCCACATAGGTGTGAAATGACGATCTTAGGTTTTGGAAACCCCAGCGACTCTAGTCTTAGACTTCTTAAGACCCTTTCTAAGATCAAAGTTCGAACGCCTATGGTGACCTTTCCTACTGCAATGTGTTCATGTGAAGACACGAGGAATGTTACCCTTGTATTGAACTTTTATAAAGTCTTTATCAATAGTTGACTCTTTAAAACACGGTCTTGGGTTTATAAGTGGAAGCATTTTGACCATCGATTCCAATCCCACAATTGTCATATTTGATTTGGATGGTGCCTAACACTTTATCCAACTTTTCAGATCTAGACTCCAAATCAAATTTGACATTACTTGATTCTATCAATCTCTTTAATAATCCCATAATCCTAGACTCGAGCAAAATGAAGATACTCATAACAAACAAGTGAGTCCTTCTTCAAAATCTCCATCAGACCACAAAGGTTATATCGCTCTCCCTTAATAAATGCGAGCTTCTCCCTAAGAGTCTTCTCACGTGCCCTAAGATCCTCAATTAATTTACTTCCATCATTACCTATCACATGTTATTTCAACCCAACTTCCAACTTCAAGTTAGCCTTTTTCAATTTCATTATCTCTGTATACAACTCTCGGAAGGTAACTTGAAGTTCACTATTGTCTTCTTCTTCTTCTTCTTCTTCTTCTTCTTCACTCACTTAGGAATCATAAACAATGGCCTCAAAATTGTCATGCTTATAATTATCTTCATCAAAAGATTTTGCATCAAGGCTCACATGACTAGACATGAACGCGGTATAGTTGCGCTCAATGAGAGAATCAGGTTCCTCTTCCAATTCATTATCATTTAGGATGGCATTGTATCCTTCGGCTTCTTGCCTTCCTTTCTTAGCTTAGTGGGACCTCAAATGTACCATGGCCATAACCTTCACACCCAAATCATCTATCCTAATCATCCTTCTTAAAATTATCATTATGATTTTTAGGAATTTTATAGCCTTGTTAAACTCGCTTTTCTCAAACTTATTTTCAATCTTGAGATTTTTTTTAAAATTATTTGCAAACATGGTCATATCATTAGAATCCTTTAGACTCATCATCCGAAATAATCGTTTCCTCCTATCAGGCTTTCAAAGAAATGCCCTTATATTTCTTCATCTTTTAGAGGAAAACATGTCGACTTCATAGGTTTGGAAGTCACACATGAGGTCTTGGGGTTTTGTAGAGTCTAGTGTACCCAAGGAATTCAAAATAGTCGGTTTAGAATTAAATATTTCAGTTAAGGACCTTAAGATTTTCTTAACTACATGGATTTCAGGTTTTCTCCCTCCCAAGTCAAAAGACGAGTTCATAATATCAGACAGTTTAGCATAGAACTCATCAAAGGATTCACTATCCTCCATCATAATGGCTTCAAAGTGAGCGGTGAGGTATTGGAGGTTGGCAGCCTTAGCAACACTAGTTCCATCATGGGTTAGTTGAAGTTTATATTAATCTTATTTTGATGTCTCACACGTCATAATACAACAGAACTTCTCCGGTGTGATCGCACAAAATAAGGCACTCAAACCATGTGAATTATAATTAGCCAATTCGTTCTCATCCTCACTCCAACTTTCTACGGGTTTAAGGACATGAAGTTCACATACTAAAGTCATGGGTGGGGTCCACCCCTTAATAACAACTAACCAAACCCTCTCATCTATAGCCTTAAGTGTTGATTTCAAATGCGCTTTCCAGTACGTTGATTAAACCCATCAAACATCGGTGGCCTAGAAAGTGGGTGACACTCCACATATAAACCGCTTGGATTCTTGCCTAAAAAAATTATATACACCCTATATAATACCACTTGAGAGTACTACAAGGGGGTTTCTAATATGAAAAGGGTAAAAAAACAAGCAAACAACTATTTTAAATTTTATCAAATTTAAGTTCAATTAAATTAAATTAACCCAATGAAACTTAACACCTTTTAAACGATTGTTGTGTTAAATTGATTAACCAATATTATATGATCCTAAAATATGCATCTTGGTGATATGAAGATAAAATAAAATCAATCACACAATATGCCGATATATGAGTAAAACCCACAATGGAAAAAATCTCGGACGACCTAACCACACAAGTTTCATTATGTACAAAATTATAATGGACACGATAGTAGACTTACACAACGACCTTGTCACCCATGAAAACCTTGACACTCTTCGTTCCTCAACCTTCACCACAGTGACACACATGAGTCAACCTATGAAGCTATCACAATACACACCTCAGTATCTATCGACCAGGCTCAACAACCCTCTATGGATCTGAACAAAGAGTACATTGCTTCTTCACCACAATACACACCACAAAGTTTACCGTGTATAAACAACAGTAAGTAAGTATTCCACCACACTAAATGAATACTTAGATGTGAAGAGTATTAAACCAAGGTGCCTAAACAAATATGTCAAAGCATATATGAATTGAAACTTGGATCTTAAACAAGATGGGAGAAACTAGGGTTTTAGAAGCCTTTGGATATGTAAAGGAATTAAATTTTGCCAAAAACTATTGAAAAAAATTGATGCTAATATTCCTTTATATAAAAAACACATTTTTTGAGGCAATACATTTTTCGAGGGCTCGTTCGAACGAAAAAAGAGTTCGTTCGAACGAAAATGCAATCTCATTCGAATTAAATAAAAACTCGATCAAACCAACATGCCAATCTCGTTCGAACATACTTTGAACAAGATTTAAAAGATATTTTTCTGGGAATCAGATTTTTTTCATTCGATGTTCACCAACCTCACCTCACCTCACACATAAATGCTCAATATTTGACTTTTGGTATGTACGCATTCTCAATGTTACATCAAAATTCATGGCACATTGCCCAAATAAACAAACACATAATATTTCAACTGAACATAAGTATTGGACTCCAATAATTATCACAATATAATTAAGAAGAGTACAATTAAAAGACGAACAAAAACAATACTCTTGAAAGATTTCAAAAGAGCATATTGTGTAAACCCCTCGCCTTAAATATAATCATAAATCATTAGGTGTAAAAGCCTTAATCTTGGACCAACTAGCTTGAGCCCTTTTGTCTATATTTTTTTAATAGCACCTCATGAACCTAAAGTGAACCGTCTGCATGGAACACCTCCATGCATCTTATGTGGAAAGAGATCTAAGGTTCTTAATGTTTTGTTTCTCCTTTAATGAATGCTAGTTATATATAATATGCTTTAAGACTCCTAAGCCCAAAGAAATTCTCATGATATTTTTTTAATCCATGCCACACACACACACACGTATGTGTGTGTGTATATATATATATATGGGTTGTAGTTAAACAAATTAACAAACCTACTCCTAATATATATAACTAAATATAATCTCGCGATGACTAGCTAGTGGCAAAACTCCCACTTACCCACAACTCCACACATAAAAACATTAAAATTACCAACAAAATAACATAATTGTGCTCAAGTTAAGTGAATAGAAATCGATGGACTAGGGCCTTAAATTATTATACTTAACATAAATAATTGAGCTATTAACAAATCTATTTAAATAATAAGTTTTTTTTATTCCTATTAATCTAAATCAACTCGCACACTACTGAACTAAAACACAAGTGTTATATCCTAGACAAAACAAGACATGTGCAAACTTCTAAGCAAGGAAAAGATCCTCCTTTAAAGTAAGAGAAAGAGGTCAGCTACATCATCAATTGTGCTCGGCTTAGGTGCCTATCTATTCAGCCTGGAGATTTACTTATTAACTTAACAACTGTCCAGTGGAACAAAAGGTCCCACCTTATTGACCTAATGACTGCTATTTCGTACTCACCTATACACATAAAGAAGGCGCACTTGTCATGTTGGGGAAACCTGAACACGTGGTTAATACGCATGTTCACCCACTCTTTTTGTGTTGTAACTAATTCATCATTATCTGTCATATTATGTGTAAATGGTGTAACTGCGTGACCTAAAAAGGCACTCCACTTGCTCCTCAAAAGGGGATATAACTAACTGTAAATAGCACGGAATAACATAAAGGCAGGGGACTGAAATTTCTATCACCCCCCAAAACTCTAAATTTATATTCATCCTCAAAAAGAGGATTTACACCATCACTGCACCTATGGATGTAGGTTCCATTTTTGGACTGAACCACGTAAATCTTGTCTTTCTCTTTGTCTCTAATCTCCATTCTCCATTTATTATTTGTTATTATTTATTACTAATTAAACCTCTAGCTAAGGCGTAATTCTGCAATCTATTTCTAGACGATAATAAATTATCACCGTTTGTGGGAAATCGACAAGTCATTGTTGTTTCCTACCAATATTACATTAATTTTCTTCTTTAACCCAACCCTCCAATTTCTAAGAATGACTGACAACCCTGAAATCCGTCGCATAGCTGATACCATAACCCCTTCAACCCCTATCAGTATGGGCGACATTCAAGGAATACTAATGAGATTAGCTAAGGGTCAGGAAGCTATGCAAGAGAGTGTTAAGAAGTTGATGCAAACACTAAAATCTAGATAGGGTAGGCCCATCGTAGATCTCACCACCACAAGGGAGAGAGCATCATTCGAAGGAAGACGAGAGCCACCTCCAGTTCCCTACAAGGATAGGAGACATGCGTACAGGATACATGCTCTCAATAATCCCAAGAGATTAGACCTGGGTTCATATGATAACAGAAGCACATCCCGACAGTCCTAAATCATGCTAGGATCGAACATATCACCCCGATATCATCGTTTCCCTCCGGTCGACAGGATATGATGACAAGCGATTCTTTTACAAAATTGCCTAGTTTATTAGAAAGGCTCAGTAGAGGTTCCAACTTTGATCGGATGGGCCCACATTGCACTAGACGACCAGCTGTGATGGCCCCTCGGGATCATAACACTCAACTAGAGAAATTCATTTGCTCGATCACTAGATGATCACGTTAACTGACCAAATTTGGGGCAAGTGCCAAAGCATCTGCTAAGACCAAGCAGACTTCTTAGGAAGAAAGCTCATTCGAAAGTCAAATCCAAATAATTAAATCTACGGTGGTAAGGGCAATGCCAGAAGACCAACTATTGAAAGGATCCATCCAACGCTTGGAAGACCACCTTGGAGAAATGGCGAGTTCCAAGAACCCTCTCCATAGGGACTTCATAAAAGGATCTCCCTTCATCCCCTCGATCGTGGCTTACCTAACCCCAGCTAAATTCAACCCCTGGGATCACACCTAAGTATGATAGGAATATTGATTCAGTTTTACACGTTAAGTAGTATCCAGTAGATGCTAATATATACTTCATTATCTATGATATACGGTGCAGAGCCTTTTCTAGCACCATCATTAGTTCAGTCCAAATTGGGTATAATAACCTGCTAAGGGGATAAATATCCAACTTTTAGCAATTGGTCGACGTGTTCGTTAGTAACTTCTGCTTTAGTGTAAATACAAGCAAGAGGGTTACTCATCTCTTCAGCGTGTGACAAAAATTAGTCAAGACAACACGTGATTACATTACGCGCTTTAATACTGAGAAGCTAGAAAAGGTCGACTATAATGAGAAAACCGCCATAACCACGCTGATGAGTGGATTGCGGCCAGGAAAGCTATTCTGTCCCTAGTTAAAGAACCTCCCAAGATAATGAGGGAGTTAAAGGATGACATGATTATGAACGCAAAAGAAGCCATGGAAGCAAAAGAATATAATTATCCTAATTCTTCGACCAACAAAGGCAGCGATAAGAAAAACTAGAAAGATAGGAATGTGGAGAAGCTGAAGAAGTACAATAAGTACACCCCTCTGACAGTAGGCATCCACCACATCCTGGAGGACATTCGAGGGAGCAAAGACCTCTGTTGGCCCGAAAAACTCAAAGCACCTGCCAATCGGTGTGATAAAATCAAATATTACGAGTTTCACAAGGATCACAACCATAATACAGATAGTTGCATCTCGTTGAAAAATGAAATTGAAAGCTTAATTCAGATGGGCAAGCTCTCTAGATATGTCAACAATGATGTCTGAGCAGAAGCTGATGAACGTAAACCCAGGATACAATCGAATCCCCCTGTAGAAAGGCGGATGATAAAAAGAGAAGATGGGATGATGATTTTGATGGTGATCTAAACCCCTAAGAATAAGCCTAGAGAGTCGATACATGACGTCATGATGATCTATTTTGGATGCTACTTCATTACAGGTGGATACGCCGGAGGGGGTGGGGGAGCTAAAGATTGCACCCATATCCGACAACTGAATCTGATAGGAAATGTGGACAGGCATCCCTGAAAGGTAAATAAATATATGATTATTGTTGAATTCTCTAAGGATGAATTGTCTCGAGTTCTATACCCTCATGATGACCCCCTGGTCATTACCATGATGGTCTATGAGAGTAGGGTCGCTCGAATTTTGGTGGACAATGGCAGATTGACAGACATCATATTCTATAACTGTTTTAGAAGATTAAAGCTTCAAGATAGCAATCTAACACCGTACCATAAACCTTTGATCGGTTTCTCAAGAAAAAAAGGTATACCCTTTGAGGACAGTGGATTTGGAAGTTATTATGGGAACCTGGACCACATGCCGAACATAGATTGTTCGGTTCTTTTACTTGGACAAAAATGTGGTTTCGGCTTATAATGTTATATTTAGGAGAGTTAGTCTTAAGGTGTTCGAGATCCCACCTGAAGTTACTAACCCATTACGGAGTGGGAAATATAAAAGGAAACCAGATAAAGTCATGGAATGTTATTACACGTCGGCCGACCAAGAGGAACAAAAAAACTGACAACCACTTATCAAATAGAGACCAACGACCCTCGGGATGAGGAAAAATTGGTTAAGGGAAAAGTTGTAGAGGAGATAGAGACTATCCCCCTCGACGTCGAGCACCCCGAGATAACCATACAGACTGGGTCATCCTCCACTTGAAGGAGGAGCTGCTGCATTTCCTATAATAATGCAAAAAGTTTATTCGCGTGAAGCCACGAGGATATGCCAGGAATCGACCCAAACTTTATACATCATGAGCTGAGCATAATGAAGGGAGCTAAGTCGGTCAAGGAGAAATAGAGGGTCTTTAATGTCGAGAAGAACTAGGTCGTGCAGTAAGACGTGGCAAAATTGTAGAAGGCTAACTTTATAAATAACATCAAATGTCCTGAATGGCTCTCCAATGTGGTCATAGTACACAAGAAGAAGAATAAGTGAAAAATGTTCATGGATTTCACCGATATAAATAAAGTGTGTATTTAAGATCATTACCCTCTACCCAGAATCGAAAAACTAGTTAATGCCACTTCCAGCCACAAACTCCTCAGCTTTATGGATGCATACTCCGGGTACAACCAGATTATGATGAAGCCTCCAGACAGGGAAAAAACATCTTTCATTACCAGCAGGGGCACTTACTGTTACAATGTCATAACCTTTGGCCTAAAGAATGTAGGGGAGGCTTACCAAAGGCTAGTGAATAAGGTGTTCGATGATCAGATTGATAAGAACATGGAAGTTTATGTAGATGACATATTGTCCAAAAGTAAAACTGCAGTCTACCATATCAAGGATCTTGGGCAAACATTCGACCAGTTGGAGAGGCATTACATAAAGATAAATCTAACCAAATTCATATTCGAGGTAAAAGAAGGAATGTTCTTAGGGTTCATAGTCAGCCAAGAGGGCGTCGATACAAACCCTAAGAAGATTCAAGCCTTAACAAGTTCGTCTCCGCCCTTAACAAATTTGTTTCCAAAGCCACTGATAAATGTCTACCTTTCTTTAAAGTTATGAGGAAATATTTATAATGGAAAGAGGAGTGTGAGACCGCATTTTTGGAGTTAAAACGTTACCTGGGGTCATCTCCACTCTTGTCAAGACCTGTGTTCGAAGAATTGTTTTACCTATACTTGGTCGTGTTTGAATTAGCTATCAGCTCAGCCCTGCTGAGACAAGACGAAGGCTACAAAAGCTGATATACTATACTTATAAGGTGTACCGAGGAGCCGATATCCGATAACAAAGGATGGAAAAATTATCCCTCGTGCTGAAAAAAGCGTCAAGAAGAATGAAATCGTACTTCCAGATGTACACCATTGTGGTTTAAATAGAACTACCCTTACGATAAGTCCAACATAAGCCAAAAAAATATGGTTGGTAATGTCCTGGGAAGAAGAGATGGGTAGATATGACATTCAATATGAACTAAGGACAACTATAAAGGGGCAGGATGTCACAGAGAATGGTAAATGTGATAGACTTCCTACTATAGTAGATCTAGGCATGATGTGTAGCTAACCATTCCCTACCTAAAATAACATCATACATGGACATATCTAACAATAATAAATCAGTTGAGAAGCACAACCAACCTATCTCAACTTCCACGCCTCTACATACCTAGCGTAAGGTAACACTCCCATCCATTGGGATATTTACGTGCATAGTCAGATCAGATGTTATATCTACCATACCCGACGTAGTAGCAAATTTATACCTGGTAAAAGTGTGCAACACTCCCGTATGAGAAAGTATCTGAGCATAGATACCAAATACATAAAACATGCCCTCAACCACCTGGGGTTATGCCAGAGGGTCTTGAAAATAAACATTAAACACACGCCCATGATGTAGCTACGGGCGTCCCTATTCTTGGTCTCTAGAAGGGGTAATTATGGATACTAAGGTGGAGGTGGAAATGCCTTAAACTGGGGTGGGGATATAAGGGCTCGTTGCTGCCCGTGCTGAATCTTCTTGGGCTAGCCTGAAGCCCCTTAGGGAACCTTCTTAAAAAGTGGCCCTGATATCCACATGAATAATATACCCCATGGTATGGGTTAACCTGTTAGTGACCCTGTTGGCTTTTCCCTTGGCCCTAGGGCCTATCATACTACCTTTGTGACTGGACTTGCTGTCCCCAACCTCTCTGGCCCATTTGGTGTTGGATTGGATATCTACACTGTCCTGACCCTAGTGTCCCTAGCCCTGTCCACCCTGTCGGTGATGGTTATCCCCGTGAAATTACTTAGGGGTTTTTTCCCCCAGTGCTAGTCCTTTATTGTGTTAGATGGAGCCTCTTTGTCCCCGAGAAGATTCTACACCCTCTAATGTCTCCGGCCCTTTGACGACTTTCATCCTCTTTTTCTTTGGCTCTTTTTCCTTCATGAACTCATGGTGGTCATCACAATAAATCAAAGTGGCAGCGACCACATGGGTGTACGTGGTGAATTTCAAATTTCCCAATAAGACTTGCTTAATCCTCAAGTCAGATCTCAAAAAAACTGATCCATATTCAACTCCTCAGATCCCTCAATCTTGGGTGAAAAATGTAGAAGGCGAGTGAACTCTCGCTCGTACTCAAGTTCCATCCTATCATCCCACTTTAGCCTATCAAGATGGCCCCTCAACTTTTTTTGCTATGACAAAAACTCTGCTAGGGTCAATCGGGACCTATCCTTGGTGATGGTAATAGACTCCCACTAGTATAAAGCATACCTTACTGTTGATGTAAAAAATTAGATCGCCCTAATTATTCAATCACAGATAAATAAAATGAGACAAAGATTTTAAAGTGGTTCAGCCTTCTTTGAATGGCCTACATCCACTGTTATGTTATTGCTGAGTGTTTAGGAATTCTCGAGTACCAGTTCTCCCAATAAATTCCATTGCCCTTGAATGAGGGCGATACAAGGTATTTATAGCCCTTAGGTTGTACATGCAAGGGTTGATACATTAAATGATATACATATGAAAGGGTAATACATTTAATGCAGCCTGTGCATCAAGATGATGAACATTCAATGAATAATTGAACTGTTGATTATCTGGAAATTAATGTTATGGCCGAGATGCAGCTCGGACCGCCTTAGTTGCTCGTTGCTCAGGAGTTCCTCGGAGCGTTAGAGTACCTCGGAGTGATGAAATTCCTCGGTGTATCCTCGTTGCTCGGAGAGACCATGAGTTGGTCGGGGAAATAAACTTCCTAGTTGCTATTGTGCCAAGTAGATTGACACGTGTTCTCATATTATTCGTCCATATCAGCCTATTAATTTTGGTATCAACAGAAGCCCCCAATGTTTCATATTTCAAACTTTGAGGAGTATGGAACATTCTTTCTCGGTATATGGCGATATTAAATGACTTTCCTGGGTTTTAGGAGCCTTTTCTTCATATTTGAATTTCCTTCTAAATTCGCAGAATCCGCCTTTTCGAATTTTTATGAGTGCTTCGATCTTCGTGCATTTTTGTCCTTTTAGCCGCCGGTGGCGTATTAGTTTCTTTTGTGTAATCATTTCCTTCGCAGCTTCCCAAGGTAAAGTATTTAAACTTCTTAGGTAACCATACCATCTTCTACCTTTTCCCATTTTCTGCATTCAAGCTTTCTGTTCTCTCTTGTGCGTTCATCTTTTCCTTCGCTAGTTGTCAGCTCTTCCTTTTTCCCTGTTAGATTATCTTCTTTTCTTCTGTATTTCTTTTATTCACTATGGTTTATCTTGTGGAATCTGTTGAGAAATTTCGTTCCGATTTTTCCATTCCTTCCTGGGTAACTCTGGAGGTTCTTTCTGAGCCTTCGATCTTCGTGCATTTTTGTCCTTTTAGCCGTCGGTGGCGTATTAGTTTCTTTTGTGTAATCATTTCCTTCGCAGCTTCCCAAGGTAAAGTATTTAAACTTCTTAGGTAACCATACCGTCTTCTACCTTTTCCCATTTTCTGCATTCAAGCTTTCTGTTCTCTCTTGTGCGTTCATCTTTTCCTTCGCTAGTTGTCAGCTCTTCCTTTTTCCCTGTTAGATTCTCTTCTTTTCTTCTGTATTTCTTTTATTCACTATGGTTTATCTTGTGGAATCTGTTGAGAAATTTCGTTCCGATTTTTCCATTCCTTCCTGGGTAACTCTGGAGGTTCTTTCTGAGCCTTTAGATTATTTTCGATTGGCTGAGGGACATTGGTTCCCCAATCTATTCATTGCTGAATGTGGATTTTCTTTTCCACCAAACCCCTTATGCTTAGAGTTCTGTCAGTACTTTGACGTTGTTCCTGCAAAAATAGCCCCCAATTCATGGAGAATAATTAATGGGGTGTATAAATTAAATCTGACTCATGGGACTCGTATAGGGATTCCTGAGATTATGTATTGCTATAGATGGGCTATTTTAGATAATGTTTATTACTTAAAAACTAGGTTTTTAAATAGGGCTCTTGTAGTTAACCTCCCTGATGCAAATAGAGATTATTTTGAACATGGAGTGGTTATTAAAAATTGGCAATATGCCCCCTTGGTTGGAGATGTAGTATACCAGGGTCCTAAATGCCCCCCATATGGCAATGGGATAGGTTTATTCTCATTTTCCTTTACTTATGAAATTATGCTTTTATCATATTTGACAAAATGTATGACTGATATTTCATTATGTATTTATTTGCAATGGATAGTAAAAGAAAAACTCCAAAAGAATCAGAGGTTAATATTAAGCATCTGAAACTTATCTGGGGTTTGCATAAGAACGTTGCAGACGAGCATATCAGGTATGCATCATATTTGCTGCAGTATAGGAGTTACACGACTTCTTATACTGCTCGTCCTGTGATTAGATCTGTTGAGCCAGCCTCAACTCCAGAGGACTCTTCTTCAGATTCTCACATCCCTTTAAGTCAAAGAATGGGCAGGAAAAGAGCTCCCCTTGCTCTATTTGATGACACTACTTCTGCTGCTGAAGCCAAGAAAAGCAAAATTGATGTCCCAGAGGGGACTAAGAAGGTGGATGTTGCGCCTTCCAAAGCTACCGAGAAGCCCCCAGTGGCTCCGAGCAAGAAGGTTGCTCCTATAGAGATGACTGCTATCTCTCCGACCAAGAGCTCTTCCTTGGTTGAAATTGCTGAAGTTCCTTTGAGGAGATTGAGGAAATCGTCCTCAGTCAATTTGGCTGAAACTGCCAATCTGACTGAAACCATCTCCTCTCTACCAGCTGGTGGTGTTGGTGTTCCAACCATCATTCCTCCGAGCTCTGCCATCAGCTCGGTAAAAACTTGGATCATACCCGAGGTCCAAGGAACTGATGAAAAGATTTCTAGGGATATGCTGACATCCCTAGCTACCCGTCACCTGGCTTCAGTAAATCTCTCACACTCTGAATTTCCTCTCTTTCTTTGAATACTTGTATTTTTGTACTGACCTGTCACTTTTTCCTTTGTTTAGCTGGTGAATTGTTTTAACAACATCGTGAAGAAAGATGAAGCAATTAAAGCTTCCAACTCCTCGTCGGGGGTAGAGGATGCTCTGCTTGGTTTGACCCAATCCTTAAAGGATTCTCGTCAGCAGTATAGTGAGGACAAAGCTGTCTGGGAGAAAAAGTTGTCTGTAGTTGAAGCTGAGAAGGTGAAGCTGGCTGAGATCTCCAAGAGTTTGGAGAATAAGGTGAAAAGTTTAGAGGTCGAGCATCAAAAATATGACGACAAGCTCAAGAAATTTGGAGAGCTTGAAGATAAGCTGAAAAAGGCAGAGGAAGAGTTGTCCGTCCTGCGAGATGTAAAGCGCCAAAAAGAAGAATTGGATGTGAAGTTAAAGACTGTCGAGGATCTTCTATCCGAGAAGCTCTCCTCGGAGAAACTGAAAAGAAAGCTCGCAGTTAAAAAATCCTTCAGCGCTGGCTGGGATAAAGGATGGGACAAAGGGAATGCTGCGATGACATCCCAAGTACAATACGGGAAGTTGAAATACTTCCGAGATGGCTGGGTAGCTGCCCTGCAGGAATTGAAGATCAAAGAAGACTCTGAGCTATTTCAGGTACACCTCCCTGGTCCTCCCCCACCAATTGTAGAAGAAGAAGAAGAAGATGAGCCTATCTCTGATGAATCTTCTATGGCCATGGGTGATCAAGTCCCTGCCTCTCTACCTTATACCAATGAGGACATTTCTTCCATGCTTCCTCCTCCTGAGAAAATTTCAACTCCTGCTGATCAAGCTGCTGTTTCCTTCGAGAAACCAAGCTCCTCATCCCAGCCCCCCGAGAAAGTCTTGGGAGACAAGGAAAAAGTGTGAAGTTGTTCGGTATCATTTATATCTTTCGTTATTTGTAATCAAACAATGTAATCTTTTTGTGATCTAATAAAATACATTTTTGTTCATCTCTGTTGTTGATGATTTGTCTTTGTTGACTGTTGTCTTCTTTTCATTATTAGTTTGTAGCTAGAATGGAACTGATATTTGCACATGATACAAAGCTGATGCAGCAATGCCACGAATATTACAAAGTTGGTCATACAAATTTGAGTGTATCAGAAATTACTGACATCCTTGGCCATGATGCTTCAGAACAAGCAATTGAGGCTTATCGGTACTTGAAGGATTTACTTGACCGAGCTGTGGCCAACAACGTGGCCTACTATGACTTGATTGAGGAGCTTCATTGTTCCTTAGAAGATCTCCAGAGTCAGCACAATGAATCAACTGCTTTGTTGCATAAGGAATATGAGAATAGGCATCAACAGCTTTCTTCTGAGACAGGTCACAAAAAGATCATTGATGGGTTCGATGTTAGGGAGAGAACCCTAAAAGGTGAAGTTGAGGCCTGCAGACAGATCGTCGAGCTGCTGGAACAAGAGAACAACAATTTTTAGAAAAAGTTGGCGCAATACGAGTCTGCAGCTTCATCCTCTGCTGCCTTGGTACCGGTCACTGATGAAGGAGTCTCCTTCTTAGAGGTTGAAAACGCCAAATTAAGGCAAGAATTGGATACTTTAAGAAAGTCTGGTGTTTTTGCTACTGCTCGGGGACGAGGAAGAGGTTCTCGTGGGCGAGGAAGAACTGTTCAAAATGTTGTCGAGGAGCAAAGTTCCCCCCCTGCTCGGAGTCGATCAAGAGTTTTCAGCCATAATTTTGAAGAAGCTCGCACTCAGTCTACTTTGGAAACTCAAGCGTTTCAATTGAATGCAAAATATCGTGCTCTGTCTGAGATGTCCAAGAAAATCCTGACTTTGGAAGATCAACTTACTGCGACGAAGTCTGCTTTACATACCAAGGACCTTTTCGCCAAAAACCTTCATGAACAATTGGATAGATTAACCTTCCAATTCCATAAGCAACCCAGGGAATTCTGGAATGTAGGCTATAATGAGGCCCTTTATAACTTGGATGCTCGTATTAAAAATGCCAATAATGAAGGTTATAAACAAGGCTGGATGAATGCCTTATGTGTATTAAAGCTCGAGCAAGGACATGTTTTGTGGTACTACTATGAGCCTGGAGTGCTTGACTTGCCTGTGCCACCTTTCAAGTTGGACATGGAATGGATATTTGCTCGCGCCATTCCTCGGAGCTTGATTGCGAATTATCTTGGTGACTATAACCTTCATTCTCAAATTGACGTATCTCGTCCTGAGCATCTCTTGGATACTCCTTTGGCAATGAATGTCAGAATGTTGAAGGACTTGAATTTTATCAATTCTCCTCAGACATTAAATGATCCTCCTGCTGGCGAGGAACCTGTATCGAAGGCTGAAGGGAAAAAACCAATAGAATAGGATTTTCAATGTAATAGTTATCATATATATATGTAACTTGTAATTTATTTTGATTTTTAATGAAAGACTTTCATTTTCTGTTTGTAAACCTGTATTGCTATTCTTCTGTGCTAAACACTATATATGTATCAATTAAAAAGATAACAATTTTGTGATGTTCATCAACCAACTTAGTAATAAACAGTTACAAGTATCAAAAATGTTGTTCGATCACTTAATAATAAAGTAATGAGTATAAAAATGTTTAAAATTTTTTCCAACCAACCAAGGTTGTTAAATTGTACTCATCGACCAAATATAATTAGCAAGAGTTTTCATAAAAATGTGTCCGACCAACTAGGTTGATGGACCCTCCTCGTCGATAAATTCTCCTCGTTGACCAACTACAGTTAGTGTGTTTTTATCCCCGACCAACTATACTTGGCTCAGTTTGGAATATTTTGTATTTTCTGGAACCGACCAACTTGTTGGCATATTTTGTTTCTTAACCAGCCAAAATTGGCATTTTTAAGAATGTTGTTCTTGCCCTTTTACCATCCAAAGTTGGTTGTGGGTTTGAACTATCAGGTTCTTTCGAACTATCTTGTCCACAAGATCTTTTACCAACCGAAGTTGATCACGCAAGTGTACGCCTCCTAACCAAAGGAGTATAATTTGTTCTCGCTATTTTACCAACCGAAGTTGATCACGCTCGAACTATTAGGTTCTTTCGAACTATTTTGTCCACAAGCTCTTTTACCAACCGAAGTCGATCACGCAAGTGTACACCTCCTAACCAAAGGAGTATAATTTTTTCTCGCTATTTTACCAACCGAAGTTGATCACGCTCGAACTATCAGGTTCTTTCAAACTATCTTGTCCACAAGCTCTTTTACCAACCGAAGTTGATCACGCAAGTGTACGCCTCCTAACCAAAGGAGTATAATTTGTTCTCGCTATTTTACCAATCGAAGTTGATCACGCTCGAACTATCAGGTTCTTTCGAACTATCTTGTCCACAAGCTCTTTTACCAACCGAAGTTGATCACGCAAGTGTACGCCTCCTAACCAAAGGAGTATAATTTGTTCTCGCTATTTTACCAACCGAAGTTGATCACGCTCGAACTATCAGTGTAGTGTATCACACTAGTATTCCCAAAAAACTTGTAATAAAAGGAAGGAGATGGTGAAACATCATCATTTTATTCATAATGAAGGAATTGCTTTACATTTTACATTACTGATAATACTTGCGTAGGTGTTCAGCATTCCATGCATTCTTAAATTCCTCTCCTTCTAGAGTTTCTATTCGGTAAGTTCCCGGTCGGACAACTTCTGTAACTCGGTAAGGTCCATGCCAGTTGGCTTCAAGTTTATTGTGCTTCTGAATGACCTTCTTTAGCACATAATCCCCTTCTTTTAAGTCGCATTTCTTCACCCTTTTGTTGTAGAATAGAGCTGTACGTTGTTGGTAAGCAGCATTCCTAATGGATGCCTCTTCTCTAACCTCCTCGAGCATGTCCAAATCTAATCTTCTCATCAAGTCACTGACTGGGGAATTGAAATATAGCACTCTGTGTGTTGGGAGAGCCAACTCAGCAGGTATTACAGCCTCACTTCCAAATGCTAGCATGTATGGTGATTCTCCAGTTGCTGCTCGGGGAGTTGTTCGGTAAGCCCACAATACTGACTGTAGCACATTAATCCAATTAGCTTTATCCTCACTTAGCCTCTTCTTCAAACCATTTAGTAGCGTTCTGTTTGTCACCTCAGTCTGCCCATTGCTTTGAGGATGACCTGGTGCTGAATGAGTCTTCAGGATATTTGATTATTGACAATAGGCAGCAAACTCTTCGTTGTCGAATTGTGTTCCATGGTCTGTGATGAAGGCATGAGGGAGACCATATCGACAGATGATATTCTTCCAGACAAATTGGTATACCTTCTCGTACGTCATGTCGATAAGGGGTTCAGCTTCTACCCACTTAGTAAATAAGTCTACTGCGACGACGAGGTACTTGAATCTTCCTCGGGTGGTCGGCAATGGTCCAACCAAATCAATTCCCCACATGGAGAATGGAGAAGGGGAAGTTATGGGTGTCAACAATGCTTGTGGAGTTCGTCGTATGGAGGAAAAACGTTGGCACTTATCACATCTCTTGGCGTAGGCTATACAATCAGCCCTCATCGTCGGCCAGAAATATCCCTGTGTCGTCACCTTTTGCAAAAGTGTTCGACCTGCTACATGGGCTCCACATGACCCTTCATGGATATCTTCAATCAATTCTTTCACCTCGGAGGGATGTACACATCTCTGCAAACCTACCATAATTCCTCGTCTGTACAAAACACCATTAGTTAGTACATACCGGGCAGCTTTAAACTTCAATTTCTTTACCGCGAGCTTGTCCTTTGGCAATCCTCCTTCTTCAATATATGCCCTGATGGGATCCATCCAAGATGGTCCTAGATCAAGGGTAATAACATTCATCGTCAGGTCTTCATCTATGGTCCGACTTTCCAGTACTTCAATTGGTATCGTTCTTCACAGCTCGGTACGAGTAGCTGATGCTAGTCGGGCCAGTGCGTCTGCTTGTGCATTTTCTATTCTGGGTATTCTGATCAACTGAATGGAGTCAAATTCTGCCCACAATTCCATCACCTTTGCTTGATACTTGACCATTAATTCCCCTTTAACCGCATATGTTCCCATCATCTGATTCACAATTAATTGAGAATCACTGAATACCATCACTTGTTGTGCTTCCATGATCTTTACTAAATTAAGACCTGCTATCATGGCCTCATAGTCAGCCTCATTATTGGAGTTTTTGAATTGAAATCGCAAGGCATATTCTATATCAATCTCGTCTGAGGTTTTCAAAACAATCCCCGCTCCACAACCTGCTGTGCAAGATGACCCATCTACATACAATTTCCATGTAGGTAATTCATGTTCAAATTTCTTATCCAATAGAGTTCCTCGGTGAAATATCTGTTGTTCTCTTCCATTCTCCTCTGTTAATTTCCGTTCCTCGTCGACCATTTCTTCTCGCCCTTTTACCAACCGGAGTTGGTCTGGGTTTGAATTTGATGATCTTTCTACATCCACAAGCCCTTTTACCAACCGGAGTTGGTCTGGACTTATGTCTGTTGATCTTGTAACATCCACAGGTTGGTCAGTGAGCAACTTTTGTTCCTCGGGGGTATCAGGATATGTAAACTCTGCTATAAAATCTGCTACGGCTTGCCCTTTCAATGATGACCTGGGTTCATACACAATATCATATTCACCGAGCTCTATTGCCCAGTACATCAGTCTCCCTAACTTTTTTGGTTTATGAAGGTCTTGTCTTAATGGCATGTCGGTATACACGATGATGGTATGGGCCTGGAAATATGGCCTCATTCTTCTACTTGCTTCAATTAATGCTAATGCCAATTTTTCTAACTTTGGGTACCTGATCTCTGCACCTCGAAAAGCCTTACTTGTGTAATAAATTGGCTTCTGGACTCCATTCTCCAATCTGATCAATGCCGAGCTGACTGCATGCTCTGATACTGCCAGGTATAAGTATAACTTTTCTCCCGTTATTGGCCTTGACAACAGCGGAGGTGTTCCCAGATTTTTCTTCAAGTCTTGAAAGGCTTTTTCACATTCATCATTCCACTCGAAAGTTTTTCGAAGTGTTTTGAAGAATGGTAAGCATCTATCTGTTGCTCGAGATACAAATCTGTTGAGCGCTGCAACTCGTCCTGTAAGACTCTGCACCTCTTTCTTCGTCGTTGGCGATCGCAACCCTAAAAGAGCTTTGATCTTTTCTGGGTTTGCTTCAATGCCTCTTTGGTTGACGATGTACCCGAGGAACATTCCTTCTCGTACTCCAAATGTGCACTTCGTTGGGTTGAGCTTCATCTGGTATTTATCCAATTGATCAAAAGTCTGACTTAAATCAACTAGATGATCAGCAGCTTTCTTGATTTTTGCCAGCATATCATCGACATAGACTTTCATATTGCAACTGATTTGCTCGGCAAAAACCTTATTCATCAGCCGCTGGTATGTCGCTCCTGCATTTTTTAAACCAAAAGGCATAACATTATAACAATAAGTTCCCCTAGGGGTAATAAAAGAAGTACTCTCCCTGTCTTCAGGTTTCATCTTGATCTGGTTGTAGCCTGAATAAGCGTCCATGAAGCTAAGCAGCTCGTGCCCAGAAGTAGCATCCACTAACTGATCAATTCTGGGTAATGGAAAGTTATCCTTTGGACAGGCCTTGTTGAGATCAATGAAATCAACACACATTCTCCATTTGTTGTTTTTCTTCTTTACCATCACCACATTCGCCAACCAATCTGGGTATTTCACATCTTCAATGAATTGAGCCTTCTGGAGCTTGTCGACCTCCTCTTGAATGGCTTGATTCTTCTCGGGGCTAAATACCCTTCTTCTCTGCTTTACGGGATTGATCTCCTTATTCACATTGAGTTCATGACATAGGAAGTTTGGATCTATTCCTGGCATGTCTTCATGACTCCATGCGAAAGTTTTCTTCCTATTTCTCAAGAAAGTTATCAACTCCTGTTTTATTGAAGTATCCAACGATGAACCTATCTGGGTTACTCGTTCTGGGTGCTCGTCATCCAGAATAACATTTTCTGTAGATTCCACCACCTGTCCTTTTACAAGTTGGGACTCATCTCTAGGATCGAGAGTTTCAATCTCTGTATCTTCTTCCACCTAGTAGGTTGTAGTCTTTTTCCTTGATTCCTCAAGCTCCTCTTGTTCAGCAGATGAATAATAGCATTCCCGAGATACTTTTTGGTCACCCTTCACAACTCCTACTCCAAAGTTTGTTGGGAATTTTAATCATTGATGCAATGTAGATGGAACTACTTCGAATTTCTTCAAACCAACTCTTCCCATGATGATGTTGTACGCTGACTGCACATTCTTATCCATCACAAAGAAGCGTATTCTTTCTGTTCGATAAGCAGTCCAAGTTCCAATGAATATATCCAACTTGATCGTCCCAAGTGGAAAAACTTTCTCGCCAGTAAAACCCAGGAGGGGTCTGTGATAAGGTTCTAATTGAGATAATTTCAGATTCAAGCTATCAAAGCATGAATAGTATATGATGTCTGCCGAGCTTCCATTATCTACCAACACCCTTGAAATCACTACTTCCTTCATCCTCATTTTGATCACCAGAGGATCGTCGTGAGGATAAAGAACACCTGCCAGGTCGTTTTTTAAAAAAATAATGACCAGCTTCTCTTTGTTTACCTTCCTCGGACGATCGTCCTCGGCCAGATTTATTCGCTGAATATATGAACAAGATTGAGCCTCTCCGAGGTAAGATTTTCTTTCCGCAGTATGGTCTCCTCCTCCTGCATCTCCTCCTGTAATAACATTACAATCAAATGATCCAAAATGTATGGAAAATACCTCTCGTTCTGGCTGCCTTGGTTTCTTAGGAAGATCAGGGTCATCCTCTGGATCATCTTCATGGTTTCTCTTCTTTTTCTCCTCTGCTCGACGAGGAGATCTAGACCTCTCTCTAGCTCGGTCATTATTTTTTCTTTCACCTCCCCGATCAACATATTTTGCTAGCTTTCCTCTTCGGATGAGTGTTTCAATCTCATTCTGAAGAGCTATGCAATTTTTGGTCATGTGACCATGATCTTTATGAAACTCGCAATATTTATCCTTACTCCTTGAATCAGGGTCTGACCTCAGTTTCTTTAGCCATTTTACCTCCTCGTTGTTCTTGATTTCTTCCAAGACATGATGAATACCCATTTTCAAAGGAGTATAATTGTCATATTTCTTCAAGACTTCCCATGATGATTTATTATTTCTGGAGCGTTTATCACCGACATTGCCCTTATGCTCTTTATTCTTAGACTTGTTGACTTCCACCTTGGTGTCTTTATCTATATTCTTCTTTGCAGCCATAGCTTCCTCGGCATTCATGATTTTGGCCGCTTTTGCCATCAGTTCTGACATAGTTTTAGGTGGATCTTTCGCCAAAGTATAATACAACTTATTAGGCAATAACCCACTCATCAAAGCGGTGATTGTTGTCTTCTCTTCGTAATCTATGACCTCCAGCTTCTCGTTATTGAAACGAGTTATGTAATCTCTAGTACTATCACCAGATTTTTGTCTAACACTTAACAGATGTGCTACTCATTTTACTGGCTTTGCTCCAAAACAGAAATTGCCGATGAACAACTCAGCCAACTGAAAGAAAGTTGAAATCTTACCCCGAGGAAGATTGTTGTACCAAATCTGGGCAGCTCCAGTAAGAGTTCCAGAGAATGCTCTACATCTCATCTCGTCGGGGACATCATAGATATCGGCGGTAGCTTGATATTGCTCTATGTGTAGAATAGGATCTGTCTTTCCATCATATTTGGGGGTCACCACAGGTGCTTTAAATTTTGACGGGGTACGAAAACCCACAATGGCCTGGACAAAAGGTGTACCTTGAACAAAAGTTCGTTGTAAGGGATTCTTCACCTTAGCCATTTCTCCCAATCTATCTTCCAAGCGCTAAAGGGATCCTTTCCACGCTTCATTTCCTTCCTCGGGCCTATTGGTTTGAGCAATAGATCATTCTGAAGTAGCCTCCTGAGATTTATCTTGACGAGCAACTGGTCGTGATTGTGCTGATCCTTCTCTTAGATCTGATGGTCGTCGAAAACTCCTCGACATGGTCTTAGGTGGACTCCTATTACTCCTAGGGCCTAATCGACTGAAAGGAGACACCCTACTCAATCTTTCTAAGGCGCTGGGTCTTTCTGGAGAGAGGGTGATACGTTGATCAGTATCTGTAGCCCTTATTGACGAAGTTCGCCCAGGTAGATAAGAGAAATCATCAGATTCCTCATTACGATATGACTCAGTACGCCTGCATCGTGAAGAAAGTAAATAAGTTTGCCTCTGACCACTTTACGATATGACTCAGTACGCCTAGGCAATTGTTTAAAAGAATCGCTTGTCATCATATCCTGTCGATCGGAGGGAAACGGTGATATCGGGGTGATATGTTCGATCCTAGCATGATTTAGGACTGTCGGGATGTGCTTCTGTTATCATATGAACCCAGGTCTAATCTCTTGGGATTATCGAGAGCATGTATCCTGTACGCATGTCTCCTGTCCTTGTAGGGAACTGATATACTATACTTATAAGGTGTACCGAGGAGCCGAGATCCGATAACAAAGGATGGAAAAATTATCCCTCGTGCTGAAAAAAGCTTCAAGAAGAATGAAATCGTACTTCCAGATGTACACCATTGTGGTTTATATAGAACTACCCTTACGATAAGTCCAACATAAGCCAAAAAAATATGGTTGGTAATGTCCTGGGAAGAAGAGATGGGTAGATATGACATTCAATATGAACTAAGGACAACTACAAAGGGGCAGGATGTCACAGAGAATGGTAAATGTGATAGCCTTCCTACTATAGTAGATCTAGGCATGATGTGTAGCTAACCGTTCCCTACCTAAAATAACATCATACATGGACATATCTAACAATAATAAATCAGTTGAGAAGCACAACCAACCTATCTCAACTTCCACGCCTCTACATACCTAGCGTAAGGTAACACTCCCATCCATTGGAATATTTACGTGCATAGTCAGATCAGATGTTATATCTACCATACCCAACGTAGTAGCAAATTTATAATTGGTAAAAGTGTGCAACACTCCCGTATGAGAAAGTATCTGAGCATAGATACCAAATACATAAAACATGCCCTCAACCACCTGGGGTCATGCCAGAGGGTCTTGAAAATAAACATTAAACACACGCCCATGATGTAGCTACGGGCGTCCCTATTCTTGGTCTCTAGAAGGGGTAATTATGGATACTAAGGTGGAGGTGGAAATGCCTAAAACTGGGGTGGGGATATAAGGGCTTGTTGCTGCCCGTGCTGAATCTTCTTGGGCTAGCCTGAAGCCCCTTAGGGAACCTTCTTAAAAAGTGGCCCTGATATCCACATGAATAATATACCCCATGGTATGGGTTACCCTGTTAGCGACCCTGTTGGCTTTTCCCTTGGCCCTAGGGCCTATCATACTACCTTTGTGACTGGACTTGCTGTCCCCAACCTCTCTAGCCCATTTGGTGTTGGATTGGATATCCACACTGTCCTGACCCTAGTGTCCCTAGCCCTGTCCACCCTGTCGGTGATGGTTATCCCCGTGAAATTACTTAGGGGTTTTTTCCCCCAGTGCTAGTCCTTTATTGTGTTAGATGGAGCCTATTTGTCCCCGAGAAGATTCTACACCCTCTAATGTCTCCGGCCCTTTGACGACTTTCGTCCTCTTTTTCTTTGGCTCTTTTTCCTTCTTGAACTCATGGTGGTCATCACAATAAATCAAAGTGGCAGCGACCACATGGGTGTACGTGGTGAATTTCAAATTTCACAATAAGACTTGCCTAATCCTCAAGTCAGACCTCAAAAAAACTGATCCATATTCAACTCCTCAGATCCCTCAATCTTGGGTGAAAAATGTAGAAGGCGAGTGAAATCTCGCTCGTACTCAAGTTCCATCCTATCATCCCACTTTAGCCTATCAAGATGGCCCCTCAACTTTTTTTGCTATGACAATGGAAAATACTTTCCCTCAAACTTTGACCAAAACTCTGCTAGGGTCAATCGGGACCTATCCTTGGTGATGGTAATAGACTCCCACTAGTATAAAGCATACCTTACTATCTTGAAGCTCATAAGCATCTGCTACTGAACCTCGGTACACTCCACCAATCGCAAATTATGCTCAATTTCACATCTCCTATGGAGCGCTACGATAGGATTAGTGGATCCTGAAAACTCTGGGTCTGGGCACGCTCTTTAGAAAAAGTTCCAAAAGGGGTAGGTATAGGTGCAATCACGGGTGGTGGAGGCTGTTATATCGCTTCCACAGTTACAGAAACAGTATGGGATATGATGGCAGCTAAGTCAATTGGCACTATCCCTGGCGCTTACCCATGTGGTGGTGGTTGCTATTGTTGTCGAGGTGCAACTGCCCCTAATTTGGCACTCGCAGTTGGGCATGGACATATCCATGATTTACGAGTGTTTACTATCTAAAAGACATTAAAAAAATCACATTAATAACATACTAATTACGTAGAGTACATATACTAAAACTAGGGCTCTAAAGTATCAAAGAATGCAATGCAAAATTATGATAAATTCACTCAAGACCCTTGGACACTAGAACCTGGAATGCTCTAATACTAATTGTGACACCCCATGATATTTAATAATAGATTGATCAAATATAAATTAAATGATACATGAGTCTGAACAATAAAAAACTATTCTAAGCATGTATAAAGAATAGGAATAAAGGAAAACTGGATATAAACAAGTAACTATCTATCAACTCTGATAACGTAATACATGCCTTGAACATCTAAAAAGTCGACTATAACATACAAGCCAAACTAACCAAAACATTAAAGGTATATGTACTACAAGTGTCTCTACAGGCTAAACTAGGAATAACATATATGCCGATAAAAGCTGGCACACAGGTGAGGGACACCTACATCCTGATGAATGTCAACAATAAAAAGGATGAGTGACAACAACGAGGTCTATCAAGACTGCGACACAAGTATTCTTGGTCCTGAAACGTTAAATCCACAACGTTAACAACAAGTTCAAAGATAATAAATGTATAATCGAAATTGGAATGAATCGTAAATATAAATATACGTCAAGCATTTTAGATGGATTTTAGATTTATCCCACCCTATAATCCTAGATGTTGTACGCATCTAAATTTCCAATCTCAAGTAAATTCCATAATTAAGTTTTCTCCTTCACAATTGATTTCAACTAAAGGATTCATAATGGTCATTAAGCTAAACAATTTTGAGCATATAAAAATACTTAAAACAATCACAATTTCTAAAATCATGAACTATAACATAAATCATATAAATAAGTTCTTAGTAAATCGGTTATATTAACGGAGGCATAACCCTGTTGCCCTCAGGGATCACTCATGCATACCAAGTATAGTCTTAGGTCATCCCAAACCTATGGCCTTAACATGAAGGGATGAGTCACCACATCTACCCATCAATCATATAGTCTACCATACCCAATTATATATGATGAAATCTACCCGTCAATCCATCTCGGATATGGGTACCTTGACGTGTGATCCAGGAGTTATATGACAAACGCTTAATCATCTACTTACTGAGGTGCCATCGTGGTCCGCGCCATATGTACCCCCATATCGAAATCCCCATTTGTGATACAATCTCCACGAGTATACACATGGTATGCATTTTACTCATGTAACATAATCAAAAAAATTCTTAACACCTGGAAATCTAAATAAAATGAAGGAATTGTACACTTTAGTATCATTACTAAATTAGGTAAATAATGAATTTATCACATATTATAAACCTATGAACGGTGAAACCCCGCCTAATTAAATACCGAGTGATCAGTCTTTTATTAAATTAAATCAAAGTGTTTGGTTGGTTCATTCTTAGCGTCACTGTTGAAAGACAATTTTCATTATTAATCACCTAATGAATAATTGAGCTAAGTTTAAAAATATTTTCCCATTTAATTATACCCAATTAATAAGTTCCATGCTTTAAAAATATAAGCTATTCACATTCCACCAGAATAAATACTGAACATGAATGAAATATTGAAATAAATGAGACTGGATAAAACATTCTAGTTCAAAGTCTAAAACTAATGTATCATAATACTTCATTAGTCTCAAATTCTTCCGAATTTATCCCCTTAATTTAGGGACTTTTATCATCTCAAGCAATGCAAAATCAGTTGAATTATCGCATTTCCTTGCTACTGAATCCTTCTAATAAGTACATCTAGTTTCGTGTATTTCTCATGAGTTTTGCAGGTATTTAAAGCATTGAGGAAGAAAGATATTGGAAAAGCGGAGAAAAAAATCAAAGAAGGAAAGTCTAGAGGAAATTTTGTAATACTACAGCCTTAGTCTAGATGCAAGGCCAACTGTAGAGTTGAAGATATTTCAATTATAAGAATATTGGAAGAAACGACATGTTAATCTGAGCTACAGTACAAAAGTTACGAGCATTTGAAGTTGAGAAAAGTCCAAAAAAGATCCTTGCATGAAATTGGCAAGTGGTCCGGACCGCACTGGAAAAGGGTCCGGACTGATTCCCCATCAAGTTCTGAATGAAAATAGGGTGCGATCTAGACCTTTTATTCAAAAAGGATCTGGACCGCACTTGCCTAAACTTCTATTTGAAATAAGGTGCGATCAAGTTCTGAATGAAAACGGGGTGCGATCTAGACCTACAGCTTCCACTTAGGGTTCGAAATGAGGGGTGAGCGAAAATCAGGGTCACGGTGGAGTTGAAATTAAGTGAGAGAGCCTTTAGAGTGTAAGAGAGGAGCAGAAATTAAGTTAGGGGAGTTTTACTGCAAATTCAGAGGCGATCCGAACCACCCCTGGGCACCCGGCCCGGATTGCCCTCTAGTTTTCTTCGTTCTTTCCATAGGTGCATCCCCCTTTCCCCAATCCCTTCACTTTCCACCTCTTCGTTTCTCCCCACCATTTCCATCCCATCCATCACCCCAGTGAAGCTTATGTTTGTTTGTGTCGATTATTGTTTATTGGGTGCTTGTGATGAACATTCGTGTTTTCCTTTTCTCTTGATTTACCACCGTTAGCATATACAAAAATCCGCATTTTATCCATTTGTTTGTTTTATTCATCGCACTTCTTATTTAGCCTTAATTAGATTTTAGTCCTTTTGATTGGGGGCAATGCAAAAGTCTAAGTTAGGGGGGGTGACGAGTGCGTATTTCTAAAACTTCACAAATTTTCAAAATGCCACAAAAAAAGTTAGAAAATTTGAAATTTTCCAAAAAAATTGAAAAATCCTGAAAAGCCAAAAATATTTTTCTTCAAAATAAACAAAAAGTGGAATTTGAATTTTCCAAAAATATCATCAAAATTCGATCGAAAGTATCAAATTGTGAAAATAAATTACACAAAGTCGAAATGGACCAAAGATGGAAATTGAAAGAAAATTAACGACTTTACGAATAAGTGTGGAGATTAACCAACTCGATGAGATTTCAGTGCTTTCATTCATTTCAAGTTAATGGATAACTCAACGTTCCATTCAGCATTTAAAGTAAGTTGTTGTGATCTCAATATCCTTATTTTGATCGGTTATGAAAACGTGTGAGATGTTGTCTCGAAAAACGCACTTAATAAATATCTAAAATTAATCCACTTCGAGACGCATATAGTAAAGCAACTCGCATTTGGACAACGAAGTAGGCCATCGCTTGTTACCCAAAAATATTAGCCATAAAAAGTTGTGAAAAATCGTCCCTGTTGCAACCCATTTTGATCCGAATAAAAATTTTCCACTTTCGTTTGACAACTCGAAACACCCCAATGCCCTTGAATTGAGAAAATAGGAAATAAAAAAAAAATTGTCCGAATGGTGTGAATAAAAGGGGCAATAAAAATAGAAAATGCTAAATTAAAATATTAAGAAAAAGAAAAGTGTGAAAAATAGAAAAAGAAGAAAAATGAGCAAATGCCTGAAAAAGCACTAACGGACATCTTAAGAATATTTTCCAATGCCGACCCTCCCAACCATTCCCATTTAACCCACATACACCTTATAACCCAAGAAAAGTCCTAACCGAGTCTGGATTGCGAAATTTCTTACCGCGTGAAGAGATACGATACAAAAGATAATATAAGAGATTAAAGGTGTGAATTAGAGGCGATGTTTCCGTTTCCTTGTAACCATACTCCGATGATGAGATCTTCCCACTATAATTTTTCATCTTTTTAATCTTGTGTGCATGAATTTGTGTTCCATTGCATTTACTCTTTACATAACGCACACTGAGAGAAAATAACCACATTTGCTAAGGATTCATTTGTGAGAGATTTTCGTGAGCATTTGAATCAAAACGAATTTTCGAAAAAGTAACGTAATGATCATTCGGTGGAAATTTGCGGTTAAATTTTAGGCTTCACACACTTGCACTATGATTTGAAACTCTTGAATATGAATTGATGATGACTATTTTCTGGAAAAATTTAAATTATACAATTTTTGAGTATTTTGAATTTGCTTTGAGTCAAATTTTGTGGGTATATTCACTGCAAACCCTCACGAGATACAACTCGTCCTACTAAGGTGACCTAGGGGTTTAAAGGCTTGTTGCATATGCTAAATGCAATCACTTTCACGCAAAAGTGGTATTCTATCCACATAAAGCAAAATTTTTGAGAGTTAATCCATAGTTAAATTCTTGTACATTGCTGGGGACGCGCAAAGTTCTAAGTTTGGGGGGTTTAATTAGGCTCAAATTCTTTCAAATTTATCCCCTTAATTTAGGGGCTTTTATCGTCCCGAGTAATGGAAAATGAGTTGAATGACCTCATTTCCTTGCTACTGACTCCTTCTAAAAAGTAAATCTAGTTTCGTGTATTTTTCATGAGTTTTGTAGGTATTTAAAGCATCGAGGAAGAAAGAAATTGGAAAAGCGGGGAAAGAAATCAAATAAGGAAAGTCTAGGGGAAGTTTCATAATTCTGCAGTCTTAGTCTGGAAGTGAGGTCAACTGGAGAGTTCAAGATATTTAAATTAAAAGAACATTGGAAGAAATGGCACGTTAATCCAAGCTACGGTGCAAAAGTTACGAGCATTTGAAATTGAGAAAAGTCCAAAAAAGATCCCTGCATGAAATTGGCAGGAAAAGGGGTCCGGATCGGTTACCCATCAAGTTATGAATTAAAAAGGGGTGCGATCCGGAATTTTTATTCAAAAAGGATCTGGACCGCCCTTGCCTAAAGTTCTATTTGAAATAAGGGGGTGGGTCCGGACCGCTTTGGATTTTCTTGAATTTTCTTTTCTTTTTCTCAGAGTTTTAAGCGGGGGAATCTCTTGTAATTTTCAGAGCTATTTATTCAGATTAGTTACACTATTATAGGAGTTCGATTTTTAGGTTAGCTAATTAAGAGTATAGGGTTTTGGTAGACAAAAACCCTAGTTTCATTAAGGAGCATTGTTGTAAGGATTGCACTTTAATTTTCTTCAATACAAGTAATGTTCTTCATTTAATTCTTCAATAGCTAATTAGTTTGATTGCTGGTTTGATTTTGCACTTTCTCTTTTCCTCTGTTTTCTTTAGGTTTGATGTTTTATTTCTCAAGAACTATGTTTTTCTCCCCTTTAATCACGTCCAACTAATTTTCTAAGGGTTGGGATGCATAAATCCAATCCGATGTTCTTTAAAAATGCGTAAAATTTAATTTCGAATTAAATAATTGATTAAATCGTGTTGTGTGGTGATCAAAACCGTTGTATGGCTTTTGATCCCATTTGCCTAAGGTAACCGAGATGCTTAAGAGTGCAACGCGCGTGTAGCTACAATGACACCGCTTTGTTCTTACTCTTGATTATGTATAATGCGGGTTTGAACCTCATATATAATGCTTGAGATTAATAAAGACTGGGTCTTCTCAATTATTTCAATTCAGAATTTATTTTTAACATTAGTAAATGAACTACGGTTGGAGGAGTGCATCCTAACTCGTTTTTCTCACTTGCAAATTTTTCAGTTAAAATTCACTTTCATAAGTAGTTTGAAAAGCATTCCATTAGTTACTTGCACATTCAGTAGTTAGATTTTCTTATTCCCTTAAGTTGTAGTGACTTTATCTCCCAAATTATCTTTTCTGTTTTTGTTTTAGAGTCGAGTTAGGGTTCTCAATCTTTCCAAAATTGTTACAATTTCATCGTCATATTTCCCTGTGGCGATGATTCTGACTTATCGGGTTTATTACTAACGCGACAGGCTTGCACTTGAGCCTATATCAACATGAACACTAGATACACATTTGTGGTCGTGGCAATACTCAATCCAACAGTGAGGAAATTCTAATAAGAAAAATATAAAGTCTCTAAAATAGTTAATCTGGAAACAGGCGACACATGCCCTAAATGGAATGTTTGAACTAGGAATAGAATGAAGAGATTGCGGCGTCTAATATCAATAACCTACAGCTTCCACAATAGCTGTAGCTCGTCTAATGATCCACACGTCTAAGTCTGGTTGTGAGCCCGTGGCTGGACACCTAGTATAATATATATATATATATATATATATATATATATATATATATATATATATATATATATATATATATATATATATATATATATATATATTAAAAGAGAAGAGAAATAACAAGAAAAGGGGTCAGAAGCCGATTGTAAAAATATTTGTTTTAGCAAGTATTTAAAACTGCATTAATGCAATTATTATGTGCATTTTAGTTATGAACTCTCACATGAGATTCTCACCCCTCCAATAATGTGCACACCTAGCGTACGTCTACCCTAACCTAGTTATCCATATTATTATCAACTAGGTCATAGACATATACTACTAATTATAGCCCGTAAGAGAATTCCGTATCGCCCATACAATATGCTATTTAATACCACACTCCCATTATTTGCATTTGATATTCTCTGTTCTAGTAGTAAATACTTTATCCCCTTAAGTTACTTTGTTTACCAACATTTACATATTTGCTAATTTCACACATTAGGATTATTCACAAATATAACCATATATATATAATAAAGTAGAAAACTTATATATGTCATAAGATGAATCTATGATGTCATCCATATAATTTTTTTTGCACTTCCTATTTTACCCCTCTACCATTTAAGTTCCCCCTCTTTTTTCACACTCGAATTTATCTCTACTCTTTCTCAAAATTCAAAATAAGGGTAAAGTGGTAATCCTAGACTCATTACCCCCCTCTCTCCTCTCACATGTACCCAAAATCCTCCTTCCCCTCTCAAAACACACGGCTCTTCTCAGATTTGAAACCCACATCTCATTCGCGTCTCTCTCTCTCTCTCTCTCTCTCTCTCTAACCATATCTCAATAACGTTGTCGGCTCGCTCGTTACTTCCACCACACGACCACCACCATTGAAGGTAGTATTTGTTCACTTACTTATGTTTACTCACTCACGATTTTAGATCTATTGATGGCCATTTCGTCTCTCCATTTCAGATATGTTCACATAAAGACCTATAGGTACTCTTTCAGACTCATGTCTCTTTGTTGTCCAATTAATTGACGAATTGAAGATCTAAAAACATTCTAAATGTTGTAAAGATCTCTCCCACTTAATCTTCCAGTAATCTGCGTGATGTTCAATTTTATTTTGTGTGTTCGTCTTTTTTAGCTTCATTAATCTCTGTAGGACTATATATTTTTTTAATGTTGAATGGTGATTTTTCTTTGTTAAGTATGGTTTGACGATTCAAGTGTGAGATCCTTCTAAAAAAAATGTTGGGTGTTTAGATCTGTCATTTTTTTTATCATAACATATCTTATATTTTTAAAATAGTCATAAAAAATGACACCCAATTTGGTTACAACAGGTGGAGTTCTGTAGTGATAAGTGAAGATTTGGGGGGTTAAACAATTGATGGACATTTCTCAAATTTTTGGACTTCAGAGGTTTTAGTTTTTTGTACTCTAAACAATTGTTCCCCAATTTTAATATTTGAGAAAATAAAACAGAGTATTGGTTAAAATCATTCCGTGTGCATCAACTTTTTGGTAACACATATTATTCTATGTTTGATTCTAACCTTAAAGAACACTTTGAATGTTATTTTGTGTGCATAAACTGTATGGTGGCACCATATCCATAGCCTCACCACCATTTAACCATTTTGAATGTTATTTTGTCTAATTTTCTTTTTATTCATTTCATACATCATTTTTTTAAACAGATTTGGGATGATATTTTAATGATTTGTCTTATTGAGAGTTGTACTATTTTGTAGAAACTATTGGCCAATGCTCACCTAATGATTGATAATGTTTGCAACCAACCCATAATGTTTGAAACAATAATGGACAACATTGTGAGGTAGCACCATTTGTGTAATTCCAGAAGAGAAAGCAGGCATAACGAGTTTTGGAAGGGGGAAAAGGAAATATAATGACCCCCTGGAACGGTATGATTCCTATATCATTTTTGTTGTGTTTCAATTTCTTCGGATATCAACATTAATCCCAAGAATTATTTGATAGATATTTTTGTACATTATAATAAATTTATGTCGTATTCTTTCAGTTTCTTTTAGTTTTAAATTGTCTTGGTTAATATTTAATAGTTGGGCTTCACTTCATTTCTCAGGAACCTCAGCTGAGTTCAAAACCATGGTACTATTTTTCTATCTTTTCTGCGTTACTGCACTACCTTTAAAGTGTGCATTTTTTATGCTTCTCATGAAATTTAAATAAAACATAAAGAATCTCATTGCTTATTTCTGCTATCAACTGGTAAAATCAGGCTCAGACTTATTTCTGCTATCATGGGTCCGTCGGTTGCTGTAAAGACGACGTTTCTTATTTATGTGGTGGGAAAGATAAGTACAATGACCTCAAGGTATGAGTTTCTTCAAAACTCATCACCTTCAGGTATGACTTTCTTTAAAACTCATTTATTTTATCTATTTTTCAATTTTCGTGCCTTGTCTTTTTTTGCAGCTTCCTTTAGTTTCCTCACGATGGCAGCAATGTACTTCCCTTGTTGAAAAGCCATCTTCAATTCGAGATCAGACGGCTGTCTTGAGCCATCACCAACAAAAGTTCCCGCTCCATATGGACTCCCACCTTTAATTTTCTCCATCTCAAACATTCCAGCTCTGAACGTATATCCAATGGGTACGGAGATTATCCCGTGGTGAAATAGATGAGCAATGGATGCCATTTTAAAACCCCAAAATGGGACTGCCTAATGAATGCCATTTTAAAAGAATGGCATTGCTGTTTTAGGATTGCCTAAGCCTCTACTTGGTTGCTCATACAAGCTCAATTAAAAGAATGAAAAGTAAGAGTGGAAGAATTGGATCATACAGGCTCATTTTATACATTAGGAATGATACAAATCTATTTTTCTACTCCTGTGTTGCATTGCTATTTTAGGAAACTGAAATGGTTTAATCTCTTAGATAGAACAAGGATTTTTTTTACTTATGCTCATTTTAAATATTTTGAGTCATATTCTAAAATTTGTGGTCAGTCGCCAAACGTTGAAACTCATTGTTTGACTAATGATGAGGTTGAAACACTTGGTATATCAGTAGTAGTCACAGTTGTAGTCACCTTCATATCACCTAAATGTTCTCTTCTTTCTCACTCTGCATTCTTTGCTTTTTTGAGTTGAATAGGCTTTGATGGTAAATAACACAAGTTGCAAGTCACAGTTGTAGTCACCTGATATGCAGGTGACGTGTTATAGCGGCGTGATTAGTAATTTAGGTGCAAGTGCGACATATGATCCTTTTTTTTCAAAACTGCCACTTACGTGTATGGAAATAATGTTATTTTGTAAATACATAAATGTTGGAGTATTTGAAACTAACGCATTTTTATTTCAATACCTAACTGTTGGTGTATTTGATAAGTTTATGGCTGCAATAAATTAATTGTCACACTGAACTGAGCACGTACGAACAGTTTTCACGGAATACATGATATCAACCATAATATCTTTTCTAACAAATCGATAAAATGGATGGATAACATTCAGAATGAGCGGACGTTAGTGACTGTATTATACACGAGAAATATACCTTTCATTACCAACAACAATATTGAGGTAAGAGTGATTAACTTTTTTCAATATAGCATTCCACAATGTTATATATTTGACATAGAACTACATATTAAATTGTTTACACATGACATTGTTTTAGTTCTCATTTTCTAGAAACGTTATTACTTCAATCACTCCGACTTCATAGGCTAAAAACATACTACAATTTATATTCATTAACTTATGCTCATATTTAATGCTTTGATTTTTGTGGGAGATTGACAACATGGACGTGAAGCTATATGAATTTGAAGCTCAAGCTTGATAGAGACAATAAAGCTCTATTGAAAGTACGAAACAGTGACAGAAACATATACAATAGCACTATGTTCAAATGGATCTAATATGTGATCAGGAAAAATATCCTACATTTGCTACTGTATGAATTCCAAAAAAATGGATAGCACCTGCTACTGTACAGCACCTGCTACTGTATGAGTTCCAAATACGTGATCAGATGATGGACAACACCTACTACTTTGTGAGTTCCCAGAAAATGGTTCTCCGCGTGATTTCCTACATCTTTCGGAAGAATACTGCAAGCCATTGATCTGGAATTCCTGTGTCAAAATTTCTTTGGGATTGACACGTGCACTAGAGTAACCTAAATTCTACAAAATTATCTCCATGAAGCTAACTTGGTTCCTCTGAAATTATTAGTTATTAGAATTATTAACCGTTCAGTGTCAAAATTAGTATTTTTGATAGCTAATGCATTTGCTATCTAGAACGACTACATTTGATATCTAGATAGAGAGAACAACTACATGACTCCACCTAAATTTTCAAGATGTGGACCTCACTGATTATGCAGAATCTGCTACTTTGTTTGAACACTCAAATGATTGTGTGTAGATATAGGCACAAATGAGGGAGTTTGAGATAGTACATTGCCATATAAAATGGACCCCTTTATCATGACTCGATCAGGAGGAGTGCAACCTACAACTAGAGTAACATTGCCATATAAAGTTTAGTCCTATAGCATGAATTAGTCGGGGAAATTACCCCTCTTTTCAAGAGGAGTGCAACCCAACACCACTACAAATCAAAACCATTTAAATGTTCAACAGTAATTTCTTTGAAGAACAATTAGATATTTATATTTAAAAGTTGAATAGGTAATCTCATATTTGTAGTCTGATGTTTGTATTTAAATGTCTCTATGGCACCAACCACATGACAAGTGAGAAAGACCTCAAGATGATATGGCTTTTGCAGGTTTGAATGCATGTCCGTAAATAAGGAAGCCCTCAAGATGATATGGAAACCATTTATTTACCCAAAGAAAATTTTGAGCATCTCTTTGTCTAAAACCACATCTCTTTTGTAGATTTAGATGTTCATTATTCTCAATTTGTGCAGATGACACATGCGTATATTGTCGCCATTATGAGGCGTGCCTTGGGCCCCAAAATAGACATGAGACAGGCACGTGGGGAGTGCTTTAGGTTAGAGGTGAGATGGTGATATTGTAGAAGTGAATGCTCCACTGCACACAAGAGGTATAACCACAACATCCCATTACACTTTTTTTTTGTTTAATTTATACACTTTATTTTTTGTGTTTCTATAGATTCATTATTGTCTTCTTAATGATATGATTTGATAATAGTTTCACTAAGTGTAACTTTATATTTAATTGATGATGGTTGCACACAGTATAAGTATAATATTAGGTATTTATGATTTCGTCACTCTTTTCTCCAGAGTCTTTATGTAGGTATTTGTGGTTTCTTATTTCATGTTGTCGAAGTTCTTACGTTTGACAGAGTTTTACATTTGTGTTGCTTCCATTGTGATTGAAGTGTTTTTAGCTTCTATTGTCTCTTTTTTCAATTTTATTTTAATTTTCTTGGTTTGATTTGAATAATGAAGGCATTTAATTTTTCAAAAACTCGCAAAGGTAGTAACTATTGTTTAGGTACAATTTTAGGTACAAAAAAATGGTGTGGTCCATTATTGGAATTGAATATATTAAGTGTAATTACTTGAAATTAATTCTGTTTAGGTACAAAAAAGTAGTGTGGTCTTCTAGCTTACTATTTCTATACAGCTTACTATTTGCTATTTCTCTGCATATTATGATAAAAGATTGCCAAGTATACTTTGATGTTCATAGTCAGGTTGCATTGCATCTGTGGTCTAAAATGAGGATGTCTTCATCTATGGTCTAAACTTTCCACGATTTTCAGTTTAGTATGCATCCTGATTAACATCTCACACAATATGCTTGATTAACATCTCACACAATATGCTTGATTAACATCTCACACAATATGCCGATCTGAAGTATAAATGAAGATATAGTCCTTGATTTTCTATTTAGTATGCAGCCTGATTCACACAATGTGTAGATCTGTACGATAGATGAAGACGTCTAAAGTATACTTGGCAATCTTTTATCACAATATGTGTTGCATCTGTGGGGTCAATATTCAGTTTAGTATGCAACCTGATTAAAATGAGGCCTTGGAGTCTTTAAAATGAGGCCCTGATATCTCAACTAAAAATTTATTTTTTCTCATAGCAAACAATAAAGAACAAAGACAGAAAAAAAAGAACACAGAAGATAGGAAAAAAGGCAGAAAAAAGAAGAAAAACAGAGTTGTGGAAGAAAAAAGGAAGAAAAGGCATAGTCCGAGAAGAAAAACGGCAGCCGAAGAAGAAAATGGGCAGGAAAAAGAAAAACATGCAGAAAAAAGACAAGTCCGAGGAGAAACAAAGAAAGTCGGAGTTTTTTTGTTTGAAGAGAATGAAAAAAGAAGAAGATTCATATTTGAATTCTTTGTATTTCAAATGAATGGTGGTTTCTGATGTACTACGTACTCCATTATATCAACTTAATGTTGTAACAGGTTGTTGTTGAATCTTCAATGGTGGTTGCCGCTGCGAGGACCACCCCTGATCCAATCATTGAGCTTCATGTAGCCACTGCAGCCACCGCTACAGCCGCTGTTGTGGTTACAACAACTGCAGCTGTCGGCAAGCAGTATGGGGGCTTGGCAGAAGTGATGGAGATGCGGATGCATCTGTTTGTACGTGTGAGGGGGCAGTTGTAGCTCTTTGCACTTAAGGGTGAGTCGAAGGAAGCAAACGAGCAGCAAGTTCATCATAATCCAGAAATTTGGGATGGGCACGATGAGTCGAAGTCATTTTTGGTTCAGGTCAGTTGTCCGCCATATTTAATGAACTTCCATCAAGTCCTTTATATATATGTAATTGCTTCGTTGAAGTTTAAGTGTATATTGCGCGATATATAATGCATCTTCTATTAACCTAGGTGTGATGAGTTGATGACCTAGGATCTCTTCTTTGTCCATCCATCGTGTTAATTTATTTTCTTTCCTCAATCAACTAATCATCTGCATATCATCATCTCTTATCACCTGCTAAAGCGTTTGGTTGAATTATGTTACTAATGCTTATTTCTCTGTTTCCTCTATTGAAAGTACAGATATGTTGAAGGAGATTTACAGGTTTATATCCAAATCATACATTTCTATTTATTCATTGTTAACAAGGGTATTAGAGATTTCATTTTGTGTTATATTCAATTTATTACTATAGCCGCAATGTAAGATCATAAGTTCACTGTGATACAATCATGTTAATCATGGTGTAAACGCATTTAGTATTTGTAAACAGATTCAATTTGTGTAATAAAAATATGTTAAGGCCTTTATATCTTGAAATTATATGCTGTGGTGTATGTACGCACTTTTGTATAGTTTTTGGATTCCTATTTGGGGTAGGTGTATAAGATACTCAATAAGAAAAGAGGGGGAAATGATTGAGTATTATGAATGTAGGAGGTTAAGAATGTAGTTACAACTGGTCGTAAAATTATCGGAGCCAAAAACCCATCAGACATGTATGTGATTACACATATGTGGTGATTACACAATTGACATTGACATGTATGTGATTCATGGGAGTAATATAGTTATAGTCATGGTATTGAAACTAATTTATTAAATATCTTGCAACCTTTTTCTTTCGGATATCATATTGAAATTACTTATTTTCTTTTATAGTGTGTAATGTCATCATGAAACTAAACCGATTCTGTTTGCACCTTTAGGATGCCTTCTTGAAGAAGAATGCTTTTGAATGTCATAATACCCGGTGACAGCGGGTTGGAGAAGAGGAAAAATATACATGCCCGACACCATTGATGTTGGAAGCAGCAGTCAGCAGAGGTCCACTGGATTACTGACAGGGGAAATCAAGTGACCAAAGGAAGCACCAAAAACTTAGCTTCCTTTTTTAAAATCGTATTTCTTAGTGTGAGGTGGTTATACTGTACATTATTAGTGTTTTCCCAAGGAGTATATTTGTCTCCAAATGCTGCTTTGTTTTGTTGAACTTGGCAGTATGTTGCCTTCTGTACAAGAACTCCATTTGATGATTAAAACAAATATATGGATTCCATCCTTTTCATGGCATTTCTTTTTTCCTTACTGTGAGAGAAACCATGTTATTAGGACCACTATTACACTGATTTTGTACATTAAAGAAACTGAATATATTAACCCTTTTTAAATGACCACTATTAAGCCCAAATTTAGTTTTTTTAATTTAATTAAAAGATTAATTAATTTATTTTAGTTGTAATTAGGTTTTATAAAATTCATTCAATTTTCTTATTTTAAAATTTGACACTACTAAAACTATTTGTATATGGGGTATTGATTCGGATATCTTTAGACCTGAGTAGCTCATTTTGAGTAAGTTGAAGTAGTTTTTTATAAAAAAAAGGTTGTTGCAATTCTACACTACGTGAACTTAACATTTTTAATTTACGGGTGAAAAATTAGTGACCTGTCTTTTCAGTAAGATTTTTAATGTAGTTTATAGGACTTCAACTTACTGAAAAGACATGTCGTGATAGTTTTTTGTAAATGGACCAGTGGCTTGATGAATCGACATATTTTTAGTCCTATAAACAAAGGAGATTATGACCATTTTTTTTTAAAACTACATTTTGTTTTGTTGGGGAACGAATTTTTTTTCCTTTTAGCAATTACATACTTTGAATATTTTTGCATTTTTGTGATTATCAGCGTACCTTCAGGCACGGGCATACCCTAGTATATATATATAGTCAAATCATTCCTATACATATATATATACAAATCCTGCTCCCCTTGGTTAGGACCACTTGGCACAATGCATACTCTGCTATCGCATCTTGGTGCATCACTCGTTGCATAAAGGACAACTGGTTCGGTGTCTCTCACGAACCATAAATCTCATAACACAAATATTGGAGGTGAGCATACTCACCAGCTAAATGGGTCACGCACATACCTACGCTCCCATTCAACCGTCGAAACTATCCTACGTAACAGATAACATGTATCCAAGTTCATATGCTCTGGGAACAAGTCTAATATCCCCCCATTGGGTCACCAAGAATAAGACTGCCCACTGCCCGATACCTCCTAAGCAACATAGGTATGCGCATACACACAATTAGAATAATCATAAAATAATAGGGATTCCCTAAACCTTATAAAAATTCAGGTATTCACCCAACCCATATTTATATTTCTACATGTAGTATACTTATCTTTACTACTTATGCAATTAACTCGATTATTTACACTTTCGAAATGTCCAAGGTTAATTCACCTATTCTATCTTAAGGTATTATCCTAGTAATGCTTCCCAAATAATTATGCACTAAGCTAATAACAGTAAATGGCAGTTTTCCTCACTCAACTAACTGTGTAACATGATTTGGGGAAAAATGAGAATTTTTGGGTTTTTCTGGGACCTGTCGTTCGAACGAGACTCAATCTCTTTCGAACAAGATGGGGTTTATTCCTGGTTTGGCCAAACCTGTTATGTTTTACTGTTCCTACTTCATCTTCCTCAAAATTTTAGTCCCGAAACCTCTAAATTTCTAAACCCCAACACCAAAAAAGTAATCCTCATTAATGTTCTAACATGTATAAATGATTTCCCTTAACTATGAAACATTAATTCATCATAAATCAGTTATAAAATCCAAAATACCCAATTTTGATAATTTAAAACCCTAGTTCATCAAATTTCCATACAAGAACATCAATCTCAATTTCGTCCATCATCAATAATCATTAATTTGGGATTTCTAAACTATCTACATGAGGGATTCATCTTACTTTACTGTCTAGATTTTTATTAATGCCATTAATCCTCCAATTTCATCAAAACTTATAAATCAAAGAGTGAATATAATACACCTACACTAATATGAACATGCTTGTTGCTATAAATTGCAAGAATTAAACACTCGCCTTAATTTTGACGGTCTGATCCACTGTTGATATGTGTATGTTCCTCGTCTCGCGATCTTCACTTTGGTATAGTTTTTTGGTGTGTGTTCTTGAGTTAGGCACCAAGAACACCAATAGTCTCCTCTACTGGGATTTGTTTGAGGCTCGAAGATGGACTAATGGGGTGTATAGCCTTCGGACGAGATTAGAAAGGGGTTAAGAACTCTAAAATATGTTGCTAACATATTTGATGTTTTATATAAATTAGGCATGGGTTTATTACCTAGGAGAGAAGCCTTGGGAGATTAGACTAGAGATTTTTGAGGTGGAATATAACACAAAACATCAGCTCCGTGTTGTTGAGTGATATTCCACTGAAATATAAAGATCCGGGTGCACCCACCATCTCATGTATCATGGGGAAGAATCGAAAAGAAATAGAGCTAATAGATTTAGGGGAAAGTGTTAACATTCTTCCCTATTCCATCTATAAGCAACTTGAGTTGGAGGCCCTCAAGCCCACAACCATGACCCTCCAACTTGCGGATCGCTTCGTGAAGATGCCTCAGGGAATTTTGAAGATGTAATCGTCCAAATTGACACGTTATACTTTTTGGTAGATTTTGTCATTTAGGATGAGGAACCATCCATTCTCTTGAGTAATCATGTCCCCATCATACTGGGTCACCCATTCTTAGTTATGGATAACGTACTCATCAATAGTAGCAGTGGACGAATGCAATTAACATTTAGGAACATGACCCTCGAGACTAACATCTTTAATAACATTAAGAACGAGGGTGATAGAAGTTAACCATGAGAACTGGATCTTCTAGAGGAAGCACACAGGCAGGAGAGGTCACAAGCGAGATCCATTCGGGGTAGGTTTCATAGCAAAAAGTGAGAGCGACAAGTCTGACAAAAATAGAAAGGTAGGAGAGTTGTGTGTAGTGATCGCAATTGAGAGAGAAAGCAAGAACATAGGCAAAAGCATGATAAAAAGATTCAAGGAGAGCGAGAGAGAATAAGTGAATGTTAAGCAAGAGAGCGAGTTAGGCAATATGAGTGTAAAGGAGTTTGAAAGAGAATTTGGGCCAGTGGATGAGAGCCTCAAGGTTGAAGTTCAATCTCACTTGAACTCATTTAGTGATTTACAAGACAGAGAATGGCAAGAAACTATAGATGAATTCCTTCACTGTAACCATACCCTCATGCCACTTGAGTCCTCTACAGGAATTGAGGAGAAAGCTAGGGTTCCATCCGAGTGAGAGGATGACCGATGCATGCCACCCAGACCATCTAAGTTTTTGAACGTGATAGTAGGAGAACCACAATCCTCTTCTGATTTAGAGCCCGACCCTAGCATTAACAAGGGCAAGAGAAATCAAGGTTTGATTAGTTCTTCCAGTTTCGACCAAGAGGACCACTCTATATCAGGACAAGTAAGTTGCACGTATATCGGACACCATGAGAATCCCATTTGGAACACATCTCATGAATCTCAAGGCGACTCCTTCACTCCTGGGAAGGGGACCAACTTGTTCCTATTATTGGTTTATAATCCTAGGACGGGAGAAAAGAGGAGAGCATCGAACCCCGTGAGTGGGGTCGGTGAATTTTAGGAGAGAAAGTTAGTTCGTCGCACCCCCGATGCGTATGGGTTGATTTTTGTGTATACTAGTTAGGTGTAGGTTAGGATAGTCAAAGTAGGTTCAATAAATAGGTGTGGAGTACATTCAGCGGGGAGGAATCACGCATTTTAAGACCGCCTTAGGGTTCGAAACGAGGGGTGAGCGAAAATCAGGGTCACGGTGGAGTTGAAAATAAGTGAGAGAGACTTTAGAGTGTAAGAGAGGAGCATAAATTAAGTTAGGGGAGTTTTACTTCAATTCAGAGGCGATCCGGACCGCCCCTAGGCACCCGGTCCGGACCGCTCTCTAGTTTTCTTCGTTCTTTCCCTAGATGCATCCCTCTTTCCCCAATCCCTTCACTTCCCACCACTTCGTTTCTCCCCACCATTTCCCTCCCATCCACCACCCCAGTGAAGTTTATGTTTGTTTGTGTCGGTTATTGTTTATTGGGTGCTTGTGATGAACATTCGTGTTTTCCTTTTCTCTTGATGTACCACCGTTAGCATATATAAAAATCCGCATTTTATCCATATGTTTTATTTATTTATCGCACTTCTTATTTAGCCTTATTTAGACTTTAGTCCTTTTGATTGGGGACAATGCAAAAGTCTAAGTTGGTGGGGGGGGGGGTGATGAGTGCGTAATTCTAAAACTTCACAAATTTTGAAAATGCCATAAAAAAAATTAGAAAATTGAAAAAAAATTGAAAAATTCTAAAAAGCCAAAAATATTTTTCTTCAAAATAAACAAAAAATGGATTTTGAATTTTCCAAAAATATCATTAAAATTCGGTCGAAAGTCTCAAAATCGTGAAAATAAATTACACAAAGCCGAAATTGACCAAAGATGGAAATTGAAAGAAAATTGACGACTTTACGAATAAGTGTGGAGATTAACCAACCCGGTGAGATTTCAATCCTTTCATTCATTTTTTGAGGAAATAAATCAATCCAAGTTAATGGCTAACTCAACGTTCCATTCAGCGTTAAAGTAAGTTGTTGTGAACTCAATACCCTTATTTTGATCGGTTATGGAAACGTGTGAGATGTTGTCTCGAAAAACGCACTTAATAAATCTCTAAAATTAATCCACCTCGAGACGCATATGGTAAAGAAAATCGCATTTGGACAATGAAGTAGGCCATCATTTGTTACCCAAAAATATTAGCCATAAAAAGTTATGAAAAATCATCCCTATTGCAACCCATTTTGATCCGAATAAAAATTTCCCCCTTTCGTTTGACAACTCAAAACACCCCAACGCCCTGGTATTGAGAACATTGGAAATAAATAAAAAATTAGTCCAAATTGTGTGAATAAAAGGGGCAAGAAAAATAGAAAATGCTCAACAAAAATAGTAAGAAAAAGAAAAGTTTGAAAAATAGAAAAAGAAGAAAAATAAGCAAATGCTCGAAAAAGAACTAACGGACATCTTAAGAATATTTTCCAATGCCGACCTTCCCAACCATTCCCATTTAACCCAAATACACCTTATAACCCAAGAAAATTCCTAACTGAGTTCGAATTGCAAAATTGCTTACCGCGTGAAGAGATAAGGCACAAAAGATAATATAAGAGATTAAAGGTGTGAATTAGAGGCGATGTTTCCATTTCCTTGTAACCATACTCCGATGATTAGATCTTCCAACTATAATTTTTCTTCTTCTTAATCTTGTGTGCGTGAATTCGTGTTCCATTGCATTTACTCTTTACAACACGCACACTGAGAGAAAATATCCACATTTCCTAAGGATTCATTTGCGAGAGTATTTCGTGAGCATTTGAATCAAAACGAATTTTTGAAAAAGTAACATAATTATCGATCAGTGGAAATCCGCGATTAAATTTTAGGCTTAGCACACACGCACTATGATTTGAGACTCTTGAATATGAATTCATGATGACTAATTTTTGAAAAAATTTAAATTGTACAATTTTTGAGTATTTTGGATTTGCTTTGAGTCAAATTTTGTGGGTATATTCACTGCAAACCCTCACGAGACACAACTCGTCCTACTAGGGTGGCCTAGGGGTTTAAAGGCTTATTGCATATGCTAAATGCAATCATTTGCCCGCAAAAGTGGTATTCTATCCAAATAAAGCGAAATTTTTGAGAGTTAATCCATGGTTAAATTATTTTACATTGCTCGGGATGCGCAAAGTTCTAAGTTAGGGGCATTTTATTAGGCTCAAATTCTATCTAATTTATCCCCTTAATTTAGGGACTTTTATCATCTCGAGTAATGCAAAATGAGTTGAATTACCGCATTTCCCTTCTACTGACTCCTTCTAACAAGTACATCTAGTTTCATGTATTTCTCATGAGTTTTGCAGGTATTTAAAGCATTGAGGAAAAAAGAAATTGGAAAAGTGGAGAAAGAAATCAAAGAAGGAAAGTCTGGGGGAAATTTCATAATTCTGCAGCCTTAGTCTGGAAGCAAGGCCAACTGGAGAGTTGAAGATATTTCAATTACAAGAACATTGGAAGAAACGACACATTAATCCGAGATACGGTGCAAAAGCTACGAGCATTTGAAGTTGAGAAAAGTCCAGAAAAGATCCTGCATGAAATTGGCAGGTGGTCTCGACCGCCCTGGAAAAGGGTCCGGATCGGTTCCCATCAAGTTCTGAATAAAAAAGGAGTGCGATTTGGACTTTTTATTCTAAAAGGATTCAGACTGCTCTTGCCTAAAGTTCTATTTGTAATAAGGGGTGGGTCCGGACCGCCTTGCCCGATAGGTCCGGACCGCATTGGATTTTCTCGAATTTTCTGTTCTTTTTCTCAGAGTTGTAAGCAGGGTAATCTCTTATAAATTTTGAAGATATTTATTCAGATTAGTTGCACTATTATAGGAGTTCGATTTTTAGGTTGGCTAATTTGGAGTAGAGGGTTTGGGTAGCCAAAAACCCTAGTTTCAAAAAGGAGCATTGCAGTAAGGATTACACTTTAATTTTCTTTAATACAAGTAATGTTCTTCATTTAATTCTTTAATAGCTAGTTAGTTTGATTGCTGGTTTGATTCTGCACTTTCCCTTTTCCTATGTTTTCTTTAGGTTTGATGTTTTATTTCTCAAGAACTATGTTTTTCTCCACTTTAATCATATCCAACTAATTTTCTAAGGGTTGGGATTCATGAATCCAACCCGATGTTCTTTAAAAATGCATAAAATTTAATTTCGAATTAAATAATTGATTAAATCATGTTGTGTGGTGATCACAACCGTTGTAGGACTTTTTATCCCATTTGCCCTAGGTAACTGGGATGCTAAAGAGTGCAACGCGCGTGTAGCTACAACGACAACACTTTGTTCTTACTTGTGATTATGTATGATACGGGCTTGAACCTCATATATATAATGCTTGGGGTTAATAAAGACTGGGTTTTCTCAATTATTTCAATTCAAAATTTGTTTTTAACATTAGTAAATGCGCTAGGGTTGGAGGAGTGTATCCTAACTCGTTTTTCTCACTTGCAAATTTTTCAGTTAGAATTCACTTTCATAAGTAGTTTAAAAAGCATTCCATTAGTTACTTGCACATTCAGTAGTTAGATTTTCTTATTCCTTTTAGTTGTGGTGACTTTATCTCCCAAATCATCTTTTCTGTTTTTATTTTAGAGTCGAGTTAGGGTTCTCAATATTTCCAACATCGTTACGATTTCATCGTCATATTTCCCTGTGGAGATGATCCCGACTTATCGGGTTTATTACTAACGCGACAGGCTTGCACTTGAGCCTATATCGACACGAACACTATGATATACATTTGTGGTCGCGTCAATACTCAATCCAACAGTAAGGAAATGATAATAAGAAAAATATAAAGTCTCTGAAATAGTTAATCTGGAAACGGGCGACACATGCCCTAAATGGAATGTCTGAACTAGGAATAGAGTGAAGAGATAGCGACGTCAAATATCAATAACCTACAGCTTCCACAATAGCTACAGCTCGTCGAATGATCCACACGTCTAAGTCTGGTGGTGACCCCGTGGCTGGACACCTGGTATATTATATATATATATATATATATATACTAGGGTATGCCCGTGCCTGAAGGCACGATGATAATCGCAAGATGGCGAAAAAAAAATTAGTACGTAATTGCAAGAGGGCAAAAATTTCATTTGCCAACAAAATAAAATGTAATTTCAAAAAAATTAACCATAATCTCATTTATTTATATGACAACCCCCCTTTCTTAACAAAGAATAAATAATCCACCAACGTTCAAATAATCTAAATTCATTAATCGAATTGACATTGTGCCTCACATTAACAAAATGTCAATTATAAAAAATGGACTTACTTTTTTATTTATTGAACTATCCACCCTACTTAAGCAATCGAACAATATTCAAAATTTCCATCATCTTTAAAAAATCATGAATGAAACAAACTTCTTTAAAAAAATCATGATGATATTAAAAAAAACTAACATAATAACATAATCAGTTAAATTTAAAAAAAAGATCGACAACATTTCATTTGTCGATCACCTATTTAAATCACTTCAACAATAAAAAAAATAGTGACTCATACATCACCTATTTAAATCAACATGCCCATTAATTTGATAAACTATTGGCACTAATTTGTAATAAATAAAAACAAATTATTCAAATTAATAAATTAATAAATCAAATTTTAGTAAAAATTATCTTCAATATTAATGACCAAGTAAAAATATTTTGGGTCAATTATTTAGTAGTCCCTACTATATAAATATATATTTTTTTAAAAGGACACATATTTTTAGTTTAACTCATTTAGTCCCTAAGCACTCAATATTCCCTTATTTTTAGAGATCCACGCCAGCGGCACTCCCTTTTCAAAATATGTGGCAAAGGACTTTTTAAGGCAAAATAAAAAAGCTTGGACTAAATGAGTATTAAAAAATGTTTGAGAGACTATTTGGTATATGTCCCAAATATTTTTACTAATAAAATTAAATTTTAAACAAACAACAATATTTTATTCATCACTGCTACTTTTAGGTCCAAATACAATTTAATTAAATGTACACCAAATTATATAATTTTTTTTTAGTATTTCAAGTACATTTAATTATTGTAAAATCAAATCCTCCTTTTTTTAATAATGTGAAAGTGGTTTATTAAAATATAATAACACATGTTCCAACTTTTATCAATAAGAAAAAATGAATTTAAATAATTTTGAGAAATATCGAGCTTATTGTTTGATAAAACAAATTGTGTGCATATGGTAGTTTTAATTATTCATACTATCACTTGTTTAATAAAACTTATGAGAGCTGAATTTTAGATTTGAAAGAATCAATTGCAGATTCCTTTCAGTCACTCGTTGTGAGGCTCGAGGATATATGGTATACGGTAAGGCACATAGCACGGCGCCATCAGACCATTGGTCTAGCATGGCAGATGTTAGATAATATGGTATACAATAAATGTTTTAACAGATGGCTTCCACACCGTCTTCTAGTCAATACCATTTTTTACGCAAGTACAATAGTAGAGGCCCTTTACAACGCTTATGTATTTTTTAATTCGCAACAGTTGTATAAAAAATATGCTAACACTAAGGGATCCGTCAGATATATACAGTATAATATAAACATACTTGCGCGCTGTGGCCATATTTTCCTGACATTTTAATAAATGTCTTTTGACAAAACGGGTCATGTAATTAATGTTACTACAGTATAACCAGCAACAAATTTACTTATCACACCCCGCACTAAGCCCATCCCCTCTCACCGCTTCATCTTGTACCAGCCACCAGAATATGCCACCACCTCCATCATTTGTTCACCGCCATTTCTGGAGCCCTCCAACCAAATTCCTACACCATAAAATAACATCACCCCCTTGTACAGGAAATCACATCTTTGCCGTTACAAACCTGAATTTAATAGGTCATTCCAACTTCAAAAATCAATTTCAAAGGGAAATCGATAATTGGACCAAGAAAATACCAAAGCCTCTGGCATATACACATGACATACGAACGGTTAATAATCCATGAGATAAAGTTTCTAAGGGATGTACCTCTGATGGAAACCCTGAATCTTTCATCAATGGCGATGGCTTGTGGAGTACCCTCTGGAGAAAGTTAATAAACAAAACTAAATTTCTAAAAAGGTTGAACCATTGAAGAAATTTACAAATAAAAAATAAGGAAGAGACATTAATTAAGCTTAAACCCTTCCCAATGACTCGCGAGCCAAGTAAGACCTGTTTTCAAGCGTGACTAAACAACTGAGACATTAATTAGCTCTCTGCCACAAAGATCTCATTTTTCGTCGTCAGATGTAAATAGCAAGAAACAAAATTAATTTTAGTGGAGGCTCTTACCTGTAAGTTAACGCAATAATAAGAAAAGAACAAAAAAAAACCATCATCACAACGAAGAACAAATGAACAAAAGTAAAAAATAACAGTGAGTGAAGAACAAACAACACAAAATATTAAATTCAACTAAAAGTAAAAATAGTCTCTTCAAGCCAAAATTATAACAAAATCACTATGTAAACTAAAAGAACAGATGGATTGAACACCCCCCCCCCCCCCCAAAAAAAAAAAAAAACTCTAAATAAACAGTAAATTTGAACCCTTGTCGAAACCCCAAGAAAAAGGAGAAGAAAACTATTTTCAAGGATATCTAACAACGCTTAACCAAAATCGTAGACTAAACTCCGAAAACTCCAACACTTGTGAAACTGGAAGTTCGTGGTGGTAGATGAAGTTCCAATTATAGAGAGTTAAGGCTTTGAATGAGAACGAAGAGAGAGATTGAGAGGAAGATTTGCCACCAACTTTCTGAAATGAGAACGAAAAATGATTTGCATGACTAAACATACTAATCGAAATCCAAAAAAAATGTTCTCTTTGAACATAAACATAGATCAAAACTAAACCGTAGATTTTTACTCTTTGAATTTGATAAACCACATCTTTCTAATCCCACCTCAAAACTTCGCTTACCTGCAAATAATAAACATCAAAGCCCAAAAATTAAAAAATTAAAATTAGAGATACACAATATAAAAAGAGGAGATGAGGATTAATTTTAACAGATAGAAAGAGAGAGTAGAACATCTTTGGAATTTGAGAAGAGAGAAAGGAAGATTGACATGTAGGAGATGATATTGACGTGGGGCATGTGTTAACGTGTGAGAAGAAAGGGGCATGTGTAAACGTGTAAGCATGGGAGACACAGTTGGTACTTTTTTCCCCATTTAAGTGGTAAGGGTGAAAAGATGGGATGGGTGGGAGGCTCGAGGTTCATTTTTAAGCGTGGGATACAGTTCATGTATTTATGCAATCGTCCAGGTGGCAAACTCTTAAAACATTAGACTCTTAAAATTCAATCCTAGCCGTGAGTTAGCCATGAAAGAGAGAGTGAACAAACTGATAAAATTATTTTGACCAAAATATCCCATATTTTGAATTAAAATGTAATTTTGAAAAGTAAAAAAAGAGAGGAAAATTAAAATTATGAGGGGTAAAAGAGAGATTACAGAAATAATTTACATTGATGACATCATCTTGTAAACTTATGACATACATAAGTTTACTACTTTATTATAAATATATATATATATATATATATATATATATATATATATATATATATATACATTTGACGAGTTGCAGCTATTGTGGAAGCTGTAGGTTATTGATATTAGACGCCGCTATCTCTTCATTTTATTCCTAGTTATATATAGCAAAAGAGAAGAGAAATAACAACAAATGGGTCAGAACCCGATTGTAAACATATTTGTTTTAGCAAGTATTTAAAACTGCATTAATGCAGTTATTATGTGCATTTTAGTTCTGAACTCTCACATGAGATCCTCACCCCTCCACTAATGTGCACACCTAGTGTACGTGTACCCTAACCTAGTTATCCATATTATTCTCAACTAGGTCATAGAAATATACTACTAATTCTAGCCCGTAAGAGAATTCCATATCGCCCATACAATACGCTATTTAATACCTCACTCCCATTATCTGCATTTGATATTCCCTGTTCTAATAGTAAAAACTTTATCCCCTTAAGTTACATTGTTTTCCAACATTTACATATTTGCTAATTTCACACATTAGGATTATTCACAAATATATAAATATATATATATATATATATATATATATATATATATATATATATATATATATATATATATATATATATATATATATATATATATATAGTCAAATCATCCCTATACATATATATATACAAATCCTACGCCCCTTGGTTAGTACCACTTGGCGCAATGCATACTCTGCTATTGCATCCCGGTGCATCGCTCGTTGCATAAAGGACAACTGGTTCGGTGTCTCTTATAAACCATAAATCTCATAACACAAATATTGGAGGCAAGCATACTCACCAGCTAAATGGGACACGCACACAAATATTGGAGGCAAGCATACTCGCCAGCTAAATGGGTCACGCACATACCTACGCTCCCATTCAACCGTCGAAACTATCCTACGGAATAGATAGCATGTATACAAGTTCATATGCTCTAGGTACAAGTCAAATATCCCCCCATTGGGTCACCCAATATAAGATTGCCCACTGCACGATACCTCCTCCCGATAGCAAGCAGCATAGGTATGCTTATACACATAATTAGCATAATCATAAAATAATAGGCATTCCCTAAACCTTATAAAAATTCAGGTATTCACCCAACCCATATTTATATTTCTACACGTAGTATACTTCTCTTTACTACTTATGCAATTAACTCGATCATTTACACTTTCGAAATGTCCAAGGTTAATTCACCTATTCCATCCTTAAGGTATTATCCTAGGAATGCTTCCCAAATAATTCTGTACTAAGCTAATATCAGTAAATGGCAGTTTTCCTCACTCAACTAACTGTGTAACATGATTTGGGGAAAAATGAGAATTTCTGGGTTTTTCTGGGACCTCTCATTTGAACGAGTTAACAAGTCGTTTGAATGACTTTGCTTCTCGTTCGAACGAGACTCCATCTCGTACGAACGAGATGGGGTTTTTCCCTGGTTTGGCCAGATTTGTTACGTTTTACTGTTCCTACTTCATCTTCCTCAAAATTTAAGTCCCATAACCTCTAAATTTCTCAACCCCAACACCAAAATAGTAATCCTAATTAATGTTCTAACATGGATAAATGATTTCCCTTAACTATGAAATATTAATTCATCATAAATCAGTTATAAAATCCAAAATACCCAATTTAACAATTTAAAATCCTAGTTCATCAAATTTCCATACAAGAACATCAATCTCAATTTCGTCCATCATCAATAATCATCAATTTGGGATTCCTAAACTATCTACATGAGGGATTCATCTTACTTTAATCTCCAGATTTTAATTAATGCCATTAATCCTCCAATTTCATCAAAACTTATAAATCAAAGAGTGAATATAATACACCTACACTAATATTAACATGCTTGTTGCTATAAATTGCAAGAATTAAACACTTGCCTTAATTTCGACGGTCTGATTCGGTGTTGATATGTGTATGGGTGCGTTCCTCGACTCGCGATCTACACTTTGGTATAGTTTTTTGGTGTGTGTTCTTGGGTGAGGCACCAAGAACACCAATAGTCTCCTCTACCTTCCTCTGTGCCTCTCTATTTTCTCTCTCGTGGGTTTAGAACTGATAACTCTTATCTAACCTTAGTGCATCCATAAATTATTTCCCAATTTTCGTCCATATTATTACCCCAAAATTCTAAAGGATAAAAATACCTCTACGGGGTGCCGGTTAGGCCTAAAAACATCCCGAAGTCCCAATAATACCCCCGGGTATAGTTTTCTGACTATATCGACCCTTTTGGACTAAATGACGCACTCGAAATTACTATACGAGTTATACAAAAATAATTTATCTTTTTATTCCATTCATTTAGTCCCGACACATCTCACACGTGCATCCTGACTTAAAATACCAAACTGTCGTATTTCGAACTCCGACAATTTATAAAGATTTTATAATTCCATATTACATATACCCATAGTAATAATTAATGATTTTCGTCAATAAGTATTAACCCTTGGCACGCTAGTTAATATTTATTTTGAATTCAGATTAATTAATATTTAAATTTCTCGACCTTTTTAATTTAATTAATCGAATAATAATAATTAATTCCCATAATTATTTAATATAATAAAAATATGGGGTATTACATGAACCACCCTAATAACATATTTTAATAAAATCATATAAAGGCAAAGGCAAACCTAAATTATCCCCCCAAACCCAAAGATCTAAATCATTAACCCCAAAGCCAAATAACTAATTAACTGTTACTATAGGTCGACCGCTCATCTATCGGTCGTCTGCTCGCTTCTGATTTGCCAAAAATCCACTATGAACTTCATTTTCCCCAAATCAACAAAACTCAAACCAAAACTCCAATAATGGTCCCAAAACCTCCATTTAAGATCCATATAACATCTAATTAATATAACCACGAATAAAACATGATTAAAAGGAATTATAATATAAAAGTCCCAATTTTAATTCAAGTTTAAGTCATAAAACTCAATTATCTAATAAGAACCCTAAAACTTTAATCTCAATCAATTAAATTCCAATCTCTACTGATTTATACATATAATCAAGGGGTTTATGAATGATTCAACCTAAAAGTCAGGTCCTATACATAGTCTAATAATTTTAACTCAGATTTATATACAAATCAACCAAACTAATAAAAAATTATTCTAATTTCAACTTAATTAGTCAAATTACAAATTTAATCAAATTAATTTATATAAATCAGATCGAAATCATAATTAGGGTTTGGAGTTAAATATATAGGCATAATCTAAATCAAGACCAATCAAATAAAAATTCAAATTTAAATTGCCTTAAAATTTGATGAAGAACAAGGCCCAAAATCTTTTAGAATTCCCTCCTCTTCTTTAAGTCTTCCTCTCTCTAAGTTGTAAGATCCCCAAATTATGTTTATATATTAAATGAACCTTCCAATAAATCATTAGACCTTTTAAAAACGAAATTGGGTTTGATCACATAACAAGTCCTTAAGTAACTTGTTAAAATGAACCTTTAACTACTCTAAAAATCCCCCAATACATTACACTAACCCAATAGGCCCAAAATACCTTATTTAAAGTTAAAAACCTTTATTTTAAATGTTTCCAAAACTCATAAATAATTAAGCTTATAAGTCAATATTAATAAATTCCACAGATACAAAATATTAACCAATTTAAGTTAAAAATCTTTCAAGTCATAATTTATTGGTTTGGGTGTAACACGACATTTTGCTTGACTAATTCATAATCGTTGGATTCCTACGCTGAGGGGATAATTTAAACAAGGAAACCCTAAATATTAGACCTTGGACCAATCCATAGTCTCCCATAATATGCAGTTATGTTCAAAATATTTATTAATATTTTACCATGTCTTGATTTCCAATTTATTTGTATTACCTATGTGTGTATCTACATATATAATGATGTAACACGTTACGAACACACAATTTATACATATTATTTTAGTATATAAAAATTAAGCACCCTATATCTTTAACTCACTTGAGTCTACCTTATATAGGAGCTTTTCTAGTTTGAAAATAGTGACAAAATTGAGTCATATCCTAGTCTACCAAAGAGCCTCAGACACTAGATATCAAATTTCTCTAAAAATCTCAAAGGTAGAATACCAACACTTCACCTAGGATTGCATTCATTTGTCTCATTCTCTATAATTTAGGTGTGTGTGTGTTAATTCCCATAAAAATAATTTTTTAATAATTTTGGGGATATGTTAAATAATTTTTAGGAATTTATAAAACATTCTTAAACATTTAAAAGTTGGCTTTAATAATGTTGTTGGTTGATTTATAATTTACTATTCTTCCCTAAACCTTTCTTGGGTAGGATCCGAAAGCGGCAGAGACTTCTGTGGTGGAAAATGAATTGTTGAGCATAAAAATCGCACTCTTAAAGAACTGGCCTATTTGATGATTCATGCGAAAAACTTACCTAAATATTTCTGGGTAGAATCCATTCGTACAACTTGTCACATAATGAATCGAGTATATCTAAGGAAAAACACCAAACAAACATCCTATGAACTTTGGTATGGGAATAAACCTAACCTAAAATACTTTAGAACCTTTAGCAGTACTTGCTATGTATGCAAGGATAGAGAGCATCTGTCTAAATTCGAAACCAGAGGAGATAAAACTATTTTCTTGGGGTATTCTCCAAATAGTAGAGCCTACCGTGTTTACAATCTTCATACCAAAACCTTAATGGATCCATTAATGTAGTTGTATGTGACACTAAGGTAGAAAGTAAGATCAAAGGACCAACTATAGTGGATGAATTCGAAAATACTTTAACTTATGATTCTCTAGAGATAGATGATTATTTACCAACAAAGACCCCTGAAGTGCCTAACTGGGTTTCCAAAGATCGTCCTTTAGATAGTGTAGTTAGTAACCCTACTGCACCAGTTCGTACAAGATCCCAACTACATACTCTTGCTCAGTATGCATGCTTTGTTTCTCTTATAAAAACAAAGAATGTTAATGAATAACTGAATGACCTATTGTGGATAAGTGCTATGAAGGAGGAGATTATTCAATTTGTCATTCATGATGTATGGTATCTTGTACCCCGACCAGAAAATAACAGGGTTATTAGAACACGCTGGCTTTTAAAAAATAAAACAGATGAATATGGGATGATTATTTGGAATAAAGCTAGATTAGTTGCCCATGGCTACTCTCTGATTGAAGGAATAAATTTCAAGGAAAATTTAGCACTTGTCACTCGCCTTAAGTCTATTCGCTTACTTTTTGCAATAACTTGTTATTTGCATTTCACACTTTATCAAATGGATGTGAAATTTGCTTTCCTTAATGGTATCTTGAACGAAGAGACCTACGTAGAACAAACCAAAGGGTTCATTGACCCTCATCATCCAAATCACGTCTACCGACTTAAAAAAGCTCTATATGGGTTAAAACAAGCTCCTAGAGCTTGGTATGAATGTCTATCGACCTTCCTTATAAATAATGGTTTTAAACGAGGAGGGAATGATCAAACTATTTTTGTCAAAAACTTTGGCAGAAATATTACCATAGCCAAAGTATACGTAGACGATATCATTTTTGGATCTACCTCCCCAACAGATGTCAAAACATTTTCTAACATTATGCATAAAGAATTCCATATGTCACTTATGGGGGAGTTACAATTCTTCTTAGGTCTTCAAGTTAAGAAAAATTCAGATGGTTTATTTGTATCGCAATCCAAATACGCTTTAGAGATTATCAAAAAGTTCAATTTAGAAACTACCAAAGATGCTAGGACTTCTATGAGTACTTCAGTTAAACTATCAAAAGATGAGAATGGAAAATCCATCGACTCAACCTTATATCATAGTATGATAGGAAATCTTTTATACCTTACTACCTCCCGTCCTGATATCATGTATGTTGTTTGTGTGTGCGCCCGATATCAAAATAATCCTAAAGAGATTCATTTAATTTGCGTTAAAAGAATTATAAAATATGTTAAAGGAACTCTCAACTTAAGACTTTCGTACACAAATGACACATCTAGCACGATAATTGGCTACACCGATGCTGATTGGGCTAGGTGTTCTGACGATAGTAAAAGTACATCTGGAGCATGTTATTACATAGGTAATAATTTGGTTGGGTGGAATAGTAAGAAATAAAATTGCACTTCTTTATCCAAATCTAAATCTGAATATATCGCCGCAGGCAGTTGCTGTGCTCAATTACTTTGGCCAAAACAAATGTTAAGAGATTATGGTATTATTGAAGAACAATTACATCTCTATTGTGACAATCAAAGCGCAATTAATATTTTCAAAAATCATGTTCAACACTCTAGTAGCAAAGATATTAAAATTCGACATCATTTTATACGCGAGTTAGTCGAATAAAAGGAATTGGAGATTAATTACCTGCCTACTGAATTGCAATTAGATGATTTATTCACTAAACCCTTGGACAATATACGGTTTGAATCCTTATGCAAATCAATTGGGATGGTTATGGCAGAATTATAATATATCGTTGATGTTTATGCTTTGATATTTCTCTCTCTTATCTGTGTGTAGACCCTTTGTCCATTTGAGAAAAAATGGGGGAGAAGCTTTGAGTCCACTTGGACATTATTTTGATTACTTCAACTAAAAATCTTAACCTTAGTTATCTTTTTTTTAGAAGATCAGTACCACATGTTATCAGAATGTTGTTAGGGTATTGGTTTGTATTTAGTTGAGTAATATAATTTTCTTTTCAATGATATGGGTAGTTAGAATTTTGTATAGGAATAGGATTTTCTTATTAAATTTGTATCCCTACATGTCCTTGATGACTCAAAAGAGACTTTATCTCATATTTCCAAAGGGGGAGATTGAAGCACCCTATATCTTTGACTCATTTGAGTTTACATTATATAAGAGCTTGTCTAGTTTGGAAATAGTGAAAAAATTGAGTCATATCCTAGTTTACCAAAGAGCCTCAGACACTACATATCAAATTCCTCTAAAAATCTCAAAGGTAGAATACCAACGCTGCACCTAGGATTGCATTTATTTGTTGCATTATCTATAATTTAGGTGTATGTGTGCTAATTCCCATAATTTTTTTTAATTATGTGGGTCGATTTATAAAACATTTTTAAACATTTTTAAACATTCTCTATAATATTTTTTTAGGAATTTATAAAACATTTTTAAACATTTAAAAGTTGGCTTTAATAATGTTGTGGGTTGATTTATAATTTCCTATTCTTCCTACCTTACTTGGGTAGGATCCGAAAGCGGAAGAGACTTTTGTGGTAGGAAATGCGATTTTTTAGAAATAAAAAACACGCGTTTTAGGCTTGATCACAACCCTACACATGTTGATCAATGAGTGACTGGATTTGTGTTTGTTTACTCTCATAACCTTAATACATAATCTTGTCCATTGGATCAAATTCTATCTACAGTCTACATATCTTTACCTCAATCTTTGTGATATCAAAGAGAACCAATCGAAATGCTTTTAATAGCGGTCCATGTTCAGTCGTAAGATTTACATCGTTAATGCTAGACTTAATCTCAACCATTGATCTTGTAAAAACTTTCCAGATCCTTACTGTCATAGTATAAATAGAGACCAACTGGTGAATGTTTCCAATCTTTTGATCATTTTGAGTCCTGAGAGAAAATAAGAGAAGAGAGAGAGAAATAGAAACCCTAATCAAACTCCGGCCAATCTTTCACTAGAAAACCCTTCTGTGAGTTTGAGTGAGTTCAAAAGTGAGAAGAACTAGCCTTTCTAGTCTTTAATCTCTTGTCCAACCAAGTGACAAAGTTTAGATTTCAATTTCTTTTCATATAAATTTGAGATCTCAAACTGTGTGATACATATCAATTAGATCTTGTTAAGTTTGATTTCTTTTTTCAAGAAATCGTATTTGTTGGTTGTTTTTACTCTTATATTATTGTTTTCAAAACCAGAACCAACAAACTTATTTCTGTTCTCAGTTTATGAGAAAAATCAGGTTTAGATTTAGTTAAGATCTTGATTGGGGTTTTACACTTTCATGAATATTTCACATTTCATGAAATAACTTTATAAAATAAAATAAAGAAAGTGTTCAGGACCTTGACTGCCTTTTATAGTAAGGTTCCCTCAAGATCTGTGGATAGAAATAAAGATCTGTGGTCTGAGACTATCAAAGAAACTGTGAATAAAAAATTTCTATTGCATCTTAGAACAATATTTTTAATTTGTTAGGAATATTACCTGTATAAGTGTGTGTATGTGTGTTGCATGCATGTGATTAGGCGCTTCACAACTTATACTTATTACACTACAACAGTAAAGAAGTGTTGGTAGAGAGATTATTGACTTTAGAGTTGACGTAAATCTAAAGGGAGAAGAGGTTACAAAGTCGGGAGAACAATCTCAATATCAAAACCTTCAGAGGAGTCAAAATAATCCAAAGGAGTTGGTAAACATTCTGGACTTAGGTTAGATCTGCTTGTGTGTTTGGTTGGTTATATGGTTTGTAATCTGTTACTTTATTTTAGTGGATTTTGAAAACACACTATATGGTTGACCTACTTGGATCTGTGCCATATAGGAGTTCCAACTAGTTTGGATATAGAGACAAAATCGCTTTAGATTTTTTTGAGTTACTCTATATCGAAAAAGGCATCAAGCTTCATTAAAGTATCCTAGTCCAAGCGCCAAGAGATAAACGACAAAGGGAAGTATTTTTTCTTGAACCACATTAGGACACACACTGCATATTTATCTTATATGTGTGCGCAATTTTTTAGTGGTTGGACCTCGTCAAAACATATTTTAATCATGCTAAATATTTTTTTTCTTGATTAATTAAAATGTGGGTTTTAAATGTTTGAGGCTAAAATTAAAAAAAATTACTTTTTAAGTTGAAAAACGTTTGTGGTGCAATTTGAATTTTTCAAATCTCTTTAAAAATCACATGCGCTGGTATCTCAATTGTGTTTGGCCGATCACATTTTTTTAAACACAGCACAGTGTGTTTCTCCAGGATTGTAATCCCGTTCCTTGAATTAATCGACGAACCAAAGCCGTTCCAGCCTCAATCTATGTCATCACTCATTCAGCCAATCAGTGTCATCAAGGCTAAACCGTGAGATACCCATATCAGCCAACTGTCGTTTTATTACAGTCGTAAGCGATGCTGAACCCCATATGGGTTCGCGATTCTCAGCCCTAGGATCTGTGTAGAAATGATCCTCGTCGTTCGCTTATAACCGACCTTTTGAATCAGGGAATAAAACCTCTCTAGGGTTTGCGATTTTGTGTGGGAGAAATTAGAGAGAGAGCAGTGGCGGTGTGAGAAAAACAGAGAGTAAGAGAGAAAGAGTGAAACCAAGAAGAAGAGAGAGCAGGTCGGCGCCGTAGAAGAGAGAGAGAGAGAGAGAGAGAGAGAGAGAGATCAAACCACCTTACCGGATTTCTCATCCGAAGGCAGAACGAGAGAGAGAGAGAGAGAGAGAGGGTTGTGAGAAATCAGGAACGAGAGAGAGAGAGAGAGAGTTCAAAACCTCCCTGTTCAATCTTTATTCAGATTATTCCACACACAAATACCCACATTCTTTATTGACCAAAAATCCAAACAATAGACCCATTTTAGAATTAAATACTTTGGGGATTTGTTTGATATTGGGGTATTGGTGGTGTGCTTATATTGAAGACCCTCTTCAACATTATATCTCTCTAAGAACCCCTTTAGATCACTTGTAAGGTTTTTTTAGGGTTCTTGAATTCTTTTTCTTGGATCATTTGAATTTGTGGTTATTGTTGCTGTTTGATCCAAGATAAGTAATCTCAAATTTATTTTGAGAAATTTGACTTCTATTATTTTTTTTTTGTATATTCTCAGATTTGAAATAATTTTTGTTTCAAAAATATTGTTTCACATTTTGTGAAATCAATTTGAACATAAATAAATTTTGTTTGAAACAAAAACTTGAAATATTTTTGTGACAGATCTGAAAATTTCTTAAAGTCACATTGTTCAAAGAATATTTGAAATTACTTGTATTTCATATAGAAGTGGCTTGTAATTTGTAGGTATTTGCTTGTATTATTCATCAAGAGGGTGAGAAGCATTTTATTGCATCTAGTTTAATTCATAAACACTATCACTCTCACATGAACACTAGGATTTGTGGTTCTTAGTGAAGTATTTTGTTTGTCGGGGCTGCTGAAATCCGGGATTCAAGGACAATAAGGAAGCTGCGTGGAGAAGAACAAATCAAGAAAGAATGCCGTTGAGAGTGGAGTAAACTCGGGTATGTACATTTTCTGTTCTTGTATTTTGGTTCTTAGTTGCATGCTTTAGGGTTGTAACTTGATTGTGATTTTAGTGGACTTTTTCATTTTGTTCCGTAGAGGGAGCCGTGGACGTTTCCCTAATTTAGGGTTTTACCACGTTAAAAAATCGCGTGTTAATTTGCCCGAATCTTCTTACTTACTTTGGTGAATAATATCGTACTCGAGACTTAATTGAACGTTTTTATTTTAACAAACTCAAGGTTATCAATCTAACGAATCCATAAAACATATTCAGAAAAATTATTTTAACACATCTAGTGTTTATTTTGAAAAGAGTTTCATTCAACGAGTTTATATCGGAGTTTACTAAACTTATAAATTTATGTTATTAATCTTGTAAACGCAATTTTTTCAAGTGGTATCAGAGCGGGTTTATCAAAAGATATTTTTAATCCTGAAACTCCAGAAATTGTTTTTGAAATCCTATTCTGAATATGGATGAAAGATTTGAGAAGTTTGTAAACCTTTCCCGACCACCACTCTTTGATGGAAACAACTTTTCGTATTAGAAAGTACGAATGGTTGCTTTCATTCAAGGAACACTTGGTGGTGATGTTTGGGATATGATTGAAAATGGTTATGAACATCCAACTAAGTCTTTGTCTGATATTGATCCCACAGGAGTTAAGAAACTTCTTAGCGAATTTACTATTGTAGAGAAAAAGAAATCTCTCGATAATAATAGGGGCAAGAATGCTATCTTTATGTCTATTAACGAGCATGGGTTTAAATGTATATCTATTTGCTCTACTTCTAAGGAGGCATGGGACACTCTAGTCACCGTACATGAGGGTGATGAGCGAGTTAAGGCCGGAAAAACACAAATGCTTGTCCAACAGTACAATACTTTGATTATGGATGACAATGAGTCATTTGATGATTTCTATATGAGGTTAACCGACATTTTTACAAAATTACATGCAAATGGTGTAACCTATACTAGAAAAGAAATCGTTCAAAAGATTCTTATGTCATTACCCGCTAGGTTTGACCATAAGCGATATGCCATAGAGGAAATGAATGACCCAAATCTAACTCCGGAATTGCTAAGTAGCAAATTAAGAACCGTTGAGATGGAGTTAGAGTTCAAAAAGCAATTGACTGCCCGTAACAAAAGACTCACTAGACCTAATGTTGCGTTTTCATCACAATTGACTTCACCTAAAGTCAGTCCCTTAGACTTTGACCTTGACTTGAATGATGACTGTGACTTAGATCACCTTGACAATCAAATAGCTCTTATGAGCAAGCATTTCAAAAAGATTATCAAATTCAGAAATGCTTTAGCCTATAAAAAGGGCAAACAAAATTATCAAGGTAATCAAAATCATAAACCTCATGAAAGATATGACAACAAAAGGACTTATGACAATAGTAGACCTAAAATAGACATGAAAGATGTCAAATGTTATGGATGTGGAAAAATGGGACATATAGCTAATAAATGTCCAAATAAGCCTACCAACAATACTAGGGCTAATTTGTGTAAGACATGGGACGAATCTAGTGATTCTGATGGAGATGAAAATGAGTCAACCCATAATTATGAGTCCTATATGGCTTTCTATGCTAGGATAATATACCGCGATGATGATGAAATTGAGTCTACTCATGATTCTATTGCTCCTACTATTGCATCTGCTGTTGAAAATATTATGACTTTTGATGATGAAAATGACATTGCTAGTGATAACTTAAGGGTGTGTCAAACTAAAAGCATTGTCGTTAAACCTGAAGTGTGTGTGAGTTCCACATATGAAATGAGTGAAATAGGAGACACTTAACGCGATACATTTAGTGATTCTGTTGATGATCTTCCAGATCTTCATAAGCTATACAATAAAATGGTTAAGAAAAGTGCTCGTCTTGATAAAACGGTTAAACAACTGAATGAGCGTATTGACTTACTTAACAAGACTATTAGGAAGAATGCTGAAGAATTTACAGCACAATGTGTTGCCCATGAGACTAAAATTGAAGAATTTTCTGCAAAAATAGAAAATCATTCTGAGAAAAATAATATTTTGGAACAAAAATACAAGTCTAGCTTGGTAGAACTTGAAGAATCTAAGCAAAAAGTTTCAAATGTGTTTAAAAAATGCTTAAACTTTGAAACTCAAGCTAAGTCCTACGATGAAATTGTTGTAGGAAGCAAGTTTGATTCTGAAGATAAATCTGGTTTTGGATTTGGAGAAAAAGTTTATACTAGAAAAAATGTTTCTCCTAAAAATGTTGTTTTTGGAAAACAAGGCCAGAATTCTCAAAACACTCAGAAAAAAATTTGTTTTAAAAATATCTCTAAGGTAAAACAAAGTGATGATTCTCAAAAGCCAAAATCTAATGGTTCAGCTAAGTATGTCTGTCCACCTATTAGAAACCAATATAAAAACCCCAAAGCCAATGACACTTGGATGACCATTCCTATTAGAGATAAACCTATCTTCAAAGACTTTAGTAATAAAGTCAAGTCCTCCACACGTCAGTATTGTTCATACTGTGATGTCTATGGTCACTCCATTACTCTATGTTTTCAAAAGAGATTGTATACACCTACTTATTCAAACTTTAACTATTCTAGAAAGAGTAGGAATACTTATGTTCTCCCTAGATAGGTCACTCACAACTCTAAATATAAAAAGAAGGGAGGACCTAAAACTAAGAAGAAATCATTTAGAAAGACCAATCAAAACTTTTCTAAATCAAAGGCCAATCAAACTCTTAAAACTAGGCCTATTTGGATTAGAAAAGAAGACTTGCTACCCCAGCCCAAGTGCAACATTTTCATATCTTCTACTAAGGCACCAAGCACTTCGTCTGTATGGTATCTTAACTCCGGATGTTCTAAACATATGACCGGAGATGAAACTAAATTAACAAACAAAATGAACTTCCTTGGAGGTAGTGTTGTGTTTGGTGATGGAGTTTCATCTAAGATCATAGGTAAGGAACATTGGGCAAGGAAGGTCTCCCCGTGATAAATGATGTCCTCCTAGTTAAAGGTCTCAAGGCTAACTTGCTTAGTTTATCTCAATTTTGTGATTCCAATCATACCGTTTCCTTTTCTAAAACTGATTATAAAATTTTTAATGAAAAGGAAAAGTGTATTTTAATAGGAAACAGAAATGAGGATAATTGTTACACAGTCCTTCCTAAGTCTGAATCCTGTAATAGATTGGAACATATAAATTTTGATAATCTTCGTTAGAAAAGTTCCCATGAGATTGTTAGGGGATTGCTTAGAATAAAAAATTCTTTTAAACCCGTCTGTGGTCTTCGTCAGGAAGGGAAAATAAGCAACCCCTCTCATAAGAAAGTTAAAAATTTGGGTGTTAAAAAATGTTGTAAAGGCAATGGATATAAAAATAAATTTTGTGCGCCTAAGGCAACTCATCAGAACAACCTTACCGAAAGGATAGATAGAACCTTACAGGAGATGGTAAGGTTAAGCTACATGTGAAAACTCTACCTAAGTATTTTTGGGCCAAAGTTATTAAAACGACTTGTCATATGATTGATCAGGTATACCTTAGGAAGAATTTCAAATCTGTTAATGATATTCGATATCCATATCTTCGTAATGCTACTGGTATGATAGTTCTTACTTATTTTAACACTTCATACATATCCTCGGTAGTTGCATGCTAATAATTGGTTTTTGTGGAGTTAGGGCATGGTCGTTTCTCAAATGATAAAAGACGCCTCCTAATATCTGTTTAATGTAGGAGACCCTTGTATCTGCCCTTGCATATGTTATTGTTTGTGTTGTCGCATTATATCATATTCTCATGATTTATTTCTTTTTACCCCGTTGTATATTTGAGCAAAATTGGGGGAGAAGAACTTGAGTACCTATGCTGCGATGCATATCTTATCTTGTACTAACTAAACTAATATGCCATTGAGTGTTTATCTTTTTCAGGCATTTTTCAGACCCGATCGTATAACTTATCCTATTTATTAGGGTATTGGTTTGTATTGTAGTTGAGTAATGTATTTTCTTATCTTATTTTCGGTTCTAGGATGGGATTGAGTAGATAAAAACTTTTGTATCGGAACTCTTGGATTTTTCTTTTTCACCCACGAGTTCAGGATACTCAAGGGAATTTTGTCTCCACTATCCAAAGGGGAAGATTAAGAACACACTATATGGTTGACCTACTTGGGTCTGTGCCATATAGGAGTTCCAACTAGTTTGTATATAGAGACAAAATCGCTTTAGTTTTTTCCGAGTTACTCTATATCGAAAAAGGCATCAAGCTTCATTAAAGTATCCCAGTCCAAGCGCCAAGAGATAAACGACAAAGGAAAGTATTTTTTCTTGAACCACATTAGGACACACACTGCATATTTATCTTTCATGTGTGCGCAATTTTTTAGTGGTTAGACCTCGTCAAAACATATTTTTAATCATGTTAAATATTTTTTTTCTTGATTAATTAAAATGTGGGTTTTAAATGTTTGAGGCTAAAATTAAAAAAAATTACTTTTTGAGTTGAAAAACGTTTGTGGTGCAATTTGAATTTTTCAAATCTCTTTAAAAATCACATGCGCTTATATCTCATTTGTGTTTGGCCGATCACGTTTTTTTAAACACAGCATAGTGTGTTTCTCCAAGATTGTAATCCCATCCCTTGAATTAATCGACGGACCAAAGCCATTCCAGCCTCAATCTGTGTCATCACTCATTCAGCCAATCAGTGTCATCAAGTCCAAACCGTGAGATACCCACATCAGCCAACTGTCATTTTATTACAGCCGTAAGCGATGCTGAACCCCATATGGGTTCGCGATTCTCAGCCCTAGGATCTGTGTAGAAATGATCCTCGTCGTTCGCTTATAACCGACCTTTTGAATCTGGAAATAAAACCTCTCTAGGGTTTGCGATTTTGTGTGGGAGAAATGAGAGAGAGAGAGAGAGTAGTGGCGGTGTGAGAAAAACAGAGAGTAAGAGAGAAAGAGTGAAACCAAGAAGAAGAGAGAGCAGGTCGGCGCCATAGAAGAGAGAGAGAGAGAGAGAGAGAGAGAGAGAGAGATCAAACCTCCTTACCGAATTTCTCATCCGAAGGCAGAACGAGAGAGAGAGAGGGCTGTGAGAAATCAGAAATGATTGAGAGAGAGAGAGCGTTCAAAACCTCCCTGTTAAATCTTTATTCAGATTATTCCACACACAAATACCCACATTCTTTATTGACCAAAAATCCAAACAGTAGACCCGTTTTAGAATTAAATACTTTGGGGATTTGTTTGATATTGGGGTATTGGTGGTGTGCTTATATTGAAGACCTTCATCAACATTATATCTCTCTAAGAACCCATTTAGATCACTTGTAAGATGTTTTTATGTTCTTGGATTCTTTTTCTTGGATCATATTAATTTATAGTTATTATTGTTGTTTGATCCAAGATAAGTAATCTCAAATTTATTTTGAGAAATTTGACTTCTATTATTTTTTTCGTGTATATTCTCCGATTTGAAATAATTTTTGATTCAAAAATATTGTTTCACATTTTGTGAAATCAATTTGAACATAAATAATTTTTTTTTGAAACAAAAACTTGAAATATTTTTGTGACAGATTTGAAAATTTCTTGAAGTCATATTATTCAAAGAATATTTGAAATTACCTGCATTGCATATAGAAGTGACTTGTAATTTGTAGGTATTTTCTTGTATTATTCATCGAGAGGGCGAGAAGCATTTTATTGCATCTATTTTAATTCACAAACACTATCACTCTCACACGAACACTAGGAGTTGTGGTTCTTGGTGATGTATTTTGTTTGTTGGGGCTGCTGAAATCCGGAATTCAAGGACAACAAGGAAGCTGCGTGGAGAAGAACAAATCAAGAAAGAATGCCTTTGAGAGTGGAGTAAACTCGGAAAGGTACGTTTTCTGTTCTTGTATTTTGGTTCTTAGTTGTATTCTTTAGGGTTGTAACTTGATTGTGATTTTAGTTGACTTTTTCATTTTGTTCCGTAGAGGGAGCCGTGGACATTTCCCTAATTTAGGGGTTTACCACGTTAAAAAATCGCGTGTTAATTTGCCTGAATCTTCTTAATTAATTTTGTGAATAATATCGTACTCGAGACTTAATTGAACGTTTTTATTTTAACAAACTCAAGGTTATCAATCTAGCGAATCCATAAAACATATTCAGAAAAACTATTTTAACACATCTAGTGTTTATTTTGAAAAGAGTTTCATTCAACGAGTTTATTTCGGAGTTTACTAAACTTATAACTTTTTGTTATTAATCTTGTAAATGCAATTTTTTCAGATTTTTCTTTTGAGATGTAGAGACCTCCATGGATGTTTCCCTAATTGGGTGGGGTTTTACCACATTAAAATCTTGTGTTCTTGCATACTTACTCTTCCTCTCATCACCTTCTTAAGGTTGTGCTGATTTAGAACCTATAGAAGTTTTGTTTTTCAAAACTGGTACGCTTATATCTAAATAACTCGTTTATTTAATTTTTATACACATCTTGTGTTAGCTGTTTGTTTTGATTAAAGAGTTTCTTCAAAAAACTGTTCGGAGCCATTTAAACTGTTTAATCTTGAATTAAACGACTTAAGTGGTGATTTTTAAAAAAATACAGGGTATTACATTGATCAATACTTAGTTTCTCAACAAAACAATCACATTTCCCAGTTTGACTTTACTAATTTTGATGATTTTTGTATCTGGATTCATAAATTTGATACACACGATAACACAACACGAAAATTATAAGTTAATGTCTTATCGAGTTTGAGTCAATATCGGGTTAAAACGATAAAATAATTAAGATAATGATTCGAGTTTGGTAATTATGATACAACTGACATGATAACACAACATGAATTATAAATTAATGGGTTTTGTCCTATCTGGTTTGAATTAATACCAGGTTAGCACAATAAACTTGTTAAGATAATAGTTCGAATTTGGTAATTAAGTTACAACCAATACGATAACACAACATAACAACATGGCATGATATTATAGATTAATGGGTTTAGTCCTGTTGGGTTTGGATCAATAGCAGGTTAACACTATAAACTTGTTAAGATAATGGTTCAGGTTTGATAATTATGATACAATCGATGCATTAACACCATAACTCTTTGCTTATCACTACACCAAAAATAACGATTTGGCACACCCCGATATTAAAATTTTGGCACAATTTAAAACAGTGCAAAATTCTGGCACAGTCTAATGACACTCTAGCACACTTTAAAATAGTGCCAAAATATGGCACTGTTTTAAAGTGCTCCAAAATTGAGTACACTTCACTAAAATATACAACACCCTAATTAAATTCACTATACTCACTTTAGTTTCCCGCTCACCCCGCTCACCCCTCTCTCTCCATCTCTCTCTCACACTCTCTCTCTCTCCGCGCACAGCTTTCCGCCCAACTCCCTCTCTCTCCGTGCACAAATCTTCGGCCACCTTCCTGAAATCTCTCTTTCTTCTACCCGCAATTGTCGATCTTGTCGTCTACGTTGGTAATCTCATTTTGCCTTTTATTCCATTTAATTAAAGCACTTTGTGTTTGCTTCTAATCAATTTCCCATGTTCGTTGCTACTTTGTGCTTTTAATTTTCTTAAATTTTCATTCTCGAATTATAATAAACTTGATAGTTTGATAAGTGACTAGATTTGGATATCAGTGATCTATACTTTGATAAGTGACTAGATTTGGAAAAAACATAAGAAAAATAGGGTTCCTAATTAACAATAAGTAATTCGAATTTAAATTTAAATTTCACGAAATAGGGTACGTTTTATGTTTTACTTATAAATTTCTCTTATTCATAGAACAAATTAGTTAACGTTTTTTTTTCTTTGTGGGTTTTGCGATTAGAGTTGAGTTGCATTATTGCGCACGTCCTTTGTCTTTAGCAGTGTTCTAAAAAATGCGCCTAGGCGCGAGGCTTTTTAAATACGCCAAGTTTTGGCCCTAGGCGTGGATCAAGGCGTGGTCAACGATGGTCAACGTTTTTTGGGACAAGGCGTGAAAAAACGGGCGTTTTTTGGGGGTAAGGCGTGAAAAACGTGAGTTTTTTAGAAGTAAGGCGTGGAAAGAGGCAATTTTTTTATTTTTTTTTTGTATTTTAAAAAATAGTATTTTAATTTGCAAATATTTAGACATATTTTTAAGGTATGTACCAATTTAGTATTTTAAATAGCCTTGTCATAGTCAAAAAATATTTAAATATATTTAAAAATGCCTAAACGCCTTTTTACGCCAAGGCCCGCCTAGGCTTCTAAGGCTTAAGGCTTGGCCTCCGCGCCTTGGTCACGCCTCGCGTTTTTTAGAACCTTGGTCTTTAGCATTTAATTTTTTGGATTTTTTAAATATCTTATCAACTGTGGTATAAGTTTTATTAAAATAGCCTTGAGCAAAACTAGTACAAATTGTAAAAATAGTTTGGTTCCTATCAATTATGAAATATGAAATTATAGACCTTAATTGTTTTTATTTTGATTGAAACAATTAATTTTGTAATATATTAATATAACTGTTATACGGTATGTAGTGGTGAAGAGAGATGGAAGGTGATAAAGTAATTAAAAGGGGTAGTTAGATTGTCGTGTCCATCCAATTTATGTGTTGCAATAGCAGTTAATGGAAATTGAAATAGCAAGTATGTGGTCAAGTGGGCATTGGATAAATTTATTCTAGAGGGAAAGGTTATGTTCAAGATGTTACATGTAGACCTAAGATAACTACAGTTCCAACACCAAGTAAGGGTGCGTTTGTTTTTTCTTTTACATTTTATCTTAATTTCAACTCTTAATTGTGAATCTGAAATATATGCTTTTATGTTGTATAAATAGCGTGTTTCAAATATTTGAGCTTCACAGGTTTTGTTTTGGCCAAATTTAGCGTTTACACATGTTGGGAACTTTCTTCACAAGCTCAATTATATGGATCTTATAATGAATTTGGCACAAAAAAACTAAGGGCACTTGAAGTGTTTGATAAAATTTCTGAATAGATAAAGTTGTTAGTTTTTAATATTTTACCACTTATAAACTAATTCATTTTTGTACTAAAAAAATAAAGTAATTCATTACTTTTTTTTTAATTTTAAATTTTAATGTTACAAGGGCCATTAGGATTTGGGAGATGGCGAATGAAAAACAGTCAACCTTCAATTGCATACTATTTTGAGTTGAGAAATATTTTGAACTATATGCTTATGTAGGTGTGACATTTGCAATTTCAGGTTGTCATACATGAGATTGAATTAGAAAAATATGGCATTCATAAGTACCCAAGGAAAGTGAAAATATTTACTGGAAGAGGGCCAAAGATCTGTTTCAGACAGGAGGAAGAGAGGAAGTGGAAATGATAAGCTTTATCACCCGAGGATTTGTTGTATCATTTGTTGGTCAGGTTTGGATAACTCCATTTAGAGTTAAGTGACATGAGCTTTTTTTTAGAAAATACTGATCATAATTATGTTCACAGAAAATCAAAATCAGTGTGATGTTGGCTGACATAAAATCTAGGAGGACACTATTTTTTGTGAAGCCAAAAGATAAGGAAACTTTATTCAGTTCAAACTTTTGGTGAATGACCTTTTGTTATTTTGCTTGAATGTTATATGAGAGCAAATCTCTAGCATCAAATGCCATTTTAATCGTTTGTTTTGTCTTGGCATTGTATCAATAATGAAATAAAACATTCTCAAGCACTCTGATCTCATGCACACTTCTGGAATCCATTGCCATATGGCGATGTCATTGGCAAGGCAAGTTATTCGAATTCTGTTTTTGGATTTAATAGCACATCTTTTGTTTCTAGAATATTTTTTTAAATGGATTGGCTAATGAATGGACAATCTATGTTATGGGAAATAATGGAGAGGAACTACTTTCTATGTTTAGAGGATATAGTGAAGTTGAGAAAGTTTAGCTTATCACGGATTCCATAATATGTAAGTCTTGGAGCTTCACCTAAATTGAATTAGTGTATCAAGTAGAAGATGGATATAAATTACTATGTAGTTGAACCAAGTCCACTATATTGTGTCTTTCTTCTCATCTTTAAAGTGTGTTCTTATTGTGATATATTCTATTTAGTCAAATGTGAGTGGAAGAACATTTATTACCACGTAATTTAATCCAAACTCATACCCGTAGTAGCTTGATTTTAAATTTTTTTCAAAATCGATTGTCGATTACTCTTTCAGCAATTGACTACTCTATTATCAACCTTTAGGTGTAATTTATGCATGTTTATGAATATGCATATATGTTCTTTTAAGCTCAATGATTTCTAAATTTTCTCAGGATTTCCAATGCTTGAGGAAAATGTTGTGAAGGAAGCCTTAATCGCCCATTGATTCCGCTCCGCATATATAGTGATTGTGAAGAACAAATCCACATTGACGAGAACGATGTAAGAGTAATAGGTCTCCACCTTAATGATAATTTTCAATTTCATAGTTGTCATGATGAATTGCACATATCAGCTTGTATGGATGAATTCATTATTCACTACATATGAACGATGTATAGCGATGCTTTTGTGAGTATCTAAATTACTATATAAGTGGGGGTGTAACACGGAATTTCAAATAATAGTGAGGATGAATGTAAAAAAATTACTCAATATTCGAACTCTTGTGATCTTAGTTTGTTGATCTATGTTTTCCTTGTGTAGATTGTATCGGAGATACGTAACACGATGGAATCTGTAGGCTTTGTTGAAATCGACACATCGACTCTACAAGTTTGAAAATTTCTTTATGTTCACGTTCGATTGATTTATCCTATGGTTATTGTTGTGTGATTAAAGGAGCTAGAAAGATTAGAAAACATACATGTTTAATAAAAAAATCATTTCTTTTTAGACAAATGAAAATGTTAATAATTGTAATGCAAACTTGGATAGACCTTTACTACTGAAATCGTCAAAGGATCGTCTTTTGAGAATACGACGATAATTTGAAAACATCTTAAATTAGACTTAAAAGCATGTCGTTGGAGGGTGAAAACTCAAACTAGCCCCCAAACGGCCCAGTAAGAGGCACAAACACGTCGTATGGGGTCAATGTAACTCGTAGGGAGTTGACCGCGTAGTCACCGAACATGGTTTGAGAACATGATGATTGTAAGTACCCAGAATTAAGACCATGGGACTGGACAAGTAGCCCATTTCTGGCGGCCCAAAGTCCAGGCCCCCCATTTCTCATTTAACTATCCGATCTCTTCCCACGTTCCCATTAAGGGAGGTTATAGGGAGAGATGGAAAACGTGGGGGAATCCAACAACCCCACTTACCTGAACATACATGTATATATTGAACCCTAGGTCCAAGGCAAAAGGACAAATTGTATTCTCTGTAATCACTCTCCGGAGTATATAGAAATAACATCGACTGCACCACCGTGGACGTAGGCACTTCTTTACTGAACCACGTACATCCTTTGTTGTGTGATTGTCATTTTACATTCATGTTTCCTACTTGGTGATTGCCTTTCTCTTATCTGTTTGTGTTGCATAATAATTGTCACCACAATTGGCGCCGTCTGTGGGAAGCGTTCATCTTTCCATGAGAAGAGCCCACACTAAGAAAGGAGTTTAAAATGTCTGGTCACAGCAACAATGCTCCCCAAGCAGGGGATATTCAAGAACCACCTGCTCCTCGCAGGATTAGGTCTGAAGTTCGACATTCAGATCAGAGGGCTCGCTTGGAAAGGCCAGCCTCAGAAGAAAGCCAGGGACCAGCGAGGTCCACACATATATCTAGATTGATTGATGCATACGAGGTAAGGCTCCAAGAGCAGAGGGAGTCTTCTCGCAGGTACGAGGCTGAGAATGCTCGCCTGAAAAGAAGACTGGAAAGACTGGAGAGGGAGCTTCGTCCTGATAATAAGAGACGTCCATACCGCACTCCTAGCCCTCAGGCGAGCAAGTCTCGCAGCCGAGGAAGGAGCCCTAGGCGAGGATCTCAAAAGTTCGAGGGAGACGAATCCGATGACGACCTCCGCGAGCAGCTGCGAAGAGCTCGTCGTTACCAGAGCCCTGCTCGCAACGATGAGAACATACGAAATCTGGTCCGCAGGGAGCTAGACCAGCATCTTTCCCACCACGAAACCACATTGACCCGAGAACTCGCTAAGCGAGCTCTCAAAACCCAGATGAAGTCACCATTCACGAGGGAAATTGAGGAATAGGAAGCCCCCAAGAAATTTTCCATTCCAAGGTTCAAAATTTATGACGGTAAAACTGATCCCATTAATCACGTCAGGCAGTACCGACAGACCATGACCCTCTAGAACCACCGGGACGCACTAATGTGCCGGATTTTTCCATCGAGCCTGCACGACGTAGCACAGAAGTGGTTTGAAAGGTTCCCCCACCGATCAATCAGGAGCTTTAAATCCTTGGCCGAGCTTTTTACGACCCGATTCATTACTAGTAGCTCCCATCCCAAAATGATGGATGCTCTGCTAATAATAAAGAAAACGCCTCAAGAGACCCTCCGAGACTATGCAAAGAGGTACTGGGAGTTATTCAATGAGATTGAGGACTGCGCAGAGGAAGTGGCAGTGGACTCTTTCAAAATTGGGCTCCCTAATTCATCCCTTCTATACCAATCCCTGACGAAGAAGGATGTTACGACTATTGACGACCTAATGGCTCGCATCTAAAAGTACGCTAAGGTGGAAGATGTCACCCGCCTCAGTACAGGAGAAAAAGGTCGAGCTAAACTTACTACCAAGGGAAGTGACAAAGCTGAGAACCAAAAGAAAGAAGGAAAGAACGGGGACAAAAATGGCTCCAAGAACGGAGGGAACAACGATGCGTCGAAAGCATTCCAGGCGGTTAACACCGTCTTCAAAGAACCGATTTACAAAATTCTCGCGAAGATCAAAGATGAGCCATTCATCAAGTGGCCCAGGAAGATGGGAGGAGATCCCTCAAAGAGGAACAATGCGCTAAGATACGTTTTTTACAAAGAGGGAGGACATAAAACTGAGCATTGCAAAGCTCTTAAGTCTCACCTCGAGGAGCTGGCCCAGTCTGGGCATTTGAACGAGTTTGTAGAGAAAAGGGCAGAGAAAGTGGCTGCCAATAGAGAGGCGAGACCTGACAACGTGCTGGAAGATGACGTTGGACACGAGTTCTCGGTAATTTACGGGGCATCTAATTCCAGGCAGATACAAGGAAATTCATCTCAAATGGAGATGAAAAAACTAACAACAGTAATGCAGGCTTTTTAGATCGATCCAGCAAAGTCACAGTCAGGAAAATGTCGATGAGAAGATGGCATCAACTATAACAAGCATATTGTCTTCACAGATGAAGATCTGGTGGGAGTGAGGACCCCACATCATGATGCTCTGATCATTACACTCAGGATAGCCAACTTTGACGTCGACAAACTGCTCGTCGATCAAGGTAGCTCGTCCGAAGTAATGTATCTCGATCTATTCAGAAAATTAAAGTTAAGCGTCGCCGACCTAAAGGAGGCTACTGTACCTTTGGTTGGCTTGGCTAAAAAAATAACTATGCCCCTGGGAAAGATTGTACTACCAGTGCGTGATGGAAACGTCTCCAAGATGATCGAGTTTTTAGTAGTTGACATCGACTCACCATACCAGGCCATCCTCGGCAAGGGATGGCTTCATGCGATGAAGGCAGTCTCCTCAACCTACCATCAGAAACTCAAGTACGTAACCGAACGAGGAGTAATGGAAATCCACGGTGATCAGGCAATGGTGAGAAGGTGCTTCATAGCAGCCATCCATCCAAAGCCAGAGAAGAAGTCCGAGCAGCCCAACGAGAAAATTGAAGAAGGTCTGACACCTTCTAAATAATAATTAAAGTATGAGAGACCTGGAGTAGAGGAGACCAGGCTCCTCCCCTCCGAGCGGGTCGTCGAGGACCTGATAGAAGTTACAACTGGAGATGGCGATAGTAACCGAGTCTTCTTAATTGGAGTGTCTCTTACCAACCAGGAATAAAAGGAACTGACAACCTTGTTGAGACGCAACGTAGATGTTTTCGCGTGGGAACCATACGAGCTACCTGGAATCGATCCTAGTATGGTCTGTCATCAGCTGCACGTCGACCCCACCTTCAATCCAATCACGCAGAAGGCACGACGAACTACACCCGAGAAGGCTAAGACGATTGAAAAAGAAGTTGAAAAACTGTTGGATGCAGGATCCATACGGGAAGTACAATTCCCCAAGTGGTTATCCAACCCAGTAGTAGTTTCGAAGAGCAATGGAAAGTGGAGAGTTTGCATCGACTTCACTGACCTCAACAAAGCATGCCCTAAAGATGGTTTCCCTCTCCCAAAAATAGACCAACTAGTAGACGCCACCGCAGCTCACGAGCGAATGAGTTTCCTGGATGCATACCCAGGGTATCACCAAATCCCCTTATAAGCCCCAGACCAAGACAAAACAGCGTTCATCACTACAGTTGGGTTATACTGCTACAGAGTCATGCCCTTTGGGCTCAAGAATGCAGGGGCAGCATATCAGCGTCTGGTTACCAAGATGTTCAAAGATCAGATGGGAGACACCATGCAGGTCTACATCGATGACATGCTCGTTAAAAGCAAGAAGAAGGAAAATCACCTCTCAGACCTGTCAAATACCTTTGAAATCCTCAGGAAGTAACGAATGAAACTTAATGCAAGCAAGTGTTCTTTCGGTGTCCGGTCAGGAAAATTTCTTAGGTACTTGGTCAGTAAGAGAGGCATAGAAGCTAACCTAGACCAGATCGATGCCATTAGCAGGGTACAACCCCCTCGCATAATCCGAGACATACAGAAGCTCACTGGTATGCTCGCTGCCTTAAATCGTTTCATCTCTAAGTCTTCTGAGAAGTGCAAGCCTTTCTTCCAGCTTCTAAAGGGGAACAAGAGAGTAGAATGGAGCCCAGACTGATCGCAAGCATTGATCATGCTCAAGTCTTACTTAAGCTCTCCATCGTTGCTCGTCATACCACATCAGACAGATTCTTTGTACCTATACCTCTCTGTGTCCAATCACACTGTTAGCTCTACGCTAATATGCGAGGTTGCAGGAATCCAACACCCCGTTTATTACGCGAGCAAAACATTACTAGACGCCGAGCAAAGGTACCTACCGTTGGAGAAGCTCGCCTTTGCACTAGTAGTAGCCTCGAGGAAGCTGAAGCATTATTTCGAAGCTCACACTATCATCATCCTTACATTGTATCCCCTTAAGGCAATCCTAAGGAAAGCGGATTTGTCGGGCAGATTGTCTAAGTGGCCAGTCGAGCTCGGTCGATTTGACATCCAATTTCAACTAAGGACAGGTGTCAAGGGTCATATCCTCGCTGATTTCATAGCCGAATTCACGGGCGAGGAACCCTCTGACCAACCTCAACCAGCAAGACAAAAGGGGAAACAAGCAACGGAGGAAACTTGGAAACTGTTTGTTGATGGAGCCTCCAACTCGAAGGGGGCAGGGGTGGGCATTGTCCTCATTACTCCATAAAATACAATCCTTGAACAAGGAATCAGGCTTGGATTTGCATCCTCCAATAACGAAGTGGAGTGCGAAGCCCTAATAGCCGGCCTCTAAAAAGCGCACACTCTGGGAGCAAAACATTTACAGGTGTTCGGCGATTCCCAACTAGTTTCCAATCAGATAAGCGGAGATTACAATGCAAAAGATGAAAGGATGGAAGCTTACCTCACCTTAGTGAAAAAATAATGTCGAGCTTTGAAGAAATCAACATCCAACAGTTTCCCAGGGGGAAAAATAGTCACGCTAACGCCCTAGCAGCCCTGAGTTCGGCAATTGACTCCGACCTAAAAAGAACCATCCCCATTGATTTCCTCACTCACCCGAGCATCAATCGCAACAGCAAGCCACCAAACGTCGAACAGGTACTCCAGGTGGGATCAACCCCCAGCTGGATGGACCCCTTAAGGGATTATTTAAAGGATGGCACGCTCCCGGGTGACAAGAAGACTGCCCACCAGATAAGAGTCAAAGCTACTCGCTTTCACTTATCCCCAGAAGGCAACTTGTATAAGAGATCCTTCTTCGGTCCCTACCTCCAATGCGTCCACCCAGGACATGTCAAGAAAGTGCTACACGAGCTTCACGAAGGAGTCTGTGGAAGCCATATCGGAGGAAGATCTCTAGCCTTTCGAGCAATGAAGGAAGTCTACTGGTGGCCATATATACAAATGGACTCTTCATTATATGTCCGTAAAATGCCTAAAATGCCAACTTTACACTCCTATGGTCCACCAACCCGCCAGCGATCTAAAATCCCTATCCAACCCATGGCCATTTGCCCAATGGGGAATGAACATCGTGGGACCACTACCTACCGCCAGCGGCAATCGCAAATATTTGTTGGTCACAACTGACTACTTCACCAAATGGATCGAGGCGAAACCCCTGGTGAACATCCGAGATGCTGATATGATGAGGTTCATATGGAGGAATATAATCACTCATTTTGGTATCCCTAGGACCATCATAACCGATAATGGAACATAGTTCGAAAGCGGCTCCTTTCAGAACTTCTGTAACGAACAAGGTATCAGACACCACTTTAGTTCGGTCGCCTACCCTCAGAGCAATGGCCAAGCTGAGGTTTCCAACAAAACTGTTATCGATGGATTAAAGAAGCGATTGGAGCGAGCCAAAGGCGCATGGGTAAATGAACTACCTCACATCCTATGGGCATATCGAACCACTCCTCGACAAGCAACAGGAGAAACCCCATTTTCCTTGACATACAGTATGGAAGCAGTCATCCCACTCGAAGCAGGTTTACCGACAATGAGGTCCAACCTTGTCGACTAAGGCCATAATAATGTAGCATTGCTCGCTGAGCTCGACCTAGCCGACGAGCGTCGGGAGCTAGCCCTAGTGAAACTAGCGAGCTACCAGCAATAACTCGAGAGGCATTACAACAAAAGGGTTAACCCAAGGGAATTCCGAATTGGGGACTATGTTCTAAGGAAAGTCCTGGGCAGCGCAGTAAAACCATCAGACGACAAGCTAGGCCCCAACTGGGAAGGATCCTTTAGAGTAATTAGAGACAACCTTCAGGGCGCCTATCACTTGGAAACGATGGAAGGCAGAGAAATACCACGAGCATGGAATGCAGCCAATCTGAAGAGATTCTATTTTTAGATCTTTCTTTTATTCTTTTGTTATGAAGCTAGAAGATCATTTCCCTTATCATTAATGAAAGTTATTTAATTGGTTACATTCTGATGAGTAACAGCTGCATTTATCGCACATCTTTTCCAAATAACAGGCACATTGATCACTACATTACAGCAGGTCAATATCCTTCCTCAGGTCATCGTTATGGAACACGAAGGACCTCTTAGCATTGCCCCTGATAATATATAAAGCCCTACAGGGAATCCTTAGGCAATATGACCAAATTTTATACTGGTCATCAAACCTACTTCGGTTAAGTAAAACCCTGATCGGATAAAGCATCCAACACCAGGTGTGTACTCGCCAATTGCCCCACTTAGGCCTAAGGGAGTGTGACGACACGACCTAAAAGGTAAAGTGGTACACAATGGTATCTCAGTATGATACTGGACTGGGAGGACACTTGCACGACAAAACAAAATTAGAAGATCATAGAGCAACAGAAATATGAAGAATATGATGCACATGTTTAGTCGGCAAAATTGCCCAAAACGTAAACTTTTCATTAATTTATCATATTTACAACAATGGTAATACATGTTTAGTCGGTGAGCTCGCCCAAAGCATTTACATTACCAAAAATACAAAAAAATAACAAACTAATAAAGTCTGAATGGGGGTGAGGCCTCTGAGCAAGATAATCAGCCACGCGAGCTCTTCGTCTGTCGTCAGGAGCAGAAGCTAACTCTTCCTCGACCTCATTCGCATCCGACTCCAATAATTACCGAGGGATGGCATCGATGGGGATCCATCGATCATTCCTCCTGAAGGGGTTAGGCATGAGGATAGAGGGAGAAATCTCATGGCGATACCAAAGCATCGAGTTCCTCGTAGGGCTGGCAATTTTTGACACGATAACCCGTTTATGGTAATAACCCGAAATGACCCGAAATTGACACGATTAGCTTGTATAGATTTAAGAGTAAACAAAACGTATATTCAAATAAAAATCAACGCGACCCGAAAATGACACGACTAACCCGAATTGCCACCCCTATCGGGACTTATAGCTCCTTCAAAGCACTCAGCCATCCCCTGACAAAGGAAAGCTCTTCGACCTCTGTCAACCTTGTGGGAGATTCTGACCAGCCCTGGTCATAGCCATCAGACCACACTTGCCGAGGACCTTTTTTGAATAAATGCCGCAATCGAGTGACATCCCTCTGAAGCCCAGCAGCGATCACATATGCTCGACGGACGTCGCCACGAAGCTCATCCATCTCCTTCTCGCGAAGCTCTTCCATTTCCCTGTCTCGGCTCCTGGTGCTCCTGCCAGCTCGCACCGATGAAGAACCCCGCGGCACAGGAGGAATATCACTCCGACCAGCTCTGGCTCACGATGACGAGGAACCCTATAATACTGGTGGAGCAGTGCTCGGCGCATGCTCCTTAAGTCGTGAGACCTCTCTCCTCAAAACCTCATTCTCTTGCTGAAGCATCTCACCAACCTGGTTGATCTCGGAAGCATCAAGAAGCTTTGCTCTCAGCGTATTCACTTCTTCTTGCACTAAAGCCCCAACCTCTTCCATCTCCTGGAGCCTGTCCTTCAACTTGGCCACAAGTTCAGATTGCTCATTATACTTCTGATTCCTAAACCGAAGGGATTTGCAAAGTTTAACGAAGGCCTGGAGAACCTCAGGACTCACATTAGGACCAAAGGTCCTGCCTAGTTGAGAAGTAGTAGGAATGTAATCATCAACATCAATAAACTACAAACAATGAGAAGACAAGGGAGAGAAGAAGACATATCAGTGCACAGAGAAATAGAAGCATTTTTCATTAATGAAGGTTGAAATTACATTGAATAGAAAAAAGAAAGTTTACAGACAGAAAAAACCAAAAATATAAAGCAATCCTAGCAAGTAACTAATTAGCGACCTCAGGTGGCCCAGAGGTTGATGGTCCTTTCCCCTTATCGGCATCAACGGGAGCACTGCCCTCGGCAGTGGTGATCTCTGTCGCCTCAATAAGAGAAACGTCAGCAGGGGTCGCCTGAGGAATAGGAACAGAGCCTTCAACGGCTGGGGTAGGGTCCTCATCTATGACTGGCCTCAGCCCTGGGTCATCTCGTCAAAAAGGGGAGATGCAATATCCACTCCAACAGCTATAAGGGCCTTGTTCCAGCCCTTCTTGAAGTTCAGACGGCTAATATAGCCTATCTAAACTTCAGTATCCTCGTATGCTACAGCCCAACCAGAATTGTAGGAGTCCTCCTTGGCAGTAACAGCCTCAGACTCCTTCTTCTTCAGCTCTTCAGAGAGCATCCTGTTCTCCTCCACAACAATAAGTTTGCTCGAGCAAACCAAGTCGTAGGCCTGCCTCAGCTCCTTCAGATCCTGGACTGCAGCGTCCTTCTCCTTGTTGGCAGTAGCAAGAGCCAGGTGAGATGAAATCCGAGTAGAGTCCATGGCTTTAAAACTAGCCTCGAGCTCTTTACCTTTTAGCTTCAAGGCAGCATTTTCCTTCTCCAGCTCGCTGTTTCTCTTCACCAGCTCATCGCGTGAATGATACATCACGGTGAAGTCAGTAACAAACTGCAGAAAGAAGAAGATGTTAAAAGAGGGAAATAATGAAGTTCATAAAAACATAGGAGAAAAGGGAAAAACCTTACCAGAGCTAGCCTTTGACTAGCCTGGAGGGCCAATTGCTCAGACCTTACCGCCCTTTGGCGATCAGCTGGGAAGACAGCTCTCTCGAGCAAAGTAGGGGCCAACTGAGGGGAAATTGCAACAGAAGCCCCCTCGGGAAGAGCAGATACCGGGACCAAGGCCTGCCCGACCTTCGTCCTCGCTTCAGCCCTCCTCTTCTCCTCTTCTCTCTCGTTATCTTTCTTCTTCCTATTCTCTTCCCTCCTCCTCTCCTCCATATTCTTCTTCCTTTTTTCTCTCTGTCTCCCTCACCTGCTCCTCTTCCTACCTCTTTCTCTCCTGCTCTTGGGAAGAGGATCGAGAACCAGTAGCCACAGCCCCAGAATTAGATTTTTGCTTCTTTGACCTTTGTGCAAGAAGCACGTGGTCCTCATCATCATTATCCCTGATTAAGTTCTTACTTGGAGGAACCATCTCCTCGCTCGAACTACTATAAGTGTTTGACGACCCTCGAGCTTCAGAAACCTCCCTACGATCAGAGGACATGCTACTGCTAGAGCTATCTCCTCGCAAATCCCTTACAGCTCCTACAATGTCACTCTTAGAGCTGCTATCTTCCTCGTCTAACTGGATTGGACCCACAGCAGTCTCTTCGAATAAGTCAAATTTTGGGATACTATCCACAGGCCTTGCTATAAAGTTGGAGCCAACGTTCCTGTACTCGAGAAAAAAAGCAGCAGATCTGGGATGCTCGCCATCACCCAAAGGCTCCCTGATATACCAAGCCTTTATCAATTCCGAAAGACGAACCTTTCTGAGAGCAGGTTCCAAGTTCTTTGAGTTCGCTACAAAAGAAGAACATATAAGAATAAGAAGGATCACAAATCAACAAAAATCGAAGCAACAGAGCAATGTCTACCTATGTATTCTTCCCCATAAAAGGGAACAGTTAACCTCTCAGATCTCAACCCCTCAAATTGGGGAGAAAACTGCCAGTTTCTGGAAAGGAAGCCTTCTTGCCAATAGTCCTTATGGGAATCAGGTAGGTTTACTACCAATACCCTGTCAGGGCTCCTGGCTTTGAGATAAAGAACCCCAGAGCTAGTTCGAGAGAAGGAATAGCAAAAACAGACCTCGGCGAGTCCTAACCTAGTACCATACAACTAATTTATTGGATGTATGCCATTAACTATTTTCCACACATTGAGTGAGCATTGTGCAGGAACAATATTGAAATAGCCAAAAAAATGCAAGAACAAATCATTGGGAGGAAAGGTGAGTCCCCCTTGGGAAAGCAACAAAACATGGATCCAGTGGGCGTCATCTATCTCTTTAACTACAATATCTACCCAATCAGGGACGTTATAAAACTTCCTAAATTCAGAGATCTACCTATTCCCAATCTTCGCCATTGGAAAACCCTAGAAAAGCTACAAACTCAAAGAGAAAGTACAAAGAAAAGGCACAGGGAACTTACAAAATAGAATATCGATTCAAGCAATGAAGAAGCACGAGCCCAAATGTGACAACCCGCTCCAAATAATAACGGGTGACCAGCCCTATACTATAATAAATCAGGTATCTCAGATGGCACATTCTCAACATCAACTACTAAACACTAATATAAGGCTAACTACCCAAAATCATTAAGTGCGAATTGTCAAAAAATTTAAACTTTTTATTTTTAACAACAACAACAAAACCAATAATGCACATAACCAACAATATACATCTAACTATGATGAGTGAAATATGCAAGTTCCAACAATATGAAAGAGTACAATACATTGTACAACAAAATCTCAACAATGAAATAACCGAATATGCTGTCGGGTAACAAACAATACAATTATCTGATAAGTGAAATATGAAAGTGTTAATCTACAACACTTGAATACTAACTCAATACAACTGAATCCTAATCTAGATATACAAAGATAGGAATCGACTAAAGCCAAGTGCCGTAACAGTCCGCAACTGCCACAGCTCCACGAATCCTGAATGGATGAACATCAAAGGCGTCCTTGCGGAGGAACACCTAAAGTAATACAACATATACATGGAGGAGGAAATATAAACGGGTCAGAGCCCGAGTTTTGAAAAACATTTTATAGCAAGTGTATTAAAATGCATAATAATTATAAATGCATTATTACATGATTTAGTTGGAATCGAGCCCTCCATAAAAACCATCTCACCTCTCAACTAAAGCGCGCACTAAGCGTATGCACGTGATCTCCAAATGGATGCACGATTCTATTCAGGTAAGAGGATTCTAGCTTAAACCCAAAAGAAGTATTTAAGTGAAACCGTCTAACCTATGTCCCAATCTACATTTATCTCAATTATCTTTAAGTTAAATGCTTTAACTTTAATGTAATAATTACAGTTATCTTTATAATGTTCATTTGTTGAACATATAAAGTTACATGATCCAATCATGTCCACATCATCACAATACATCAACAATCTCATTTACTAGAATTTTTGTATTCTAGTGATGCCCTTATAAGGCATGAAACCATATATATAATTATTATAGTAATTATATATGAGTTATTAGCGTCATGAATATTAAAGACTAAACTCCTCTCGATTTTCAATACGGCACTGCGTTTCGTGCGTGGGACGTCTCGCCGAGGCGAAATCCAAACAAGGAACCCCCCGTTACACTACTCCTGACCGTATTAATCCTTGAGGCACATTATGCCCTCAATTTATGATGCATGTAACCCAAATTATTTTCCAATTTTAATTTATGAATATTCCTAATTCTCAACAGTACACGACGTTTCATGCGTGGGACGTCTCGCCGAAGCAAAATCCAAACAAGGAACCCCCCCGATTACACTACTCCTGGCACTGTCGATTGTCGGGATAGGTGATATATATATATATATATATATAAATGATTATGAGCATTAAGGACTAAACTTATCCCCAAGTTCTAACATTACACTGCGGTTCGTGCGTGGGACGTCTCGTCGAGGCGAAATCCAAACAAGGAACCCCCCCCCCCCCCCGTTACACTAATCCTGGCAATGTAGGTCGTTGAGGTCCATTATGCCCTTGATACCCAAGTACAAACACAAACAATAACAACCATCCAACCGAGCTATAACTCGAAGGACGCAGGCTCACATGCTATCATCTTCCAGCAGCCCATATACGTAGTAAACTGGGGCCACCTGGTGGGGTTCAACGACACCCACCTCGTGATCTACTCACGCACACAACGTCCGGGAAGCGGTCATAGTTCCTAACCGGCAAGTGAGAGCGACACATACCCACGACCTCTCACCCCCAAAATAAATAAATGTATATCATAAATGTCATTTGTTGACCACAAAGGACGACTATGACCTGGGGAATATCCACACCCGGCGTTATTTGTCAGGATGCTCACCCTCTACGCACGAAACTTCCCAATGATAGCAAGGAGGGGGTATGCTTAACATGTATATAAACCATCATATAAGGTATACGTACATCCCACAAAATAAAGATATACCATTATATAAGGTATACCTGCAACAATCATTTTCATTTTCATTATATGCTCTTAGGCGCAATTTGATTAACATCATTGTTTAGTATATCCCTCTCTTTTGAAACACTAACCGTCAATACTCACACATTTACCCCACTTAGTATATGCTATACTAATTCTCGCTTGAAGCTCTCATGTTGCTTCTAATATGAATTATCTTTCAATTCTATTCAAGTTAAGGATATTCTATATCCTAATGCACCTCAATTGGCATTTCTCATTGTGTATATCTCCCAAATCAATCATGAATAAGGATATTTTTATATCCGTATACACATCAATTAACATTTATTATTTTCCATTCATAATAGGGTTCAATTCATTTTATGAACCTTTTTTTTAAAGTTATCCCATTTGGGATTTGGATCCTAAGATCCGGTATCTCTAAATTATTCACATTCTTTCATATGAATTGAATTTATTACCTCCAAGTCAAGGTGGCTTCCCCCCTTAGAATAAACCAAAATATCTAATCGGTATTCCTCGAATTTAGTCAATACGACTCCAATCATTCCTTATAAGGAAACTCTCTAAAAGTCTCCAAAACATACTCCAATTAACTCCCATAGAAATCCCCAATCGATAACCCTAAACGAAACGGGATAAAATTCTTCCTAGAAAAACATCTCCAAAATCCCCTATTTCCGAATCGATTCGGCCCATCCGAATCGATTCGGCTCCCAAAAGCGAATCAATTCAGCCCATCAGAATCGATTCGGTCCAAAGGACCTGGGAGTCTGCTACATACCGAATCGATTCGCAAGGGGCGAATCGATTCGGCCCTAAAGACTTGGTCAATCTGCAACAGACCGAATCGATTCGGTAGGGGCGAATCGATTCGGCAAGTGCAGCAAGCTACGAAATGGGTTGTTTTCTTCTTAACCCAAAATACCCAAAAATCAATTTAATCATCTGCCAACCATTTTGATCCAACCCAATCACCAACACAACATTATTATTCATCCAAGAACATATTTTAATTTATTTCTAACCTCAAATTCATTTTCTTAATAACAAATCCAAGGTTTTCCCAAAAATTAGATTTTGATAAACTAAACCTAAAATCCACAAATCATGCAATTGCGTATTTTCCCGGAAATCCAAGGTTTTCCCAAAAATTAGGTTTTAATCACTTTCCTCGGGTTCGTAGGGTCTGAATCCGCCTTGCGATTGCGTATTTTCCCGGAAATCCTCCTTCTCCCTCTTTTTCTCCTTCCTTTTCTTCTTCTTTCTTCTTCTCTTTCTTTCTATTTCTCTCTTTGGAGAATTATTTCTCCCGTAGGCTAATTTAGCTTAATCTCCCTAGATACACATCTTTAAATGATAATACACACTTTAAATGACTCGGTGACTTTAATTCGAGTCAAACGGTCTCAATTTATTTTGGAACCCAAATAGACCCGAAGTACAGTCATTTCGACTTTCTTGACCCTTTCGGAAACGATGGTACCATTAGAATTTCCATTCGAGACTCTTTCTAACGACTCTAAATTTTGACCTCAATTGCCAATTTAATTATTTCTCCAATAAAATATTATTTATTTCTCCCAAAATAAATAAATTGTTGTCTCCAAGACTTCGGGTTGTTATAAACTTCCCCACTTACAAAAATTTCGTCCTCGAAATTTAGCTAAGCCTAATTCTCCAAAGCCCAACTAGTTCTAATATACCCATCCTTATTAATCCTATCTCCAAACTTCTAACTTCCCACGACAAATTAATTTAATTTAGGTTGATTATGAGTTATATACAACCAATTTCCACAACAAGGGTGCCCATACACCCTTTATATTCGAGTTAGCACTCGTACCAATCATAATGAGGCTTTATTTTCCTCCAAAGTTTCACAATTCCATCAATATAGAATATATTAACATTTTAAGGATAGAAAATTTTGAATGGTCCAAAGAAATAACTCCTCTCAATTCCTGACATTCGCCACTTTCGTGCGAGGGACGTCTCGCAAAAATGAAATCCAAACAAGGAACCCTCCCAATACACTACTGTGTGGCGACGTCGGGGATTGAGAGTTTGTTAAATCCGGACTAAAGTTTGAAAATATTTTGGTGGAAAATTTATTTTGAAAGGGGCCCGAAGGCCGATAAAAGTTTTATTTTGAAAACGGTTTATATATTAATATAACATAAAATGTCTTATGTCCAACACAAGGTCTTTTTAGATCATCATCTATTATAACATGTAGCTCACAAATATTATCATACCCATGAGCTAAAATTTTACCTGCGTCTTATCAAACCACAATCTCAACTTTCAAACATAACATCATCTTACATCATTTCAATATATAGCCTTTAATAAGGCACATCCATATCTGGAATACCACAATTATAATAGTCCATCATGACTAATAAAATAAAAAGTAGCTTTTATCATAACGACTTATCACCATTACCATTTTTACATTTACTACAAGGTTTAAGGCTCTTTTTGAGCACCTTGCAAAATCATCTATCCTTTACAAAATCATAGAATAAGAGCCTGTTTTGCTCAAAATTCCCCTTAGGGTAATTACATACATAATAGGGCTATAGCACTGCCCATTCACAATATCTCCCATACGATATTCCAAAACTTTACATATTAATTATCCTATTTATAAAGGAAAATTAACTTACATCATTCATCTCTAATCTGATTGCCCATCCTCATCAATGGGCTCCCAAACATAGTCCACCGGTCTAAAACGACCTTGAATTTATTGTAGGGGTTGCACTTCCAAAATTTCATCAAATCGTGGTCCTTTACCTCTTTGAGGACAATATCTCTTTTGATGACCTAATTCTTTACAAAAGAAACACTTACCCACAAATTCTTTCTGCCCACTCGCATTACTGGCACTCTCCTTGCCAAACTCACTTGATGAACTCGAATCTCCAAAGTTCTTACTCTCTTGCGAACGAAAGTAATATTCTTGACACTTTAGTAGTGCCGCATTCACTACCTCCTTGAAAGTCATTATCTTAGGACTCTCTATCAAATGTTGTTGGATTTTCCAATCTAAACCTCGAACAAACTTTGATATACGTTTCTCTTCCGTATTTACCTCATTAGGTACCAATCTCGCCCATCTAGAAAAATCTTCTTCATATTTAGCCACCGTTCTATTACCTTGAAAAATCCCCATATTTTGATTCGGGGAAAGCAAATACCTTCGACCAAAAAGTTCCCAAAATATTGTTATAGGTAAAGCATCTCTCTGTTCAGATGTGGTAACAGACTCCCACCAATGGAGAGCTGCACCCGATAACTTAAAGGTGACTAAAAATGGTTTCTGCACCTCACTACACTCAACCATACGAAGATGCCTCTGCATATTATTCTTCCATTGACTTGCAGCCATTGCATCAACTCCCCCTGCAAACTCGGGAGGATACCCCTCACTAAAATCTTCCTTCACTCTCTCCCATAAAGACAATCCCCAATGGGGTGGGGCTGCTTGAGCGGCAGATTGCTGAGCCATCGTAGAAACGACAGCAGTGACCGCTTGTGCCACAATATTGGCAACATTATCCATAGTCATATTCATTTGAGGCATTTGGGGTTGCCCTTTATTTTCACTGACTGAACGACCTCCCTTCGCTAGCATCTGAAACAAGAACAATTGTATCAGAACGCCTTTCAAATATTTTCGAATCACAGAAAGATATGGACGTATGAATGTAATCATCCTAATAATAAGGCTCTACATCAAGAACGCTTATGAAAGATCGTAGTAACGTACACAGATCCTAAGGTCACTAGAACCTGATGCTCTGATACCATCTGTGACAACCTGCTCCAAATGATAACGGGAGGCCAGCCCTATACTATAATAAATCAGGTATCTCAGATGGCACATTCTCAACATCAATTACTAAACACTAATATAAGGCTAACTACCCGAAATCATTAAGTGTGAATTGTCAAAAATTTTAAACTTTTTATTTTTAACAACAACAACAAAACCAATAATGCACATAACCAACAATATACATCTAACTATGATGAGTGAAATGTGCAAGTTCCAACAATATGAAAGAGTACAATACATTGTGCAACAAAATCTCAACAATGAAATACTCGAATATGCTGTCGGGTAACAGACAATACAATTATCTGATAAGTGAAATATGAAAGTGTTAATCTACAACACTTGAATACTAACTCAATACAACTGAATCCCAATCTAAATATACAAAGATAGGAATCGACTAAAGCCAAATGCCGCAACAGTCCGCAACTGCCACAGCTCCACGAATCCTGAATGGATGAACATCAAAGGCGTCCTTGCGGAGGAACACCTGAAGTAATACAATATATACATGGAGGAGGAAATATAAACGGGTCAGAGCCCGAGTTTTGAAAAAAAATTTATAGCAAGTGTATTAAAATGCATAATAATTATAAATGCATTATTACATGATTTAGTTGGAATCGAGCCCTCTATAAAAACCATCTCACCTCTCAACTAAAGCGCGCACTAAGCGTATGCACGTGATCTCCAAATGGATGCCCGATTCTATTCAGGTAAGAGGATTCTAGCTTAAACCCAAAAGAAGTATTTAAGTGAAACCGTCTAACCTATGTCCCAATCTACATTTATCTCAATTATCTTTAAGTTAAATGCTTTAACTTTAATGTAATAATTACAGTTATCTTTATAATGTTCATTTGTTGAACATATAAAGTTACATGATCCAATCATGTCCACATCATCACAATACATCAACAATCTCATTTACTAGAATTTTTGTATTCTAGTGATGCCCTTATAAGGCATGAAACCATATATATAATTATTATAGTAATTATATATGAGTTATTAGCGTCATGAATATTAAAGACTAAACTCCTCTCGATTTTCAACACGGCACTGCGTTTCTTGCATGGGACGTCTCGCCGAGGCGAAATCCAAACAAGGAACCCCCCTGTTACACTACTCCTGACCGTATTAATCCTTGAGGCTCATTATGCCCTCAATTCATGATGCATGTAACCCAAATTATTTTCCAATTTTAATTTATGAATATTCTTAATTCTCAACAGTACACGACGTTTCATGCGTGGGACGTCTCGCCGAAGGGAAATCCAAACAAGGAACCCCCCTGATTACACTACTCCTGGCACTGTCGATTGTCGGGATAGGTGATATATATATATATATATATATATATATATATATAAATGATTATGAGCATTAAGGACTAAACTTATCCCCAAGTTCCAACATTACAGTGCGGTTCGTGCGTGGGACGTCTCGTCGAGGCGAAATCCAAACAAGGACCCCCCCCCCCGTCACACTAATCCTGGCAATGTAGGTCGTTGAGGTCCATTATGCCCTTGATACCCAAGTACAAACACAAACAATAACAACCATCCAACCGAGCTATAACTCGAAGGACGCAGGCTCACATGCTATCATCTTCCAGCAGCCCATATACGTAGCAAACTGGGGCCACCTGGTGGGGTTCAACGACACCCACCTCGTGATCTACTCACGCTCACAACGTCCGGCAAGCGGTCATAGTTCCTAACCGGCAAGTGAGAGAGACACATACCCACGACCTCTCACCCCCAAAATAAATAAATGTATATCATAAATGTCATTTGTTGACCACAAAGGACGACTATGACCTGGGGAATATCCACACCCGGCGTTATTTGTCAGGATGCTCACCCTCTACGCACGAAACTTCCCAATGATAGCAAGGAGGGGGTATGCTTAACATGTATATAAACCATCATATAAGGTATACGTACATCCCACAAAATAAAGATATACCATTATATAAGGTATACCTGCAACAATCATTTTCATTTTCATTATATGCTCTTAGGCACAATTTGATTAACATCATTGTTTAGTATATCCCTCTCTTTTGAAACACTAACCGTCAATACTCACACATTTACCCCACTTAGTATATGATATACTAATTCTCGCTTGAAGCTCTCATGTTGCTTATAATATGAATTATCTTTCAATTCTATTCAAGTTAAGGATATTCTATATCCTAATGCACCTCAATTGGCATTTCTCGTTGTGTATATCTCCCAAATCAATCATCAATAAGGATATTTTTATATCCGTATACACATCAATTAACATTTATTATTTTCCATTCATAATAGGGTTCAATTCATTTTATGAACCTTTTTTTTAAAGTTATCCCATTTGGGATTTGGATCCTAAGATCCGGTATCTCTAAATTATTCACATTCTTTCATATGAATTGAATTTATTACCTCTAAGTCAAGGTGGCTTCCCCACTTAGAATAAACCAAAATATCTAATCGGTATTCCTCAAATTTAGTCAATATGACTCCAATCATTCCGTATAAGGAAACTCTCTAAAAGTCTCCAAAACATACTCCAATTAACTCCCATAGAAATCCCCAATCGATAACCCTAAATAAAACGGGATAAAATTCTTCCTAGAAAAACATCTCCAAAATCCCCTGTTTCCGAATCGATTCGGCCCATCCGAATCGATTCGGCTCCCAAAAGCGAATCAATTCGGCCCATCTGAATCGATTCGGTCCAAAGGACCTGGGAGTCTGCTACATACCGAATCGATTCGCAAGGGGCGAATCGATTCGGCCCTAAAGACCTGGGCAATCTGCAACAGACCGAATCGATTCGGTAGGGGCGAATCGATTCGGCAAGTGCAGCAAGCTACGAAATGGGTTGTTTTCTTCTTAACCCAAAATACCCAAAAATCAATTTAATCATCTGCCAACCATTTTGATCCAACCCAATCACCAACACAACATTATTATTCATCCAAGAACCTATTTTAATTTATTTCTAACCTCAAATTCATTTTCTTAATAACAAATCCAAGGTTTTCCCAAAAATTAGGTTTTGATAAACTAAACCTAAAATCCACAAATATAATCCACAAATCATGCAATAATAGTACACAATAATTATTTAGCAAGTTTAATCACTTGCCTCGGGTTCGTAGGGTCTGAATCCGCCTTGCGATTGCGTATTTTCCCGGAAATCCTCCTTCTCCCCCTTTTTCTCCTTCCTTTTCTTCTTCTCTTTCTTTCTATTTCTCTCTTTGGAGAATTATTTCTCCCGTAGGATAATTTAGCCTAATCTCCCTAGATACACATCTTTAAATGATAATACACACTTTAAATGACTCGGCGACTTTAATTCGAGTCAAACGGTCCCAATTTATTTTGGAACCCAAATAGACCCGAAGTACAGTCATTTCGACTTTCTTGACCCTTTCGGAAATGATGGTACCCTCAGAATTTCCATTCGAGACTCTTTTTAACGACTCTAAATTTTGACCTCAATTGCCAATTTAATTATTTCTCCAATAAAATATTATTTATTTCTCCCAAAATAAATAAATTGTTGTCTCCAAGACCTCGGGTTGTTACACCAAATAACTAGGAAGCGATGAGAATGGAGATTGAGAGAAGAAGGTACGAAGTGCTAGAGCTCACAGAAAATAGAAGAATGCTGGAAAGACTGAAGCGACGGTAGAAAGGTGTCTATTCCGACAAACCTTCAAATTCTGCTAATCATAGTGCACAAGAAATGAAGCGGGTGCCGCCAAAATCAACTTCACAGCTTTCGAAGAGTTGCAAAAAAGCCATTATGGCTAATCATTTAAATTTATTGAGCCCAAGAGCATGGACCAACAAACTTAGGGGAAATTGTGGGTACCCAGAATTAAGACCATGGGCCTGTACAAGTAGCCCATTTCTGGCGGCCCAAAGTCCAGGCCCCCCATTTCTCATTTAACTATCCGATCTCTTCCCACGTTCCCATTAAGGGAGGTTATAGGGAGAGATGGAAAACGTGGGGGAATCCAACACCCCCACTTACCTGAACATACATGTATATATTGACCCCTAGGTCCAGGGAAAAAGGATAAGTTGTATTCTCTGTAATCACTCTCCGGAGTATATAGAAATAACATCGACTGCACCACCGTGGACGTAGGCACTCCTTTGCTGAACCACGTACATCCTTTGTTGTGTGATTGTCATTTTACATTCCTGTTTCCTACTTGGTGATTGCCTTTCTCTTATCTGTTTGTGTTGCATAATAATTGTCACCACAATGATAATCTGAAAATATTCAGAGTTTGGCTTTAAAACATGCCGTTAGCGGGTGAAAACCTAAACTAGCCCCCAAATGCCCCCCTTAAGAGGCACGAACATCTCGCACGGGACCAATGTAACTCATATAAATTGATCATGTAGTAACGGGTCTCCCGATTTGAGAATATGACAATAATTTAAAAGTATCTAGATTAAGCTTAAAAACTAGCTGTTAAAGGGTGAAAACCCAAACCAACCCCCAAACGGTCCCATAAGAGTCACGAACACCACGCACAGGACCAATGTAACTCGTAGGAACTGATCACATAGTTACGGGTCTCCCGATTTGATAATATAATGATTATTTAAATATATTTAGATTATTCATAAAAACATGTCGTTTGAGGGTGAAAACTCAAATCCATCCTTAAACGGCCTGTAAGAGGCACGGACACCTCGCATAGGGGCAATGTAACTCGTATGAACTGAGCGCGTAGTTACAGGACATGGTTTGAGAATATGACGATAATTTAAAAATATCTAGACTTTGGCTTAAAAACATGCCGTTAGCGGGTGAAAACCTAAACTAGCTCCCAAACGGCCCAGTAAGAGGCACGAACACCTCACACGGAACAATGTAACTCATATGAATTGACCGCGTAGTCACGGGTCTCCCAGTTTGAGAATATGGCAATAATTTGAAAATATTTAGATTAGGCTTAAAAACTAGCCATTAAAAGATGAAAACCCAAACGACCCTGTAAGAGGCATGAACACCTCGCACGGGACCAATGTAACTTGTAGGAACTGATCGTACAGTCACGGGTATCCCGATTTGAGAATATGATGATAATTAAAAATATTTAGTTTATTCTTAAAAATATGTTGTTTGAGGGTGAAAATTCAAACCAGTCCTTAAATGGCACCATAAGAGGCACTAACACCTCACACGTGGCTACTGTAACTCGTAGGAATTGATCGCATAGTCACGGGACATATGGTTTGAGAATACGATGATAATTTGAAAACATATAGACTTTGGCTTAAAAACATGCCGTTAGTGGGTAAAAACCTAAACGTGCCCCCAAATGGCCCCGTAAGAGACACGAACACCTCGCAGTGGATCAATGTAACTCATAGGAATTGACCGTGCAATCGCGGGTCTCTCGATTTGAGAATATGATGATAATTTGAAAATATCTAGATTAGGCTTAAAAATAAGTCGTTAAAGGGTGAAAACCCAAACCAGCCCGAAACATCCCCACAAGATGCATGAACACCTCGCACAGGACCAATGTAACTTGCAGGAACTGACTGTATAGTCAAGGGTCTCCCGGTCTGAGAATATGACGGTAATTTAAAAATATTTAGATTATTCTTAAAAACATGCAGTTTGAGGATGAAAACTCAAACCATTCCTTAAACAGCCCCATAAGAGGTACTAACAGCTCGCACGGGGCCAATGTAACTCGTAGGAACTGATCGCGTAGTCACGGGACATATGGTTTGAGAAAACGATGATAATTTGAAAATATCTAGACTTTGGCTTAAAAACATGCCGTTAGTGGGTGAAAACCTAAACTGACCCCCAAATGGCCTCGTAAGAGGCACGGACACCTCGCATGGGACCAATATAACTCTTAGGAATTGACCACGTAGTCGCGGATCTCTCGGTATGAGAATATGATGACAATTTGAAAATATATAGATTAGGATTAAAAACTAACAGTTAAAGGGTGAAAACTTAAACCATCCCCAAACGGCCCCGTAAGAGGCATGAACACCTCGTACGTGACCAATGTAACTTGTGGGAACTGACCGTGTAGTCATGGGTCTTCCAGTTAGAAAATATGATGATAATTTAAAAATATTTAGATTATTCTTAAAAATATGTCGTTTGAGGGTGAAAACTCAAACCAGTTCTTAAACGGCCCCATAATAGGTACTAACACCTCGTACGGGGACAATGTAACTCGTAGGAACTGATCACGTAGTCACGTGACATATGGTTTGAGAATACAATTATAATTTGAAAATATCTAGACTTTGGCTTAAAAATATGCCATTAGTGGGTGAAAACCTAAACTAGCCACCAAATGGCCTCGTAAGAGGCACGAACACTTCGCATGGGACCAATGTAACTCATAGGAATTGACCGCGTAGTTGCGGGTTTCTCTGTTTGAAAATATGAAGATAATTTGAAGATATCTGGATTAGGCTTAAAAACAAGCCGTTAAAGGGTGAAAATCCAAACCAACCCCCAAACGGCTTCGTAAGAGGCATGAACACCTCGTACGGGGCCAATAGAACTCGTAGGAACTGATCGCATAGTCACGGTACATATGGTTTGATAATACGATGATAATTTAAAAATATCTAGACTTTGGCTTAAAAACATGTCGTTAGTAGGTGAAAACCTAAACTAGCCCCCAAATGGCCCCGTAAGAGGCACGAATACTTCGCATGGGACCAATGTAACTCGTAGAAAGTGATCGCATAGTCGCAGGTCTCTCAATTTGAGAATATGAGGATAATTTGAGAATATCTATATTAGGCTTAAAAATAAGCCGTTAAAGGGTAAAATCCCAAACCAGTCCCCAAATGGCCTCGTAAGAAGCATGAACACCTCACACATGACCGATGTAACTTATAGGAACTGACCATGTTGTCGCGGGTCACCTGATTTGAGAATAGGATGATAATTTAAAAATATTTAGATTATTCTTAAAAACATGTTGCTTTGAGGGTGGAAACTCAAATCAGTCCTCAAACGGCCCCATAAGAGGCACTAACACCTCACATGAGACTAATGTAACTCATTGGAGCTGGCCACATAGTCACAAGACTTCCGATTTGATAATACAATAATAATTGTAACTCGTATATGCAAATTTTCACCTTGAATAAGTTTTTTTTTAACTTGGTTACTAATATCATCTCTTTTTTTATTCTATTTTTTTTATAGGATAACATTTTGTCGATAGCTTTTATCCACGTGGAACACACGAAGTCAATGGTTTATAATAAAGGGATTATTTATTTAATGTCGTTAATATTCAGGATTCTATTTTTTGTGTTATGGCCGTGCGGGCTTTTGTAGTTTTATTGTTAGCTTTTATGACCGTGTGAACTTTTGTAATTTTACTTTTATATTTTTTGGTCGTGCGTGCTTTACATTACGCAGGTTTTATATTAGCAGGTTTTATAATATCCTGAAAATAGAGGAAACTCTGCCCAATTTTTTTGGTGTGTGAACTATTAAGTCTTGTAATATTTTGAAGTTTGTATGTACATTAGTTCATCAGCAACGTGCGAGATTCGCAATTTGTGAATTTTCTTGTTTTTAAATAATTAATTTTTTCTTTTATCCAAAATTTTTGGCACAACTCAAATTGTGCCAAAAGTGTATCAAATTTTGGCTCGATTTTGAACTGTGCCAAAAGTGTTCCAAAATGTACTCAATCTGGCACAGTTATAAGTGTGCCAGAAATATCAAAATCTGGCACGATTTTAAGGTGTCCCAGAAATGTTTCTGCTTGGTCAAATCTGGCACACTTTTAAACCGTGTAAAAAAAATGACCATTTTAGAACACCTGATTCTGGCACAGTTTAAAACCGTGCCAGATTTGATCTGACATAATTTTAAACCGTGCCAGATTACTGTTTTGGGTGTAATGTATAAATTATATTCAATATATGTAGTAATGTATATATACCTTTGGGTAAGGAGCATTTTATTATTTGAATCTTATTACTATTAACATTTGGAATATTTTGTAATATTTGTAGCTATAGTCGGGTGGACGGGAACATCATCTACAACGAGACTGTATATGCTTTAGGGATACCAAAGAATGCTTTGAGGATTTTAATATCATTAGTTTTGGAATCATGTAATTAATTTCATGGCTTGATAATTTTAATATTATTAATTTTGGATTAATGTATTAGTTTGTTTATAATGGAATTGTCTGACATGTTTAAAACATATGCAAGATTTCTTTTGGAAACAAACAAATAAAATTTATTTTTTTAAAATAAATTTATTATTGGTCACAATCCAAAACCGTGATAATTTTTTAACGAGTAAAAAGAGGGTCATGATCAGGAACTATAACCAATTAATAAATGGTCACAATAGTGGGTCACGATCCTGAATCGTGACCCACTCAATCAAAGTTCATGACAGCAGGTCACGATTATGAACCATGACCATTGAACATATTTTCATGGCATAGGCTCACGGTTCATGATCATGACCAATCAAATAGTGGTCAAGGTCACGAACCATGACCACTGGTCACGGTTATTAACAGTGGCCATGTCTCTAATTTTAGATTATAAAGTGTGATCGTGACTCTTAGATTTAGTCACGGTTTTGGACCGTGACCCCAAAATGGTCACCCTTAAAATTGTTATGGTCCAGGACCGTAACCAAGGCAGTTTGTCATGGTTTAAAACTGTGAAGATTTTTGCTATTTAGTGTAGCAAAAATGGGCGGGGGAGTAGGGGTTCATAACATATTGGATTTATCATTTTGGGGAGGTGATCGAGTGCGAAAAGTAGCGTGTGTAAAGACGCTAATCGTTGTTTTCGTTTCGCCAACTCAATACAAAAACCTAAGTTACTACTACACTTGCGAGGCAAGCACAGCGGTAAGTCGGGTATCGAAAATCCACAGAGACGAGGTGTTAGAATTTAAGTGATTTAATACTCCGAAATAAAAGTGTAAAAGATGATTACAAACTAAAAGAAAAGATACATAAAGGAAAAGATTATTCTAGGCAATGGTATTGAAACTAGATTATGAAAGCGAGTAAAAACTATAGGTTGCGTCGAATATCCCTCACTCGAGTTAATTAGTATAAAATGGTCACATGGGTCGACGAGTTATTACAAATGCATCTCGTTTCGACAGTTAATTAAATCAAGGGTTGTTACGCCCTAAATCGTCATAAAAGCGTAATAAGATTTTGGCGTCAACAAATATCCCGAAAATTACGCACGCAAGGTTGTAAGCACGGGACATACATGATATGCCCCGTCAAATCTCCTAGGCGTAATAACTAGGACAACACACTCGAAATAGACCCATAAACTCCATCACCAAAGCAAAGCAACGCGTCAACCCGAGTGAGTTCAATTCAAACACAACCTAATTTAAGTTACCTAGAAAGCATGTTAAAAACGCGATAAATGGAAAGCGGTAAATAAACGCGGTAAATCTATACTAGAAAGCAAGTAATCAAAGCATGTAAATAAAGTAAGAAAACTTAAATTAGAAAGCTTGTAAATTAACTAGAAAGCAAGAAATGAAGAAATACAAACTATATTAATGGAAGAGGATGATGAATAGTCAACTTACACAACAAATGGGGTGTCAAACCAAGTATAAATGAAGGAGAACTCTCCAAAACCCTCAAACCCTAACTACCACTCTCTACAATATATTCTAACTAAGTATATCTGAATTAAAACAAAAAATGGGTTTATATAGTAAGTGGGAAAAGATAAGGGAAAAAGGAAAGAAAGAGGAAAGAGCCCAAAATATCTGGCACTACCGGTCGACCGGTCGCAGGGGCGCGGTCGACCGGTCCCTTAAGCCAAAGCATACTGTCTCCTTCCCACGGCAAAAGTTGAAACCGCGATCGACCGGTCCCAGGGACGCGGTCGACCGGTACTCTGTTTTCAGGCTGCATTTGGTCCATGATGAGGGGGAAAAGGTCCATTACGGAAACGAGCCTAGCTTCTTCGTCCGAACTCCAAACGACGCACCGTTTACGGCCACGCGATGCTAACTCAATGAACTACGCATCCGTGGAATTTCCAAGAGCCGAATAAGAAATGTGAATTGACTAAAAAGCCCTTGAAGTAGCGTCCAGCGACGAAACTTCTCCGAAATGCGACGGATCCTCACTTTTAGCGTTCCAATACCTACAAAAGCACAAATAACCCCTGCAAAACATGTATCTATCCAACTCCAAGGTTGTCTGGTTAATGAGCATAATTATAGGCATTTAGGACCGTAAAAGAGCTAGAATGCATAAGGATAACGGGCGGAAATATACAATATTCGATACGAATCACACCCCCTAACTTACACATTGCTAGTCCCTAGTAATGAAACAAAGAAAACCAGACCACAGAGGGCGGTACAAAATGTATATATGCATCGAAATATAATTGCCACTTTCATAGGGAACACGATTGCATTTAGCATATGCAATAAGCCGTTAAACCCCTAGGTTACCCTAGTGGACGAGTGTCGTCTCGTGAGAGTTTTCAGGGATGGTACCCACAAACATCACATGGTTTCCTCAAAATATGCCCAACCCAACATGCGACAAGCCCAACAATGGCGAAAAGGATTTCATACGCATTATTAGCAAAGTGAATGAATTCACACAAAAGTCCAAATTATTAACATTATAGAATGCACCTCATAGAATTGAAACCTTAAAATGTGGGAGGGGAGCGAGCACATGCAAAGTCTGATTTGGCGAAAAACTTATATAAATCGGATAATCATTAAAGCAAGCATATATTCAATCCTCACGGGCATTACACTCATCAAGCGAATTCACTCGAAACAGGGAGGTAACACACGGGACATGCGGGCTAAAGAGTAAATGTAAATGGAAACTAGGCCGCACACATGTCATAGAAGAAGAACGTTATATATAAACTGAAAAACTGTAATCTCAATGAAAGGATACCACTCACTAAAAGAAGCGAAATGCATTTTCACAGATTATCACAACTATTATGACTTTTAAATTACATGCACCTAAGATCACATAGGACTTGTATAGGGTTATAATGTAGGTTTGGGGTTAAGGTACCAAACGAGGGAATGTATGTACGAATTCAAAGTGTTCGGAATGAAAACTCGGGATAATCTGATAATGCGGGCAATATCAAAATCGGAAAACAAGTTCCAAAAAGGCATTAGATATATCATCAGGGAGAGTAATCAAAGATTATTGAACTATATACAACATATACAAACTTCTCTTTCTTTTTCTTTTCTTCTTTTTCTCATTTTTTTTCTTTTGTTTTCTTTTGCTTTTTGCTTTCTCTTTTTCACTCTTTTTTCACATCACTTTTCTTTACTTATCAAACTCTCATATGCCTAAATTGCAACCGACATCGTAACAACATCATTCAATCCCAAGTAACATTCCAAACAAAGGTATGGAAAGTGTATGTATGGTTTATAACTCCAATGTAGAGTTGGTTATGGGAATGGGGTATGAAATGAAAGGCTATATTTGGGCTCAAAAGGGTTAACGAGGGTAAACATATAAGGGTGAGGTCAAGGCTAATATGGGTGATATAACAAAGAATGCCTATGATCATTTCACAAAGTTTACGCAATTCTCAAGTCAAAACAATATATGAAAATCATGATCAAGTAACACAATTCAAGTATGAACTCAATCAATGAACGGTCAAATGAAAGAATAGTGAGATTACCGACGAATTCAACGTTTTCAAAGAGGAAAGAATAGTGTATAAACTCACAAACGACGAAAGGTACAAAGCTAACTCGGTGTAAGTATACACAATGCAACAAAAGATTACCGAGTTATAAAAATCTTAAACCAAATCAATAAAGCAATAAAAGTGCATGTGCTCATGGGATTAAAGTTTAATTCATGAAGTTATTCATAATATGAGTAATCAAGACTAAAGTCTAATAACTTCTAAAATCGAGAACATGCATCATTGGGTTGTCAATTGGATCGGGCAATTATTGAAATTTATTATTGAAACAAAGGCAAAATGCCCAATAAAGGAGAAAAAAGAAAGAAAATCTTTTTGAAATTTTCAAATTTTCTAAGAAAAACATACTAAGTAACTAACATGTGAGCAAAAACATGGACTAAAATAAGAAACGGATAGAATATCCCACACCCCCTAACTTAAAACTTGACATTGTCCTCAATGTAAATTAAGAACCAAGTTAAAGAGAGGAAAAGAGCGATATTACCCAAAATTGGAGCGATCCCCATAAGAACAAGTCCAAAGAATCTACAAAACAAGTTAGTACCGAGCATAGCAAAAACAAATAACAAAGAGTTAACAAATTACATTAGACTAAATTAAAAAAGGAAAAAAAACATAAAAAGCTAACTATATACAACCTACTATTTAGACTTCACACTAACTGTACACTAGAAGTCTAAATAGGTGAGGGTCCACCATAAAAACGATTTGACTTTGGAGGATAATCGGTGTACCCTCACATACAAGCATGCCTTCCGAAAAATATGAATTCCGTTTGAACAACGGAAGGCATGTGTAAGGCGGAAGAAATGAACCATCGCCAATTAAAAGTTTTGGAAGGACGATGGGGGGTTTGGATTGAACGGGTGACAAAAACAAGTGGGGACCGAGAAAAGCTGAATATCCTCCCAATGATTTTGAAGTTGGAATGGGAGGCGGCGCACACAAAGGCAAAGATGCGATCGTGGAGGGCGAATCGAGCAAGTACTCCTCATCGGCGATAGGGTTTAAAACATTAAAGTTCAAAACCGAATCATCGGGTACTTGTTCCGGTGGGGTAATAGAGAATGAAAATGGGGATGAAAGAAATTCCAACTCATGAGATGAATCATCATCGCATGAAGTTGGAATTTCAAAGGAAATAATATCATTTTCAATGAAATGTTCTTCTTTGGAGGCCAAAGAAGAAATCATTTCATTGCAAATAGATATTACGTCATTTTCATCCTCACTTTCGATATCTATTACGAGATGGGCAAAGTCTAGAATGGCTTGTTCCAAAGTAGGTACAAGTACCTCATTTGGTTCAAAACATTCCTCGACTTCAAAAGTCTCGGAAGCAAAATCGTCGTCGGACTCAAATAATAAATCCAACTCATGTTCCCACGAACGATTTTCTTCCCGATAGCGATTTTCAATTTTCTCATTTTCATACATACGCAAACCCTCACCGAATGTCATGGGTCGAGGTGCGGATGCATGAAAATGGGAACTTTGAAAATTACCATCGGACTTAAACGAAAACTCATTATTATAGGAATTTTGAAAACTATTGCAATTCGTTTTAAAATTGCTATTATAAGGAGGTAAAGGCCCAAAATCATTATCATCATCATCAAAATTCCAATAACCCAAATTTTGACTTTCGTTATACTCGCCCAAAGTCATATTTGAATTTGTTATACTTTGGGATTCTAAGTATTCACCGAAAGTCATAGGTTTACGAGAATTTTGAGAATTATAACAAGGATTACCGAAAGAATTGGAATAAGACATGCTTACCCCAAAAATGGCTCGAAGTGGCGGATTCCACAAAGTAGGTGCACGCGGGAAAAATTCGAGCGTTTCTAAGTGCTCAAATGTGGAAGTCCTACAAAAAGTTAGCAAATAATACAAATAGAAAGAAAATACTATGAAATACTAAATCAAATAAAGTATAAAACAAACTAGTCCCCGGCAACGGCGCCATTTTGATCGAGTGCAAAAAGTAGCGCGTGTAAAGACGCTAATCGTTGTTTTCGTTACGTCAACTCAATACAAAAACCTAAGTTACTACTACACTTGCGAGGCAAGCACAGCGGTAAGTCGGGTATCGAAAATCCACAGAGACGAGATGTTAGAATTTAAGTGATTTAATACTCCGAAATAAAAGTGTAAAAGATGATTACAAACTAAAAGAAAAGATACATAAAGGAAAAGATTATTCTAGGCAATGGTATTGAAACTAGATTATGAAAGCGAGTAAAAACTATAGGTTGCGTCGAATATCCCTCAATCGAGTTAATTAGTATAAAATGGTCACATGGGTCGACGAGTTATTACAAATGCATCTCGTTTCGACAGTTAATTAAATCAAGGGTTGTTACGCCCTAAATCGTCATAAAAGCCTAATAAGATTTTGGCGTCAACAAATATCCCGGAAATTACACACGCAAGGTCGTAAGCACGGGACATACATGATATGCCCCGTCAAATCTCCTAGGCGTAATAAATAGGACAACACACTCGAAATAGACCCGTAAACTCCATCACCAAAGCAAAGCAACGCGTCAACCCGAGTGAGTTCAATTCAAACACAACCTAATTTAAGTTACCTAAAAAGCATGTTAAAAACGCGATAAATGAAAAGCGGTAAATAAACGCGGTAAATCTATACTAGAAAGCAAGTAATCAAAGCATGTAAATAAAGCAAGAAAACTTAAATTATAAAGCTTGTAAATTAACTAGAAAGCAAGAAATGAAGAAATACAAACTATATTAATGGAAGAGGATGATGAATAGTCAATTTACACAACAAATGGGGTGTCAAACCAAGTATAAATGAAGGAGAACTCTCCAAAACCCTCAAACCCTAACTACCACTCTCTACAATCTATTCTAACTAAGTATATCTGAATTAAAACCAAAAATGGGTTTATATAGTAAGTGGGAAAAGATAAGGGAAAAAGGAAAGAAAGAGGAAAGAGCCCAAAATATCTGGCACTACCGGTCGACCGGTCGCAGGGGCGCGGTCGACCGGTCCCTTAAGCCAAAGCATACTGTCTCCTTCCCACGGCAAAAGTTGAAACCGCGGTCGACCGGTCCCAGGGACGCGGTCGACCGGTACTCTGTTTTCAGGCTGCATTTGGTCCATGATGAGGGGGAAAAGGTCCATTACGGAAACGAGCCTAGCTTCTTCGTCCGAACTCGAAACGACGCACCGTTTACGGCCACGCGATGCTAACTCAATGAACTACGCATCCGTGGAATTTCCAAGAGCCGAATAAGAAATGTGAATTGACTAAAAAGCCCTTGAAGTAGCGTCCAGCGATGAAACTTCTCCGAAATGCAACGGATCCTCACTTTTAGCGTTCCAATACCTACAAAAGCACAAATAACCCCTGCAAAACATGTATCTATCCAACTCCAAGGTTGTCTGGTTAATGAGCATAATTATAGGCATTTAGGACCGTAAAAGAGCTAGAATGCATAAGGATAACGGGCGGAAATATACAATATTCGATACGAATCAGGAGGACTTTGTGAGAAAATATGAAGTTTGACTAAATTCTTCTTCACACGATATTTTAGATCTGGTTTAATCGGCTATATTTATGGATATCATGAAAGAATGGTGCATATTTCTATGGAGAGGTATGTTGCCTTTTCTCTATTTATACCATTGTTTGATGCCTTGCTTGGTACTTAAGGTGATGGTGTCAAGTATTTGGAGGTTATAACCTTGTGTACATAGACGAGGTTGAGGGAGAGAAACACGAGGTAAATGGTTAATTTTATAGAGAGAAAAAATGGAAGATGTGTGCGGGTAAGAGAGATAAAGAGAGATAGATATAGAGTTATTGTGTTATATTTAGGGTTTATTGAGTGAGGAAGAATAATTATGTTTGGTTATAAGGTTTGAGTTTTAAGTAGGGGTATATTTTTGTCTAATAATGTTTTGGGGGTAATGTCTTGATACAAATTCTGATTTTTTTAAGGTTGTTAGACTTTTGTCAAAAAAGTGGGGGTTATGTCAAAGAGATAAGCAAAGTGGAGTTAAGTCAAATAATGCATCAAAAAGTGGGGGTTAAGTATAAAAATCTCTAAATAAAATCGTTAAACATCATGAGTATCAAATAATTAACTCACATAATAAGATATAAAGAACAATATACATTACTTAAATGGGATGAATCTTTTTAATTGGCAAAATCTATGTTGGGTTAAAACTCCACATCCAAACCTCGTCAAAATGATTAAGTTGGAAACAATATGAGTAGTTAATTATAGGTAGTATTTAAGCCGATAGTTTGATCGGGACCATCAATGGGTGAGAACTAAACTTCATGTGGGGTGCATTAGTAGTCCATCTAAGATGGACCAAATAAGGTTTGAGGTTTGAGACCGAACAAATATAAGAAAAAGTCTATGTCTACCAAGTATTTTTACTAAGTTTGTATCCCAAGTCCCTTCAAATTTTGTACAACAAGTGTAGGTATAATTATTTAATGTATTTGAGATGCAAACTTGGCTAAAATAAGGGACAATGTAGAAAAATGACTTGTTAAAATTTTTATTATATGTTTAGGACACACAACATTTTTGTTATAAAATTACTCCTTAAAATTATTCAATACCGAAAAATGCCTTTTTACTTTCTTAAAATACCATTGTTTTATTATTCCCTTCATTTTCTACTCCAGGAAAAGGACCATCAATTTTTTATTTAATTTAATAAAATAGTCCGTATTTTATTTGTCCTTAATTAAGGTGCTAAGATTTAAAAAATAAATCAACTTCATCCTTATTTTTCTTTATAAATCTAGTCCCTCTATTTATTTTTTGGCTTAAGATGAGATGTTTTTTTTCGTACACACACATAAAAAAATTATATGCTCTTTTTCCAAACATTAGAATAAGGATGCCACAAAACCTCTTGTCATCAAAACTCCCCCCCCCCCCCCACCCCCCCACCCACTACTCCACCAGAATGAAAAATTAATTTTGCATCGTCATTTTTTTTCCTACTTGATTTTTGATGTCTTAGACGTAATATCATTCAACCACTCTATATCACTTTATTATCGTTGCTCCGCTGCTAGATTAAAAATTTATATTTGCACTTTTTTTTCAGCGTAGAATTAAATTTACAGTATTAATATAACAAACGTATTTCACACTATAATACTAAAAATTTGAGATCATAATTATATTATTTTATGAAAATGAAAAACGAATGATACAAAACATTAAAAACGACTGAAAAAATGACAGTGCAAATTCAATTTTGCAATTTTACGAAGGAGGACCGACGGTTGGACTCTAATGATCGGAATTGCGACAACATCCATGTTCCACTGTTTGAAAATAATGTAGCATTAGTATATTTTTTAATATAAAAACCTTATTATAAGTGGAAACAAGGAACCACATTTGTAAAGAAAAAATAACTGATAAGAATAATATTTTTTATGGGTTATTTGGGTCTTCGCCCCCATTTATTATCGAATATTGAGTCAAACACTCACCATTTTTAATCTTTGGGGGCTTGAACCCCAAACTAACACTTACCGTTAGTTGACTATTAACTCATCCTTTTTGGCATTTGTTAAAAGTCAACTAACGATAATTGTTTGTTTAAGGGTCAAACCCCACGAATGAAAAATAGTGTGTGTTTGACTCAATATCTAATGATAAATGTGGGCCAAGACCCAGATAACTATTTTCTTCATTAAGGACAGAAACGTAGGGACCATTTATAAAAGAAAAGGTGAATTCCCTAAAACTATAATAGGAGTCTAAATTAAATAAAATTTTGTATTAATGATAAAAAGAAATATGAACAATTTTTATAAAAGAAAATGCGACTGTGCTAAAATCATAATAGGAGTTTCAACTTAAGTAAAATTTTATATTAAGGACAAATAAATATGGACCATTTTTACTTAAGGGTAAAATTGGTATTTTAACAAATATAAATCAATTAAAAAAACTAGGGAATATCTACAAAGATAAAGTTGAATGTCTTATATGAATAATTAACATTATTCTAAGTCCTAAAATGCATAAATGTATTAAAATAATAGCTTTTAAGTAATCATCCCTTGGTGTTAAACGTGTACAACAATTAGTATCTTATCCATAAAATATGTTTAGTGAGAACCTTTTCATCAACCTCAACCATATTTTTCTGGACATATTTGCCCACGATCCTTATTTTGTCTTATTCTGTGTAAACTTTAAAATTAAATATCTCTCAAAATAAACGTTCGTTTTGAGATTAAATTTATATATCTATCAAAAGAGATAGATGGAGGAAATTTTATTTTCATCAACCTCAACCATATTTTTTGGACATATTTGCCCATGATTTTTATTTTGTCTTTTTTTTACAAACTTTAAAATTAAATATCTCTCAAAATATAAGTCCGTTTGAGATAAAATTTATACATTTGAAAATGTCTCAACGAGACCTATCAAAAGAGATCAATGGAGGATATTCAATTATGAAGTTTGAAAATTCCGCCGGAGCCGAAGTCACCCATATGTCGTTGGGTACTCGCCAAAGTCACTAGGGGGTCACCTGACAGTCGTTGGAGTTCATCGGAGTTTACCGGAGCATCGCTGGAGTTCACAAGGTATCGTTGGAGTTCATGGGGTGGGTTAAGGTAGAGAGAGAATTAATAGTGAGTTAGTCATTATAAGAGTATTTTGGTCTACCCTAAAAGAGGAAGCACTTCTCATTAAACGTGTTTTACTTTTTAGTTTTTTTTTCCAAACGTTTAGAACTAAGGGAAATGTGTAAGTGTCTCTTCAAATAATGAGTCATTCTATGTCGACAGAGATTTGCGACACATTTGGTCCGACACAATAACGTGTCGCACCGGTACTGGCTATTGTCGCTGGCACAGACCCACATCCATAAGGCAATAATCAATACCGGTGCGACACGTCATTGTGTCGCACTATTCTGTATCGCAAATCTGTGTCCGCCTACTATTATTATAAAATAATTATTACTTACAACATTAATTCAAAAATAATTTTTTAAAGGCCGCACTAGCGCTCCATTCCTTCTCTGTCGGTGATGGAGCTCCAGCAACTTCTCATCGATACTCTAGTAGCAACTTCTCGTCGATACTTCGGTAGTGGAATGAGGGTGGAGTGAGTGGGTGTTGAGATATGAGATATATGTTTTTACAGAATTATGAATTGTTAATATAATTAAAGAAATAAAATGAAACTACAAAAATTAACACTAACTTGAATTTGTAGAAATAATAACAGAATTTAAAGATAAATCCGAGCCATGAAGAACAGTCTCCTTAAGGCAAATTTATTCCCTCCAATGTGCTCAAAGTTTATTGAATAATGGCCTCCTAAGACAAAATGGATTTCCCAAATTAATTATGTAGCACAACAATAATTAATCCCAACGAACACAAATCTGTGTTAATACTCAACCAAAATAGTGATATGATATGCGAAAATGAAGAAAACAATTTTCTGGATGAAAGAACATTTTCAGAATTTTTCTGGAGGGTTATTTTGACAGCAAATAAAATAGAAGGGAAAAGTTTGTATTTATAGCATTTGTGTTGACTGTTTGAATAGTCAAAACCGAAATTAATTGTCAAAAACAGTTAATTTGTTAACTATTGACCTTTGGTAATTAACTGTTAAATAGTTAATTAATATTTAATTAATTTCATAATTAATTAATAGAAGCCCAAAAAGTTTAATTAATTCGGCCCAAAAATGTAGGAGAATTTTATAATCGCGAACCGAACCGAGCCGAGCAGGATGGAAGGATGGCACGCGCGCACGCGTGTGGGCCCAAAACATCCATAGTGTAGGCCATCTCCCCTTTAAAGAGTTGGGATACCCCAAGGCATCCAAGCCTTAGTCCATCATTTGGGTTTTATTAACTCGTCATTTTTCCACTACTCTTCCAATGTGGGACAAGAGTTAAAGCATACCCAATTCATTAACTTTCATTGCTTTGTGAGTCACTTTGGGGACATATTTATCATTCATAACTTATTGAAATTGTACATATTAATATACTATGTTAATCTCCTTACGGAGGAGAACGCGTTCATATATGGTCCCACAATTCTCGTAATGTGGGTCCCACCTAAATTTGAGATCAAATTTGCTCAAAATTCTGGACAAATTTTTAATTCCAACTTAAGTCTAATTTTCCAACAATCTCCCACATGAATGATATATCGCTATAAATAAAACAGAAAATATGCTAATACAGATGCAAACATAGGTTGAGTAAAACTGAAGACTTATTGCATCGGGAGAAGTAGCCTAGTGGCCTGGAACTTTCCTTAGTGATATACTATCGAATTTACTTCGTTAATTAGTAGGCTTCACGTCCTTGAACCGTCAACCATTTCTGTAAACCTAGACAATAATATTCACACAACAATTCTTCAACACAGTTGGTTCTCACGTTTGTGTTCATTTTGGCCATGAACACCACTTGGTTCCGTGAATATTTTAGAGAATATGCCTTTCATTATTCTAATAGAAGTGGCCCCCTTCTTACTCACGTAGGTGACTTCTATAAAGGGTATCCTTCAATACCCCTCTTAGACATACTAAGATATGGATGTCATTAAAAGCATAACTTATCTTAATTTTGCGGTAGATGTGAACTGTCTCATCTTTGGAATGGATATGATTAAATATCCTCCAGTTCTTACTGAAAAGAACGTAGTTCGTATTGCCCATTGAACCTAAATCTTGGGATCTCCAGTCAGCTAGTTTGGGTTGCCACTATATTGATTCTTATTTATTTATAGGCTTTAGACCCATTCCTCTTGATGATCTTTCAACTTGCTCTCGGTTTAAACCTTTCGTTAGTGAATCCGATATATTATCTTTTGACTTTACTTAGTCAACTGAGATAATTCCATTTGAGAGAAGTTGTCTGACAGAATTATGTCGACGAAGAATATGTTATGACTTTCCATTATACATTGGATTATGTGCCCTTCCAATCGCCGATTGGCTATCGCAATGTATACATATTGCGGGCACAGGTTTAGACCAATTTGGAACATACTCTAAGAAATTTCGAAGCCATTCAGCTTCTTCTACAGGTTTGTCTAGTGCAATGAATTCGGATTCCATTGTCGATCTAGCAATGCACGTTTATTTTGAGGATTTCCAAGATACGGCTGCACCTCTAAGGGTAAACACATACCCACTAGTAGACTTAGAGTCTTTTTTATCGGATATCCAATTTGCATCGCAATGTCCTTTAAGAACAGCTGGATATTTTGAGTAGTGCAGTCCATAGTTTTCCGTATATTTCAAATAACCCAAAACTCGCAATATTTCTTTCCAGTGATCTCTCCCTGGATTACTCGTAAATCGACTTAGCTTAATTATTGAGTATGCTATGTCCGGTCGTGTACACTTCATGATATACATTAAACTGCCGATAATATCAGAATATTCTAGTTGAGATATGCTTTCACCATTATTTCTTGCTAGATGTAAATTTACATCTACAGGTGTCTTGGTAGGACTAATATCATACTTCTTGATTTTTTCAAGTACTTTTTCTATATAATGAGATTTAGATAATATAAGTCCATCCGATGTTTTAGAAATTTTAATTCCTAATATAACATCAGCGATTCCCAAATCTTTCATGTCAAGTCTACTACTCAATATTTGTTTTGTAGTTTTGACAATTTCCAAGTTACTACCCATGATAAGCATATCATCAACACAGAGGCATACAATGACATATCCATTTTGAATGTATTTAAAGTAAACAAATTTATTGCATTCATTAATTTTGAAACCATTTGATAACATTGCATTATCAAAATTTTCATGCCATTGCTTAGGTGCTTGTTTTAATCCGTAAAGTGATTTATTAAGCTTACATACTTTTCCTTCTTGTCTAGGAGCCTTGAACCCTTCAAGTTGCTCCATATAAATTTCCTCGTCTAGTTTACTATTTAAGAATGCGGTTTTTACATCCATTTGATGTATTTCAAGTCCATTAATAGCAGATATTGCTATTAACATCCGAATGGACGTTATTATTGTTACCGGTGAATATGTGTTGAAGTAATCCAACCCTTCCTTTTGCCTATAGCCTTTAGCTACAAGCCTAGCTTTATATTTATCAATTGATCCATCGACCTTCAACTTCTTTTTGAAGATCCATTTATAACCTAACGGTTTTGAACCTGTTGGAAGATCCACTAGTTCCCATGTATGATTTTGTAATATAGTTTCAATGTCACTATTAATTGCTTCTTTCCAATCGAAAGCATCGGGTAAGGCTATAGCTTCTTTATACGATTGAGGTTCATTTTCTAACAAATATGTTAGAAAATTCGGACCGAAAGATGACGAGGTTTTTGCTCTTTTACTACATCTTGGTTCATCCTCTATTGGTTCAATTGGTTGATAAGTACCACTTGTAGTAGCTTGATTCGTCCTTTTGAGAAGGATCAGATTCTCGAGTCATGTTATACGGGAATTCATTTTCTAAAAATGCAGTGTCCCTCGATTCAATAACTGTATTTACTTTAATATCCAAAATCTTAGATTTACAAACTAGAAATCGATATGCACTGCTATTAGAAGCATAACCGATGAATACACAATCTACGGTTTTTGCCCTATTCTTACCTTTTTAGGTTTAGGAACCATCACTTTGGCTAAGCACCCCCACACCCGTAAATATTTATAAGAAGATCTTCGACCTTTCCATAATTCATAAGGTGTCTTGTGAGTCTTCTTGTGAGGTACTTTATTGAGAATGTAATAAGCAGAAAGTAAGGCTTCCCCCTACAAGTTTTATGGAGATTATGAACTTAATAACATTGAGTTCATCATCTCTTTCAAAGTACAGTTTTTGCGTTCAGCAACACCATTAGATTGAGGATAGTAAGGAGCGGTAGTTTGATGAATAATTCCATTTTCAAAACAAAATTCCTCAAATAGATATTCATATTGACCTCCTCTATCACTTCTAATAGCCATTATCGTTTTGCTTAATTGATTCTCAACTTCATTCATATATTGGTTAAATGCATTAATAGCCTCATCTTTACTATGTAATAGATATACATAGCAATATTTTGTGCAATCGTCAATAAAAGTAATAAAATACTATTTCCCACCTCTAGTTTGAACAAATTTTAAATCACAAATATCAGTGTGAATTAAATCTAATGGTTCAGTTTTTCTTTCAACATAATGGAAAGCTAATCTAGCTAATTTAGATTCCACACAAATTTCACATTTATGATTTTTATTAATATTAAATTCTGGCAAAAATTCAAGTTAATTAATCTACGCAATGTATCAAAATTAACATGTCCTAATCTAGCATGCCAAATATTAGATGACTCAATCAAGTAAGAAGAACTAGCAATTTCATTCATTGAACCAGATATTTTTGGGGTTACAGTAAGAACATTTATTTTAATGAGCCCCTCATCTTGCTAGCCCTTTCCCACATACATGTCATTCTTTGACAACACAAAGAAATCAGACACAAACACATGCTTGAAACCATTTTTAGTCAGGAGAGATCCAGAAATCAGATTCTTTCGAATATCAGGCACGTGAAGAACATTGTTGAGAGTAAGTTCCTTTCCAGAAGTTATTTTTAGAGAAATCTTTCCTTATCCCAACACCTTAGAAGTGGAAGAATTCCCCATAAAGAGGGTCTCCTCATTTTCCAAAGGCTTATAGGTAGAAAACATCCATTTGTTTACACAAACATGTCGTGTGGCCCCAGTGTCCACCCACCATTCCTTGGTATTTCCATCCAAGTTACATTCAGAGACCACGACAGAAAGATTCATATCTGCCAAGTCATTGGCGATATTTTCACCCTCAGTTATATTTGCTTGAGGATTATTTCGATTTTGCTTCTTAGGCTTACGACACTCGCTTGAGCGGTGTCAAGGTTTACCACAGTTGTAGCCTTTTCCTTTGAACTTCTTCTTGTTCTGTTTGGAAGTGCCTTCCCCATCATGCTTTCGTTTGTTCTTCTTAGTACCTTCAATAATATGGACTTTTGTTTCCATTGGATTCTTTCCACTTTTCTTTTGAGACTCACGATTATCTTCTTCGATTCTCAGCCTGACCACCGACTCCTCCACATTCATCTCCTTGTGCTTGAGATAATTTTTGAATAAAGTCCAAGGTGGTGGCAATCTTTCAACAATTTCAGCAACTTGAAAAGTTTCACTAAGGGACATTCCTTCAGCATGAATGTCGTGGAGGATCACTTGGAGTTTTTGCACTTACGAGATCACCGGTTTAGAGTCAATCATTTTGAAGTCCAGAAAATGCCCGACGATAAATTTCTTCATACCAGCATCTTTAGTTTTGTACTTATTTTCCAAAGAATTCCATAATTCCTTAGATGTCTTAATTGTGCAATAGACGTATTACAATGTCTTGTCCAAGTAGGCCAGAATATAATTTCGGCATAGGTAGTTCGAGTGCTTCCAAGCATCAACAGCAGCAACCTTTTCAGAGTCACCTCCTTCTTGAATAGAGGGACAATCTTCATATACAAACCTACCCAGTTGGCAGGTAGTGAGATAGAAATACATTTGTCTTTGCTAAAGTTTGAAGTCATACCCATTGAACTTTTTCAGTTTCTCCTCGTGTGGCATAGATACGAGTGCAGTCACATTTGTGTTGGTGACAGTCACATTAGCAGCAATAGTGTTCGTACTTTGTGATTCCATTTCTGTTACAAAAACAGAATTTTTATCATTGATAAAATTCATATATAAATGAATTAATCAAAACAGAATACAAAATTGTGTGCACCAATTTCCTCCAAATATAATTCACAATAAACGAATTCCAAAAGAATTCTAAATAATATTTAAAATTAAACTAAAATATAAACATAAGTTTATACTAGTAAAAAAAAAATCTGTGTCATACTATATTTTAATAATAAAAATAATTCTGTACAAAACAGAATTAAAATTTTAAGATTAAAAGTTTTATATAAACAGATTTAGCAAAATTTTACGAACAAAATTTTATTTTCTAAAACAGACTATTTATAAACAATGTAGAAATTAATTTTCTATACCAAAACTGTTTTATTAATTTTTGCAATAAAACAATATTTTAATTCAATATTTCTGTCAAAACAGATTTATTTTATACGAATAAATTTCTGTAATAAAAAAAAATTATGTACACTACAATACAGCTGAACAATAAATTTGCCTTAAGATTGTTATATATACTATTTATTAAAAAACAATTGTTCAGAATAATGAATTATTAATATAATTAAAGAAATAAAATGAAATTACAAAAATGAACACTTACTTGAATTTGCAGAAATATTAACAGAATTTAAAGATAAATCCGAGCCCTGAAGAACAGTCTCCTTAAGGCAAATTTATTCCCTCCAATGTGCTCAAAGGTTATTGAATAATTGTCTCCCAAGATAGAATGGATTTCTCGAATTAATTATGTAGCACAACAATAATTAATCCCAACGAATACAAATCTGTGTTAATACTCAACCAGAACAGTGACATTATATGCAGAAATGAAAAAAAACATTTTTCTAGATGAAAGAACATTTTCAGAATTTTTCTGGAGGGTTATTTTGACAGCAAATAAAATAGGAGGGGAAGGTTTCTATTTACAGCATTTGTGTTTACTGTTGGAATAGTCAAAACCGAAATTAAATGTCAAAAACAATTAATTTGTTAACTATTGACCTTTCACAATTAACTGTAAAACAGTTAATTAATATTTAATTAATTTCGTAATTAATTAATAGAAGTCCGAAAAGTTTAATTAATTCGGCCCAAAAATGTAGAAGAATTTTATAAGCCCAAACCCGAACCAAACCGAGCCGAGTCGGCCGACCGAAAAGCGCGCGCTCCCGTGTGGGCTTTTGGCCCAAGCCCGACACATGCATAGTGTAGGCCATCTCCCCTTCAAAGAGTTGGGATACCCCAAGGCATCCAAGCCTTAGTCCATCATTTGAGTTTTATTAACTCATCATTTTTCCACTACTCTTCCAATGTGGGACAAGAATTAAAGCATACCCAATTCATTAACTTTTATTGCTTTATGAGTCACTTTGGGGACATATTTATCATTCATAACTTATTGAATTTGGACATATGAATATACTACATTAATCTCCTTGCGGAGGAGAATGCGTTCGTATATGGTCCCACAATTATCCTCGTATGGGTCCCACCTAAATTTGAGCTCAAAGTTGCTCAAAATTCTGTCCAGAAAATTCTAGATAGCTTTTTAATTCCAACTTCAGTCCAATTTTCCAATAATCCCCCACATGAATGATATATCGCTATAAATAAAACAGAATAGATGCTAATGCAGATGGAGACACAGGTTGAGTAAAATAAAGACTTATTGCATCAGGAGAAGTAGCCTAGTGGCTTTGAAATTTCCTTAGTGATATACTATTAGATTTACTTGGTTAATAAATAGACTTCACGTTCTTGAACCATCAACCGTTTCTGTAAACCTAGACAACAGTATTCACACAACGATTCTTCAACACAGTTGGTTCTCACGTTTGTGTTCATTTTGGCCATGAACACCACTTGGTTCCTTGAATATTTTAGAGAATATGCCTTTCATTATTCTAATAGAAGTGGCCCCCTTCTTACTCACGTAGGTGACTTCTATAAAGGGTATCCTTCAATACCCCTCTTAGACATACTAAGATATGGATGTCATTAAAAGCATAACTTATCTTAATTTCGCGGTAGATGTGAACTGTCTCATCTTTGGAATGGATATGATTAAATATCCTCCAGTTCTTACTGAAAAGAACGTAGTTCGGTTTGCCCATTGAACCTAAATCTTGGGATCTCCAGTCAGCTAGGTTGGGTTGCCACTATATTGATTCTTATTTATTTATAGGCTTTAGACCCATTCCTCTTGATGATCTTTCAACTTTCTCTCGGTTTAAACCTTTCGTTAGTGGATCCGATATATTATCTTTTGACTTTACTTAGTCAACTGAGATAATTCCATTTGAGAGAAGTTGTCTAACAGAATTGTGTCGACGAAGAATATGTTATGACTTTCCATTATACATTGGATTATGTGCCCTTCCAATCGTCGATTGGCTATCGCAATGTATACATATTGCGGGCACAGGTTTAGACCAATTTGGAACATCCTTTAAGAAATTTCAAAGCCATTCAGCTTCTTCTCCAGCTTTGTCTAGTGCAATGAATTCGGATTCCATTGTCGATCTAGCAATGCACGTTTATTTTGAGTATTTCCAAGATACGGCTGCACCTCCAAGGGTAAACACATACCCACTCGTAGACTTAGATTCTTTTGTATTGGATATCCAATTTGCATCGCAATGTCCTTAAAGAACAGCTGGATATTTTGTGTAGTGCAGTCCATAGTTTTGAGTATATTTCAAATAACCCCAAACTCACAATATTTCTTTCCAGTGATCTCTCCCTGGATTACTCGTAAATCAACTTAGCTTACTTATTGAGTTTGCTATGTCCGATCGTGTACAGTTCATGATATACATTAAACTGCCGATAATATAAGAATGTTCTAGTTGAGATATGCTTTCACCATTATTTCTTGCTAGATGTAAATTTACATCTACATGTGTCTTGGTAGGACTAATATCATACTTCTTGAATTTTTTAAGTACTTTCTCTGTATAATGAGATTGAGATAATATAAGTCCATCTGATGTTTTAAAAATTTTAATTCCTAATATAACATCGGCGATTCCCAAATCTTTCATGTCAAATCTACTACTCAATATTTGTTTTGTAGTTTTGACAATTTCCAAGTTACTACCCATAATAAGCATGTCATCAACATAGAGTCATACAATGACATATCCATTTTGAATGTATTTAAAGTAAACACATTTATCTCATTCTTTAATTTTGAAACCATTTGATAACATTGCATTATCAAATTTTTCATGTCATTATTTAGGTGCTTGTTTTAATCCGTAAAGTGATTTAACAAGCTTACATACTTTTCCTTCTTGTCCAGGAGCCTTGAACCCTTCAGGTTGCTCCATATAAATTTTCTCGTCTAGTTTACCGTTTAAGAATGCGGGTTTTACATCCATTTGATGTATTTCAAGTCCATTAATAGCAGCTATTGCTATTAACATCCGAATGGACGTTATTCTTGTTACCGGTGAATATGTGTCGAAGTAATATAACCCTTCCTTTTGCCTATAGCCTTTAGCTACAAGTCTAGCTTTATATTTATCAATTGATCCATCGGCCTTCAACTTCTTTTTGAATATCCATTTATAACCTAACGGTTTTGAACCTGGTGGAAGATCCACTAGTTCCCATGTATGATTTTGTAATATTGATTAAATTTCACTATTAATTGCTTCTTTCCAATTGGAAGCATCGGGTAAGGATATAACTTCTTTATACGATTGAGGTTCATTTTCTAGAAAATATATTAGAAAATTCGAACCGAAAGAAGTCGAGGTTTTTGCTCTTTTATTACTCTTGGTTCATCCTCTATTAGTTCAATAGGTTGATGAGTACCACTTGTAGTTGCTTGATTTGTCCTTTTAGAAGGACCAGACTCTCGGGTCATGTTATACGGGAATTCATTTTTAAAAAATGAAGCGTCCCTCGATTCAATAACCGTACGTATTTACATGAATATCCAAAATCTCAGATTTACAAACTAGAAATTGATATGCACTGCTATTAGTAGCATAACCAATGAATACATAATCCACGATTTTTGGCCCTATTCTTACCTTTTTAGGTTTAGGAACCATCACTTTGGCTAAGCACCCCCACACTTGTAAATATTTATAAGAAGGTCTTCAACCTTTCCATAATTCATAAGGTGTCTTGTGAGTCTTCTTGTGAGGTACTTTATTGAGAATGTAATTAGCAGAAAGTAAGGCTTCCCCCCACAAGTTTTGTGGAGTTCCTGAACTTAATAACATTGAGTTCATCATCTCTTTCAAAGTACGTTTTTTGCGTTCAGCAACACCATTCGATTCAGGAGAATAAGGAGCGGTAGTTTGATGAATAATTCCATTTTCAGAACAAAATTCCTCAAATGGATATTCATATTCCACCTCCTCTATCACTCCTAATAGCCTTTATCGTTTTGCATAATTGATTCTCAACTTCATTCTTATATTGTTTAAATGCATTAATAGCCTCATCTTTACTATGTAATTAATATACATAGCAATATTTTGTGTAATCGTCAATAAAAGTAATAAAATACTTTTTCCCACCTCTAGTTTGAACAAATTTTAAATCACAAATATCAGTGTAAATTAAATCTAAAGGTTCAGTTATCCTTTCAACATAATGGAAAGGTAATCTAGCTAATTTAGATTCCACACAAATTTCACATCTATGATTTTTATCAATATTAAATTTTGGCGAAAATTCCAAGTTAATTAATCTACGCAATGTATCAAAATAAACATGTCCTAATCTAGCATGCCAGATATTAGATGACTCAATCAAGTAAGAAGAACTAGTAATTTCATTCATTTAAAAAAATGTTTTTGGGGTTAGAGTAAGAACATTTATTTTAAAGAGCCCCTCATTTAGGTAGCCCTTTACACTACACCAAATCCTGCGAATGGTCACGCCCAGTGGGTCACGGTCCAAGTCCGCGACCAGCTGGTCGCGGACTTGTGCCATGACCCACTCAATATTTGGCGTGACCATATTTATTATCACACTAAATTATTGATTCTCGGGAAGTGGTCACGGACCAAGGCCGTGACCACAGTGGTCGCGAACTTGGGCCGTGACCAGGTCGTGACCATCTTGGCGCCAAACACGGGCCAAAATTCCCTCCAAGCTTGGTCATGGGTGGGTCACGGCCCAATTCCGTGACCCATGGCATGACGAAGAAGAGAGTACACATATTGGGGGTCACGGCTTAGGGCCGTGACCATTTTTTGGTGTGGGTCGCGGCTAAGGGTCGTGACCATACCTCATTCAAGCACTAGGGTTGATGAAAAGGGTCGCGCATCACTGATCGAGGGTCACGGCTACGGTTCGTGACTATTTCTTGGTGTGGGTCATGGCTATAGGCCGTAACCATGCCCCATTCAAGCACTAAGTGTGGATGGAAATGTCTCCAGCATAGTGGGTCACGGCTCTAGCCCGTGACCAGTTCGAAGAAGCTAGAATACCTCATTTGCAATTTTAAAGTCTCGCACATGGTGGGTCACGGCTCTAGGCCATGACCAGGTCGAAGAAGCCAGTCATCTGCATTTTATTGGTCGCGTCCATGGGGTCACGGCTCTTGGCCGTGACAAGGTTAAGGTATTAAAAACGAAAATTACCCCTGCTTCTAATTTCTTATGTGCGGTTTGTAAGGCTGTTAGGGCTAAGCGATTCAGGTGCGATTTCGTTTGGATTTCAGTTGGATTTGCAAACATAAATCTACCCTGGTATGTATTGATTCATTTGGTTTCATTTGGATTTCGTTATTTCTGTCTAAAGCCCTAATTTCTGTGTATGTATGTGTAGATTTATGTTTGTATGTGTGTGTATGTATAGATTTATGTTTATATTTGTGTATATGTATAGATTTATGTGTATATATGTGTTTTTGTGTGTAACTATGAACAAATAAATTATTTTTTTTATCAATACACCCTATATTGTATGTGTGTGTATGTATAGATTGTATGTGTGTGTATGTATAGATTTATGTAAAGTTTTTTTTAGGGTTTAGTAAACCCTAAATAGTATGTGTGTGTATATATATATTATGTCAATAAACCCTAGATTGTATGTGTGTGTTTGTATAGATTATGCCAATAAACCTAGATTGTATGTGTGTGTATTTTTTTTTGACAAAATATAATTAAATGGATTTTTAATGAGTAAAAAAATTTACATCCACCTTGTCGTGATTTTATTGGGGGTTATATGCGTGCCACCCTAAATAGTATGCGGTGGAGACAGGTGGAGTCCGGGTTGGGGGTTAGAAGCAACAAATAGTCCCTTAAGAATTCTGTAAGTGTTAATTTTGTTCTTGGCCTTGGTATTTTCAATTTGATTTTAGATTTGTCCTTGTGAAAAAAAAGGAATAGATATATGCCTGGTTTAATTAGATTGGTGTTGGTTATATTATGATATACCCGTTATGCCATTTTATATTATTTTTGAAATGTAATCAAAATCAATTGTAATCTTCTCCATATGTGTCCATCTAATTTTTTTTCTCAGTAGTAATCCTTATTTTTTTTCTCAGTTCAATCATGTTTACTACGAGTCAAGTTGGGACAGTGAGTGACGAAAGAACTAGCCCTGGTTTTCTTCTTTGGTTTTGAATTTGTTTTTTTGGTTCTACCATTTTTTTAATTGAACATAACTGTTTGCAAAAAATTCATTATTTTTTCACTGTCATAGGATACATTGATGTTGGGGTCGAACTACTATCAAACATAATCTGAAATTGCATTGCTGCTAGCATAGAGAAGGTTCTGATTGGCGTTAGGTGTAACAAAATATCCAGGTAATGAATAGACCTATGATGAACTTTATTTTAAGGTTAAATATGCATTGATTCAATTTTTTAATTATTTTGGGTTTGGATCCTATTTATGTCTAAACCCCGTAATTTTAATTTTTTTATACCCCCTATAGCTTGGGTATTGTTGGCGCATTTGTTTCTTGTCATTTCCAGTGGGGGGGGGGGGAGAACATAACTTTTGAACAAAGAATAGTTAGGGTGAACACTAGAAAAAGAAGGCATTATCCAACGGATTGCGACTTTCTAGGTTTAAGGCGTGTCAATTTCTCTGCAATGGTTCACATTCAACTAATTGGTAACCATTTGTTTATTAGCTTAAAGATATTCTTGATTAGTCCGAGATGAATAGGAAAGATGTGAAAATGGGAATAAAAATTAGTCATGGTTCGAAAGTTATTCTTGAGTTTGCAATTTGTGACCGCTCATCTTATTCACTTGTCGAGCGGGACCAATGTGACTCGTAGGAATCGATCGCATAGTCATGGGCTCTCGGTTTGAGTATACGACGCAAATTTCCAAAAAAATAGACTTGAGCATAAAAACATGTCATCGAAGGGTGAAAACGTAAAATAACCACAAAACGGTCCGGTAAGAGTCACGAACACCTTGCACGGGACCAATGTGACTCGTAGAAACCGACCGGGTAGTCACAGGGATCCCGGTTTGAGTTTACAATGTAAATTTGCAAAATGTTAGACTTGAGAATAAAAAAGATTCCATCGAAGGGTGAAAACGTAAAACAGCCATAAAAAGGTCCCATAAGAGTCACGAACATCTCGCATGGGACCAATGTATGTCGTAGGAACTGACCGTGTAGTCACGACGCTCCCGGTTTGATTGTACGATGTAAATTTGCAAAAAATTAGACTTAAGCATAAAAACATGTCATCGAATGATGAAAACGTAAAATAGCCACAAAACATTTCCGTAAGAGTCACGAACACCTCACATGGGACCAATGTAAATCGCAGGAGAAGATCGTGTAGTCACGGGGCTCCCAGTTTGAGTGTACGACGTAAATTTGTAAAAAGTTAGACTTAAGCATAAAAACATGCCATCAAAGGACGAAAATCTAAAACAAACACCAAACCGTCCTGTAAGAGTCATGAAAACCTCGCACGGGACCAATGCGACTCATAGGAACCGACCGCATAGTAACGGGACTCCCGGTTTGAGTTACGACGTAAATTTTCAAAAAATAAGACTTGAGCATAAAAACTTGCAATCGAAGGGTGAAAACGTAAAACAACCACAAAAAGGTCCCGTAAGAGTCACGAAACCTCGCACGGGACCAATGCGACTCATATGAACCGACCGCGTAGTCACGGGGCTCCCGATTTGAGAATACTTTCAAAATTTGCACAAAGTTTGACCTGAGCATAAAAAGATGACATCAAAGCTTGAAAACGTAAAACAAGCACAAAACGGTCCCGTAAGAGTTACGAACACCTCACACGGGACCCATGTTTAGTTTTATGGCATTGCGAGCTTTTATAATTTGATTGCTGAATTTTATGCCCGTGCATGCTTTATAATAAGTAGGTTTTACATTTACAGGTTTTGGAATGTCAAGAAAATAGAGGAAACTCTGCCCAATTATTTTTTGGTCTGTGAATTATTAAGAGGTGTAATATTTATAAGTTTGTATATATATATTTATTTATTAACAACGTTCTCGATTCGTAGTTTGTGATTGAACCCCTAATTTTAGGTGCACTCACAGGACCCCCAATTTTAGGATTGGACAAAAAAAAAAAATATTTTTTAAATTATAGTTAAATATGGTCATGGACTTTGTCCATGACCATTTTTATTTTTTTCGTCACGCATAAAAATGGTCACGGACTTGGGCCGCGACCATTTTTTTTTTATATTTTTTGTCACGGTTATGGGTCACGGTCAACGCACCGGACCATTTTTTTCCTTTTTTTCGTCACGGTCGTGGGTCACGGACTTGGACCGCGACCATTTTTTTTAGGTCACGATTGTGGGTCGCGAACTTTGGCCGCGACTAATTTGTCACAGTTGGGGTCACGGATGAGGACCGCGACCAATTTTTATTTTTATTTTTTTGTCACGGTCGTCGATCGCGGACTTTGGCCGCGACCAATTTGTCACGATTGTGGGTCACGGATGAGGACCGCGACCTGTCACGACATGGGTCATTGCCCAAGTCCGCGACCATCTTCCGTGACCCCTCTTGGCCGTGACCATTTTTTGGTCACGGACTTGGGCCGCGACCCACGAAAATGGTCACGCCCGAAATGGTCACGGCCATAGTCCGCGACCCACAATTTTGGTCAGGGATTTTGGCCGTGACCAATCGCCAGTTTTGGTGTAGTGTTACTACATACATGTAATTATTTGACAACACAAAGCGATAAGACACAAACATAAGCTTGAAACCATTTTTGGTCAGGAGAGATCCAGAAATCAGATTCTTTCGGATATCAGGCACGTGAAGAACATTGTTGAGAGTAAGTTCCTTTCCAGAAGTCATTTTTAGAGAAATCTTTCTTTGTCCCACCACCTTAGAAATGGAAGAATTCCCTATAAAGAGGGTCTCCTCATTTTTCAAAGGCTTATAGGTAGAAAACATCCATTTGTTTGCACAGATGTGTCGTGTGGCCCCAATGTCCACCCACCATTCCTTGGTATTTCCAACCAAGTTACATTCAGAGACCACGGCAGAAAGATTCATAACCGCCAAGTCATTGACGATACATTCACCCTGTAACACCCCGCTCGCCCGGGGAGAGCGAACGGAGCGCTAATGCGATAAAATAAATCCAAATCCACAAGTGACAAGGTATAGAGCACCTAAATCCCATAACAACAAAAGAGAAACTACAAATCTCAATTTCTTCAAATTAAATACCAAATCTCTCGAATTACATACAACAACTAACTCGAAACTAAAATACAAATCTCCAAAGCTCTATACATCAAAATAATACAAATCTTTCCCAAATAATCCTCGCTAAAATCAATCTCCATAGCGCCCCAAAATCCGCGCTAACCTGCCACTAAAAGAAAATATGGGAAAGTACACAATACGACAAGAAAGATGCTCAACAAATATATGTTAGCGATGAATAAAACGTAACAACACAAGTACGAATATTCAAATCAAATGCAAATCTCAATAGCATTTCATCATTATAATTTTTCAACAACACATCAATGGGTAACCAGGCCTCACCCCATTCGCATATGCTTTATCAAGCCATAGCCGGGAATAGGTATTTTGGCGGGTTCACAACATCCTTGCCATATTAAAATCTCATGACAATGTTCCCAACAACAATATAATGATACCACATGAATCAAAATAATTCAATAATTATTTTTTCAGATTTCAATGAATTGAACAATTCAAATATGAGTTCAATTAACAAGAATTCAACGGAATAAACTCGCGAGATTTAAGGGAGCATATTGTGTAAAACCTCATACCTCAAAACATGATGCGAAAGCAATGATCACATCCTCAAGATCAACACAAAAGATCTACAGAAGCTCCTCTAAGAACCTCCAACAAAATAGCCCCAAGAACACCTCTAATCTAAGGTTGAAACTCACAAATCTCGGCCAATGTGTATATAAAAAGAAGAGGAATATAAAATATATTTGCTGCCAAAATTTGTGCGAAAAGTATGTTAAAAAGGCTTGCCCACGACTTCCTTTTATAATGCAAAGAAATGAAGAGTTGAAATCCAAAAGACTCCTTTAAATAAGGCAAATAAATGAAGAGTTGGAAGTCAAAACAACTCTTGAAAATTACTTAATGTTCGCCGACTTAGAATTCCAAGAGTTAAAAACATTTAAAAATCATTTTAAAATCCGTTTTAATTCCGATTTCGAAATCGTTTGAAATTCTCGCCTTTAAAAATAATAACCAACATATTTGAGCAATAAAAATAATTTTATTAAAAACTTTATTTTCCTCCATTTTTCAAAAAATAATTAAAATAGTCCAAAAATTACGCGGGTTGTTACACTTCCCCACTAACAATGAAATTTCGCCCTCGAAATTCGCCGAATGCTTAACTCTCAAAATCAGGCCACTACACTAACTCCAAAAATAAATCACGTCTCCCAAAAATAAATTTCTCACCTCTAATCTCGAAACCTAACACGAATATCACCTAAAATTTGCTATCTCCAAAATTGCTAACCACGCAATGAACACAAAAGCCAAGCCCCGAGGGTTGTCGTATACCTAAGCTCTGATACCATTTGTAACACCCCGCTCGCCCGGGGAGAGCGAACGGAGCGCTAATGCGATAAAATAAATCCAAATCCAAATCCACAAGTGACAAGGTATAGAGCACCTAAATCCCACAACAACAAAAGAGAAACTACAAATCTCAATTTCTTCAAATTAAATACCAAATCTCTCGAATTACATACACCAACTAACTTGAAACTAAAATACAAATCTCCAAAGCTCTATACATCAAAATAATACAAATCTTTCCCAAATAATCCTCGCTAAAATCAATCTCCATAGCGCCCCAAAATCCGCGCTAACCTGCCACTAAAAGAAAATATGGGAAAGTACACAATACGACAAGAAAGATGCTCAACAAATATATGTTAGCGATGAATAAAACGTAACAACACGAGTACGAATATTCAAATCAAATGCAAATCTCAATAGCATTTCATCATTATAATTTTTCAACAACACATCAATGGGTAACCAGGCCTCACCCCATTCGCATATGCTTTATCAAGCCATAGCCGGGAATAGGTATTTTGGCGGGTTCACAACATCCGTGCCATATTAAAATCTCATGACAATGTTCTCAACAACAATATAATGATACCACATGAATCAAAATAATTCAATAATTATTTTTTCAGATTTCAATGAATTGAACAATTCAAATATGAGTTTAATTAACAAGAATTGAACGGAATAAACTCACGAGATTTAAGGGAGCATATTGTGTAAAACCTCATACCTCAAACCATGATGAGAAAGCAATGATCACATCCTCAAGATCAACACAAAAGATCTACAGAAGCTCCTCTAAGAACCTGCAACAAAATAGCCCCAAGAACACCTCTAATCTAAGGTTGTAACTCACAATCTCGGCCAATGTGTATATAAAAAGAAGAGAAATATAAAATATATTTGCTGCCAAAATTTGTGCGAAAAGTATGTTAAAAAGGCTTGCCCACGACTTCCTTTCATAATGCAAAGAAATGAAGAGTTGAAATCCAAAAGATTCCTTTAAATAAGGCAAATAAATGAAGAGTTGGAAGTCAAAACAACTCTTGAAAATTACTTAATGTTCGCCGACTTAGAATTCCAAGAGTTAAAAACATTTAAAAATCATTTTAAAATTCGTTTTAATTCCGATTTCGAAACCGTTTGAAATTCTCGCCTTTAAAAATAATAACCAACATATTTGAGCAATAAAAATAATTTTATCAAAAACTTTATTTTCCTCCATTTTTCAAAAAATAATTAAAATAGTCCAAAAATTACGCGGGTTGTTACACACCCTCAATTACATTTGCTTGAGGATTATTCCGATTTTGCTTCTTGGGCTTACGACACTTGCTTGAGCGGTGTTCAGGTTTACCACCATTGTAGCATTTGACTTTGAACTTCTTCTTGTTCTTTTTGCAATTGCCTTCCCCATCATGCTTTCGTTTGTTCTTCTTAAGACCTTCAACAACATTGACTTTTGTTTCCTTTGGATTCTTCCCACTTTTCTTTTGAGACTCACGGTTATCTACTTCGATTCTCAGCTTGACCACCAACTCCTCCACATTCATCTCCTTTCGCTTGTGCTTGAGATAATTTTTAAATAAAGTCCTAGATGGTGAAATTTTTTCAACAATTACAGCAACTTGGAAAGTTTCTCTAAGGGACACTCCTTCAGCATGAATGTCGTGGAGGATCACTTGGAGTTCTTGCACTTGCGAGATCACTGGTTTAGAGTCAATCATTTTGAAGTTCAGAAAACGCCCGACGATAAATTTCTTCATCCCAGCATCTTCAGTTTTGTACTTCTTTTCCAAAGAATTCCACAATTCCTTGGATGTCTTGATCGTGCAGTAAACATGATACAATGTCTTGTCCAAGTTGGCCAGAATATAATTCCGACATAGGTAGTCCGAGTGCTTCCAAGCATCAACAGCAGTAACCTTTTCAGAGTCACCTTCCTCTTGAATAGAGGGACGGACAATCTTCATATACAAACCTACCCAGTTGGCAGGTAGTGAGATAGAAATACATTTGTCCTTTCCAACGTTTGAAGTCAGCGCCATTAAACTTTTCCGATTTCTCCCCGTGTGGCATATATACGGGTGCAGTCTCATTTGTGTTGGTGACAGTCACATTAGCAGGAATAGTGTTCGTCTTTTGTGATTCCATTTCTGTTACAAAAAGAAAATTTTTATCAATGATAAAATTCATATATAAATGAATTAATCAAAACTGAATAAAAAATTATGTGCACCAATTTCCTCCAAATATAATTCACAATAAATGAATTCCAAAAGAATTCTAACTAATATTCAGAGTTAAACTAAAATATAAACACAAGTTTATACAAGTAAAAAAAAATCTGTGTCACACTATATTTTAATAATAAAAATAATTCCGTACAAAACAGAATTACAATTTTAAGATTAAAAGTTTTATATAAATAGATTTAGCAAAATTTTACAAACAAAAAATTTATTTTCTAAAACAGACTATATATAAACAGTGCAGAAATTAATTTTCTGTACCAAAACTGTTTTATTAATTTCTGCAATAAAATAATATTTTAATTCAATATTTCTGTCAAAACAAATTTATTTTATACGAATAAATTTCTGTAATAATTTTTTTTATGTACACTACAAAGAAGTAGAACAATAAATTTGCTTTAAGATTGTTATCTCTACTATTTATTAAAAAATAATTGTACAGAATTATGAATTATTAATATAATTAAAGAAATAAAATGAAATTACTGAAATTAACACTTACTTGAATTTGCAGAAATAATAACAAAATTTAAAGATAAATCCGAGCCCCGAAGAACAGTCTCCTTAAGGCAAATTTATTCCCTCCAATGTGCTCAAAGGTTATTAAATAATTGTCTCACAAGATAGAACGAATTTTCCGCATTAATTATGTCGCACAACAATAATTAATCCCAACGAACACAAATGTGTGTTAATACTCAACCAGAACAGTGATATGATATGCAGAAATGAAGAAAATATTTTTCTTGATGAAGGAACATTTTCGAAATTTTTGTGGAGGGTTATTTTGGCAGGAAATAAAACAGGAGGAAAATATTTGTATTTATAGCATTTGTGTTGACTGTTGGAAGAGTAAAAAACAATTAATTTGTTAGCCGAGCTGAGCCCAACCCCAACACATGCATAGTGTAGGCATCTCCCCTTTAAAGAGTTGGGATACCCCAAGGCATCCAAGCCTTAGTCCATCATTTGGATTTTATTATTTACTACTCTTTCAATGTGGGACAAGAGTTAAAGCATACCCAATTCATTAACTTTCATTACTTTGTGAGTCACTTTGGGGACATATTTATCATTCATAACTTATTGAAATTGGATATATGAATATACTACGTTAATCTCCTTGCGGAGGGGAACATGTTCATATATGATTCCACAATTATCGTAGTGTGAGTCTCACCTAAATTTGAACTCAAAATTCGGTATAACTTTTTAATTCCAACTTAAGTCCAATTTTCTCACAATATATTGATCATAAATTATTTTTAATTTAAAGTAATAGAACTTATATAATTGACTTAAGGATCAATGCTTAAACGGTGAACAATATTCAAAATTATGACTAAAATATAATAGCTCCTAAAATAAAATAATTAAGATTACTCCCTTCCCGTGGCTTTTATTGATTGCGGAGATAAGCTTGCCAATATTTTCATGGACACCAGTTATTCCGACTGAAAATGCCAAATCTATTTCCAAAAATCAAATCTTTGTGCTCTATGTGAGTCCACAGGAGCTATTTGAACTGCTTTGTTTGGGAATTTATCTTTTTTCATCAAACATTGGCAGTTAATCTTCTGTAATATTTCGAGCCTAGATCCAATTTCTGAGTTGATATTTTTATCTTTCTCTGTGCATTTGGTGTTCTTGTTGTTGCCCAAACATATATGTTTTCTTATTTTCTTTGTAAAATGTGAGAGTTGAAGTTGTTAATATATGTCATTGATGTTCCAATGTAATACCCTTTCCCCTGTTTGTAGTTGTCATCAAAATTTTGGTAATCTGAGTTTGTGAGTGTTGCTCTCTTTAATCAACAGTTAGGGTAACTATTTGCCTCTTTGTTTCCCCTTTTTCCTTGGATACTGAGTTTTGTGTTGTCATTTATCTGACCTATAATACCAACTCTTTTAGATAACAGTTAGGACTGGTTTTGTGCTGTCATTTGATCTTAACTACAATTGCAATCTTTCAGATTTCAGCTTAGATTCTTCAGCTCTTGTGTACTTTTTTTGTTCTTTAAAAACAAATCTTGGCTGGTGGGTTCCACTGCTTATGGATTACAGTTCGCAGTCGGGATTTTCTGGTGGAAATGCTGTTCAAATAAACCCCGGAACACCAAGTAATGATGTTGATAATTGGGGTTCAGGGTCCGTTGACCAGGCTATTTGGTCAACCGAGGATGAATATGGGTTGTGGAATAGGGAGGCCTCTGTTGACACTACTAATTCTAATTGTGATGGAGGTCAAGCCCAATCTGGATCGGGAAGCGAACCGCCTAACAAAAAATCAAGAAACTCACAATCAGGCGATAATCGATCAAAGGCGATAAAGGCGATAGGAAAGATGTTCTTTAAGACTAAATTGTGTTGCAAATTTCGTGCGGGGACGTGCCCGTATATTACAAACTGCAATTTTGCGCATAGCATTGAAGAGCTTCGTAGGCCGCCCCCCAATTGGCAAGAGATCGTGGCGGCTCATGAAGATGAGCAGGGCCCATCAGCTGAGCCGAGGGAGGAATTTCAAATTCCATCTCTTGGGTCCTCTAGTTTTGTGGTGGAGACTCCAAGGTCTTATAAGGGGCGACACTGCAAGAGGTTTTATACCGAAGAGGGATGCCCCTATGGGGATAATTGCACTTTTCTTCATGACGAGCAGTCGAAAGATCGAGAAAGTGTGGCTATAAGTTTGGGCCCCGGTTCAGGTGGCGGATATGGGAGTGGCGGGAGTGGTGGCGGTGGCACTAGCGGTAGCGCCTCTACTTTGAAGCCTTCAAACTGGAAAACACGGATTTGTAACAAGTGGGAACAGACTGGGTATTGCCCGTTTGGAAACAAGTGTCATTTTGCTCATGGGGCTGCAGGTACAATTTTATCCACTAATTTTAATTTAGAATTCCACTTTGATTTTGTCCCTACAGTTAATCTGGTCTTTGTTCTCTATTGTTTCGTGAATATTCATATTGAGAATATCAATTCCATACTTTAATTAGTGGTTTTAACTGAGATTCAGTTAGTATATTCACTTGGCGGGGTTTAAGTACCATTTCTATTGCTTTGGTTTGAGTTTTGATAATACGAGGTGATTTATTGCTTCATTGGATCATGCATTGTAAATGTTCTTTGTAAGGAACTTAACATGGACAACCTGCATCATGGGTTATGTAAGAGATATTTATATAGTAATTTGGATATATTAATGTTATAATAGTTGTTCGGATCGTACGTACGTGATACGTATCATATGATATGATCCGGCAACAAAATGATTCTTAATCGTTAAATAGCAACTAACCCTGTATTGTGTATTATTGTGAATGTATCGTGGATTTATATATCCGTCTCGCACTAAAATATAGTTTATGTTGTTTGGTTTCTACAATATGTTAAAATTGAATCTTTACCTTAATGCACATGAATAATTCATTTTGTACAATATATTTCTACTTTCTTTGGATCTTTTATTCCCCTTATTCTTGCAATAATGGGATTAGGATTTGACCATACTTTTTTCCTACAAAGGCAGACATCTTATCGTTAGATATCTTAAGATTGGTTTTACATTATAATATGTTTTAATATATACTATCATTAGACCTATCGAAGTCGTGTTCGAGGCGTTTTTTATCTTGTTCGTGTCCGTGTCTAAACATGTGATTTTTTTTTATCTGGTGAAAAATCTTTATTCAAACACAACCCGCTATTTCAACGGGTCGTATTGTGTTCACCTGTTATTATCCACTAAAATAATGAAACATGATAAATCATATACGGGTTGATACACTAACCCATTAACAAGTCCGATTTGACGCATTAATTCACTAATTCACTAGCTCTAAAGCTCTTATTTAGTAAAATTTGCTGTGATAAAATGACATTCAACTATATAAGCTCTTTTGAGCGCACAACATTTGATAGGCCTAACATTGGTTGATCAGGCCCGCAAATGGATGTAAATTGTTGCACTGATAATTTATAAATTATCATGGAAGGATATTTCAGTCGTATAGCCGATGCGGGACTAGGTTTTTAATAAGAAATCCTTACTAATACAACATTGTACATATATTAATGGCCAACACACGCTATCTGTGCATGCAATCAAGGAAAAAATCATTAGAATTAGAATTAGAAAAAAATTAATACTTGAAGATAAAATCAAGTGGAGTACTGAAAGGAACAAACTTTATTTTACAACAAAGATTAATACTTGAAAAACTGCATGTGTCTGTTAAATGAATGAATGCTAAAATTGTTTCTTATTTACTTATTAATGGATCTTTAACGGGTCAAGCATGTTGATGCCATACTCATTCGCTAACTAGCGTATCTTGTCAGTTTGATACTAAATTGACCCGAATCCATTAAGGCTCTAACCATTAAATAACAACATTGTGTCAGTTTGTGTCTTGTTATCATGTCGCGTCTCATTTGCCAATTTAAAATATAATGTGTACATTTATTCATTAAAATATTTTTGACATTGCGTTTTCGTACCGTTCCGAACGTTATAATTCACAGTACGCGATTCATAGGTTGTCGACAATTTTACAACAATAATTACGTCTGTCTAAGCACTATGACTAGCTTGTGGAGCACACGATTCAAGGGTAGCAAATGAATACACAAAAAATGAATTACTCGTGAAACAAGAAATGAACTTCATTCGTCAATCAGCACTTTCTTTTTGAGTTGCAGAAATTACTTTGTTCTTTTTAGGGTTTACAAGCTTATAAACACCAATTTAAATTAATGAATCACCAACATAGTTGAATTTAATTAATTTTAATGTACTTTTTATTAACATAGATATCTCATTGAAAAATTTGTTTGTTCACAAAAGGGATGCTTTGTTAATGTTATATTCTTCTTATGATGGTTCAAATCAGTAAACACATCATTACAAGTTCAGAGCGCCGTTTTCATTTATTGCTGTTTTTTTTTTTTTTGTGTTTTCCAAAATTCTCAAAATTTCGTAAACCCACATCCGATGTCTCATAATGCATTTTAAGAATTTGAATCACAACTTATCAATTCCTTCCCTCAGGCTTAAGTTCTATATGGGAAGTACCAATATGAAATTACATAAGCTTGGACTAAACAAGCACTTGCCTGTTTGATAGCATGAGGTAGTAAAATTTGGCCTCCCACACCCAAAGAATATTTTGTCATGGCAAATCATCTAAATGTGCATCGGTGTGTGGTACTTCAGTGGATTGCTAAGAGCAACAATCTCAAGTTTCACATTGGTAATTATTTTGTGAATAATCAGAAGTGTCGAGCCCACCATTTGTCACCAATTAAGGAAAACAGATGATAAAAAATTGGAAAGAAAAGATATTTCAAATTTGAAAATATTCTTTTATATTTGTCTTTTTGCCAAAAGATAATGGGGTCCACTAATTTGGTTATTCAAAAAGGTTGTTAGTTTTGATTATTGGTAGACTCAAATTTGGTTATTGACTAAAAATTGTGTCAACTTTTGATAATTCCGTTGGAGAGGGTGTATGGACTAAATGTTGTTAACTTTTGCCATCTTCAATATACAATTATACCATTGGAAATACTCTTAAGGTCCGTTTGGCAACCCAATTCCAACTCTTGGAAATGGAATAGGAAGGCCAATTTTAATTCCATGGAATTGAAATTGGCCTTCCAATTCCAATTCCAAGCCTTGGAATTGGGTTGTCAAACGGGCCATTAATGTTGTACAATGATCTTGTTGGCTTAGCCTTTAGGTGTTTGACCAATAAATAGATACTGGTCTGATTAATGGCCCATGTATCGGGTTCCCTGTGCGGGATTTTGTCACATCCGATGATCGAATATCATACTTTTGCAATTGCGACAATTTTTGTATTAGTAGTCAATAATGAAACTCAACATATCTGTTGCAGAACTGCACCGTTATGGCGGGGGGCTTATGGATACGGATGCTAGAGATTCATCTTCTCCTATGGACCCAAAACAGGGGGTAGGGGCTTTGAAAACCCCAGGTGACACTATAGTTGCAGCTGTCAGTTCGGGTCCTCATGCGGATGTTTATCATATTGGAGTTCCATCACAAAGAGTGCCCAATACAATCCAGAGGACCGGGTCGAGACCCCATCAGAAATGGAAGGGTCCAGACAAAATTAGCCTAATATACGGTGATTGGATCGAAGACATTGAGTAGAATTTTATATTCCTCACTTGCATAGAGTGAAGAAACTTGAAAATCGAAAGATTTGACACTTGTGCTCGAGATATTGTGTTGTAGAGTTGCTAGCCGATGCGCTGATGTACAAAATTCAGCCTTTTCAGGTTAGGAACTTTTGTAGTTTCATTTTCTAATGTAATCTTTTTTTCGTAATTATCAAATGTATGGTAGGGGACCTTTTTTATATTTCGTTTTTTAATCAGCTGTGAATGCTTTTATGCTGTGTCACTTGGACAATTTCCATTGCTAAGCTCTGATTCTCTTACTCTCCTATGTATACGGGAAGATCAATTTTGGGCAGAATCTGCAGAGTGTTGCAGTCAAATATAACTATTTGTACATTTGAGTGTACGTTGTGAGATATGGAGCACTTTTACCTTCTATCTGGCTTTGCTTTTATTCTAGTTCTTTTTCTTATTAAATTCCATTTCCAGATAATATGTATGGGGATAAGCTTAACATTATTTTGTGTGCATTATATATGGAAATGCAGTTCTTTCATAGTTGGTACTTGTCTAAGCTTTCCAAATTCGTGCCGGAAATGGGGAATCATGGAGATATGATTTAAACATTTAGGGTTTTGGGCTGTTTAGCTGTGGTATTCGTGGTTAATGAAGCCGAATTAGTTGGCTCTTTAAGTCCGAAGATTGCGTACATTGATACATGTTGCTTGACTAATGATTTAAAGATTTCCAATCAGATTTTTTTGCCCCTTGCTAGATTATAGCTGTGTTGAAACAAATTGTGATCCTCATCTAAGCTAAAGGGTAGGACATTTTGATGTAAATCTACAAATGCGAAAGAGTTATTATTACACTACATAACTATTAACTACACAACTATTAACTACACAACAACAACAAAAAATAAACTAAACTAATAAAATGGGTTTCTTTCTATCTCTATTCTCAATTCTCAATATTTAAAGGTTAATTACAAATGAGGGCAAACGCCTATTTATAGGAAGAGTTAGCTTACTAGTCAAGTTATTACCCAAAAAGATAAAAAAAGACAACTAATACGGAAAAATAACTCATTACCCCCAAACATACTTGGAGACTAATTAAACACTAAAAATAAAGAAAAATGACAATAAATCCTAAACTAAAAATTAAAAATAAAACTCTTCTCCTGTAGGGACAATCACGCGCCACGTGTCGCTATAAGTCTCGTACACATAATTCTCTTTGCTTTCGAAAAAGCTCGTCCTCAAGCTTGGAGGGGGTGACTCATCAACGCCAAATGTACACGAGTGCAACAAGTGTTAGCTTCCAAAGTAAAACCTAAATAAAATTCAACACACAAATGGATTGATTGAACTTCTGTTAGACCCATATGGACCTTCAACAATTGGGCCTAATATACTCGAATCTCAATGTTGCCCAGATAATACTCAAGAGGGGGGGTGAATTGAGTTTTTACAAACTTTAATGTCAAATTTATATTTCAGAAAAATATTAAATTTAAATCACTTAAACAAATTTCAGATTAATAAAACTATAAAGAATAAATCCAATAATATCAAATAAATGCAACTAACTAATTTAAACAACTAGAGATGCAGATTTTAACACTCTAGAAATATTAAATTAATTTTCGTATTTAATTTAAAGTGATATTCTGAAATTAATTATTTAATTCAAAAATAATTATTTTAACCTTAAAATAAATTTAGTCAAATTTCGGAATTAATTTATTTGCAAGGTAGTGTGCTGAAAATATTAACTCAAGCATGCATGTGCAAATAAATAAATAAGAGTGCGGAAAATAGATGACACCGAAATTTAACGTGGTTCGGTCAAATCCCGGCCTACGTCCACGCGCCTAGAGCCCCTGTCTCCTTTGCGCTTCACTAAACCTGATCCACTTGCGGGTAGGATCAAACCACCGCGTACAATTGTTTGCAAGCTAACTCCGAGTTTCAAACCCCGTGGCCCACTTGCGGGTAGGAACCAATTACCGGTACAAATCGAAGCTTCAACAAAGCTTCACAACAAATCTGAATTTTTTGTGGTACAGAATAAAATACTGAAACTCCTTAAAATACAATTTGTAATCTGAGTTTCTCCTTCTTGAATCAGACTTCAATAAATGATGTTGAAGAGGGCACAAGTCTTCTTCTTCAATGATTGAGCAGATGATAAAATTTATTGCTCTCTTGAATGTGTAGCTGAGTAGTAAAAATAAATGCTCTCAATAATATTTCAAGTCTGTCTCATATTTTCGTTTTTGTTCTGCTGAATAAAAAATGCTCTCCAAGAAATCTGTGTAGTTCTTTCACATGAGCTGTGTCAATTTTCTCCTCTTCACAGCTTTAAATGAGTCTTCAGATAACTAGCTGTTAGACACAGCATTTTGAACATTTAATGCGCCTGATTTTTTGGGATGGTGTAGTCTGAAAATAATCTTTTAAAACTGAAATGCAAATCTCCAGTTTGATAAAAAATGTGCCCGGTTGGAAGATTTGGAATTTGGTCTAAATGCATCTGATTTTCTGAGATGAGAGAGGACAAAAAAAATCTCCAAGATTGAACTGCAAATCTATGTTAGTCCAAGAGATAATATCCAACTGATATATTAATGTGGAGCTGATGCGTAAAAATTATAACTGATGTGTAAACAATAATTATTTTGTCAAGATAGTAAATGGCACAAAGTAAGTATAAGTACTAAAAAATATTTCCCACACAGATATAAAAATTTCAGAACAGTTATGAAATTAAATTTCTGACAAATATATATAAAGATAATTTTGGATGGATAAAAAAATCGGACAGATATTTAAATCAGAAAGTCTAACAGATGTTTAAATCAGAAATGAGAACAGATATATTAATTAGAAATTCGGACAGCTATATAAATTAGATATCGCACGGATATATATATAGTAACAGAATTTCAGACAAAAAAAAATCTATATAAAATAAATTTCCGAATAGATATGAACGTCAACTCAACCTTTTATTAAGAGAGAGAGAGAGAAAAGATTTTTCAAAGCAGATCATACGACTTCAGCCTTTCTTCAGTGAAAGACGCCATCATTAAGGCAGTCAGTCTCATTGACAATCCCAATACCATAAATGTGAGAAGGGCGTAGACACTGCATATGGTATAACAAGCAAGGCCTAAAATAATAAGTTTCTAAGCAGGTGGGTATGGGTTGAGACATGACAAGGCATATTGTTGGCCAAGGTATGAAGGTCTAAGGCATGACAGTTACTGCCGAGATAGTAGCAGTTGAGACTGCCAACGTCAGTGTCAAATTTAATAGCAGATACACAAGGTTTTGCAAAGGAAGAAATCTCACCCACCAACTATGAGTCCTAAGATATACTATACACTAGCAGGTATAATAGACTTAAGTGTACAAAAAGGTAGCAAGGTTTATAACACAAAACCTTTATCTCCTATTGGTCAAATCATGAAACACTAGCATGGGAACATGTCACACAAAGTGACGAAACAACTGTGAGCATACAAAACCACTTCGAATTGTTAAAACGAAAGTAGCCAAGATTCATTTTAATTTGAAAAATAATTTCGAAAATTATTTTAAAATAAGAAATTTATTTTAAACAGTATTGCACCAAATTTATAAAAAATATTTTCAAACAAAAAATATTTCTTTTTGAAAATGCTTTGGCTCATAATTAATTAGTCACACCATAGAAGTTATATATCAAGATATATGCATGTGTGTCTAATGTGTCAAGTACAAATATGCATGTGTGTCTAATGTGTCAAGTGCAAATATGCATTACACATAGATACCTACACGAATATTAAGTATATCATAATAAATATCGATTAGAATAACTTAATAAAAATATGTTTGGAATCATCAAAAACAATATGTTGAGTTAAACTAAAATGTACATTAATTAAACTAATTTAATTAATTAGGGATAAAATACATTTTTGTTAACAATCTCCCCCTTTTTGATGATGACAAACAATGATTCACATATATTCATAAAATGAAATATTAAGCACAAATAGTGAATCATAAATATTTCTCCCCCTTTGACATTATCAAAAAGATATTTCATATAAATTCAGTGTCACGAATAAAAAGGGCGAAGCTCCCCCTATCAAAAATAATTTATGCATGGGATATAACCAAAAATCGCAAATTCCATAGAATTTTCAATACGCACATGCGTCATCAAAAATTTTCATTGCATGTATTTGAATGTGTAGATAGACAATAATATCATCAAATAATGCATAAGTCACAAAAAAAATGATAAATAATACCAATAGTTGTCTGATACCAATTGTTGTAGTCACACAAACCGTGCGTGGCCAACAATAGTACCTCAGAACAGTTTTTTTTCCGCATAAATAGGAATCATAACTCAATGTTCTCAAATAGTGCAATTATGAGAGATATATCAATTAGCATAATTAACTTTCTCACTAATGTAATAAAATTGCAATGTATAAATTTTCAATAAGCGCAATATCAATTGTTGTATACATCCTCATGATAGAATAAGCTTTTAAGCGCACAACATGAAACATTTCATAGCTCGATGTTTTCAAATAATTTGAATTAAGCACATAACATGAGTTAGAAATAGAAAAAAATATATAGCATTTTGCTCAAGTTTTGCCGATTTCAAGATATGAGCTAAAATTCTCAAAAAGATCAAAATTCATAATAATATATCAAGCATTTTTCGAACAAATAATCAAACAAATTTTCAATAAACTTTTATCTCCCCTAAAGGGATACCAATTAAGGCAAATATGCATATAACAAATAATGTGCATCTTTTTCATGAGATAAAATAATTTCAGCATTTATTTCCATAAGATCAAAAAGTCTCACAAATGATATTAATTGTTGATCATGTGGGTTCTCAATTCAAACAAACAAAAAAAAATTCATCGTGAATAAATATTCGAACAATGACATTAATCATGTAGTATGCAATAAAACTAACTCATAGAGATTAATATAACTATATCATCAAAAATCAACAAGAGAATGTTACAATACTAACATGTAGCTCTTAAAACTAATATACTAGAATGTACTCAAATGACATTTTCGTTTCAGATTTATATTCAATAAAATCATGAATATATCCAATCTTATTATTCATAAAAAATATATCAAGATGTAATAAAAAATTATGAATATTTACCAACGAAAAATTTATCATCAAACTCAAGTGTAAGTTTCATATAACATAAAATCATCAAAAATAATAAATATACAAATTCATATGTGAATACTAAATAATCAATCAACACGCTCATATGATATAACAAATATTCTATGTATGGAAATATATCATAAAATAAATCGTCAACAAATATATGATTTTAAATTCAAGAATGGTGTTCCTTACCACCTTAACAATACCAATGATATTTTCATGAAGATTTCTTCCAAGTGTGGCATTTCCAACATTAGGCAATGAAGCTTGAAATTTATAATATGACCAAATCATATGCCTTGAAAATCCACATCCCTTCTCAAAATGCAACCTACACAACTTTGAAAATTTTCTCTTTTGGTACCCAAAATGTGTGAGGTCCATAGGGGTTAGTATACATCTTGGTTCCTTTAGGAATCCATGCCAATTTTCTTTTTCTAAATTTATATGGACACAAATCTGAAAAATGCGTGTGTCTACCACAATAAGAACATAAATAATTAGGTAGACTAGATGAAGCATCAAATTTCAATAAATTGGAATAAGTCTTTTTCTCATTTCCTTCATCATATCCAATACCATTATTATTAAATCGAATCCTTTGTGTCTCAACAATTTTATGAAAATATTCATTTCCTTTTGTAAAAGTATCTAATGATTTCTTTAAATATTCAATCTCCCTTTTTAATTCAATATTTTCAATTTCAAGAGGAGAAGTGACAATAACAGATTTTTCCTTTTTCAAAGATTTAATTTCATTTTTCAAAGATTCATTTTCTAATTTCAACTCATCAAAATCATTTGACATATAATCATATTTAGTTGAAACTAATGAATGAGACTTCTTAAGTTTAATATATTTATTTTTAAGTTCTTCAAAACTTTCACATAATTCATCAAAAACATTTTGTAAAACTTCATAGTCATCAACTTCATCATTATCACTATCACTAGAGTTAGGGTTAGAATGTACCCCATTTTCCATAGCCATGTAACATAGATGAGCAACTTCATTTTCATTCGAATCTTCATCGGAAGAGCTTGTGTCGGAGTCACTCCATGTTGTGGCTTTCAATGCCTTCTTCCCTTTCTTATATTTTGGACAATTAGACTTAATGTGTCCAACTTCATCACAATGATAGCATCTTGGTTCAGATTTGGATTGATGATCATCATTGAATTCTTTTGAAAAATGTTTCTTTCTCCTTTCCTTGGCTTTCTTTTTGGAATTGAGATAGTTTTTGAAATTTTTAGCCAATAGGGAAATATTATCATCATCATCATCATCATCATCATCATCTTCACTTTCTATATTTTTGCTTGAAGATTTGAGAGCAATAATTCTGTTTGCTTTTGGTTTCTCATCTTCAACAAATTCCTTAAGTTCCATTTCATGAGTAATTAAGGAACCCAATAACTCATCAAGAGAGATGGGTCTTTCTCGAATCGCTTCCTTGATAGCCAGCTTCTTTGTCATATAAGCAGATGGTAGTGACCTGAAAATCTTGCTCACTAATTCAGAATCAGTATAGGATTTACCAAGAGATTTCAATCCATTTATAATATTTGAAAATCTAGTAAACATATCAGAAATGGATTCATCAGACATCATCTTAAATAACTCATAATTATGAACAAGCATACTAATTTTATCTTCTTTAACTTGACTAGTTCCTTCATAAGTAACTTCTAGTCTATCCCAAATTTCTTTAGCAGATTCACAACAACAAATTCTGTTATACTCATTTACATCAAGTGCACAATGCAGAATATTCATAGCTTTAGCATTTATTTGAATTTTTCTAATATCAGCATCATTCCATTCATTTTCTTCTTTAGGAACATTTTCATCATTAACAACTTTCATAGGGATATTAGGACCATTTATAATAACTCTCCAAATAGCATAATCATTTGATTGAATAAAATTTATCATTCTATTTTTCCAATAGCTATAATTATTTCCTGAAAATAAAGGAGGTCTATTTATTGATTGACCCTCACCAAGAGATGAAACATTAAAGTTTTCCATTGATCTTTAACTCAAGATTGTTAAATCTAAAAATAAATAAGAAGAGCACTAGCTCTGATACCAATTGTTGCCCAGATTATACTTAAGAGGGGGGGTGAATTGAGTTTTTACAAACTTTAATGTCAAATTTATATTTCAGAAAAATATTAAATTTAAATCACTTAAACAAATTTCAGATTAATAAAACTATAAAGAATAAATCCAATAATATCAAATAAATGCAACTAACTAATTTAAACAACTAGAGATGCAGATTTTAACACTCTAGAAATATTAAATTAATTTTCGTATTTAATTTAAAGTGATATTCTGAAATTAATTATTTAATTCAAAAATAATTATTTTAACCTTAAAATAAATTTAGTCAAATTTCGGAATTAATTTATTTGCAAGGTAGTGTGCTGAAAATAATAACTCAAGCATGCATGTGCAAATAAATAAATAAGAGTGCGGAAAATAGATGACACCGAAATTTAACGTGGTTCGGCCAAATCCCGGCCTACGTCCACGCGCCTAGAGCCCCTGTCTCCTTTGCGCTTCACTAAACCTGATCCACTTGCGGGTAGGATCAAACCACCGCGTACAATTGTTTGCAAGCTAACTCCGAGCTTCAAACCCCGTGGCCCACTTACGGGTAGGAACCAATTATCGGTACAAACCGAAGCTTCAACAAAGCTTCACAACAAATCTGAATTTTTTGTGGTACATAATAAAATACTGAAATTCCTTAAAATACAATTTGTAATCTGAGTTTCTCCTTCTTGAATCAGTCTTCAATAAATGATGTTGAAGAGGGCACAAGTCTTCTTCTTCAATGATTGAGCAGATGATAAAATTTATTGCTCTCTTGAATGTGTAGCTGAGTAGTAAAAATAAATGCTCTCAATAATATTTCAAGTCTGTCTCATATTTTCATTTTTGTTCTGCTGAATAAAAAATGCTCTCCAAGAAATCTGTGTAGTTCTTTCACATGAGCTGTGTCAATTTTCTCCTCTTCACAGCTTTAAATGAGTCTTCAGATAACTAGCTGTTAGACACAACATTTTTAACATTTAATGCTCCTGATTTTCTGGGATGGTGTAGTCTGAAAATAATCTTTTAAAACTGAAATGCAAATCTCCAGTTTGATAAAAAATATGCCCGGTTGGAAGATTTGGAATTTGGTCTGAGGCTGCATTAAATGCATCTGATTTTCTGAGATGAGAGAGGACAAAAAAAATCTCCAAGATTGAACTGCAAATCTATGTTAGTCCAAGAGATAATATCCAACCGATATATTAATGTGGAGCTGATGTGTAAAAATTATAACTGATGTGTAAACAATAATTATTTTGTCAAGATAGTAAATGGCACAAAGTAAGTATAAGTACTAAAAAATATTCCCACACAGATATAAAAATTTCGGAACAGATATGAAATTAAATTTTTGACAAATATATATAAAGATAATTTTGGATGGATAAAAAAATCGGACAGATATTTAAATCAGAAAGTCGAACAGATGTTTAAATCAGAAATGAGAACATATATATTAATTAGAAATTCGGATAGCTATATAAATTAGATATCACACGGATATATATATAGTAACAGAATTTCGGAAAAAAAAATCTATATAAAATAAATTTCCGAATAGATATGAACGTCAACTCAACCTTTTATTAAGAGAGAGAGAGAGAGAAAAGATTTTTCAAAGCAGATCATACGGCTTCAGCCTTTCTTCAGTGAAAGACGCCATCATTAAGGCAGTCAATCTCATTGACAGTCCCAATACCATAAATGTGAGAAGGGCGTAGACACTGCATATGGTATAACAAGCAAGGCCTAAAATAATAAGTCTCTAAGCAGGTGGGTATGGGTTGAGACATGACAAGGCATATTGTTGGCCAAGGTATGAAGGTCTAAGGCATGACAGTTACTGCCGAGATAGTAGCAGTTGAGACTGCCAACGTCAGTGTCAAATTTAATAGCAGATACACAAGGTTTTGCAAAGGACGAAATCTCACCCACCAACTATGAGTCCTAAGATATACTATACACTAGCAGGTATAATAGACTTAAGTGTACAAAAAGGTAGCAAGGTTTATAACACAAAACCTTTATCTCCTATTGGTCAAATCATGAAACACTAGCATGGGAACATGTCACACAAAGTGACGAAACAACTGTGAGCATACAAAACCACTTCGAATTGTTAAAACGAAAGTAGCCAAGATTCATTTTAATTTGAAAAATAATTTCGAAAATTATTTTAAAATAAGAAATTTATTTTAAACAGTATTGCACCAAATTTATAAAAAATATTTTCAAACAAAAAATATTTCTTTTTGAAAATGCTTTGGCTCATAATTAATTAGTCACACCATAGAAGTTATATATCAAGATATATGCATGTGTGTCTAATGTGTCAAGTACAAATATGCATGTGTGTCTAATGTGTCAAGTGCAAATGTGCATTACACATAGATACCTACACGAATATTAAGTATATCATAATAAATATCGATTAGAATAACTTAATAAAAATATGTTTGGAATCATCAAAAACAATATGTTGAGTTAAACTAAAATGTACATTAATTAAACTAATTTAATTAATTAGGGATAAAATACATTTTTGTTAACACTCAACGATGCCCCCTACGGAATCCGTGCAACTAAAAACTGATGACCATATTTGCCTTCTCAATAACACGAGCACATGGTTGCAACTTGGCTTGGTGGACCCTTGAATCTGATCGAATGGTAACTTCGTCGATTGCACCTTTGTGAATATGATGACGAAACAAGTGGGCTGAAGACGTCGACATTCCGGAAAGCCGGGCCTCAAAATGACAGATAGTCGAAAAATGGATCCCAAGTGTGACGCATTTCTCATGGAAGTCATGTGTTGTGTCAAAGATCGACCGGATTAGAGGTCAATCCTCTTTTGGGTCGGATTTGCATGCGGTTGGGCATTAATGAGTGGGGAAATGTTAAAAATAGGGTTAAAAATGAGGTGGGGCAGATTAGGGTGTAAAAGGGGAAGGGTAGAAGGTTAGGGGGTGGTCAAAATAGCGTTTGGGGAGGTGGGGGAGGCGGTGGGTTTTGGCAGAGGTTCTTGGATGTTATTTAGGCCAGAATAGAGGGAGGGGTAGCGGATCGAAGAGTGGGTGTGTTCTGGGCTCGACCGATCATGGGGGAGGCGTCTCACGTGCTAGGGTCTGCCACTGGTGGCTTACCACCACCAGGGCAAAACCCTAGTGGTTCGGGGTTGCGACTGCATGGGAAAGGGTTGCCAACCCCTTAGGGATGGTTCGGTGCATGGGGGAAGGTGATTTGGGGCTGTCAGGGGTGCTGGGGGCTGTTTCGGTGGTTTGGGGGGTTTTGTCTTCTCCGAAAATTGTTTTTGAGAGTTGGCTAGTGGTTGGTGGTAGGGTAGAGAAGCAGCGGGGGTCAAATTTTGGGGGGAGGGGGGGATGGGTTCGGGTGGAGGAAAAAAGGTGACCGACCTACTATGTTTTGGCGGTCGACGGTTGCGGTTGGTTGTGCCGGTCAGTGGGGTTGGGTTCGAGTAGGGCTAGGGTTTGGGTAAAAATTTAGAAGACGGAGATTCATGTAAACGGGGTGGTGGTTGTGTGGCGGTAGGAGGTGGTGGTGGAGATGGAAGGTGGAGGAGGCTAAAAGGGTTGGTATCCCCCCTTTTAGCGGTGATGGAATTTAGGGTTTTCAACCACCCGATTCCCATTTGGGCGTTTATCTATCTTTCGATTGAAGGGTTGTCGGAGTTGGAATCACAACTCGTGATCCACTTCACGAACCACAAAGAATATCAAGAACAAACCTCGTTCTGATACCAATTTGATGTAAATCTACAAATGCGGAAGAGTTATTGGTACACTACATAACTATTAACTCCACAACAACAACAACAACATCAACAATAAATAAACTAAACTAATGAAATGAGTTTCTTTCTCTTATATTCTCAATTCTCAATATTCAAAGTTGATTACAAATGAGGGCCAAAGGCCTATTTATAGGAAGAGTTAGCTTGCTAGCCAAGCTATTACCCAAAAAGATAAAAAGGGACAACTATTATCGAAAAATGACTCATTAGCTTTAAACATGCTTGGAGACAAATTAAATGCTAAAAATAAAGAAAAATGACAATAAACCCTAAACTAAAAATGGAAAATAGAAGATAGTCTTCTCCCGGAGGCACAATCACGTGTCGCTATAAATCCTATACACATCCTTACTTCCCACCTATAAATACCCCATTTGTAGCCTAATTTGGGCATTTTATATTTTGGAGAGTTATTGATTGATGGTTGAGGCGTGTGTGATATCTTCCTCTTTTACCCATTTAGCGTCATTTACGTCACATTTAATCCCAGTCATATCTGCAAAATTTGGAAATAAACAAGATATAACTCAATTGCATGCTCATCTTACTGTATTTTGGTTAGTTGAGTACATAAGAGGGGATGTCCCTTGTTTGTCTCTCTTCCCTCTTGCTGTAAGTTGGTTAATTGAGTATTGAGAAAGAGAATTCGTTTTGTTTTCATGTACTTTTGAATAATAATCAGGCCTCAAACACCAATCATTACATCCGTGATACGTCAGCTTGTCTACCAAAATGTGTTCGAATCGTGTGTCCCTCTAGAATTACTCTTATGCAAATAGAAATCAAGAGCTACCAAAAGTGGTCCAGCTGAATAATCCAACTATTATACAATCAAGGAAGAAAGAAAATACAGAAAAGAGATCAAGAAACAACCCATGACTACCACAGTCGGAATTTGACAATGCACATTCAAACTAGACCATCAAACCAACCCTCTATAGCAACCAGAGAAGTTCGAGTTGACGGAACACAAGTTGCTAAGTTATTCCACATATCATAAAGAAATGGTCCTTTGAAAATACATGCGGATGATCATGTCCAAAACCTCTTTTTTAGAGCGTCTTTGTCTTTAAATATTCTATCATTGCTTTCCATCCAAATGATCCAAGCAACGACTAATAAAATGTTCCCCCATAACGTCTTTTAACTTTTCTTGAAACCCCTTAAAATCTAACATCCAAACTCTCTACTCTAACCTTGCCCATTGGCAATCACTAACAACATCTCTCTCTCTCTCTCTCTCTCTCTATATATATATATATATATATATATATATATATATATATATATATATATATATACACACACACACACACACACACACACACACACAAACATGCAACCTGCTCGGTGAGCGGACGCAACACATGTAGAAAGAACAATATATAATAAACACGACCTACTAAGACTTTTTCGAGGATGCTGACTCAAATATTTTTAAAATCCCAATTTCATGCCTTAAAATTGGAATACTTTTAGTTTTAAATTATTAAAATAAAATTTTCAATTTCAAGCCGTCAAATTGCACCTCTAATTTTACTTACTCCACTTATATGGAGCTCAATGGACTTGTCTTTCTAGTGAATAAGTTTTCGTGGGGGTTAGTTGGACGACTATAAGCCGGAGCTGCTATCCTCCGAAGGGATTCTGACAATTCCGGAAGCCGTAAATCCGGCTAACTTGAAATTATTTGCAACTTAATTTCCATTTCATAATATATTTAAACTAATGAACACATGTATACATACACTCGCGCGCGCGCGCACACACACACACACACACACATACCCATGTATATATCACAAATAGAGACAATAATATAACAATGAAATCGAAATATAATAGTGTACAAAGAAAGTCACACATTGCATAACTATACAACCGATTCTCCCAATTGAGCAACTATTTTTTAAGAGAACAAAAAATTATTTTTTAGTTTAATAGGTTATATTACACTTTTATCATATTTTAAAGTATTCATTAATTATTACTTTAAGTTATAAATTATGGACTTATTTTCTAAAAAACTATTACCGTTGGACATTTAATTACACTTTTCCTCTTGAACTTTACCCCATTTTTACTTTACCACTAGAATCTTCATTTTTGGTATTTGACCCCTGAACTTCCTAAACGACCATAGCCCTCTACACCGTTAATTTTTGAATAGAAAAGTGGGTCACGTGTCGTGCACATGAGGGTATTTTTGTTCAAAACAAGATAAAATAATTAAATAAATGAAAAATATAAATAAATCATTTAAAATATGAAAATTATAGAAAAGAAGTTAAAAAATTTGTAAATTATAGAAAATATTTTAAAAATATGGAAATCATGAAAATAAATAAAATTACTAAAAACTATTTAGAAAATCAAAAATAATATTTTTTTCAATGAAATATTAAAATAATAGAAAAAATATTTCAAATATTGAAAATTTGTAAAATTATAAAAATAATAGGAAAAATATTTACAAAGTATGAAAAATATAGAAGAAAAACTATAATAAATCAAAAAATAATTAAAATAGTTATAATTTTGAAAAATTATAGAAAAGAATTCAAAAAACAAAAAAATGACATAAAATAGTCTAAAAAATATGGAAAATACTAAATACATATTAAAAATAAAAAAAATACTAAAATACTTTAAAAAAATTCGAATGTGAGGACAAATAAATTTAAAACTTAAAAAATAATGAAAATAATTTAAAAAATACGGAAACAACTCAATACAGATTTAAAATACGTTAAAAATGAACATAACAAAAAATATATTCAAAAAATCGAATTATTATTGAAAAATAATTTTCAAGAAAAGATATTTATTAAAAAAAAATTCTACATATTTTTTTTCTAACAAGAGGAAAATGATTTTGGGTTAGAAAAAAACATTTTTTCACCAAATAAAATGATCTGAACAAAAAATTATTTTTTTGCCAAAAATAAATTTTTTAAACAACATAAAAATAATTTCCTTCTAATAATAGAGAAATTAAAAAATGATTTTAGAAAGAAAAAATGAGTTCTCCGCGAAAAAAATCGATTTAAAAAAAAAAACTAATTTTCATTTTTGATTTTGGTTAGAAATTTTTTTCCAGAAAAACATTGTTTTACACCAAAAAAAATAAACAAAAAAATTGTTTTCCACAAAAAATGATGTCCAACGATAATTTTTTTCCCAGCAAAGATAAAAACTGAAACCTGGAAAAAAATAAATCCTAGAAAATTTGGAATTTTTTTTCCCAAAACATGTTAAAAAATACCTTCTCAAAGCTTCTCTTTCAAGCCCCCAATACCCAATCAAACAAATGCAAGAGAAAAAAAATGCCTTATCCTTCAATGATTTTCCTTCTCATCCATTGTCATCGAATCCATAACAAATTCAAAAGAAAAAACCCAATAACCATTGCAATAAACTTACAAAAGAATCAAGGAAAGAAAATCCCAATACCCATTTAAATCCCACAAAAATCCATCTGGATGTGTGTTCGTGTTTATGTGTGTGCATAAATCCATGCGTGTTCGTGTGTGTGCGTGTTCATCCATGTGTGTTTGTGTGTGAGAGGGAGCGAAAACAAGATGAAGAGAGAAGAAAATGTAGCCATGGACGCTACATGAGTGAAAGAGAGGAAGGAAGAGAGAGAAAGTGAGGGAGGATGAGATGAGTAAGTTGTTTTTTAACCCTAGGAGGTTGAATAGGAGGTTAAAAAATAACAATACCTCTTAAAAAAAGTCACATGATAGTCACATGCCAGTTTTCGTCCAAAACATTAACGATGTTAGCGTCAGGGTGTTACTTGTAGTCATTTGAAAGTTCAAGGGGTTAAATGCCGAAAATAAAAGTTCTGATGGCAAAGTGAAAATGGGATAAAGTTTAGGGGGAAGCGTAATTAACTCTCTCTCTCTCTCTCTCTCTCTCTCTCTCTCTCACACACACACACACACACACACACACACACACACACACACAAAGAGATAGATAGAGATAGATAATAGAATAACAATGAAATCGAAATATAATAGGGTGTAGAAAAGGTCGCACATTGCACAACTATGCAACGAATTCTCCCAGTTGAGCAATTATTTTTTTAAGAGGACATATAATAGATTTTTATTTCAATAACTCATATTACATTTTTACCATATCTTAAAGTATTCCTTAAATATTACTATTAGTTATAAATTGTGGACTTATTTATTGAACATTTGACAAAAAGACCATGATTTATTTATTTGTTACTCACTGAAAAGTCGCCAAAAAATGTTATTTCCAAATAATGTTATTATAGGTCTTTTAATTAAATTTTAACAGAATATGGATTAAATATTGCATTTTTTAGGTATAAACATCAATCATGTCACCCTAATTTCTCGAGGGCAAGTTTTATCTTAGAAAAATGCCGAATCATAATTGAACCATGCATACTTAGCTAACTGAGAACTTATAAAAATTAAAATGTCTTACATTGTAATTCAAAAGCTTATCCTTCTATGATTTCTTCGCATATCTTCTACTACTGTGATATGATTCTTGTACTATTCATCATTGCTTATAGGTACATGTGCAAAATAATTGAAAGGAAACGAATCCGCAAAGTTGCTGAATAGGTTTTTACCAGTTTTACAACAAATATATATAAAAAGAGAGGTTGGAGTGTATAGAATTCAATATTTGTCAAATGAAGTGGAAGAAATTGATTCTCATAATAATACTAAAAAAAAAATCAAGGAGTTTGAACTGATAATACCATACTTACCAGCTCACTAAGGGGGTGTAGAAATAAGTAAGTCATGAGTATAACCACATAAAGGCAATCCAAAACCTTTGGAGAAAAGTAACTAGCTAGACACACTATCCAAGCGACACTTATACGTATGTAGCAATAACTCCGACTCTCAAACATCTGAGACCATAGGTACTAGGGGTGCACATGGTTCGGTTTGGGTCGGTTTTGGTACTAATTCGAGAACCGAACCGAGTTGGGTCGGTTTCGAATTTTTGAAACCGGAATCGAACCGACAATTATGCAGAATCGAACCAAATCGAACCAACGGTTCTCGGATCGGATCGGTTTTCGGTTCCAAAGTCCTATTTCAAACTTAGTAAAATCTTAAGATTAATGTATTTCATAAATAATTTTTTTAAGTTTAAAATTAATTTTGGTCATCAATAACATAAGTTAATAACTCAGGTAATCACTAAAATATAAATTACAAGTGTTAAATATATAAAATAAATATATATGTAATTATGAATCGGTTCGGTCCCGGATTGGTTCGGATCGAATCGGTTTTCGGATCGGATTGGGTTTTTTTTCCTTGGAATCGAGAACCGAACCGAAGTATCGATTTTTTTTTGGAATCGGAACCGAACCATTGAGCAAAAAAACCGATCCAAACCGAACCAATGCAGTCGGTTTGGTTCGATTTATCGAATTTTCGGTTTCGTTGTGCACCCTTAATAGGTACTCCCTAGTTAATACTGAATGCTTTTTAATATAAATAATAATGCACAAAGGTGCAAGGTGAATTGAATCGTTACAACAAATTGTTCTGATACTAGTTATTAGATGAGAAGGGATCAAATTTGATCTAATGATCATAATTAAACCATCAGTTGATATAATATCATATGAGTATGGTAATTTCTACACCTACTTAGAATCAAGTTTGGGCTATCATAGAATGATATCAATATCAGTTAACACATACGCAAA